>JAJOZX010000271.1:377500-990000 GCA_023014485.1 Bathynomus jamesi | reverse complement strand
AGAAAGTGAATGCACTTAATTTAGATTTTTAGTCAGAACGCTTTAGACTGCATCAACTGTACCTAACGGTATCATCCGAGTACAAGAACATACTTAGTTCCTTTATTAAAGACGAAATTTTGCAAACAACGAAATTATCTGAAATTGACCCCTGCATTAAAAACAACCATAAAAACATAGAAGACGTTTATCTTGGTGGTAGAGCAATATCTCATTTGATCAATGAACCATTTAAAGATGATGCTTGCACAAAGAGATTTAGAAATGATTGCTTAAAGGTTCTTGTAGAACTTGCCTTCCAAATTAAGAAAAGATTTCCATTCAGTGAAGACGGTATCGTCTCAAAATTAAGAGTGTTGGACCCAAAAGTAGCAAGTGACATTCACCAGTCACCATCAACTATCACACCTTTGGCTGTACACTTTCCTTCACTTGTACCGGAACCCAAGCTAAATGAACTAGACGACCAGTGGAGAAGCTTTCGACTTTCTGCAGATAAATTGACTATTCCTACGGAGATTAGTATTGGCATTCATTAAGTAACATCAAGGATGGCTTAAATAATAGTAAATTTTCTTTATTGTCCTATTTCATGACAAACTTAACCGTTTTGCCACATTCATCCGCATGTGTTGAGAGAATTTTCTCGAAGGTGAACCGTATGAAAACAAAAATAACTAATGCCTTAAAAACAGAAACTGTAAAAGATAGGCTGTTGGCAAAACAGTGCTTAACTAGAAATGAAGCAACTTGTACTACCTGGCAGCCGACAAAAACATTAATAAGAGAGCTTGAAGGCGGCACAGTACATAAAAGATATGGAAAAAGACTTAAAGAGCAAAAAGAAAATAATGAGACTGTCCGTCTTTCTGCAGACGTCGAAGAAGACGAGCATGACGAGGAAATATAATTAAAATAGAGTAAGTTTAATGTTTTCTTTGTTTATTTTAATGTTTTTATTATCTTGGGAATTTTTTGTTATTCTTGGGATTTTTTGAGGTCAATTCTTGGGATTTCCTAAAAATCTGAGTGGCAGCACTGCTTCCCACCCTTAGAGGCCTCTTAGGTTAGGTATACCCCTTTGGGGGGAATAGCTTGGGGGAGAACTCCGCCTCCAAGTTGCATGCCCTTGCAATCCCATTTTGGGGTTGGTAACAAAGGCCGATACTCTCTCTCTCTCTCTCTCTCTCTCCCTTCAGGTGTACCCCTCCCCCTTGGCTCCTTCAAAGCCAACTGGCTGATTCAGCCAACTGGCTGATTAGGAGCCTATAAGACAAAGCCTACTCGGCTGAAGTCTTAATATGCACTTGGCTCCTGCCAGGTGAACACCTCTCCTCCTTTCTCTCCTTCTCCTTTCTCTTGGGGGATAACGCCGCCTCCAAGTTTCATGACCCCTTGTTGCACCTGCAGCATCCCCTACCCCCTTTGCAACATTGAGTTGTTGCATAACACCACCCCCTTTTCAACACCCCACCCCCTTTTGCAACACTGCAACATTATGTAATAATTTGCACCATTCCTGCACTCTACCCTTTTGCGGCTATACTACTAACCATAAACAGTCTTCTCGGAATCCAAATTAAGAAAACTTCAATAGAGAAATTAAATGTTAATAATAAAGAAATTACTGATGATACTTCTATTGCAGACTCTTTAAATACACATTTTACTTCAATAGCGGATAAGCTTTTTTCACAGTTACTAAATAATGACTACTCACCTCTAGCATATATGCCACCCAGCCCGCTAAATTCATTTTCTTTTGTTCCTGCTACCTCTACTGAGGTCCGGAATATTATTGGTAAATTAAAAAATACCAAAAATAACATTCATAACATTTCTGTACCTATATTGAAACTTGTTAAAGATACGATATCTGTAACTTTAGTTAAAATTATCAATCAAAGTATTTCCAAAGGAATATTCCCATCAAAGTCAAAGCTAAAAACTGGTTGTATAACACCCCTTTTTAAAGGGGTTGATCCTTCACTAGCAACAAATTACAGGCCGGTGTGTTCGTTATCTGTGTTCAGCAAAGTTTTTGAAAAAAATGTAAAAAGTAGAATGCAGCGATATTTAGAATCCTACAATTTATTATCTCCAAATCAATATGGCTTCCGTAATAATAAAACAACGGAAATGGCTATTTTAAATCTTACGGAAAATGAAAATATAGCTAAAGAGAACAAAGAAATAATGATATCAGTATTTATGGATTTGAGTAAGGCGTTTGATGTAATAGACCATAATATTCTACTTAATAAATTATATTGTTACGGCTTTAGAGGAGCAATCAGTGATTGGTTTAAAAGTTATTTGTCCAATAGATATCATTTTGTATCAGTAAATAAGGTTTGCTCAACTAAAGCGCTTGTCAAACATGGTGAACCACAGGGCTCAATTCTGGGTCCATTGTTATTTTTATTATATATAAATGACCTTTCACGTTCATCTGATATACTGAACTTCATAATGTTTGCAGATGATACAACTGTCTCTTTTTCTTGCAAAGATGTTAATTCAGCTGAGAATATATTTAATTCATAATTCATCAGTGTAATGAAATGGTTGACTACCAATAAACTCTTCCTAAATACCAGTAAAACAAATTTCATGATTTTTACTAATAAAAGAAATGTATATTTTGATAATCGCTATAAAGGAGTGTACTGTAACAAAATTTCTTGGTGTAATGCTAGGTAAGAATTTGCAATGAAGTGATCATGTAAATTATATCGCGAAAAAGATTTCAAGGAGCGTTGCTATAATGTTTAAACTTAGAAATGTAGTCCCAAACAGGTTTTATTAACTCTCTATCATACTTGTTCTTCCTTACATAACATACTGTACCCTTGTTTTGAGAAACTCTGCTAACAACGCATTAAAAGGTATCTTTGTCATCCAAAAAAGAGCAATAAGGTTATTATCTGATGCTGATTTCCTTGATCACTCTAGAGCAGGGCTTCTCAAACTTTTTTCACTTGCGACCCCTTTGGATCAGACAAATTTTTTCGCGACCCTTCACTCAATGTCATAAAAGCAATAGGTACTAACACTGTATATTTATAAAAAAAATAATATTTTCAAATATTTCTGCGACCCCCAATAATATTTACGCGACCCCTAGTTTGAGAAGCGTGGCTCTAGAGCATTATTTAAAGATCTAAACCTACTAAAAGCTCGATGATGTAACCAAACTGGCACACTTTATTTTCATTTACAAGTGTAAGAACAAAATCATTAATTTACAATGGGTAAATAGATATTTTCTAACTCATCAAGAAATCCACTCGTATCAGACCAGAAATAGATCAAAGCTTGTTATACCTCAATTTAGATTGTCTTCATCTCAAAAACTACCCATTTTCATTGGATTGAAACTATGGAATGACTTAAATGCCGATATAAAAAATATTGTGAATGTAAATTTGTTTAAAACCAAGTTGAAATCCCGATTAATAATGGCATACTGACAAAAATCTAGGATTAATGTCCATTAATATTGTTTATTAATTTTTCGTGTGTAATCTAGTATTAAAAACATATTTCTTGGGATTGTTCAGTTCTTATCTCTCAACTATAATATTGGTATCTTTGCATGGTATTGGTATAATGCCTTCAATGGTGACCTTGCATTTGTCATGTCAGTAGTGATAATTTAAGATTAATACATACTTTAACTATTAATAATACTTATTTACGTATTTATTTATTTATTTTTAATTAATAATAACTACCTGTTTATTTTTAATAATAGCCCAGTAAAGCCTAAAGCTTAAGGGCCAAATAAAATAAAATAAATAATCCAGCTTCACAATTATTTATGTCATTGTAAATTGTAAAAACCAATGTATTTATTTTATTATTAATTAATAAAGGTTATTCAATTAAAAAGTTAAAAATTTA
Organism: Bathynomus jamesi; assembly: GCA_023014485.1. Lineage (NCBI taxonomy): Eukaryota > Metazoa > Arthropoda > Malacostraca > Isopoda > Cirolanidae > Bathynomus > Bathynomus jamesi. The sequence goes on along the minus strand of JAJOZX010000271.1, from coordinate 986,094 downwards.
AAATATTAAAAATGAAAATATAGCAAAGATAAAACATTAAAATCGGCCCGTAACAACGGCACCCTCTTTAAGTTATAACATAAAAGCTAAAGGCTAGAAACTAACCACACTAACGGCTGAGCATAAACTAAGAAACGAAAATCCAAAAAGGTAGAATTACAAGGAGACATCGTACATCTGGCTACCTGCTGTTTTATCGTTTTATGATTCCTTTTAAAATATTACGAACGAATTCGGCCATTTCGTAGAAAACCAAAATTTGATTTAAAACACTCATAATTTTTCAAATAAAATGATTCTAAAAAACTTTGTCAGAAATTTTATTTAATATCTTTATAATATTTCATACGTCAACAGCATAACTTAAGTCATCTCCACAAAACATCTATATTATTCATTGTTTTCAGGTTATTTTTATGTTGATAAAATCCTCTCGTCCAAATCTGGCGTCGTTCCTCCCGCGTACTTTTTTGGACAACCTCTGAAAGGAAAAGCGTAAATAAATGTATGTTTCCTTAGCTATTCCTTTTGTTAAGGGTTACGTTACAATGATATATGCATTCTCCAGTGGGTTGCATTTTTCGGGATCACCTGAAGATCCGTCACCCCAACCTTTTTTAATTAGCTTTATGAGGCTAACTAACGAAAATAACACGACTTAACGTAACCAAGCGTTAGGTCAGCTGTACGCCCTTGACGAATGGTTAGGTTAGGTCGTGATATTTTCGTTAGTTAGCCTTATAAAGCTAACTAAAAAAGGCTAGGGGTGAAGGATCTTCAGGTGACCCAATTTTCGCGTCTTAATCAGTCGAGAAGTCGAGAGATTTGTCTCAGCAGAGAAAGCGTTATTCACTCTTCAAACTTAGTTCAAATCGCGTCAATATTAGCTCATTCAAATACTTCATTTAGTCTATGAATCTACTGTAGTCAAAGCGATATCGAGTCAATATAAAGCTCATTAATAAACTACGTTATAATTCATATTTTTTCATTTGAAATGAGCCTTTTGATGCTTTCATTTCGCGTCAGCTTAGCAAGCTCATGTGTTCGGACGAGTTGCAGTATTTAATCATTTAGAATTTTGCCTTCCTCTATCTACATCAACAAGTAAAAAACCTGGCTTCGTTTTACCATGAACGAAGACAGACTGGATCGGCTCTACTACGAGTAGTAACCAAATTTGCTACGATGTCTGCGAGGCGTTTTCAATTTTTTTTAAAGAATAATGATAAGACTGTATATCAACGTGTAAGTTTTATATATATGTATATATACTTCGTAACCTCGTAGCAGTTCCGTGCGTTGGTCTTTCTTCACACGAAGGTGAAGCTGGTGGCTCCATCTCTAGGGTGTCCTTTCTCTGGCCTTTAGTTTGGGAACACTGCACATTCTACCTTCCCTACTTTCCACTGTTGTTTGAGTGGTTACTGGGTTCAGCGTGAGGTGAGGTACTAGTTTTACCATTATTTTCCACTTGTAAATTATGATGTACTTACCCTTTCTTCTTTCCAGTAAATATAAACTTAATTCTCGTAACCTTTCCCAGTAATTTAGTTCTTTACATCCTTTGATCTTGGCTGTGAAGCTTCTCTGAATCCATTCTAGTTGACTAATGTCTTCTTTTTTATATAGGAATGTTAAGACCAAGCAGTATTCCAATTTGGGTATGATCAGTGTTTTCAGTAGAAGAATCATTATATTCCTATCCCTTCGTTTAAAGGTTCTCAGTATCTGCCCAGTTCTTCTCTTTGCTCCGTTTACTGCATCTTATTTTGTGTTTCAAATTTCCCGTCATAAGTCATTATAACTCCTAAATTTTTTTTGATTTAGAGTTTCTCTGAATTTCCTGTCCATTTGGGGTATAGTATTCTATAGATTTTAAGTCCTCCCTTTTTCCGTACCGTAACAGTTGAAATTTCTCAGTGTTAAATTTCGTATTATTGCCTTCAGACCAATTGTAGATTCTGTTCATGTCTGTTTGTAGAGATCTTATATCCTCTGGGTTTCTTTTTTTTCCACTAATATACAGAGAGAGAGAGAGAGAATGTGATTCACATTTGTTGCAAAACAACTCTACATTCTGAAGATTTCGTAAACAGGTTCGAAGATGAAATCTTTTTCTAAGTTTTTGTCGTTTGGTTTCGGAATCTAATTTTCGCCAGATATTGTTATTTTCAAATATATGAATATTTTTACTAAAAAGAAAAAATATTCCTCCCCCCAAAAAAAAAATTACGAAGATTACCTTAAAAAACAAAAAACAAAAAAAAAACAAAAAAAAACCGTGAATATTGAAATGACTTTTCTTATTGTTTTCCTTTTGATAAAATAAATGGAAAAATGGAATATTTCTCATACTATTAATTAAAAATAACCAAATAAGATATTTTCTCTAGAGAAGATAATAAAAATGGAATGTCCAGTAATAATATTTATGAAATTCCTGTTCGCAATAAACTATATATACAGGGCGTCCCAAAAAATGTATACACACTTTAAATAATTATAAAGGCAGTGTTTATTAAAATACATTTCATTTTCAAAATGTAATAGAATCTACAGACATAATTTAATTGTTTTGTCAACGCCTGTTTTCAAACTGACGTCCGTTCTGGTCCAGGCACTGCTGATAACGCGAAGCAATGGAATCGCAAACATCACGAAACATTTCGTTTGGTATTTGTGTGCATTCTCGTTCAATGGCTGCTCTCAATTCAGCGACTGTTGCAGGTTTTATAGCGTAGACTTTGTCTTTTAAGTATCCCCATAAAAAAAGTCTAGTGGTGTGAGGTCTGGTGAACGCGGAGGGTATTCTACGAAACCCCTTCGTCCAATCCACATCCACATCGTGCCAAGTACCACTCGCAATACTCCACTCTTCAGTCCGGATCATCTTCATTAATAGCATGGACTAATCTTGGAATGTAACTTTTCCATTGACAGCGCTTCAAAATGCGTTGGACAGACGATTCTGAAATTCCTACCTCACGACTCGCTTGCCGCACAGATTTTCTTGGACTTTGGTGATACGTTTCCAGTACTCTTTCTTGCTTTGTGGGGCTTGTCGATGTCCGTGGTCTTCCGGAACGCTTCTTGTGGACATTCTGAACAGTTCCATCGGCTTCAAACTTATCTCTAATTCGAGTGATGGTAAGTCGCGTTGGTGGATCTGTTTGAAACTCCCTCCTAAACTGTCTTTGCACTTCAACTGCGTTTTCACACTTCCAGTAGCATTTTAGAATGAATTTCCTTTGTTCAAAGCTTAGTCTGACTGCCATTATTAATTCTAATGGGTTTAACTTGGAAAGAAAGAAACATCAATTGAGCTATCAGCTGTTAAAGTGTGTATACATTTTTTTGGGACGCCCGTATATAGAAAGAGAGAGAGAGAGAGAGAGAGAGAGAGAGAGAGAGAGATATATATATATATATATATCATTCCTTTATTTTGTTATTCACCAATAAAGCGTAAACTATGTCCGCATCGTTAATGAAATAGTATATTTTGATAAATGACTGCCTTCGTCAAAAATAATAATGGAATACCTGCGCTGCTTTATTTGGATTGATTAATATATTTTCATTACGAATGTCATCTATGGAAAAATTCGTACGACATTGATTCAAGGCTTTCTATATATTTTTCTCTATACAGTATTTTCATTATTGCGTTCCGTTGATTCTATATATATATATATATATACCTACACCTTTTATATTAACCTCCAGGCGCTCACTTTATACTCTCACAGGAAATACTTTGATGTACAGTTAATAATAACTGGTCGGAGTGTACATTCTTTTGATAGCAATGAAAATAAATTTCCATTCCTGTATTATACATTACAGGTTAACAGTGCTAAACTGTAAATCAAAATTGTTCCATACAGACCACCGTTTCTAAAACTAATTATTCCATCTGAAGCGAATATGGAACGATTTTAAGGTCACTGTACTTTTAATGTCCAAATTAAAATTGGTACAGAAAGGAAAGATGTTTCAACAGCTTCTAAGATGGACCATCGTTTTTACAAAGAAATTGGTCCATAATCAATTCTTGGTCCATAATCAATTCATATAGCAAATAAAGCAATTACATGTTTAGAAACGGTGTCTGTTTGAAATAACTTTACTTCACAGCGTTGGGACAACTGTCCATTTTGAACCGACCTCTTTTAAACCAATTACATCCACATTAAAAATAAAATTGATCCAAAATCGTTCCACAAAGGAAGGATGGACCATTATTTTACCAAGAAATCGTTCCATATTCGGTTGAAATGAAGCAATTAAATGTTTAGTTTTGGGGGTTGTTTAACCTCCTTCGTAACGATTTGTAGAACCTGGTAGTCAACACTGAAAATTACTACGGTGAGCGACTTTTGCACCACCCCGTATATATAAACTAGAATGTTTACTGTACCTTGCGCAGCAAAAGGCCCCAGAAACACAACCTAGAGGGGACTGTGAGGGGCGAATGCATTACTTAAGCCTTTCCTGGTTCTCCTTTAATGTGTATACGAAATTTGGCGTATATAAATCAACATATATAAATAAGACATACATACATACATATATATATATATACATATGAAAGATAAAAGAAATATATTTTAGTCAAACTTAATTGAAAATTCGTTTTCCAATTATTTCGTAGTTTGTTTTGTAAATATTTTTGATATTAAATTAAGACAACTAAATTTATTGTTTCATAACCAGATATTTAATTTGATTGTACGATATCCAATTATTAAAATTTTTGCTGTTTGACTCGCTTCATAAATTTCGTAATTTTAATGGTACCAGGAAACATAATTGCACTGAGTAAGAGAGAGATAGAATAATAAAGTGATAAAGATAGATAAATGAAATGAAAATGAAAGGTTTATTGGCAGACCATAGTCCATATGACAAATAGTAATAATATAATGACAATTCACATACTAAGGATAGAAATACATACAATTAATGAGAAATAATACAGTAATATCGAATTTAAGTGGAGCTACAAAAAAACGTTTTCGTACGATGAATTCCATAGCTTAGAAGACAAGCGGCAGGACTCAGAGATAGCTTAGATAATCGGGTTGGTTGATTTTTTAATTCTTTGCATTAGGCTGTATTGAGTACGTCTTGTTACCTCCGGGAAGCTCGAGACATTGCGGGTAGCAAACATTTGCGAAGCTGAGTCTCTCGGGGTAATTTATGTAGGAGTCTAAAAGACCTGTTGTACAACAAATTTAGGGTTCTGCTACAACCGTTTTCATAATTCACCTAGAATTGCTGTCCGTATATATTACTGCAGAAAGTACGAAAGAGCGTGTCTTCAGCTTCACTTGTACAGAACCGAAACTTCCTTATAGTCATATTCGCTTTAGCACAAAGGCTTCGAGATTGTTTTCTTATATCCGAGTCATCACTCAAAGAGCTGGTAATAGTTTGACCGAAATACTTAAACTCTTGTACTTCCTCAATTACTTCACCTTTCATTTTAAACCTAATATCAACTGGCTGATTATGGCTTTTAGGATGAAATTGCATAACCTTAATTTTTGTAACATTAAAAAGAATATCATGTTTCTGCGAATACACTTCGCAGACTTTTAGTAGCCGATCCAGACCTTTAACAGAGGGACTTAGTTTATGCCGATGATATGTTGTTACTAAGTTATTTATCCTTGAGTTATCTATACAACATCCCACTGTTGTTTCATTAAGTGAAGCAATTAATCCGTCAATATACACATTAAAAAGCATAGGAGAGAGTAAAGAGCCTTGCCTCATCCCGCAAGAAGAGCCAAAACACTCGGGTAGTACATTGCCCCACCTCACAATTAAAGATTGGTGGGAATACCAAAATTTCAATAAATTAAATATGTACATGAGAACTTTCCTGTCTTCTGAGTTTTTAAATAAAATATTTTGGTTCACTCTATCATATGCCTTACTTATATCTAGGAAACAGCTATAAATAGTTGAATTACTGTCAGTGTATTTAGATATAATTTTCTTCAGTACATAGATACACAGGTCAGTTGAGTGGGACCTTTTAAAACCAAACTGATTAGATGTCCATAAGTAATCATTTAGATAAATGGAGATAAATGGAGAGATAGAATAATAAAGAGATAAAGATAGATAAATGGAAAGAGAGATAGAAAGAAAAAAAAAAGAGATAAATGTAGGAAGTAGTATGGTGCATTTAAGGAGAGGGAGGTGGAGGAAAGGTTAATGGGGGATTGGGGGAGAGGGGATGGGGAGAGATGGAAGAAGGGGGAGATGAGAGTGCCAAATGGGGTGGGTATGCAAAAAAAAAAATTATTTTAAAATTTAATAATTTAAAACTAAAAATTTTAAAATTACAAAAATAAAAAAAATAAAAATTTAAAATTTAAAAAAATAAAATTAAAAATAAAAAGTGTGACGTCACACTATGAACGTCAGCGCCCACCATTTTAAAAGAAAAAGTGAAAAAAATTGAAGAGCTATAAGGTTACACACACAAACTAACCTAACCTAACCTAACCTAGAGTGCGTAACACCAACAAAATTAATAATTCTAACCTAACCCAGCCTAACCTAGAGCGCACAGCTTCGACAGCACGCTAACCCAATGCTAATATGAATATAGAGTATAGTGGCCACCGGCAACATTATATTAGGTATAACACTAATATTAATAATAATTAAAAAATACTAGCCGTTGAAAGACCCCGAAAGTTTCTATGCCCCATCACCGCTCGGTCGGTGCGCGCGCGCGATGCCACAGCCGCATATTTTCTTTGTTTCTTCGATAACACCAAATTTTATCATTGAAAAACATTGTTTCATACTAAGACTATCAAAATAAATTATTATTTACTCAATTTTATCACTTCAAATATATAAAAAATTCGAGCCTCAAGTTCAACACAACCGCATTCTGTCAACTCTAAATAGAAACAGATCTAATTAAACAAACAGTGCCATTCAGCCAATTAGTAACCGGTTGAAAAGACTGTTACGTTCATTCCCCATATTCCCATGGCTAGCCACTTCCAGCCAGGTTACACACACACACACACACACATATATATTCAAACACTTGAATAGACAAAAATATCTCAACGGACAAAGTATAGGGGCCAGTGGTAATTTTACATACGTTAGCGATATGAGTGGTACCACCAGGTGGATTGATCATTGTCTCACTAGTAATAATCTAAATTCTAAAGGATCGAATTGTTAGAGTTCATATTTTGCAGGAGTTCCTTCTTTCTGATCATAGACCATTAGAAATATTAATTAACCTCTTAACGACCGAAGTTTTTGTAGGTTAAGTTATGAATGCGTGTATGGGAAACGGTACATGTTCGACCCAGTCGTCCAAAAGAGGTTAACGTTACCAATTTATGCGCAACACGACTTAACAAGAACTCAATAGGTAAGAATAATCGCGTCGATTGGTCCAATGTTAATATGCAGCAGAGAATAGAACACAAAGACAGAACAAGTCACCTCTTTAATAATTTAGAAATTTTGCACCTTGCCTGTAATAATCCTTGCTCAAATGATTCTCACTGTAAACTCATAGATAGGTATTATAAGAAGATAGTATCCATGTTAAGAGAAGCAGCAAGACCCCCTCATTAAATCTTATAACTATCATACTAAGATTATTCCTGGATGGAATGATTTTATTGCCCCCCTGAAGAGGGAATCGAAAGACGCCTATGATTTGTGGTGCTTTCATGGTAGACCCAGAGTAGGACCAGTATACATGAATATGTGTAGAAGTCGGGGTCATTATAAGGCGGCCATAAGGCGATGTAAACAGGAAGAAGAGTCTATTCGAGCATCAAAAGCCTGTGAAGCTCGCATAAATAACGATAATTACAAATTTTTTCAAAGGGGTGTCAAAAATGTCCTCCCTCCGACAATTGATGGGGTGTCGGGGGAGGATGAAATTGCAAAGCTGTGGAAAAACCACTACTCTAACATTCTTAACAGTGTGAGTAGGGATAATCTTAAGATAGATTGCAGCGAAACGATTGTGGGAGGGACAAGGGAAAATACTTTGATATCATTTTCTGAAGTAAAGAGGTTAATTAAAGCGTTAAAACCTGGTTCTGCGTCAGGGGTAGATGACTTATCGAATGAGCACTTAAAATATGCAAATGACGTAGTATGTCTGCATATATCATTGCTCCTATCAGCCATGCTTGCTCATAGCTATATCACTGCAGAGTTCATGAGGGTACATATCTTGCCCCTGGTCAAAAATAAGTACGGAGACATTCTGTCCAGCAATAATTACAGGCCTATTGCTGTCGCTTCCTGCTTCTCGAAACTACTAGAAAAACTCTTGTTACTCCGATTAAATGATTTCCTATGGACATCTCCTAATCAGTTTGGCTTTAAAAGGTCCCACTCAACTGACCTGTGTATCTATGTACTTAAAGAAACAATATCTAAATACATTAACAGTAATTCAACTATTTATAGCTGTTTCCTTGATATACGTAGGGAATCCAAAAAGTTTCCGGAAAATTCAAAAAGCTTTAATACAAAAACCCTTTAATAAAAGTTCCAGAATGGTCAAATAACTTTAATAAAAGAAAACAAAAGAGGATATACGTTTAGGAATGCTCAATAACGTTCGACATAATTCCCACCTATCTCTATACACTTTTCTAAGCGATGTTTCCAACGTTCCAATCCATTTTTATAAAATTCAGAGTTTTTCGACTGAAACCATCTCAAAACTGCTGTTCTGACATCTGCTATCGTGTCGAAACGCGTTCCTTTTATGTGATCCTTCAATTTTGGGAATAAAAAAAAGTCGGAAGGGGCTAGATCCGGACTGTAGGGGGGGTGAGGTATGATTTCCCATCGAAATTCCCGTAACACGGCTCTTGAGGCATTTGCAGTGTGAGCAGGTGCATTGTCGTGATGGAAAAGCACCCCGCGATGAAGTTTACCAGGTCTTTTTTCAACAAGCTTATCTTTCAGCTTCCTCAAAACATTTTCATAATATTGGGCGGTGACTGTTTTTTGTCCTTCAAGAAAGTCCACTAAAATTATTCCTTCACAATCCCAAAAAATTGTAGCCATTACCTTTTTAGCTGATCTTTCTGCTTTAAATTTGATTGGGCCATCTGATCCTCTTGGGAGCCATTGTTTTGACTGAACTTTGCTTTCCGGATCATACTGATAAATCCAGGTTTCATCCCCTGTTACAAGTCTATGCATAAAACAATCTTCATGAACTTCCATTCGATTCAAAAGATCAACAGAAAGACTAGCCCTTTGGTCAAACTGTTCTTGGCGCAACGCTTTAGGCACCCACCGAGCAAAAAGTTTGCTAAGTTCTAAGGTATCCACCAAAATGGAATGAGCAGAACCACGAGAGATACCCACCTCATTGGCTATTATTTCACAGGAAATTCGACGATCTTTTTCGACTAGTGACCGAACAGCAGCAACAGTTTCTTCATTAATTGATGTTGATGGCCTTCCACTCCTTTGGTTATCATTAAGAACCTCTTGACCCGTTTAATCTTTTGATCCAGTCATAAACGACTGATTTCTTAGGTGTTTCATCTCCATAAACTTCACGTAAGGCATCAAGTATTTGTGGTGGTTTCCATTTAAGTTTTGTTAGGAATTTAATGTTAGCTCTCCACTCGAATTTTGAGATTTCCGTTGCCATGAAAAATAGGGTTCTTTTTAACTCCGTCTTAAAGCACTGTCACCAAGGTTGTGTAAGTCTTAGCATGGCCTAATATGTATGAAGGTCCAAATTCATGTCAAAACAAGAATTCATTAAATTCTGATTTGAAATGATTGAATTATTAAACTTTTCCGGAAACTTTTTGGATTCAAAGTAAGGCATATGATAGGGTGAACCATAATATTTTATTTGCAAAACTAGAAGACAGGAAGGTTCCCATGTACATATTAAATTTATTGAAATTTTGGTATTCCCACCAATCTTTCACTGTTAGGTGGGGCAATGTACTGTCCGAGTGTTTTGGCTCCTCTTGCGGGGTGAAACAAGCCTCCTTGCTCTCCCCTATGCTGTTTAATGTGTATATTGACGAATTAATTGCTTCATTTAATGAGGCAACAGTGGGATGTTGTATAGATAACACAAGGATAAATAACTTAGTTTATGCCGATGATATGGTGTTAATAAGTCCCTCTGTTAAAGGTCTGGATCGGCTACTAAAAGTCTGCGAAGTGTTTTCGCAGAAACATGATATTCTTTTTAATGTTACAAAAACTAAAGTTATGCAATTTCATCCTAAAAGCTGTAATCAGCCAGCTGATATAAGGTTTAAAATGAATGGTGAAGTAATTGAGGAAGTACAAGAGTGTAGGTATTTGGGTCAAACTATTACCACTTACCAGCTCTTTGAGTGATGCCTCGGATGTAAGAAAACAATCTCGAAGCCTGTGTGCTAAAGCGAATATGACCATAAGGAACTTTCGATTCTGTACAAGTGAAGCTAAAGACACTCTTTCGTACTTTCTGCAGTAATATATATGGACAGCAACTCTGGGTGAATTATAAAAAAGGTTCTGGCAAAACCCTAAATTTACTGTACAACAGTTCTTTTAGACTCTTACATAAATTACCCTAGAGATGCTCAGCTTCGCAAATGTTTGCTACCCGCAATGTCTCGAGCTTCCCGGAGGTAACAAGACGTACTCAACACAGTCTAATGCAAAGAATTAAAAAATCAACCAACCTGATCATCCAAGCTATCCATGAGTCCTGCCATTTATCCTCTAAGCTGTGGACTTCTTGGTACGAAAACGTCTGTCTGTAGTTCCACTTAACTTCGACAGTGCGGTATTATTTCTAATCAATTGTATATATTTCTATCCTTAGTATATGATCTGTCATTGTATTAATAATACTTGTCATATGGATTATAGTCTGTCAATAAACCTTTTCATTTATATATATATATATATATATATATATATATATATATATATATATATATATATATATATATATATATAAAGGGTGTCCCAGAAGTCTTGGAGGGGTTTTATTTGGCTATAACGTTTTTGTTTGGGGATCAAATAAAAAAAGGTTTGCAACACTTGAAAATATATTTATTGCGATTTTAATTACAAATTTAATATCTGGTGAAAATCTTCATTTTCATTGCATAAATCTAAAATCGCATTAGCGTACGTTATCCGACTCTGATGATCTTGTGGTTTAATTTCTTGAGCAATTTGAATTTTGTACGGCTAAAGATTGATATCCTCTCTTAAAATTCGATGTAAGGAACTTCTTGAAATGTTTAATTCCTGGTTGCGTCGTCGGACTGATGTGGATTTTCCTCAACGCTTTCACGAACCATCTCAGCCAGCGTTAGACTTCGGCTTGTCCGAGGACGCCCAGTCCGTAGTTCGTCTCCCTGACCCTTTCCCATACGAAATTTAGCGACGTACCGTCGAATAGCTCGATCAGAAGGAGCAGAACGTGTGTTGAATTTTAATCGAAAAGCTCTTTCAGTGGCAACGATGGAAGAGTTGTTTGTCACAAAAAAGTTCCACAGTAGTCACTCTTTGTTGAACTGTCCAGGATTCCATTTTCATTAATCGCAGCAATGGTACTTTAATTGAAAAATAAAAATAAATAAATTAATCAAAAAAGAAAAAGTTATAGCCAAATAAAACCGCTCCAAGACTTCTGGGACACCATGTATATACTTTAGTATTTTCATTTATTTATACGTTTATTTATTTATTTATGAATAAAAATTCTGAGTCCATGTAAAAATTTAAAATTTCTTAAGAATGAACTATTTAAGCCCTTAGGCTTAGATAGTTCATTTTTAAGAAATTTTAAATTTAAATTCTTAAATTCTTAAATTCTTAAATGTAAATTCTTAAGAAATTTTAAATTTAAATTCTTAAGAAATTTTAAATTTAAATTCTTAAATTTAAATTCTTAAGAAATTTTAAATTTAAATTCTTAAATTCTTAAATTCTTAAGAAATTTTAAATTCTTAAATTTAAATTCTTAAATTCTTAAATTTAAATTCTTAAATTCTTAAATTTAAATTCTTAAGAAATTTTAAATTTAAATTCTTAAATTCTTAAATTCTTAAAATTAAATTCTTAAGAAATTTTAAATTTAAATTCTTAAATTCTTAAATTCTTTAATGTAAATTCTTAAGAAATTTTAAATTTAAATTCTTAAATTCTTAAATTCTTAAATTTAAATTCTTAAATGTAAATTCTTAAGAAATTTTAAATTTAAATTCTTAAATTCTTAAATTCTTTAATGTAAATTCTTAAGAAATTTTAAATTTAAATTCTTAAATTCTTAAATTCTTAAATTTAAATTCTTAAGAAATTTTAAATTTAAATTCTTAAATTCTTAAATTTAAATTCTTAAATGTAAATTCTTAAGAAAATTTAAATTTAAATTCTTAAATTCTTAAATTCTTTAATGTAAATTCTTAAGAAATTTTAAATTTAAATTCTTAAATTCTTAAATTCTTAAATTTAAATTCTTAAGAAATTTTAAATTTAAATTCTTGAATTCTTAAATTTAAATTCTTAAGAAATTTTAAATTTAAATTCTTAAATTCTTAAATTCTTAAGAAATTTTAAATTTAAATTCTTAAATTCTTAAATTCTTAAATTTAAATTCTTAAGAAATTTTAAATTTAAATTCTTAAATTCTTAAATTTAAATTCTTAAGAAATTTTAAATTTAAATTCTTAAATTCTTAAATTTAAATTCTTAAGAAATTTTAAATTTAAATTCTTAAATTCTTAAATTTAAATTCTTAAATGTAAATTCTTAAGAAAATTTAAATTTAAATTCTTAAATTCTTAAATTCTTTAATGTAAATTCTTAAGAAATTTTAAATTTAAATTCTTAAATTCTTAAATTCTTAAATTTAAATTCTTAAGAAATTTTAAATTTAAATTCTTGAATTCTTAAATTTAAATTCTTAAGAAATTTTAAATTTAAATTCTTAAATTCTTAAATTCTTAAGAAATTTTAAATTTAAATTCTTAAATTCTTAAATTCTTAAATTTAAATTCTTAAGAAATTTTAAATTTAAATTCTTAAATTCTTAAATTTAAATTCTTAAGAAATTTTAAATTTAAATTCTTAAATTCTTAAATTCTTAAAATTAAATTCTTAAGAAATTTTAAATTTAAATTCTTAAATTCTTAAATTCTTTAATGTAAATTCTTAAGAAATTTTAAATTTAAATTCTTAAATTCTTAAATTCTTAAATTTAAATTCTTAAGAAATTTTAAATTTAAATTCTTAAATTCTTAAGTTCTTAAATTTAAATTCTTAAATGTAAATTCTTAAGAAATTTTAAATTTAAATTCTTAAATTCTTAAATTCTTTAATGTAAATTCTTAAGAAATTTTAAATTTAAATTCTTAAATTCTTAAATTCTTAAATTTAAATTCTTAAAATTTTAAATTTAAATTCTTAAATTCTTAAATTCTTAAATTCTTAAATTATTCTTAAGAAATTTAAATTTAAATTCTTAAATTCTTAAATTCTTATAAATTCTTAAGAAATTTTAAATTTAATTCTTAAATTCTTAAATTCTTAAATTTAAATTCTTAAGAAATTTTAAATTTAAATTCTTAAATTCTTAAATTTAAATTCTTAAGAAATTTTAAATTTAAATTCTTAAATTTAAATTCTTAAGAAATTTTAATTTAAATTCTTAAATTCTTAAATTCTTAATTAAATTTAAGAAATTTTAAATTTAAATTCTTAAATTCTTAAATTTAAATTCTTAAGAAATTTTAAATTTAAATTCTTAAATTCTTAAATTTAAATTCTTAAGAAATTTTAAATTTAAATTCTTAAATTCTTAAATTTAAATTCTTAAGAAATTTTAAATTTAAATTCTTAAATTCTTAAATTTAAATTCTTAAGAAATTTTAAATTTAAATTCTTAAATTCTTAATTAAATTCTTAAGAAATTTAAATTTAAATTCTTAAATTCTTAAATTCTTAAGAAATTTTAAATTTAAATTCTTAAATTCTTAAATTCTTAAGAAATTTTTAATTGAAATTCTTAAATTCTTAAATTCTTAAGAAATTTTAAATTTAAATTCTTAAATTCTTAAATTCTTAAGAAATTTTAAATTTAAATTCTTAAATTCTTAAATTTAAATTCTTAAGAAATTTTAAATTTAAATTCTTAAATTCTTAAATTTAAATTCTTAAGAAATTTTAAATTTAAATTCTTAAATTCTTAAATTTAAATTCTTAAGAAATTTTAAATTTAAATTCTTAAATTCTTAAATTTAAATTCTTAAGAAATTTTAAATTTAAATTCTTAAATTCTTAAATTTAAATTCTTAAGAAATTTTAAATTTAAATTCTTAAATTCTTAAATTCTTAAGAAATTTTAAATTTAAATTCTTAAATTCTTAAATTCTTAAGAAATTTTTAATTGAAATTCTTAAATTCTTAAATTCTTAAGAAATTTTAAATTTAAATTCTTAAATTCTTAAATTCTTAAGAAATTTTAAATTGAAATTCTTAAATTCTTAAATTTAAATTCTTAAGAAATTTTAAATTTAAATTCTTAAATTCTTAAATTTAAATTCTTAAGAAATTTTAAATTTAAATTCTTAAATTCTTAAATTTAAATTCTTAAGAAATTTTAAATTTTTACATGGACTCAGAATTTTTATTCATAAATAAATAAATAAACGTATAAATAAATGAAAATACTAAAGTATAGACAGAGTGTCCCAGAAGTCTTGGAGGGGTTTTATTTGGCTATAACTTTTTTCTTTTTTGATTAATTTATTTATTTTTATTTTTCAATTAAAGTACCCTTGCTGCGATTAATAAAAATGGAATCATGGACAGCGCAACAAAGAGTGGCTATTGTGGATTTAGGCTTAGCAAAATACCAAAAGGCGTTTGTGTATAAAAACATTTCATTTAACGTTAAAACAAATGAAGAATTAATGTGATTTTTAATCATTCTAATCATGAATAATGAGAATTATTAAAATATCTCGAAGTTATGACAAGTATTTTAAAGTAGGCCTAAATGAATATTTATCCAACATTGATAACATCTTTGTTCTTTATCTATTTCAAAACATTTGAAGTCAGTTTTATCTTCAATTATTTTTATTTTGGAATTTGTTGGTCGAATTTATCATATGTTTAACAAATTTGACCAAAAATTGGTTTTATATTAGTAATTTACTATTTAACATTTATATCTATCTCACCTACCATATATTCACTTATGCGTATTATATACTGTATATATGTATATGTATATATGTATATATATATATATACACACACACACACACACACACTGTATATTTTCTTACTCTTACCGGATTCCAACCGCTTCTCCTGGAATATCCATAATGCAACGTACGCTACTTTTGAAGTTACGAACGTACTTATCATAAAGTATTTACATTTTTTTTCTTTACATTATACATTTCAATTATATTAAATAATTTTTAGGCGAAATACTTTGTATTTACATTTAAAAACTTAGTTACTAGTTACGAGGTAGAAGAAAATATAAAATGTAGGTGTGAAAAAACTATATAGGGCTATGGGTTGATTGCCTGATACCCTCATCCGTTGGAAATTTCCAGCAGATTTCAGTGGAGAGTTAAACGACAAAAGCCCTATGTTTTTTCGTTAGAGAGTTATGAATATGTAGGTCTTTAAAGGACCTCTTTATATTTAATTGCTTATGGTAATTTTAGCGTCGGGATTTTAGATGCCTATATGTGAACGAAAAGAAATTGTCCCACCTTATTTTTGCTGGGCCTTAGTTTGCTTCGATGTAGGGCGTCACGATCGTTTACGGTGTAGGGCCGCCACGATGGAGTTACGCGATGAGTTAACTTGATGTAATTAATATAGGCAGTCCAGTCACTATATAAACACTTGTAGGTATAGGCCTATCCTTTCTGTTATTATTAAGTTTATTATAAGGAATTCACTCAGAACTTTAGGGAAGACAAAAGCACACCTTGCCTGTTTAAAGCGTTCGCTGTACATAAACAGCTCCGAGAGCCGTTCCTTCTCGCGTTGTATTTTCATTATTTGCTGATCTGGCAAAGTTTTGTTTGGTCTACTTCTCTCTTGAAGACTAAACAGAAAATTGAGTTTTCTTGTTGCTATGTGAGGCGCCATGCATACATACCGGTTCTTTGTACGTATGGCAATTATTTCATTCCCAATAGGCTATGTCGCCAATCCCGAGGCAATTTTGTATAGATATTTAATTCAATTAATTAATAATTTATATTTAATTATGAAATAAAGGTACCACATATGATACTATGTTGTGAGCGCGTATAGTTTTTCCATAGTAGGTTTTTAACAAAACTCAAATAATTACTAATAACCCTCTATAGACTGTGACTGCAATGGGTCACATTAGTTGGCTTGAGCGCTGTGGCAGTTTCTGGCCCTCCTCACTGATATTGTTATTATTATTATTATTATTATTATTAGTATTATTATTATTGATGTTTTATTTCAGGGCTGTCCAACTTCAATCTACTTGAGGGTCGTATTCTTCTTTAGGCTTCTACTCTAGGGCTACATTATGAAAATGTGTAGGAAATGTGTGAGATCATTATTTTGAAAACCTACTTCAAGTAACTTCATTCGGTTTATTTCGAAATCCATTGGCGTAGCCATATAAGTTAAATATATTCTGCTGTTTTGCTTGAAATTTCAAATTAAGTTTATTTAAAGGAGCTGCGAAATCTATCTGTTAGAAAAGCAAGTTCACATAGAAGTTTAGGTTTATGCAGCTCATTCTCCACCTCACTAGTATCAGATTTAACTTCAGTCATTAGGAACAGTAGAATCTCCCTTCTAAGGCAAAAAAAAATTATAAAATTAAGTAATTTGCTTAGAATTCTCGCGGGCCACATAAAACTAACCTGCGGGCCGCAGGCTACTCGCGAGACGCTACTTGCACAGCCTGCTTATTTTATCCAAACCAAAGTGAGTAACTAAACGTGTTTTGCTGTTTTAATGAAATAAATTTTCCGTCTTATAACAAAATGAGGCCAACAATATATACAGTATATAGATATAAAATTGTTACTTAATATATAAACCAATTACTTTATTTTAACGATAGCTTTATTTGATTCAAAATAGAGATGGTAAATTAAATGTTTATTTCTCTCTCTCTCTCTCTCTCTCTCATATATATATATATATATATATATATATATATATATTATATAGGTGGTTTCGATTCCCTTGGAAACGCTAACCAATTTCATCTCTGTTTTGGAGTTTTAAAAAGCATTTTAATCTCATTTTAAGGGATTGTCAACAAACTCCGTTTAAAGGTCCAAAAACGCTTCTTCGCTTCATTCCAACTGAAATACATCAATATATATATATATATCAGGGGTGGCCAAGTTTCCTGGACCCAAGAGCCACATACGACGTTTTTCAGATGTACGAGAGCCGCAAAATATTTTAAAAAGAATTTAATTATTAAAAACATTTACATATACATATAGTTATACTCACATTATTAAATTGTTTAATTGCTGCTTGTAGAAGGCTTAGTTTGTGTCTTCATTTTGGCTGTTAATGCTTTAAAGTCTGGTTGATGTGATGTTAAGGGGGTATGAAGAAGCTCAGTCAGGTGTTCGTTAGTGAGGGCAGCACGATGTTTTGACTTTACAAACTTCATTACCGAGAAGAGTGCTTCACAGTAATAAGTTGTCCCAAAAACTGAGATAAGTCGGAAACTGGTTTTCCTGAGGTGAGGATACTTTGTCTCTGGTACTTGCTTCCAAAACTCAACTGCAGATAAGCTTTTATGTATCAACTTTGAACCCACGTCCTCCTGTAGCTCCAAAAGTTCTGTTTGTATTGAAGCAGCTTCCGTAACAAAAGGTGTGGTAACAGGACAGCCATCGTTGACGACATTAATCAGGAAAGGATTTACAAGAAATTCGAAGCATGGTTTTAGTTTCTTTAGTTCATCAAACCTGAACTGAAAATCACCAATTAGTCCTTCTAATTTACCTTTGTATTCCTCCAATTTGCTATCTTTTATTTCAATATCAGGAAAAGTGTTTGCTCGGTTTTTCAGGTGGGGAAAGTGGTCAAATTTTTTGGTTACTAGATCTTTTTGGAAGAGCTTTATTTTATTCTGGAAACTGAAAACTGTCTGTGTAAGGTCAGAAATGACCTTATCCTTTCCCTAAAGTGCCAAATTCAGATTTTGAAGGTGTTGTATTACATCAGTAAAAAACATCAGATCCTGCACCCATTCGTGATCTTCTAGTTGTGGGTCTGACTTTCCCTTTTCTTTCAAGAAATCAATGATAGGCTCCAACAGTGCAACAAACCTATTCAGGAGATTACTAGTTGATAACCACTTTACAATATAGTAGAATGAAAGGTCATCTGGCTTATCTTGAAGATCCAGCTCCTCGATAAAATTTCTAAACGCTCGGTGCATTTGAACGAATGAAATTCACAATTTCTAGAATACATTTCATAACACTGTCATACCTAACGTACTTGCTTACCAAATGACCACGGTGAATGATACAGTGAATAAAGAGACACACAGGATACTTGGGATCGCGTGTCAAGAGCCCAACTAGGCCTACATTTTGTCCTACCATAGCTGGTGCTCCATCTGTTGCAACACTGACAAGTTTATTCAATGGTACTTGAGCTCTTGATAATGCCTCGTCAAGTGCGTTCTTTATGTCAACCCCTCTGGTGGTTTCTCTTAGGGTCATTAAGTCCAAGAGTTCTTCTTTCACATTTCCATCGCCAGTAACATAACGAACAAATATCGCCAGTTGAGGGTTATCTTTAATATCTGTGGATTCATCGAGGGCCAAACTGAATGCAACAGAATTCTTCAAATCACTCTGCAACGAGCATGTAATTTCAGCACTGATCTGGGAAATACGTCTCTCTGTAGTGTGGCGGGAAATAGAAATACTTGCTATTTGTTCTCGAAGCTTTGTATTATCTGGAGCAAGAATTGCAGTAACATCGGCAATATTCTTCCTCACAGATTCTCCACTACTGTAAGGAAGTTGAGCACGAGCAATATTCCATGCCATAACAAAACTAGCTTCAGTAGTTAAGTCAGCTGTCTGACACAATGATGAAAGTACAGTTTGTTGGGCAACTAGGCTAGATTTCAACATTGTTAACTTAGTCTTCCGCAATTCTGATTTGGGAGGAAATTCCGTAATAACATTTTTATGGTTAGTTTCATGATGACGCTTTAAAGTGATTGAGTGCCACGTGGCAGATAAGACACCCAGGTTTCCCACCCTAAACAGTAAAGGCAAAGCTCTCCTCCCACTCCTGTTTAAAAAAACTATTTTCTTCTTCATATTTCCGTTTCTTACACTTTGCCTGCTCAGTCATTTTAATCAACTAAGGGGTTGTATAACTTTCACTATTAGCCACTATTTGACCTAAGAAGCCAATTTTAAAACACACTCACTCGTTACTACACGCGGCCCGCAGGGTAACTCGAGGGGTACTGGACACTGGTGAGTGGCAATTGGTGTTAATTACGTAATTATCCCGCTTAGTGCCTGTCACGCAAAAGAAATTGTCGTACGCATGACGCATTTTATTGTCAATTCAATTTTTCCTTGTTTTTTTTTCTTTTTTTTTTATTATGTGAAAAAAAATTATATTTGTATTATGAATTTTGTCTTTTATGATAAATACAATAAAAACCAAAATTGTCTCGCGAGCCGCAGTTAACAACCTCGAGAGCCGCATGCTGCTCGCAAGTCGGGGTTTGGCCACCGTTGATGTATATATATATATATATATTAGTGGTGGACCGGATATCCGCATCCGCATCATTTTTAACATCCGCATCCGCACTTCTGACTGCGGATGTTATGCGGATATTACCTCTAATAAATTATGCAATTTACAATTAAATTACCTTATAAAGTAGCTTATAAGGCCCAGTCATGCACATTTCATGTAAAGTATTAATTATTAATGAACAAACAAATACATAAACGTCAAAATATAAATACGTGGTAACACAGAAAATTGAATGAAACTTGTTTCATTGAATTTTCTGTGGCTCAAACTCTTGAGAAAGTTATTATTTTTTCATAATGAAAACATTAATATTAATTTTAATTCTTATGCATTACCTGCCATAATAGTAATATCACGAAATTGAAAAAATTATGTCATATATTCATAATTCTATATTATATTGATAGATTAACTAAATATCCGCATCCGCATCCGCGGATACTGAAATTAAAGATCCACATCCGCATCCGCAGATGTTGAAAAACTGACATCCGGTCCACCACTAATATATATATATATATATATATATATATATATATATATATATATATACAGGGTGAGTCAAAAGTAGCGCCCGATTTCTGTTTTTTCGGCTGTCAGATTGTGCATCGATCACGAGGGAGGGCACTTTGAAAATTGCAAGTAAAACAGCTTGGTACAGTTCCGTAATAATTTTCCCCCGAATAAATGGTTAGATAAACATGTCATTCATTTATTTCTACCTTCTTGTACACTGTAATACCAATGGCAAACAAACAATCAACTGACAGAAATCGGGCGCTACTTTTGACTCACCCTGTATATAAAGGGTGATCCAGAAAATGGGACCCAAAAGAAACCCCTGTAACTCTTAAAGTATAAGTCCTTTTATAAAATCATACGCATCATTCGAAAGAGGATAGTTACAAGTTTGTACAGGATTGTATAGGTTTTGACAATACAAGACAAGATAAGATACAAAACAAAATAAAAGTGTTAGTTAAAACTAACCCTTCAAGATGACTGCATGGACTGTGGAACAGCTGCGTTTCATAACTGAGCAATATTATGAGCATGGAAGAAATGTAGTTTCAGCTCTTAGAAGGTGATTTTGACATCTGAAAATTTGTCTTGAAAGATCTTTGAGCTGAAACTACACTTCTTCCATGCTCATAATATTGCTCAGTTATGAAACGCAGCTGTTCCACAGTCCATGCAATCATCTTGAAGGGTTAGTTTTAACTAAAACTTTTATTTTGTTTCGTATCTTATCTTGTCTTGTATTGTCAAAACCTATACAATCCTGTACAAACTTGTAACTATCCTCTTTCGAATGATGCGTATGATTTTATAAAAGGACTTATACTTTAAGAGTTACAGGGGGTTCTTTTGGGCCCCATTTCTCTGGATCACCCTTTATATATATATATATATATATATATAATTATTTATATATATATATGACTTATTTATACGTTATTCATACAAGGCATTGTAACAGGGTGCATGTTGTGATTTTTGGATGATCCATTGGGTGGTTGGTTGTATGGTATGTGATACGTGGCTGAATTTCGTGCGCGCTTGGACTTTTGAATTTTGGTTGCTTGAAATCGGATAGCTGGTCTTGAACTAGAAATTTTGGTGATTAAAGCGTGTAGAATTTAAAATAAACAAGTATTATCGAAGGTTTCCCTGTAAAGGAAATTTTGTATTGGGTGAGTCATTAATGCTGTACATGATTGTAAATCCTAAAACATTGTGGATATTAAGCTACATTTAGATATCTTTTAGAGTGATACATTAAATGTTTTTATATTAGATTTGGTTGGAGACACAGCATACTGTAAGACCAGTAACCTAAGAATTGTCCTCTGCAAAAGAGGTAGGCTGTATGTTATAAATTGGTTTCTATGTATATATAATGTAAGTATATATCTACTTAAGATTTTTATTATTGGAGAAATGATATTTATGTAAGTTGTTTTATTAGTTATTTTCTTCCGAATTTTTTCGGAGACGGAGTTGGCAGCCAGATCTCGTAACTGCTTGTAAGCGCCCTGAATAAAACCCCATTTTTTTTTATAAGTGCCAGTGATTTAAGTATTAAATATTGTAGGTTAAGTTTAGGTTAAGTTTAGGTTAAGGTAATGATGACTTGTGTAGGCAGCCTGATTTGCTTTGTATATATTAATATATAGTTTTGTAATCTAATGTTTTACTGTTCCTGGCTGGGACGGCCTCGCGCTGTAAAGGGGACATATATATATATTCGGTTGTGGAATCCTGGTCACGGTAACAGCATTTTCAAATAAAAGTGTCTTACTTTCAATCTAAATACAAAATAGTGAGACGAAAGACGGTGTTAAAACGAACTTGACTAAAAAGCCATAAAAATAAGCTTTGGAAAAAGACACAAAGACAACTTCATATGTTCAGAAACTTTCATTTTTTTTTTACTACTACTTTTGTCTTAAAGCTTTTTCAACTTCAATTTTGATTTAAAATATTTGCATGAACTACTTTTTACTTGCTTTTCAAACGTGTAATTAAAATGGTTGCAAATACAAAAATATATTTTAAATTTGACTCAAAACATTTAGATTGAGTTTCTACCGACTTTTAAATAGTTATCAAACGGAGACTTTTGCATATTAATTGTCGCTGAAACATTTCATATATATATATATATATATATATATATATATATATATATATATATATATACAGGGTGGGCGGAAAGTAGCTCCCTATTTTGGATTGGTAAAAAAATACGTATATTATCCATTTATTTCAGAAGAAATAATATGAAAAGGTAGGCATACATGGTAGGTTTTCTCTAAAATTCAATGTGGGCTCCAAGTCTTTCCACCAGCTTCTGGAGCCGCCCAGGAATGGCGTCCACTGACTTTAGCAGGAACTCCGGCGGGATGGAGGACATGACTTCCCGAATTCGGTCCTCCAGTTCTTCCAATGTCCTCGGTTTGGTGCGGTAGACTTCTTCCTTTACCCACCCCCAAAGAAAGAAGTCGCACGGTTACCGCTGAAAAACGGCAGAATCGGTTCAGTGTAACGGTGTGGTGTGGTATGACCTCAGATCAGGTTGTGGGCCCGTTCCTTCTGCGCAACACCATGAATGCTGAGCGGTACCTTGCTATGTTGCGAAACGAGGTCTGGCCGGTTGTCAGCACATGGGAGAACATCGACGATCTGATATTTATGCAAGATGGCGCCCCTCCGCACTTCGCTCTTGTTGTCCGTGAGTGGCTGGATGCCCACTTCCCTGGGCGTTGGATGGGTCGTCGTGGTCCACATCAATGGCCAGCCAGGAGCCCCGACTTGACACCGTGCGACTTCTTTCTTTGGGGGTGGGTAAAGGAAGAAGTCTACCGCACCAAACCGAGGACATTGGAAGAACTGGAGGACCGAATTCGGGAAGTCATGTCCTCCATCCCGCCGGAGTTCCTGCTAAAGTCAGTGGACGCCATTCCTGGGCGGCTCCAGAAGCTGGTGGAAAGAGTGGAGCCCACATTGAATTTTAGAGAAAACCTACCATGTATGCCTACCTTTTCATATTATTTCTTCTGAAATAAATGGATAATATACATATTTTTTTACCAATCCAAAATAGGGAGCTACTTTCCGCCCACCCTGTACATAGATATAGATATATATATATATATACACGTAGATATATATATACGTAGATATATATACACGTAGATATATATATATAGATAGATAGATAGATAGATAGATACTGCATCATTTTCTGCGTTTGAATGTTATTTATTCAGATTTACTGTAGATTTGCCAAATGGCACTTATGGCAGTATTTTATCGTTGTTCATAAGTAATGAGCCTGCGTAAAATTGACTTACATTGCTTGATGATGGACACACACACACACACACACACACACACACACACACACACACACACATATAGGAGTATATACGAGCAGTTCGGTGGAAAACATGGAGTTGCATTTTTCAGCCGTTATCTCATATCTTGGAGACCAACAAGTCATGCAGGTGTAATTTCCTTTTGAAGAATGTCTAAATCGACCACAGTAATATTCCTTATTCTTTTAGTAGCTGGTTAAAAAGTTTTAGCCTCCTAATCACAAGCTCATTAGAGTTAAGAATGTGTTGCATGGTTTGTAATGTGTTCTTATTTTACTACTTTTCATCTTCCATCCCTTTCCGGCGGAGTGGGATGCATCCTCTACTTCCCTATGGAGTGGAGGACCGGCCTGCAACAGCTGGAAGTATTCTCTTCGACTATTTTTCCGACTTGTCGCCAGTGGCCGACGGATGATGATAGTGTCCTTCTTTCTCTTTTCTGAATGAATTTTAACCCACGAGTGATAGGTTTTGCTACTTACATAACCCCATATTCACTTTTAACCCCTTTCTTCTTTCTCTCGGGCTAACCTTAGAGTGGATCTTAAGGTCTTTATTAGCCTTAGCTTCTGTAGATCTTCAGAGTAAAGGTTTTGCCTTGCCTAATTTTCATACTGGAAATATTAAACACATTTTGCCTTTCCTTTGATGTTCCGATAGGTTTTTTCAGTAGATAAATTATTACTGCTTGACGTAGTTTCTTTAAGTTCTTACCTTCTTTGGGGGAGGAAAGGGGTTTGCTATGTTATTCAAACAGCTCAAATTTCGTATTATCGGCCATATCCTTCCAAATTCCTTTTTTTTAAGTTTATCTGAATTTCCTCCCCAGTTGACGTATACAGTGGCTAATACGTATAATTTTCTTTTTCTTTTTCTCATACCTTAAGAATTGAAATATTTTGGTATTAAATTTCATATAATGGTGGTTTATGACCATCTGTGTATACTTTTTTTTGTCAGTAAATATACATCCTGGTTTTTAATGTCTGTTGATTTTTGTATCGTTAGCAAAGGACGTTACTGTGTTATTACTAGTTAATTCATTATCACTATCGGTTAGCATGATTATGAAAAGTAATGGAACAAATATTGTTCCTTGTGGTACTGCGCTACGTACTACCTCCAGTTCAATGACGATACTCTCTTGACTGTAACGATTTGATTACGGTAAGAAAATTATATATATACTGTGTATATGTATATATGTATATCTATCTATCTATCTATCTATCTCAGAATGGTCCCCTGAGGAACTTTTTATGTTACACACAGACAGTGCATGAAACAAGGAACTATTTTGCGAATAGTTCGAATAAGTAATGGTAAATGACAAATACCATAGTTTTTCTTTTTCATGATAGAAGGCCCAACGTGAACAAAGGGTTTCGTACTTTCTGCAGTAATATATACGGACAGCAACTCTGGGTAAATTATAAAGAAAGTTCTGTCAGAACCGTAAATTTGGTATACAACAGATCTTTTAGACTCCTATATAAGTTACCGCCGAGATGCTCAGCTTTGAAAATGTTTGTGATCCACAATGTCCCGAGCTTCCCGGAGGTAAGAAGACGTGCTCAATACAGTCTAATGCAAAGAATTAAAAAATTAGCTAACCCTATTATCCAAGCTAATCATCAGTCCTGCCGTATGTCTTCTACAGTAAGCTATGAAATTCATGGTATGAAAACGTCTGTCTGTAGCTCCACTTAACCTCGACATTACTGTACTATTTTTCATTAATTGTATTCCTATCCTTAGTATTTGAATTGTCATTGTATTCTATCGTCAATTCGTATTATTAATATTTGTCATATGAACTATGGTCTACCAATAAACTTTTTATTTGCATTTTCATATTTTTTTATTTACTGTGCCTGTTATATCCGTGCCTTTCAGTTCATGGGCTTTTACTCCAAGATCACATTTTATCCTCGTAACTAATATTGCTTTTGAATGCAGCAATACTACTAATGCTACAATATTTTATAAGATGGGATAGCCAAGATCTTCTTGGTCTGAGTCCATAATCGTTCTTACTGAATCTTTCTTGTGCTTTAAAGAAAAAGATCGTCTGTTTTTCTTAGTATTTCTCAGATAATTTAGTGAGTCGTGACTCACTATTAGTATTTTTCAGATAATTTATCGAGTCGTGACTCACACAGTCAAAAATAGTCTCTCGTTATTGGAAAATTTTATCTCATACTAGTGTATATATTTTCTAATTTTTATTTTATTCATTTAGTTTCGTATCTCTCTCTCTCTCTCTCTCTCAAATTTCTTTGCCCATTTCTCTTTACGAAACATAATTTTCTGAAACATTTAACGTCTTCTATTCAATGGAGTACCGCATTTTTTTCAGCATCTTAACCTTAGAAAATCACTGTGCCCTATTACAGTAAAAGTACAGTTGTTTTTCTGGAAATATATTTTACTGTACTCAAGTTAATTTTTATTATTGTTTCGTAACAAATTAATTCAACCTATAAATGAAATTTTCATTATGAGGTTACGAGACCCCATACTAGTCTCTATGTGTGCGGTCCCACACTGGCCTTCCAGGGTTAATGATGATTCCTCACCCTACAGCTATACTTGATCTTATGTTTTTCTAATTTGGCCTTCGAGTTTGAGTTAAAACATTGAAAGTAGCTGGTTAAAATATTATTTTATTAGCTATAGTTGTCATATTGGGTATTATTTCAATAATGATAATAAGCTTTATTAAATCCCATAACAAACAATAACAATAATGTCGTGTTCTGATATTAATATAAAGGCTTTTGATAGTTTCATTCAAGTTGTTGAATAAGTATAAACTTTTGGATAAAAAAAACACTTAGTATGTGAACTGTTATTGTATTATTAATATTTGCCATATGGACTATATAGTATGCCAATAAACCTTTTCATTTTCATTCATTTTCATTTTAAAAAACAGCCTAAATTGCAGGCAATACAATTTTTATAATATTACATTATAATTTTAATTGGGTTGCTGACATTTATTTTTTATTTACTTTTGCCTTTAGGCTCTAGGCTTTACTGGGTTCTCATTAATTAAAAAGTAGTGCCACTTCACAGGCAGTTATGATTAAGCAGTAAATGAATGCCATGAGTAAAAAGTATTAGTTTAGAATACATAAATGAACTTACAGCTTAATATGAATAATGAATTATGTAATAGTATAGAGTATATTACATTTTAGAGGTTATTAGAGACATGATGTAAGTATAATACAAAGCATTGTTAATGAAATATGAAAAATGAGACAATACAGTATGCATATTTAATCCGAAAGATTTATCAGTATTTCTCCATCAAAAGAGACTTAACCATGTTTTTAAATGCACTTACGTTACACAGGGTGTCCCAGAAGTCTGGACTCATAGGGAAAATAAACATTATATTTTTAAAGTGAAGCAAACCCATTTCTAATGTCAGTTTTACATATTTCAGGAAAGAAAATACTCTGATGGTTCAGTATACTAATCAAGAGAAGGTGAAACTGGTATTGTTACATCCGGAAAAAGCCAGAGGGAGGCATGTTCGTGAAATAACTGACGTGCTTCCCTCTGGCTTTTTCCGGAAACATGTAACAATACCAGTTCTACCTTCGCTTCATTGGTATACTGAGCCATCAGGGTATTTTGTTTCCTGAAATATGTAAAACTGACATTAGAAATTTGTTTGTTTCACTTTAAAAATGTAATTTTTATTTTCCCTATGAGTTCAGACTTCTGGGGCACCCTGTATATTTTTAAGATCAGTGCTTAAATCATTCAACAATATCAATCCAACGATAATGGGTGGTTTTGGGGATGAAGACATTCTAAATTGAGGAATAACACGCTTAGATGTTATCTAATTGTAATTTGTAATTCATCAAGAAAGCTTGATGAGTTCCAAAAATTTATTCATCCACCGTAAGTTAATAATTTTTTCACACATTTGTAAGTGAAAATAAAATGTGCGAATTTGATCACATTTTTCTTTAATAATTTTAACTATTTAAAGAATGCCGTGAAATGATCGTGAAAACCAACATCAGAAAATATCAATATTGCTTTTTTGAATACTAAAGACCCTGTAGAAAAACAATGAAGGTTGCATACATCACTTAAAGAAGACAAAAAGTATGATACAGAGTTAATAAAACCTGTTTCGGAAATATAAATCGAAATTTTTTTAGATATGACTCCAAACAGACCCAAATAGAAACCAATTACAGTAACAGACAAAGAATATACATACAAATTGTGGAAATAAATATAAAATAGTGTGTATATATATACAGGGTGGTCCGAAAGTCCTGCCTCATTGCATTGGTGTGTGTGTGGGGGGGGAGTGAATATCCACTAAAGTGAGGCAGGACTTTTGGACCAACCTGTATAACACAAATAAACCCAAAATAAAGTGTGTGTATACAGGGTGGTCCAAAAGTCCTGCTTCATTGGGGGAAGTAAATATTGTGAAGATAAACCCAAAATAAAGAATATATATGTACAGGGTGGTTCGAAAGTCCTGCCTCCCGGGGGGAAGTAAATAAATATCCACTAAAATGAGGCAGGGCTTTTGCACCACCCTGTATAATACTACAAGTGGTTATTCTCGATTATGAAACATGTAATTAACCTTTTCAGTACCATTGGAACTGTAATGTCCACCGGAAATAATATATATCGTACCAAAATGCAACTTTTCTGCACATGTTTCCACACGTTTATAGTAGTTGTCGGGAAAGAAACCCAAAATGGGTGCAATGTAAGTGACGAGTTACTGACATTTTGTTTTCAGTAACAATAAATCCTATATTTTGGGTTTAGAAAACATGTATTCGTGAAGACAAGGTTAAAAGAGTAAAAACCACAATGAAAAGTGGATGTAATAGAGCAAAAACTTTCGTCCTAAACTGAGGTCTTCATCAGTTCAGCCCTCTCAAGTCTCACGCATTGAACGTGAGACTCTGTGTTTGTATCCGCGGATTCAAAATGTCAGACTCCGAAAGTTCCGACTCCTCGCTTGTGCTGAAAAAATCGAAGTATTGCGGTGCTGCTAAACTGGGGGTGACCACCCTCGCCCAGTGGGTTGCCAAGTGAATCTCACGTCTTGGAAAAATATCAACTTGAGAGCTCTGTCAGTCGCACTTGATGAAGACTTTGGTATAGGTCGAAATCTTGTGTTCTAAATCAATTTTTCAGTGTGGTTTCAGTATCTTCATACCAAGCCTATTTACAACGAATTTATATACAATATTTTTTTTTGTTGAATACACACGAGTGTATTCAACAAGATCATAAGTCTCTTGAGGTCTCTTGCGTTGACCTCATCCGCTATTTAAGCTTCACCAGAATAGGTATATCTACTATATAAAAGCAAGTTGTGTGTGTTTGTTTGTTTGTTAACTTTTGGGTCTCAATAAAGAGCTTGAATTGGTTGGTTGGTTGGTGGTTGGTTTTTAAAAATAGTAATTGGGGGGCCTGCGGTCCCCCAATTATTGGGGGTTCAGTTATTTGGTCAATAAAACTATAGAAAAGAACGCAGCCATGAAAATCTTGAGCTTCACATTGTGTCAAGATTTGTGAAGCTTAAGATTTTCATGGCTGCGTTCTTTTCTATAGTTTTATTGACCAAATAATTGAACCCTCAGTAATTGGGGGACCGCAGGCCTCCAATTACTGGGGAATACGACGAAAAATAAAAACGATTTGAATAATTAAAATTTAATACAATCAGTCCACCACCGTTGGAAGCATGGAGGCTTTTTAGGCAAAATTAATGACATTTATGATAATAAAACCCCACTCTAATAAATAGACAGAGTTTATTTCCACAACAGTTTTGATGCCCTCTGTATCCACCCGAAGAGGATGCCAGTGGGCATCGAAACTGTTGTGGAAATAAACTCTGTCTATTAGAGTAGGTTGGTTTTTATTATCATATTTTGACCTTCACGTAGAAAAGTGAAGTTTTTTGCATTTAATGACATTTAGTTTATCTATTATATAAAAATAGTGAAAGTAGCAAGTGATAGCAATAGTGATAACAAAAAATAATAATAGTAGTAGCAATAATAATAATAATTACATTATAAAGTTTACAAAATGTTACAGGATTTTAAATTAAGTGATTTATTGTGTATTTAGTAGAAAATATAAAACATGCCTGTTTATTTTATGGAAATTATGTCCTGGTTTTTCACCCGTATTGTCATTTGCTTCTATTAAAAAACAAAAAATTGTTTGCCTCAGTAATTTTTTAAGAAATATTCAAAGTTTATTAATATCATTAATATTATTAATTATTATTAATGCAGTCTAATGCATCGTTCTAATCCACACGCAAGTGACTTAATTTGCTTTTGCAGTGTATATCCGACTGGTGCGTACAGCTACGAACCCTATTTTGAAAGCACTTTTAAAAATAAATCTAAAATAGTATTGGGATAAAAACGTAGTGAACCGAAGACGGTTTTTCATGGTGTCGCTCAAAGTAGATAAGGAAAGGAAGTACAACGACTGTTAGGAATACGGTAATCGGGGAAAGGATCTGTTTTTGGTGCTGTATCAATCAGGGAAAGGATCTGTTTTTGGTGCTGTATTAATCAGGGAAAGGATCTGTTTTGGTGTTGTATCAGTCAGGAAAGGAGGTTCATATGTATTGTTTAGGAACTAGATAAAGGACTTGGGGAAACCGTTCTTGAAAAAATAATGAACAAATTTGAACTGTTTATATGTAACGCAGTGAAAGTACAAGTTAAAGGACTAATATTTAAGAGAATTAACAATACTAACTATATACCGGGTGTGTATAAAGTAACGCAAGTGAAGAGACAAATCCGATTTGAATTATATTAACGCGAGTGAAAATGGACAAGTAATATTCATTACACGTACTTTATAGCAACTGTACAGTCCATAGAAGGGTTTATAAGAGGTGTTGGAAAATGTTTACGCGTTAAAACAAGCTGAAACTAGTTTAAACCAGCTCATATCGGATTTGTCTCTTCACTTGCATTACTTTATACACACCCCGTACTTAAAAGCAGGGGAAAAAACCTTCATTCGAAGAGCCTGAAAAGCGTTTTTCTGAGAAACGGCAAAAAGAAACATAAATTGTTAGATTTTGAAACGAACATATCTAAAACAGAAGGTTCATTGTCACCACCTTCAGGGTCCATAGTGAAATTATATTAGAATATTTTAAAATGTTGATGCGTGGGATTTATCCCTAGAGTAAATGATATGGTACTGTGTTTATATTTAGATTTATCTCCATTTTTGTTGTTATTGATTGACTTCCATTCCTGGAAGTTTTAGAACCTTGATAATGGGAACACTAATCTCAAAACGTTAGATTGAAATCAAACGATTTATGCGGGTGCACATTTTTTCATACTCGCTACGAATCAGATTTCCTACATAGAAAAACCCTCAATTTCGTCTTCCTTTTCTCTCAATTCACAATCTATTCAAACTGTTGATTTATGCATCGTTTCCATCAATAAAGTATACACAGTTTTACAATTTTCTTGCTAATCAGAGATGGGGGTTCAGCAAGGCGTGTGACTACTGCTTAGGTTTTTTTCCAAAATCCCTTTTAAGTACAAATTTTTATTCAGAGTGTTGGCTTTACATTGTAGTTACTGTTACCATAACTTTTGCATAACACTTCCATTATTGTTTGGTTAGTAACTATGACGTAACTTAGTGTAACTTTAATAATGTAACTACTCCCCGTAACGTTGCCGTTGTAATTTTTCTATCTAGCTATATAATATATATATATATATAAAGGGTGTCAATAAATTAGCTTCATAAAATCAATTCAGTTCAAATGCAATCTGTAAAGATAATTTATGGACACCCTGTAGAGTATGTATCAAATAAAAAAGTTCATTGGCAGACCAATTATGAGGTCCATATGACAAATAATAATAAAAAAAACTAAAAAACAAACAGAGGCAAAATAAAAATACAAGTAATGAAAAATGGGAATGTCCAGATACAGCCAAACGTTTTCATTACCATGAAGCCACAGTTCAGGATAGGATTACAGGACAAATGACAAGGCTGACGAACGGCGGTGATGATTGGGTTGGCTGATTTTTTATTTCTTTGCATTAGACTGTACTGAACACGAATTGTTACCTCCAGGATGTTCGAGACATATGAGCATTTTGGAGGTAACTTGTATAGCAGTCAGAACGACGTTATTAAGCAAATTAAGGGTTATGACATAACTTTTTTCAGAATTAACCCAAAGTTGCTGTTCGTATACTCGTATGTTAGTACAAAAAGTAGGAGATTGTGTCTTTAGACTCGCTTGTACAGAATCTGAAGTTCTTTATAGCCATGTTCGCTGCAGCACAGAAATTTCAATACCTTTCTTACAGTATGTCTAAATTATCAGACAAGGAGCCATTGATAATTAATTTGACCCAAATGCTTCAATTCCTACATTTGCTCTGTTGGTTCACCTTTCATATGGAAACTAACGTTCGCGCTGCCTGATCCTACCTTTTGGAATGGAATTGATCAACCTTATTTTTAATAATATTAAAATTAATATCATGGTTCTGCTAATATAATTCGCAGAAGTTTAGAAGACAAGTCAGGTTTTTAATAGAAGAAATTAATACCATATCATTGGCATAGACAGTTATCTATCCTCATGTTATCTATACAACATCCAACTTCTGCCTCATTAAATGAAGTAATTAGACTATCAATATACACATTAAACAGTAGAGGAAAGAGCAAAGACCCTTGCCTAACTCCGCAAAAGGAACCAAAACAATCGAACATTACAGTACATTGCCCCATCCAACCATAAAAGATTAGTGGGTGTACCAAAATTTCAATATATTTAATATGTACAATGGAAACTTCCTGGCCTCTGGGTTTTTTTTTTTTTTTAAATATTGTGGTCCACCTATCACCTGATTTGCTTATGTTCAAGAAACAATTGTAAATAGTTGAATTACTGTCAGTGTATCTACAGTAAATACAATTTCCTTCAATACATAGTTAGACAAATCATTTGAGTGAAACTTTCAAACCAAACTGATTAGGAGATTCCATAAATAAATAATTATTTAATTGGCGTTCTAAATGTTTCTCATTTTGAGGAGGAGGCAACAGCAATAGGCCTATAATTATTGCTGGATATAATGTTCCCATATTTATTTTTGATAAGGGGCAAGAGATATAATACCCTCATAAACTCTGCAGGAATATTATTAAGAACAAATGCAGTAGTGTTCTATTTTCTGTAACGGTGAGATATTTTTCACAAGCCCCCTCATTATTTTTGTCTTACATCAGCCACATGTAACACATACTTATAATTACATTTAATTGTAGGATCTAAGCATGAAAATGTGTTTAAGGATGCACTATTTTGTTAGAATCTTACTAATATGCTATACTGTGCATATTATGCATTATCCACTTTATGGGACTTTTAGATTATATTTATTTGGGATCACCTGAAGATCAGGGCCCCCAGCCTTCTTTAGTTAGCCTTATAAGGCTAACTAACGAAAATATCACGACTTAACCTAACCAATCGTTAGGTCAACTGTACGCCCTTGGCGATTGGTTAGGTTAAGTCGTGATAGTTTTGTTAGTTAGCCTTATTAGGCTAACTAACGAAGGCTGGGAGCCCTGATCTTCAGGTGATCCTTTATTTGAAAGAATCAGTATAGTTTTCATTATGTTAAAAACGTTACATTAAATTATGCAATTTGGAGGCATAGCAGTAAACCACAAAAAGTTACTGAAGTAGTACGGAACGAAGTAGCGGAAATAGGTCTTATTTTTATTAAAGTTAAAATGTTAAACTAATGTCATACGTTGATTTCAATGTTACGTAAAAGTTACGGTAAAAAATGTGTAGCTGGTGTGGGACTTATATGTAAAAGTTTTTAAAAGTGTAGAGCTTCTTGCATGTTTACGTTTTTAACTGTTCCTTTGCATTCTCTTGTTTGATTTGCATATTTACCGTCCCCCAGTACTGCTTATTTATCCGGGCAGGGAAAGAAGCATTTTTTACCACATTTACAGGTTTCGTACTTTGTTTTAACGTTTCCAGATGGTGAGATGATGGAATTCACAAATTCTCCCAAATTTAAGGAATATATTTGTTGCGAAATAGGCACAGCTTTCTACGAGCATTGATAAAATGTCCGTCCCTGTATTTGTACAGCCAATCCTTTGCAAAATGTGTGATGCAGTTACAGTTGTGCTTTACGTGAGGTTTTGCTCTTATTACCAGTTTTGTTTCGACGGTATTGCTTTCTATTCCTCTATTACTGTTGTTTCTGACAATATTTTTCTGCTGTTTTCTTATTCATCAGTGCTCCCTCCTCGATATTCCTTTCCGCATTAAATACTGCAAGAACATGGCTTTACTTTTATGGTGGAGTCGTCACAGAAGATTTTCATTTCTTTTGTTTGTTTTAAATTTGAGATGAGCGAAGCATTTGCATAAATCTAGTTTCATCCAAGAGAGATAAACAAGAAATCTTCTCTTATGGGCCTAGTTTCGCCTATTGCGAAGTTGATTTTTTTTGAGTTGTTAAAAACACGTATTATCCCCAACACCCTATTTCCCATACGGAGATTGGTGGCTGGTAATGGGAATCGGACCAGAGCCTTTGAAGTCTGAGCCCACTGTTCAACCAACCGAACTATGAGAATTGTTGAAACTGATATTAAATGCCACATTCTATAACTCA
Source organism: Bathynomus jamesi (assembly GCA_023014485.1). NCBI lineage: Eukaryota > Metazoa > Arthropoda > Malacostraca > Isopoda > Cirolanidae > Bathynomus > Bathynomus jamesi. The sequence continues at coordinate 951,620 of JAJOZX010000271.1, read as the reverse complement.
AAATTGACTTAAAAATATTTAGATTCTCTACAGTGCCAGTGGGTATAAAAAAGTGAAATGGGAACGAAGGGTCAACAGGTGAACAGGGTATTATTATTATCAATGAAAGAAATAATTTACCTAAACTCTTATTTATTTTGTCTAAAAATAACATAAAATAAAACCTTCAAAGGTTCTTTGGGTCTTATTTGTTATAAAAATAAGCGATTAATTTTTTTTGAGTCAGTGGAAAAATTCTTATCTTTTTGAGATTTTGTAAGTCTTTTCCATCAAAGGAAAACCGAAATGGCAATTTTATCCAGTTTGAACAAAGAATCAAAAGACAAACAACACCAATAATAACAACGAACATACACAATAACAACACCACCACCAATAATAACAACGAATAGAAAACACAATAACAACACCAATAATAACAACAATCAAAAAACAACACCAACAGCATACACAGTTACACACACTATTAAACAGCCATATAAACAATAATAATAATAATAATATTATTATTATTATTATTATTATTGTTATTAAGGAGCAATCCAAGAATGAACACCCAAATCAATTTAGGGTGCTTTTTTTGGATTGGGGTCGAACGAGGGTGCTTATTCTTGGGTTGCTCTAAAATGGAGTTAAAATGGAGTTAATTGCTCTAAAATGATTAATTGAATGTCCTGTTAGATTAATTTTACGCCCTTGACGATTGGTTAGGTTAAGTCGTGATATTTTCGATAGTTTTAACGAAAACATCACGACTTAACCTAACCAATCGTCAAGGGGGTACAGTTGACCTAACCGGGCATTCAATAATTTTACCGTAGGTTTCTATATATATATATATATATATATATGAGCAATCCAAGAATAAGCACCCCCATAATAATGGTAGCACTTCAAACTGAAGTGTTACCATTATTGGTTGAAGATCCATTGTCAGTAATAAATTGGTGTAAGGGAAAAAGTCTTATTAAAAAAGTGATGCTGTGTGCTAAGTGCGATCAAGCAATGACCTGGACAAAGTTTTCGAGGATTTTGATGTTAAAATCCTTTAATTTGGATTGGGGTCTAACTGGGGTGCTGTTTCTTGGATTGGGGTCTAACTGGGGTCCGTTTTCTTGGATTGGGGTCTAACTGGGGTGCTTTTTCTTGGATTGGGGACTTTGGGATGCTTTTTCTTAGATGGGGACTTTGGGGTGTTTATTCTTGGATTGTTCCAATAATAATAATAATAATGATAAAATACATTTTCTTAAAAAATTAACAAATCAGTCATTTTAGCAGATGAGAAAGTACATTTTTCTCGTAAACTACAAGAAATTACTAATTTTTATATCGATTTTAAAAGGTGTGGAAAAATTTATTTCATTTTAGGGAGTTTGGAATTCTTTTAGTCGACTTTAAAACCAGGGTTGGCAAAAACCCAGCAAAAACCCAGTTGGGTTTTTGCTGGGTTTTTAGGTTTTTGCTGGGTTTTTAGGTTTTTGCTGGGTTTTTGCCAACCCTGTTTAAAACCTTTTATAAAGCGAAATAAAATAAAATAATGCATTTATACATGAAAACTGAGTTACGATAAAGATCAAATTTTGATTTCTAGTCACGGACCATCGTCTCGGACAAAAGAAAAAGCAAAAATATAACCACGTTTCAATACGTAATTTAGAGGGTGGCTACAGTGTCTTTGTAGAAAAAAAAAACACGGGCAACATACAGATATGCTGTAATTTCACTGCAAAGGGACTTTGTGGTCACTCTGTAGTTTTGTTTTTAGCAATGTCACCAGACGAAAGAAACAGTTTTTTAACAAATTGATTATTTTCGTTTTTAAACGACCTCTCACGACATAATATGAAAGTACATACTATATAAGGATATATATATATATATATATATATATATATATATATATACATATATATATAATATTTAGGAGAAATCCAATGACAAGGAGAAATGTAAATGCCATGAAAAGTCTTCTTTAATGCGCAACGTTTCGAGCAATACGCTCATCTTCAGGCTGTTTAATAACAATGTGAAATTAAAATCAATATTGAATGAAAAACAAACAGAAAATTTCTATAACCTATTCGTAAAGACAAATTTTAAAAGACTGAGAAAAGAGGGTTAAATTCTAAGTTATACAGATTTACATATAAAAATTAAGAAGTTATTTTTAAATACATATAGTAAATGTGAAATTAATACACTGGAAAAATTAACAATAGTACACTGGAACAATGGAACTATCTACCTTACACTGCAGTATCCGAGGCTGACTAATTTGAGCAGAGCAAGAACGGGAAACACGAGAGATGGCGAGGGCGATTGGGGAAGGGGATTATAAGGAATTGGGGAAGGAGGAGGGATCATAGCAAATTGAGAGGGACGGCTGATGAGTCAACATTCAGACTAGGGGACAATGCTTTAATGAAAAGCGATTCTAAATTCTTAGTGAGTTGGGACAAGTATTACAACCAAGAATTTTAAAATTGTCTAAAGTGACATCAATTTTACATTTAATGCTGTGTTCACGAATACTCGAGGCTTCTTTAGTTTTTAAAATTTTACCTGTTCGGCCACTTATTCCCATATGCGAATAAAATCTAGCCCTGAGAGAGCGAACAGTGCTGCCGATGTAATTCCCAAGGAGACACCTGGGGCAGGTAAATAAATATACAACACCGCTACGCAACGAGTCAGGGGTTCGATCCTTCGCTGAGAAAAAGCTACCTAAAGACGTTTTATTAATAAATATGATGCGGAAATCAGTATGATAAAAAAATTTCCTTAACAATTTTGTAAATTTAAGCTTAAATTCCTTATTCAAAGGACCCATTTCAGGTACCAAGAAATATTTTATATCCTTCGGCACTGTAATACATGGAAGTTGAGGGCTATAAACATTATTTAAGAAGGATCTAATTAGTTTGTCTACATATTGAACAGGAAAACTATTATTAGTAAAGTATGATCTTAGATTATTAAATTCATCATTAAGTAAGGTAAAATTAGAGGTCAAATTATATCCTCTGAACAGGAGAGTTTTAATACAAGACATCTTATAGTTGAAATCAGTAAAACTAAAAAAATTCATGCCCAAACCAGTGAAAGTGGGTTTCCTGTAAACTGATGTAGTAATAGAATCACCGTTTTTCGAAATTAAAAGATCTAAGAAGGGGAGGGAGCCATTTTGCTCAGTTTCCATTGTATACGTTATATTGGGGTGCAAAGAATTTAGGAAGTTAAAGAATTGTTGCGCTTGTACCGCATTATCAAAGACTGCTATCGAATCATCAACGAAGCGTCGATAGAAAATTGGCTTGAGATGAGTGGGAGATTGTCTAAAAATTACACTTTCTAAATGAGTCATAAAAAAGTCAGCTGCTAACGGTCCGACTGGTGATCCCATCCCTACCATCAATTTGTTGGTAAACCTTATTGTTGAAAGTGAAATAGCATTGTTTGAAGACCAATTCTAAAAGTTCCTTAAAATGAGACAATGAAAAACCATGAAAATTATCAACTGAGCTAAAAACCCTATCTAAAATAATGGCAATAGTTTCAGATACAGGTACATTTGTGAAAAGTGACTTTACATCAAAACTGACAAAAAACTTTTTTGAATCGAAGTTTACCAAGGAGGTCTTTTTGGAATTCAAACGAGTTATTTATAGTGTAAGCATTTTTCGCAAAGGGGACAGGAGACGAACAACAAATTTTGCCAATTGAAAGGTGGGTAAGTTATACGAAGCTAAAATAGGACGGAGAGGTGTTCCAGCTTTATGGATTTTAGGCAGACAGTATAATTGAGCAAGATTAGCACCAGATGCGAACAACTGAGAGTAAGTATCATTTTTTTATTATCTTTAAGGACTTTAGTCGTGACAGAAATCTATTAACCTGGTCTTCTAACCTTACAATGACTTTATTTACAGGTTCTAGAATTTGTTTGAATTTAGTAAGATCACTTAGGATTTCATTAGTTTTGTTTATGTAGTCCGATTTATTCAAAATAACCACTCCGTTACCCTTGTCTGGTCTAGTCACAACAATCTCCTGGTTCTTTGCCAAATTCTTAATACACTGCAAATCACTCTTCCTAAATATGAAAGATTGAAATTTAAGATTTCTAAGTTTAAGAAAAAATTCTTGAGTTAAATTTGAGAACTGACATTTGAAATTATTGAATCCCCACATGGGGAACATTTTTCAAGCCATTGAAAAATTTTTCAAAGTAAAGAAAAAACGAAGGCTTATATATTTGAAACAACGGAAGCTTAAATTGCAAACCAAGTGACAGTAAAAACTTTTCCCGAGGGGAGAGTGTGTAACTAGAAAGATTCGAAATTACCTTCTCTGAATTGAAAAAATTTGGTGAATTCATTCCCAAAGCCTTTAACTTACGTTCATGTGTTTCCAAGATGGTAGAGTGAAATTTTTCTAGTTCACGTTGTACAAGAGAAATTATTAATAAATAGTCCAACAACGACAAGGTATTTTTAAGAGTAGTTATATAATGCCCAAGAGACTTGTTATGCGAATCTGATATTTTGATTTTATAATTAATTTCATTATTTAATAAATATTCCAGGGACGATTGATAAAATTCAGAGTCATATAGATTATCACGGTAGAGTTTGAAGTAAACAAATTTCGGACTGCAGGATTTTCCCGAAATTTGTTTACTTCAAACTCTACCGTGATAATCTATATGACTCTGAATTTTATCAATCGTCCCTGGAATATTTATTAAATAATGAAATTAATTATAAAATCAAAATTCAGATTCGCATAACAAGTCTCTTGGGCATTATATAACTACTCTTAAAAATACCTTGTCGTTGTTGGACTATTTATTAATAATTTCTCTTGTACAACGTGAACTAGAAAAATTTCACTCTACCATCTTGGAAACACATGAACGTAAGTTAAAGGCTTTGGGAATGAATTCACCAAATTTTTTCAATTCAGAAGGTAATTTCGAATCTTTCTAGTTACACACTCTCCCCTCGGGAAAAGTTTTTACTGTCACTTGGTTTGCAATTTAAGCTTCCGTTGTTTCAAATATATAAGCCTTCGTTTTTTCTTTACTTTGAAAAATTTTTCAATGGCTTGAAAAATGTTCCCCATGTGGGGATTTCAATAATTTCAAATGTCAGTTCTCAAATTTAACTCAAGAATTTTTTCTTAAACTTAGAAATCTTAAATTTCAATCTTTCATATTTAGGAAGAGTGATTTGCAGTGTATTAAGAATTTGGCAAAGAACCAGGAGATTGTTGTGACTAGACCAGACAAGGGTAACGGAGTGGTTATTTTGAATAAATCGGACTACATAAACAAAACTAATGAAATCCTAAGTGATCTTACTAAATTCAAACAAATTCTAGAACCTGTCAATAAAGTCATTGTAAGGTTAGAAGACCAGGTTAATAGATTTCTGTCACGACTAAAGTCCTTAAAGATAATAAAAAATGATACTTACTCTCAGTTGTTCGCATCTGGTGCTAATCTTGCTCAATTATACTGTCTGCCTAAAATCCATAAAGCTGGAACACCTCTCCGTCCTATTTTAGCTTCGTATAACTTACCCACCTTTCAATTGGCAAAATTTGTTGTTCGTCTCCTGTCCCCTTTGCGAAAAATGCTTACACTATAAATAACTCGTTTGAATTCCAAAAAGACCTCCTTGGTGAAACTTCGATTCAAAAAAGTTTTTTGTCAGTTTTGATGTAAAGTCACTTTTCACAAATGTACCTGTATCTGAAACTATTGCCATTATTTTAGATAGGGTTTTTAGCTCAGTTGATAATTTTCATGGTTTTTCATTGTCTCATTTTAAGGAACTTTTAGAATTGGTCTTCAAACAATGCTATTTCACTTTCAACAATAAGGTTTACCAACAAATTGATGGGTAGGGATGGGATCACCAGTCGGACCGTTAGCAGCTGACTTTTTTATGACTCATTTAGAAAGTGTAATTTTTAGACAATCTCCCACTCATCTCAAGCCAATCTTCTATCGACGCTTCGTTGATGATTCGATAGCAGTCTTGATAATGCGGTACAAGCGCAACAATTCTTTAACTTCCTAAATTCTTTGCACCCCAATATAACGTATACAATGGAAAACTGAGCAAAATGGCTCCCTCCCCTTCTTAGATCTTTTAATTTCGAAAAACGGTGATTCTATTACTACATCAGTTTACAGGAAACCCACTTTCACTGGTTTGGGCATGAATTTTTTAGTTTTACTGATTTCAACTATAAGATGTCTTGTATTAAAACTCTCCTGTTCAGAGGATATAATTTGACCTCTAATTTTACCTTACTTAATGATGAATTTAATAATCTAAGATCATACTTTACTAATAATAGTTTTCCTGTTCAATATGTAGACAAACTAATTAGATCCTTCTTAAATAATGTTTATAGCCCTCAACTTCCATGTATTACAGTGCCGAAGGATATAAAATATTTCTTGGTACCTGAAATGGGTCCTTTGAATAAGGAATTTAAGCTTAAATTTACAAAATTGTTAAGGAAATTTTTTTATCATACTGATTTCCGCATCATATTTATTAATAAAACGTCTTTAGGTAGCTTTTTCTCAGCGAAGGATCGAACCCCTGACTCGTGCGTAGCGGTGTTGTATATTTATTTACCTGCCCCAGGTGTCTCCTTGGGAATTACATCGGCAGCACTGTTCGCTCTCTCAGGGCTAGATTTTATTCGCATATGGGAATAAGTGGCCGAACAGGTAAAATTTTAAAAACTAAAGAAGCCTCGAGTATTCGTGAACACAGCATTAAATGTAAAATTGATGTCACTTTAGACAATTTAAAATTCTTGGTTGTAATACTTGTCCCAACTCACTAAGAATTCTAGAATCGCTTTTCATTAAAGCATTGTCCCCTAGTCTGAATGTTGACTCATCTGCCGTCCCTCTCAATTTGCTATGATCCCTCCTCCTTCCCCAATTCCTTATAATCCCTCCTTCCCCAATCGCCCTCGCCATCTCTCGTGTTTCCCGTTCTTGTCTCTGCTCAAATTTGTCAGCCTCGGATACTGCAGTGTAAGGTAGATAGTTCCATTGTTCCAGTGTACTATTGTTAATTTTCCAGTGTATTAATTTCACATTTACTATATGTATTTAAAAATAACTTCTTAATTTTTATATGTAAATCTGTATAACTTAGAATTTAACCCTCTTTTCTCAGTCTTTTAAAATTTGTCTTTACGAATAGGTTATAGAAATTTTCTGTTTTGTTTTTCATTCAATATTGATTTTAATTTCACATTGTTATTAAACAGCCTGAAGATGAGCGTATTGCTCGAAACGTTGCGCATTAAAGAAGACTTTTCATGGCATTTACATTTCTCCTTGTCATTGGATTTCTCCTAAATATTAAATTGAAGCTCTGTAGAAGCAACCCGCATGATTACATATATATATATATACAGGGCGTCCCAAAAAAATGTATACACACTTTAAATACTTATAAAGGCAGTGTTTATTAAAATACATTTCATTTTCAAAATGTAATAGAATCTACAGACATTATTTAATTGTTTTGACAACGCCTGTTTTCAAACTGACGTCCGTTCTGGTCCAGGCACTGCTGATAACGCGAAGCAATGGAATCGCAAACATCACGAAACATTTCGTTTGGTATTTGTGTGCATTCTCGTTCAATGGCTGCTCTCAATTCAGCGACTGTTGCAGGTTTTATAGCGTAGACTTTGTCTTTTAAGTATCCCCATAAAAAAGTCTAGTGGTGTGAGGTCTGGTGAACGCGGAGGGTATTCTACGAAACCCCTTCGTCCAATCCACATCCACATCGTGCCAAGTACCACTCGCAATACTCCACTCTTCGGTCCGGATCATCATCATCTTCATTAATAGCATGGACTAATCTTGGAATGTAACTTTTCCATTGACAGCGCTTCAAAATGCGTTGGACAGACGATTCTGAAATTCCTACCTCACGACTCGCTTGCCGCACAGATTTTCTTGGACTTTGGTGATACGTTTCCAGTACTCTTTCTTGCTTTGTGGGCTTGTCGATGTCCGTGGTCTTCCGGAACGCTTCTTGTGGACATTCTGAACAGTTCCATCGGCTTCAAACTTATCTCTAATTCTAGTGATGGTAAGTCGCGTTGGTGGATCTGTTTGAAACTCCCTCCTAAACTGTCTTTGCACTTCAACTGCGTTTTCACACTTCCAGTAGCATTTTAGAATGAATTTCCTTTGTTCAAAGCTTAGTCTGACTGCCATTATTAATTCTAATGGGTTTAACTTGGAAAGAAAGAAACATCAATTGAGGTATCAGCTGTTAAAGTGTGTATACATTTTTTTGGGACGCCCTGTATATGAACCAAAAGTAGGTGGACAGTAGGTTGAATAGGGTTTGTGTTATATTATATTATAACTATGGTGTTTGTGTTATATTATATTAAATATTATAACTAAATTTATTTAAATTTAATCTTTTTTCTTTTCAGATAGTTCAGAGAACCCATAATGGCAAATAATCTAAATACTGATGCCAGAAAATGGGTGTTAAAAGAGTATTGGAAATCTCAAAATACTGAAACTGTTAGAACAAAATGGGTTGAAACATTTGGTACTCAAGCCCCAAAGAGACAAACCATTTACCGCATTCGTGACAAATTTGATGCCACTGGCTCAATTCTTAATTCCCCAAGAACTGGTCGACCCAAAACAGTTTGCACAGAGGACAATAAGCAACTTGTTGCCGAAGCATTTGTTCACAGTCCCAAAAAGTCCACCAGAAAAGCCTCAGCAGAACTGGACATTTCACAAACCTCTATTATACGAATTCCGAAATCTATTGGGTTGAAAGCTTATCGTCACGGCTAATTCATGGCTTATTGGAGGATGACCCAGACAGGCGGCTGCAATTTAGCGAGATCGTGCTGAACGAAATTGAAGGAAATCCAATAATTTTAGATAACATTGTGTGGACCGATGAGGCTTCTTTCAAATTATCAGGTCATGTTAACCGACATAATTGTGTTTACTGGTATAGTGAGAACATTCATTTAACATTAGAGCAGCAACTAAACCAGCCTGGTGTCACTGTTTGGGGTGGTATTTCAAGTTCTGGTGTTTTAGGACCAATTTTTGTTGATGGAACAGTCACAGGTGATAAGTATCTCGAAATTCTAATGAATGAAGTTGTTCCACACTTACAACAACAGCCTAATTCACATGACCTCTATTTCCAACAAGATGGGGCCCCTCCACATTATTCAAGAGCAGTCCGTGAGTATCTTGATGAAACATTTCCCGAGAAATGGATCGGCCGAAGAGGTCCAATTGAATGGCCTGCACGTTCACCTGACTTTACCCCAATGGATTTTTTCTTTTGGGGGTGTACTCAAGGACAAATTTTATAGTCGAAAACCACGAAGTGTTGGTGATTTGAAAAATTACATCAGAGATGCATTTCAAGAAATTAATGCACAAAGAAACTTGTGCAAAAATGTTTGTCGAAGTGTGAAAGGTAGACTTCAAAGCTGTGTAAATTGTGATGGACAGCAATTTGAGCACCTGCGTTGATAAAATTTTCAGTGCTTTTGTATTGTATTGGTATAAGTTAATTTTTTTTAAAATTTTGTATTATAGTATACAAAAAAATTAAATATAATTGTATATGTATTCTCAAAATAAACGTTATCATTTACTGTCCACCTACTTTTGGTTCACCCTATATATATATATATACAGGGTGTAACAAAAAGTCGGTTACTATGAGATTATCTTTTTAATATTTGTTATGAAGACACAAAATGTTCAAATTAGATAATTAGATGCCATTCAGGTGTTGACACATGTTAGTTCGATCACGTGAATGACAAATAACGACATTTAAAAGACAACATACAACAAGACTGTAACAACATCATAAGATTGTCCTACGTAACGTTCAATGTAGCTTCCGTGATCGAATTAACGTATGTCAACCCCTGAATGGCATATAATTTGAACATTTATTCTTTCGTAACAAATTGAAAATAATTTCTTATAGTAAAGAACTTTTGTTACACCCTGTATACACACACACACACATTATATATATATATATATATATATATATATATATATATATGAGAGAGAGAGAGAGAGAGATTCACATTATTTCGCCCTATTAAATATAATTTACAGTGTGGAGGCCTCTTTACAATTATGCAGTTAGCTGAATATGTAAATGAAATCCTTTACAGTGAAAATGTAAAAAAAAAAAGGTGGGGAAGTAGAATTTACGGGATAAATACACGCTACCTTTTACAGAAATTTCTAGAATTAAATTAATGGCATAGAATTAAGAGATATTATATCGTGTGTAATTTAAGAAAATAATTTAGTCTGACGTATTATGTGAAAAGAAAACGGGACCATCCTTTATTTATAGAAATATATAATATAGAAAATCAATTTCTATATTTCCCTCTGTTATTTTGTATGTCACGAGACTGCTGTGATAAAATACATTAACCTCGTACGTTAAATTAAAATGTTAATTTTCTTTAAAAACTTTGGTTTTACTTGGTTGAGGTAGGTTTATATATATATATATATATGATGATGCACACCCACAAAGAAAAATAAAATGCACGTCATTAGAGAACGATGGAGAAGTTGAAAGGTAGAATATATATATATATATATATATATATATATATAATATATATATATATTATATATTAGGTCATCCCATAAGTAATGCGGCATTTTTTTTTTTTTTTTTTTTCCATTTTTATCATTATTTTACGGATAGAAATCAAACAACTCTTTGAAGTTATTTATATTTAAATGAATATTTATTTAAATATAAATAACTTCAAAGAGTTGTTTGATTTCTATCCGTAAAATAATGATAAAAATGGAAAAAAAAAATTAAAAAATGCCGCATTACTTATGGGATGACCTAATATAAGGTGTCCCAAAAAATGTTCTCAAAAATGTCTCGCATCCACTCCACTGACTGACGAGTGTTACGTTCACCTATCTAGAGAGATTAATAATCAAAACTTTCGTTACTGGGGAAGTCACGCTGGCACTTCAATAGAGCTTCCACGTAGTGTTGCTGAACTCAACATTTGGGTCGCTGTTGGGTGGTATGGTATAGTAGGTCCCCACTTCTTTGAGAAGTTTCTACTTACTACAACTAATTAGTTTGTCCCATAAAATAAATAACTACATTACCAAGAGTTAAAGTGGTTTCAGCAGGATGGAACCCCTCCACACACTGCTTGTGAAATTCGCAACTTTTTGAGGAAACATATTTCCGGGCAACTAATCTCCCTTCATGAGCCAATAGAATCCCAATACTCACCTGACCTCACGCCCCCTGACTTTTTTTCCGGGGTTACATAAAAGACAGGATATATTCTACTAAGCCTAGGACGTTTGAAGGCCTAAAGACAATGAGGTAATCAACAACATCCCAGCTGAGCTATTTCCAAAAATTACGTCAAACATTTGCGTAAGGTTGAATATTGTGTTAGAAAAAATGGCAACTACACTGACCATGTTCAATTAAAGTTAATATAAAATCATGTTTTACGTACCTTTTGAGCTACCTGTGTAGGTAAGAACATTCATTTAGGAATAAGAACATTTTTGGGTGACACCTGATATATATATATATATATATATATATATATATATATATATATAGGGTGTTCTAAAATTACCTAGTAAACTTTTATATGAACGCAATATCTCAACAAAACTTATGCGATAATAAAAACCCACTCTAATATAGAGAGTTTATTTCCACAACAGTTTCGATGCCCACTGGCATCCTCATTCGTTTTTCTGTATCCACCCGAAGAGGATGCCAGTGGGCATCGAAACTGTTGTGGAAATAAACTCTCTATATTAGAGTGGGTTTTTATTATCGTATTTTGACCTTCACGTAGAAAAGTTAAGTTTTTTGCATTTAAAACTTATTCGATATTTAACAATTTTATTTCAAAAACAGCAACAACAAGAAAATCAACAATAATTGTTAGTTTAGATGTTCAAAGTGTCTTCCTTCAACTTGAACACATTGTTCACAACGTCCAACTACTGACTGACAGACATATAAAAGTTTACTAGGTAATTTTAGAACACCCTGTATATATATGTATATATATATATATATATATATATATATATAACCTCGTAGTATTTCCGTGCTTTGGTCTCTCTTCACACAAAGGTGTAAATATGTACAGGGAAGACCAAAAAGATAAGAGGAATTGGCATAAGGTTAATACGGTATGGCTCATTTCATAAGTTTCTAAACTGTCAACACATTTTCAAAGTATTTGAAAGACTATTCGAAAGTGTTCCTTTCTGTTATATCTTTATTTTCTACTAAAATTTTAGAACCATCCAATTAATACAACAATCATATCTATATACAGGGTGTTCAAAAAGAAACGCAACCCAAAATAGAAAAGAAAAAGGTAGGTTACAATGATATATGTATTCTCCAATGGGTTGCATTTCTTTTTGAACACCCTGTATAGGGTTAAACAATGCATTACAATCATTCGCGTTTCTGGACTCATATTCATGTTGTATTAGTCTGACATCTAAAGTTTTCTCACTTTGACTTACAGGGTTACTCGTAGAAAGTGAAATGTGCTTCTTACATCCGATAATTTACAGTACTTCATTTTTTTAAAGCTAAAATTACTATGCCCACTCCTATGCCCACTTTTATTTTGACCATTAATTACCCTTCAGTAAAATCTCCAATTTTTTCTTTAGCATAATTTCTGGACTCCGAGTTATGCAATATTATGAACAGTGTTAGTAAGCTATGTTAGCCCATCCTATTTTAAAAAAAAATTGTTCAAGCAAAGCTTAAAGAAAATATTATAATTATACACGCTGTATAATTGAAAAGGAATTTGGTCATAAAAATATCCCTAACCTCTCTTAGTATGTAACCTTCAAACATCTTCGGACTTAATTAACTTAAAACAATTATAAAAATACGATTAAATCCCACCTGATTCGAAACAGCCCTGACAAAGTATGAGGGTCGGTACGAAATTTCTCTTATTTTTCAGTTCATAAATACAATGAGAGGCATTACTTTCGTACCGCCACTCGTTGTTGGTTGTGTCTGTTCCATCGGATGTAAGCAATGAGATTCAGTTTATATACAGTAGATCAAAATGTGATCTAGAAACACGTACTGTGTATGTTACAGGGAATCTGTATAAGTAAGGATTTCATGAAATCCCTAAAATGTTCAAAGGATTTAATATAAGGTTGTCATGATATTTTTGTTAAACCTACGGGAAAATTATTGAATGCCATTAATTCAATGCCCGGTTAGGTTAATTGAATGTCCGGTTAAGTCAACTGTACGCCCTTGACGATTGGTTAAGTCGTGATATTTTCGTTAGTTTTAACGAAAATATCACGACTTAACTTTACATGAAATCCCTGAACATTTTAGGAATTTCATGAAATTCCTAGTTACACAGATTCCCTGTAACATATATACACAGATATAATCATAATATTAATTGGGAAGACTCCAAAATTCTACTTAAAACTAAAAACAACTGAAAGGAACATTCTAAAATATGCGTTTAAATACCTTGAAAAATAACTTTAATAACAGTTTGGGAATCTATATAATGGACTATATCTTATGAGGTACTATCTTATGAGGTACTGTATGTTTTTTCCTTAATAATTACTTGTTAACTTTGTGCTAATCCCTATCTCTTTGGTCTGCGATATATATATATATATATATATATATATATATATAAATATATATAAATATATATATAAATATATATATATATATAAATATATATATATATATAAATATATATATATATATAGATATATATATATATATATATATATATAAATATATATATATATATATATATAAATATATATATATATATAAAATATTATATATATATAAATATATATATATATATAAATATATATATATATATATAAATATATATATAATATAAATATATAATATAATATATATAAATTATATATATATATAAATATATATATATATATAAATATATATATATATATAAATATATAAATATATATAAATATATAAATATATATAAATATATATATATATACAGACCATGCATGGAACAAGGAACTCTTATGGGAAAATTAAATCCACTATAGTCCTAATAAGTGATGGTAAATGACAAACACTATAGTTTTTCTTTTTCATGATGCTAGCCCGACGTGAGCAACGGGTCTCTCGCAAAGAGGTCCCAAAAGTATAGCTTCCTCACCAGCTATCTGCAAAGCAGATAAGATCCAGCTTTGGGAAAGGATCTAGGGTTTAAAGCAGCCTAGCCCCGCTACGTGCAACGAGTTTTGCTTACATTGAGGTTCTAAATGTAGCGGGGCTAGGCTGCTTTAAACCCTAGATCCTGTCCCAAAAGCTGGATCCTATCTGCTTGCAGATAGCTGGTGAGGGAAGCTATAGTGGATTTAATTTTCCCAGAAGAGTTCCTCGTTCCATGCACGGTCTGTATGTATCATGAAAAAACTCAGATAACCATCCTGAGTTCACTCCCATATTATATATATATATATATATATATATGCACTAAGATCACAGAATAACACGTGATCTTATTAATAAGCAAACAACCACAGGGAAAAGGAAAAGGACACACGAAGTCCGAGCGCTTTCGTGATATATTCACACTTCAAGGAGAAACTTCTCTTGAAGATGTGAATATATCACGAAAGCGCTCGGACTTCGTGTTTCCTTTTCCTTTTCCCTGTGGTTGTTGCTTATACAGGGTGGGCGGAAAGTAGCTCCCTATTTTGGATTGGTAAAAAAAATACGTATATTATCCATTTATTTCAGAAGAAATAATATGAAAAGGTAGGCATACATGGTAGGTTTTCTCTAAAATTCAATGTGGGCTCCAACTCTTTCCACCAGCTTCTGGAGCCGCCCAGGAATGGCGTCCACTGACTTTAGCAGGAACTCCGGCGGGATGGAGGACATGACTTCCCGAATTCGGTCCTCCAGTTCTTCCAATGTCCTCGGTTTGGTGCGGTAGACTTCTTCCTTTACCCACCCCAAAGAAAGAAGTCGCACGGTGTCAAGTCGGGGCTCCTGGCTGGCCATTGATGTGGGACCACGACGACCCATCCAACGCCCAGGGAAGTGGCATCCAGCCACTCACGGACAACAAGAGCGAAGTGCGGAGGGGCGCCATCTTGCATAAATATCAGATCGTCGATGTTCTCCTATTGGGGGTGGGTAAAGGAAGAAGTCTACCGCACCAAACCGAGGACATGGAAGAACTGGAGGACCGAATTCGGGAAGTCATGTCCTCCATCCCGCCGGAGTTCCTGCTAAAGTCAGTGGACGCCATTCCTGGGCGGCTCCAGAAGCTGGTGGAAAGAGTTGGAGCCCACATTGAATTTTAGAGAAAACTACCATGTATGCCTACCTTTCATATTATTTCTTCTGAAATAAATGGATAATATACGTATTTTTTCACCAAGCCAAAATAGGGAGCTACTTTCCGCCCACCTGTATATAATATATATATATATATATATATATAATTTTTTTCTTTTTTTCTTTTTTCTGCGTCTTGCTTCTCCTTTATTCCCTGATGAAGTATTTAATACACGAAAGGCCTTGGAATCGCTTTTATTTACACTGTGGGTGTGCATCATTTATATTTTCACGTGTTTAATTGTGAAATTCATCGTATCATAAGGTGTATATATATATATATATATATATATATATATATATAATATATCATATATCATATATCTTGTTTTTTACACGCTTTTTACTTCTTTTCAGACTCTTCCACGACCTAATGGGAGAGCGGGCCGTAGCTTCGCTCCTTCGAACATTGGGTCTCAAATCAAGTCACATGAAATCTTACCCCTACACGATTCCAAAATGGTCGTAACGTCGCTGAGACGAAACAGTTTTGGGGGAGAAAAGCTGTGGCTTCTCCCCTTTCCGAGGGCTTTCGAACCAAGCCTCCGTCAGCAGCGGAGTGGTAAAGTTTCAAGACCTGAAGGACTATAAAGAGACGTCCTTAGGAGGCGCTCTCCCAGTCTCGGCTGGAGTTAGGAATGAATCAGTCGTTAACAGAACGCCAAGTTACAAGCAGGTATCCATCGGTGGAGCAACGACCTTCGATGAAGACCAGGCTTTAAGTCGGAGTAGACCGGGAAGCTACAAGGAATACACCAACTTCTCCAACTTCAAGGAAAGATCGGTTGTCGCCGATGAATCTTTCATTAAAGAGAACCAAGTAGATCCTGTGTCTACCGTAGCTGGGTACAAAAGAGGTTCAGTTACTCCTGCTGCCAACCACAGAAACAGAGGTGCGGCGAGGTATCAAGTCTCAGAATATAGTTTTGAACAGGAACGCCCAGATTCACCATTTTCTGATGAAAGGGACAACGAAGAAAAAAAGAAAGGTAATCCATTACATTTATAGTGTACACTGTGCACCAACTACATTTATAATGTACACTGTAACCTTTGGTTAGCTTCCGCCCGAATTGTTCATTCTGACGAATGTCAAACTTTTCACTCCACACTAGACCTACAGTTTAACGTGGAATCCGAACCACACCCCACCAGCAGCCCAGCGTCTTAATCACTAGGCCACCCAGGGTACCCACTTATCTACCAATCACTTTCTTTATTGTGTGGAAGGATGAACAGCTGGGTTCCGCTGCGCGTCGGGTGCCGTCACCGGGTTTCGAACCCGGGGCCGATGGATTCGTAGTCAGCGACGCTAACCACTACACCACCGAGGCGTACTGTGTATAATTTACTTAAGTAAAAATGAATATATTTTATTAAGAGGTAAAATGGTACTTGGTTTAGTCATGTAGTTAGATATAAAATGCATATCAAATTTATTATTCCCATTTTTACTTATTTATTCATATTTTGGGATGATCATTCATGAGGCGAATTTTCAAAAAATTTTATTAATTTAATTTGAAATTCAGTTTGGTCGAATGACAGTGGAGATAGAAATTCGTCATATGAGTATAAATTAATTGAAAGATCCATCGCTATTAAACAAATAACTTACTGGTGTGTATCCAACACTTTTTTTTTACCAAAACCCGAAATTTCGTGTTAATAGTTAATAATTAATAGTTACTTTTATATTTAATAATTGTTTCTATCACACCATGCGGTTTAATGTAGGTTAACGAAAGAATTTTAGAAACCACTTTCGGATGAAAACAATGAGGAAAGAATAATCAGACAAATAATCAGACAAAATAATAATCAGTGTGGAGAGTGTAAATGAGAAATAGAACGACTCTGGTACAAATATTTCTTTGAAAATTTTTTGGAAAATTCTCTAGGGACGATAATGATCTACAGAAGCTAAGGCTAACAAAGACCCTAAGATCCACTCTAAGGTTAGCCCGAGAGAAAGGAAAGAGTAGGAGGTTAAGAGAAGAGAAGAGAATAAGGGGTTAAGTAAGGAGGAACACCTATCACTCGTGGGTTAACATTCATTCAGAAAAAAAAGAGAAAAAAAGACCACCATCATCATCCGCCAGCCACTGCCGACAAATCAGAAAAATAGTCGGAGAAAATAGGAGAGGGGTGAAAGATGAAGTAAAATAAGAACGCTTGCAAACCATGCAAACACACTCTTAACTCACTGTCATACCATGCAAACTAAACAGGCAAGAAAAGAGAGTTACAGACATGCAAAGTAAGGAGATAAAAAAAAAAAAAAAGTAGGTAAACTTAAACAAAAAGTGGGTTAGTTTACGATACGAGCTACATCTACGTTCGTGTTAGTCTAATTTTTTTTTTTTTAAATTTATTGCTGGCATCACACGCTGGCATGTCACAAGCTGGCATTAATCGTCAACAGACTCATCCTCGACCACCACCCCCAGAGCTCCTGTTGCTAATTGTTTTTTTATTTTATTTTAAACAACGTTAATATTTTTAAAATGTTTGTCAAGACGGTTCTTAAACACATTAACGCTGGTAGAGTTCACGACGGGCGCGGGAAGATTATTCCATTTATCAATTACTTTAAACGTAAGGAAGTTGTTAGCGATATTAGTAATGAAACGTCTGCCACGCAACTTAAATCCGTTATTACGAGTATTACTATTATCGAAAGTGAACAATGTCAAAATTTACATTATCGATGTTATTAACGATTTTGAAAACTTCAATAAGTTCCCCCCTTAATCTCCTAGTTTCGAGTGAATACAGGTCTAACTCTTTAATCCTATCTTCACAAGGCTTGTTGCGCAATGACGGAATTAGTTTCGTGGCACGACGTTGAACCCTTTCTAACCTATCAATATCCTCACGCAAGTACGGGCACCAAAACTGAAGGGCATATTCTAAATGAGGCCTGACTAGGGACTTGTAAAGGGGCAATATAATATCCTTCGATTTAAATTCGAAATTACGCGCTATGAAGCCTAACATCCTATTAGCTTTTGCGCAAGACTCCAGGGATCTTTTCCGTTTGACTGCCGCCATTGAAACATAAGAGGTGAGTGCCCCCAGCCTTCTTTACTTAGCCTTATAAGGCTAACTAACGAAAATATCACGACCTAACCTAACCAATCGTGAGGTCAACTGTACGACCTTGACGATTGGTTAGGTTAGGTCGTGATATTTTTGTTAGTTAGCCTTATAAAGCTAACTAAAGAAGGCTGGAGGCCCTGATCTTCAGGTGATCCCCTTATTTTTCTGAGTACACGATTAAAACTTAAAAATTAACCATGGATCTTGAAAGTAATTAAAATTGTTTATAAGAAACAATTTGAAGGGGAAATTAAGAAAAGCATTTTTATAAAGTAACTTATTTTGTATCATCAAGACATTTCAGTTAAAATAAAAAAAGTTTAATTATGTTTCAATGGCGGCAGTCAAACGGAAAAGATCCGACTCCAAGCACTGGTTCCTAACCTTTAAATACTTAGATACGCGTACGCCTAAATCTACTTCCTCGTCAACGCTCGCTAACTCCCTATCATCCATCGTGTACGTGTAATTATTGTTACGAGAACCTATATGCAAAACTTTACATTTGTCTACGTTAAATTGCATCTGCCACTTATCTGTCCACTCCATAATCCTATTTACATCGTCTTGGAGCCTATTACTATCGTCCTCGTTAACAACCTTACCGCCTATTTTAGTATCGTCCGCGAATTTTGACACGTTACTAGTCAATCCTACATCTATGTCGTTAATGTAAATTACGAATAGCAATGGGCCTAACACTGAACCCTGTGGGACACCGCTACCTACATCTAACCACCCCGATTCACTACCATTAACTACGATCCCTAACTACGGATTCCAAAGTTTACCGACAATTGACGTTAAGCTAATGGGCCTATAATTGCTAGCTACTGCGCTGTCGCCTTTTTTAAAATAGGCGTGACGTTAGCTAATTTGAAGTCTTCAGGAATAATCCCCGTTTCGAGTGACTGATTAAAAATCTTCGTTAAGGGGCCTACGATAACGTCTTTCAAATCTTTCAAATGTCTGGGATAAAAAGCGTCAGGGCCTGGAGCCTTGCTAACTTTTAGCCTATCGATATAATGCGCAATCTCACCCTCGTAAACAGTTATTTCATCCAAAATAGTCTCGCTACTAAATGGAACGATATCGTCCACGTCGGGGACATTATTTACGTCTTCTACGGTAAAAACTGTCGCAAAAAAGTTATTGAAAATACCCGCCATCGCCTGAGCGTCAGAAGCCAAAGCGCCATTAACATCCACTAGAGGGCCTATGTTATCTTTTATCGGCTTACGATTATTAACGTATTCAAAAAACTTTTTTGGATTATGTTTACTATCCGCAGCTATAAGTATCTCTAAATTACGCTTGGCATTCCTAACTGATCTTTTAACCTGACGTCTAAGCTCGATATATCTATTAAAGTTAGCTGCCGTGCCATTGCGCTTACTAAGTCTATACGCTCTATTACGCTCGTTTATGAACTCGCCTATTTCCCTAGTCCACCACTTCGGCCTACCACGATTTCTAGCGCGCTTGGGCCTACGAGGAATAAACTCCCTTTCAATATTCCTAAAACTTTCTTTAAACGCCACCCAATGCAAATTTGTGTCATTACCCATAAATAAGTTATCCCAGTCCACTACTCTCATCCTATCCGCAAAACTATCAAAATTAGCCCTACGAAAATCAGGGACTTCTATTACGTTACTATCCTTAGTGTTTTCTATCAATAACTTAAACCTAAGAATTTGATGATCACTACATCCTAAACTCTCGCCTACTTCTAAACCTTCGACTATATTCTCGCCGTTCGTCATCACCAAATCTAAAATATTGTCACCGCGCGTTGGTTCGGTAACATCTGTCGTAAAAAGTTATCGTCCATAAACTCAATCAATCTCAAACCCTCCTCATTACCAGTAAAATTCTCGTAATTAACATTAGGGCAGTTAAAGTCTCCGACAATTATACTATTCCGATTGTCAATAAAGTTACCAAGAAGTGAGTAAAATCTAGTATCTGTATCGAGGGGTTGAACGGGAGGTCTATAAACAACAACAAAATTAAAACTAATACTACGCGCCCTAACTTCAACACATATCGCATTAATTGCTGCCGGAAAATCTAACTTAACCTCGATAGCCCTAAGGGAATTACGAATGTACAGCAAAACGCCGCCACCAAACCTATGTAACCTATCATTAGTAAAGAGTTTAAAACCCGGTATATCAAGTTCCCCAACAAGTCCCGAGTCACGGTATTTAACCAAGTTTCAGTGATAGCAACTATATCGTAGTTGCCGGAATAAATTATCGCCTTAAATTCATTTAATTTATTTCTAATACTACGCGCGTTACAATAAAAGACGTTTAAGTTATTTTTTACCACGGGCCCGCGTTTTAAACTATTTTTCACGTCGGGCCCGCGTTCCCCGGACCCACAACGTTTAAAGAAGGCTTCGACCTATACAGCTTTCGCACGTTTTCGTCTATTAACCTACCTAGCCTAGCATTACCTATTTCATTAAAATGCACCCCCATCTTTTATAAAAAGGCTAGGATCACTGAATTCGGACCACAGCTTTACGAAGGGTACATTTTCCTCAGCACAAATCTCTTCTAATTTATTATTCAAAAATATTGTTTTTGACGTAATCCTAAGACCCAACCCGTGCCTAGGGGTAATACCTAGAACTAAAGACCTATCTGACCTCGCCTTCAGGGACCTAATTAACCCCCTATATCTCTCCAAAAGGTCAGGCACTCTCGTATCGGGCCTATACGAGTCGTTGCCTCCTACCATCGTCACCAACATCGAGTGACGGGAGGCAACGTCAATCCTATCCACTTCGTCTCTAACTCTGTCAACCCTGGCCCCTGGGAGACAGACCCTCCTCCTCTTGGTTGGATGCCGTTCAACGAACTCTTTGTCCATGTGGCGCACTAAAGAGTCCCCAATTAAAATAGTTTCCCCCTCATTCACGTCCCTTTCCAAATGGGCGAAAGGGTTCGAAACCTCGATAGGGGGGGATTCCTATCACCTAACGTACGCGGCCTAGCTCCACCCTTAACTTCTCTAAATCCCTCCTCTACTACTCTCGGACTAACCTTAACCCTTCCTCAACTCTATCCAACCTTCCCGACAAGCTACCTAAACTAGAAACTAGGTTACGCACCTCACCCTTCAAATTACTAACGTCTTCAACGTTAGTATTGGTTCGGCTTCGTCAACCGTAGCCCTACCCCTGCCCTCATCAAGCGTTGCAAGTCTTTCCGTTACCTCACGTACACTGCGTTTTATGTCAACTAATTCCTCCATTAACTCGCAAAAGAAACAAACTGATCTCTCGGTAATCGCCATAGGACCGCCGTTATAATCCTTAAATTCCGAATACCACCGGTTTACCCTACACCTAACACACGACGCTTTCTGCGACGGCATCGCGCAGTTAAAAATTAGTTTAAACCGTCACAAGTTAAGTTAAATTAAGCCGGCACGCTATGAAAACTTCTAAATCGCTAAAAACCACTAATATTCAATTACTTAACTATAACAACGTGAATATAAACGCAAGTATATAAAATTCAAAACTATCCAAAAGTAAAATTCTCAGCAATATGCAAAAGTAGATGCAATATCAGAGAGCTCAGGAAATGCGTCCGTTCAGTACAGAGTCTGGCTGACGAATGATGATGATGATGATCTGATCTACAGATCTACAGAAGCTAAGGCTAACAAAGACCCTAAGATCCACTCTAAGGTTAGCCCGAGAGAAAGGAAAGAGTAGGGGTTAAGAGAAGAGAAGAGAATAAGGGGTTAAGTAAGGAGCAACACCTATCATTCGTGGGTTAACATTCATTCAGAAAAAGAGAAAAAAGACTCACCATCATCATCCGCCGGCCACTGCCGACAAGTCAGAAAAATAGTCGGAGAGAATAGGAGAGGGGTGAAAGATGAAAAGAAGTAAAATAAGAACGCTTACAAACCATGCAAACACAGTCTTAACTCACTGTCATACCATGCAAACTACAAACATGCAAGAAAAGAGTTACAGACATGCAAAGTAAGGAGATAAAAAAAAAAAAAAGTAGGTAAAGTTAAACAAAAAGTGGGTTAGTTTACGCTACGAGCTACATCTACGTTCGTGTTAGTCTAATTTTTTTTTTTTTAATAATTTTATTGCTGGCATCACAAGCTGGCATTAATCGTCAACAGACTCATCCTCGAGCACCACCACCAGAGCTCCTGTTGCTAATTGTTTTTTATTTTAAACAACGTTAATATTTTTAAAATGTCTGTCAAGACGGTTCTTAAACATATTAACGCTGGTAGAATGAACGACTGACGCGGGAAGATTATTCCATTTATCAATTACTTTAAACGTAAAGAAGTTTTTAGCGATATTAGTAATGAAACGTCTGCCACGCAACTTAAATCCGTTATTGCGAGTATTACTATTATCGAAAGTGAACAATTTGTCAAAATTTACGTTATCGATGTTATTAACGATTTTGAAAACTTCAATAAGCTCCCCCCTTAATCTCCTAGTTTCGAGTGAATACAGGTCTAACTCTTTAATCCTATCTTCATAAGGCTTGTTGCGCAATGACGGAATAGTTTCGTGGCACGACGCTGAACCCTTTCTAACCTATCAATATCCTCACGCAAGTACGGGCACCAAAACTGAACGGCATACTCTAAATGAGGCCTGACTAGGGACTTGTAAAGGGGCAATATAATATCCTTCGATTTAAATTCGAAATTACGCGCTATGAAGCCTAACATCCTATTAGCTTTTGCGCAAGACTCCAGGCACTGGTTCCTAACTTTTAAATCCTTAGATACGCGTACGCCTAAATCTACTTTCTCGTCAACGCTTGCTAACTCTCTCTCATCCATCGTGTACGTGTAATTAGTGTTACGAGAACCTATATGCAAAACTTTACATTTGTCTACGCTTAATTGCATCTGCCACTTAACCGTCCACTCCATAATCCTATTTATATCGTCTTGGAGCCTATTTCTATCGTCCTCGTTAACAACCTTCCGCCTATTTTAGTGTCGTCCGCGAATTTGACACGTTACTAGTCAATCCTACATCTATGTCGTTAATGTAGATTACGAATAGCAATGGGCCTAACACGAACCCTGTGGGACACCGCTACATACATCCAACCACCCCGATTCACTACCATTAACAACGACCCTCTGTCTCCTAGCACGAAGCCATTCCTCTAACCAGTTAGCTACCTGACGCGTATACCGTGCGCTTTAACCTTCGGCATTTAATCTTCTATGCGGAAACTGCATCGAACGCCTTTTAAAATCTAAATAAATAACGTCAGCCGCTCTATGCCTATCGTATTCGCGCACTATTTCGTATATAAAATTCTAACAAAATTAGTTAAACAAGATCTATGGAGTCGAAA
Source organism: Bathynomus jamesi (assembly GCA_023014485.1). Classification (NCBI taxonomy): domain Eukaryota; kingdom Metazoa; phylum Arthropoda; class Malacostraca; order Isopoda; family Cirolanidae; genus Bathynomus; species Bathynomus jamesi. The sequence continues at coordinate 927,628 of JAJOZX010000271.1, read as the reverse complement.
CCATGCTGATTACTATAATCAAATCTCTACTTTCTAAGTGATCGATGATACGATCCTTAACTACAGATCCCAGAAGTTTACCTACAATTGACGTTAAGCTAATGGGCCTATAATTGCTAGCTACCGTGCGATGATGGTGATGATGATGAGAGTCATAAAATGCTGAAACCTACTGAAAAAAAAAATAACTTTAGGTAAAAATTCAGAAAAAAAAAAAAAAATGCTTATAAATAAATTTTACTTAACATAATTCAGTTGAACAAAATTTAATCTGCATAAAATACTTGCAAATTTCATTGTTCTATCATTAGTGACGGTGAAAATGAGCACAAGTATGCGAGAATTTACAATTTGAAGTGTCAGAAGAAAGAGGGCATTAAATTCAAAAGAAAGAGTGAACCTTCTAAACCCATGTGACAAAACATTATGAGCACTCTAAATCTGGTATTAAGACTAATTTAAGTAATACATGCATTATTTTTATCAAATCAGTAGTAAAGTAGAAAATATGTCGAGTGGTTGCCATGGAAACTAGGGGAAGGGTGAGGGGGGGGGGGAATGAAGGATTCCCCTTGTCTCTTCGAAACCTATACAAATAAGCGGTGGCCGATAAAGTTTATAGCATGACGCATTTACACACGCACACACACACACACACACGCGCGCGCGCGCACATATATATATATTTATATTTACTATATTTATTTATATTTTATTATTTTCCCTTATGACCATTCTCCTTATCTTAAACCACTCTCTTATCAAACCCATTGTTTACACCAGTGGTTCCCAACCTCGTGTCGCGACCCAAATCAGTGTCAAGTAGGGTCACAAAGGGTGACTATATTCACTATTTCTTAATTCAATTTATATTTATATATATATTTACATTTTATCATATGTTTGAGGGTCAGGAGGTCCTGTTGGTGTCCAATTTAGGGTCGCAGCAAAAATAGGTTGTGAACCACCGGTTTACAGTCACTCATTTTTTACACAGCTGTAATTAAAATTTTCTCTTTTTCCTCGTTTCTCCCTTTCATCTTTTTCTACCCTTTTTCCATTTTCCCTCCCTCATTTCCTCTCGTTTTCCCTCCTCACTCCCACTCCCCCATTTCCCCTCGTTTCAATGGCAACCACTCGACATATTTGCACTGTAATACTAAATTGTACTCTTGGCACCTCAAGTTTCATTGCAATTATTATTATATATATATATTTAAAAAATACTATAGATGTACTTCATGTACCAAGAGTACAATAGTACAAAGTACCAAATTTAAAGTGCACTCTGAAACACTGTCTGCTGTGTCTACTTTAGAATGGCGAGTTAAAAAATATATTCTGAATATAGGGTACAGGAATATCTCAAAATTTGTCATTTCGGAATTTCGTAGTTTCGCAGATTCGTCATCAATCTTTACTACCTATAGTTTCGCAATCCGTCGTCCCATATTCGCAGATTCGTTGTTTTTTTAAAAATGTGAAAAAAACGATCGAATTGACAAAATTCAACTGTTTACCAACGCAAATACATTATATTTTGCCGAAAACGAGTAGAATTTGATTAATTAATCTGTTTAATAACATAATAGAGTAAAATGTTTCTCATTGAAACATATATAATCTACCTCGAATTCGTCTTTTCATATTTCGTCGGGTTATTTCGGAACGAATTAACGACGAATTTCGAGATATTCCCGTATTTAAAAAGTACACTTGGTGAGTCGTATGCTGAGAGTAAATGAAAGGTTTTGTTTAGTCGCTGGAAGTGTACGTTTGTACTTTTAGTTCAGTTTCAGACGATCCTCTTGTCAGGAAGACAACCACTTCACCTACTCTGGATGTACTTTCGGATTATTTGTAGTTCACTCTTGAAAACCTTTTCTTTTACAGAGCGATATTGCACTTTAGTAAACTCCCTGTTTTAGGGGAAACTAAACATGCACCCATGTTGTTACCATACTCGTTCATATATTCCGGTCAGTTCATCTACAGTTTTAGAAGTAAGATGAAAAGGAATATCCGCGGAGGAAAGAGCAAACGAAATTCAAAGCTACATTGTAAAAACGCCATTCTTAATAACGACCGAGAGAGGACTCGAGGAGGAAACAGTGTCATTAATACGCTACAAGCGACTCCTCCCCATTCACGATCCTCACGCATGAGAACCCTTCCTCTCGCTTTCCAAGTATCGAATCCTAAAGCCAGCGAGTTAATTTATAATTTCCTTTGGAGTCTAAAGCGAAGTTTGGCGTTTCCTTTCCGAAGATGCAATTAACTTTAATTGATCTTAATTATGATTGCAATAGTACGTATGAAATTCGTACATGTCAGTGGGCGTTTAGGAGAGAAAGCGAATGATGTGAAGATGGGGAAGGAGAGGGTAAAAGAGAGAGAAAAAAGAAAAAAGTTAGCGGTAGTAATAAAATGGACAACAGAAATAAGCTTCGAAAATCCTCAAAGTCAACCACTTTTCATCATTAAATTTAGAGTACAGTAACACAATTATTAAGTTATTAAAATAAGTTGAATATTAAAGCTGTTGAGGAAACTAAAACTGAACAACGTGTATATTTTTATGACAAAATTAATAATAAATAATACAATAAATAATACATTTTTATGATACAGAATTATTTACATTAATTCAGAGCTAAATTCTACAGGACTCATTTCATTTACAAACTGATTATTTTTCTAATGAATCAAAACTCTTTATTCAATTAAAAAAAAAAGTACTTGTATTTTAAAGATAAAACAATAGTATTTTGTTCAAAATTATCAGACCCACTTTCGTTAAAATTGAACAAAATATAATTTTATTCAAAATTATCAGACCCACTTTCGTTAAAATTGAACAAAATATAATTTTATTCAAAATTATCAGACCCACTTTCGTTAAAATTGAACAAAATATAATTTTATTCAAAATTATCAGACCCACTTTCGTTAAAATTGAACAAAATATAATTTATTCAAAATTATCAGACCCACTTTCGTTAAAATTGAACAAAATATAATTTTATTCAAAATTATCAGACCCAATTTCGTTAAAATTGAACAAAATATAATTTTATTCAAAATTATCAGACCCACTTTCGTTAAAATTGAACAAAATATAATTTTATTCAAAATTATCAGACCCACTTTCGTTAAAATTGAACAAAATATAATTTTATTCAAAATTATCAGACCAATTTTGTTAAAATTGAACAAAATATAATTTTATTCAAAATTATCTGACCCACTTTCGTTAAAATTAAACAAAATATAATTTTATTCAAAATTATCAGACCAACTTTCGTTAAAATTAAACAAAATATAATTTTATTCAAAATTATCAGACCCACTTTCGTTAAAATTGAACAAAATATAATTTTATTCAAAATTATCAGACGCAATTGTGCTAAAATTGAACAAAATATAATTTTATTCAAAATTATGAGACCCACTTTCGTTAAAATTGAACAAAATATAATTTTATTCAAAATTATCAAACCAACTTTCGTTAAAATTGAACAAAATATAATTTTATTCAAAATTATCAGACCGAATTTTGTTAAAATTGAACAAAATAAATGATGTTACTTTAAAATAAATTTTATTTAGATTGAACACACACAAAATTAAATTTAATTGGAATTAATCAATTTCAAATAAATTAAGTAAAATCAAGTCCAGTTACGAATAAATACACTTTTTAGACACTAAAATACGCTAATAATGCGGCTTACGCTACGAGAGACCACTGCGATATCGCGGTATACGTTATCGATTTCTTATAGGTTAGGTTCCGAAGACCCTAAAAGTATACAACTTTTTCCTAAAATATTGGGGTAACATGCTGGGGTATATTGGGGTAACATACTGTATATTATATTTGACCTTTAAATAAAATTTAATAATAATTAAGCGCATAATAGACAAGACAATGCAAATACAATCATAAAATAGCACTCACCATTTACGTCACACTACTGGTCACTCACTCAGTCTCAAGGTCTCAGCTTACGTCTGCCCACGGTTGCTGGGCACCTGGCTTGAATTTTGGCAGTTTAAATTAAACAATACCGCGTTATTTGCGTTTTGGTCGCGTAATCGATAATAATTGGTCTATATTTTTGCCGTGTAATTCGCGTACCGCATTATCAAACGCGACATTATCAGCCTATTCTACTGTACTCTTACACGTGTTTAATCTAAACCAAACTTTTAACAAAACTTGGCATGATAATTTTGAACATTATTTTTGGGTCTAAAATCTAAAGGAATTCTTCTTTGTTTAATTGGTTGGGGAGGAGGGGGGGGGGGTCGTATAGTAAAGGAAATAGAATTAACTCTAAAATTCCAAAGTAATTATTTTTTTTCTCGCAAAAAAGGTAAAATATGACATGATGTTTGCCGTATATTTAAATGTATGAATATTTGTTTATTAAAAATGTATTTATTCTAGCCATTTTTTTCTTTTTATACTAAGTTTATGTCATTGCGTTTCAGCCTGTCTTTTCTGGTTTCTTATTACATGCAAACAACAGAGAAAATTAGGGCAAAATTTATGAACGTTGTTTTTATTTTTATTTTTTTATTATTATTAAAAATAAGCACGTTTCCTTCATCCTTTTGTTCAGTTAACGATACGTCTCCAAATGTCTTCATAAAATGTTATGAAAATTTTTCACTACATTTAGGGTCATGGTTTAGTTTAGTATACAAAAAAAGAAAAAGATGGCGGCAAGGTAAAGAAGTAAAAGGAGATGAGAAAACAGAGCATAAAAGTAAACAATATAGAATGAGATTGTTTGTTTTTTTATCGCATTAACTTGTATCGTTAACAATCTGTTGTTTGCGTTTTTCACACTTTATGTAAATGATGTTCTATCGTATCTCATTGTTTTTAGAATTTGCGCATTGCGTTTTACCTTTGTTAAACTGTTATTTTTTCAGAGATTTTTTTTATTTTTTGTTTTTGACCAAACTTTCTTGGAATTTCATAACAAAAACTGTTTGAAGAGATTGTAAAAGACGATATTACAGTTTCAAAGGCGTGATTTGAAATTTATGCATACCAATACTGAAAATTTGAATAGAGGTATATGTTACAGGGAATCTGTATAACTAGGGATTTCAAGAAATCCCTAAAATGTTCAGGGATTTCACGTAAGATTAAGTCGTGATATTTTCGTTAGTTTTAACGAAAATATCATGACTTAACGTAACCAATCGTCAAGGGAGTACAGTTGACCTATTTGGGTATTCAACTAACCTAACCGGGCATTCAATAATTTTCCCGTAAGTTTAACGAAAATATCACGACTTCACCTTAGACGAAATCTCTGATCACTTTAGGGACTTCATGAAGTCCCTAGTTATACAGATTCCCTGTAACATACAGACTTCACTGGAAATATGAAACAGAAGCCAGTAGAATGTATATTTCTATTTTAGACAAAGGATTGAAGCCTGAAGTAACACAATATACTATTATAATCCCTATATAATAATAATCATAGTGTTTAAAAAATAATTCTAAAAAACATCAAAAATTACTCATTGTGAAATTTTATTCGTTACCAAGAAAATTAAAAATTCTCAAAACACCAAAAATTATTAATTATGAAATTTTATTCATAACAAAAAAGATTAAAAATTCTAAAAACACCAAAAATTACTAATTGTGAAATTATATTCGTTATCAAAAAGATTAAAAATTCTGAAAAACAGCAAAAATTACGAATTGTGAAATTTTAATCGTTACCAAAAATATGTAAAAATTCTAAAAAAAAAAAAAAAAAATTACTGTGTGAAATTTTAATCGTTATCAAAACGATTAAAAATCCTGAAAAACACCAAAAATTACTAATTGTGAAATTTTATTCGTTGTGAAAAAGATTAAAAATTCTAAAAACACCAAAAATTACTAATTGTGAAATTTTATTCGTAACAAAAAGGTTAAAAATCCTCATAACACCAAAAATTACTAATTGTGAAATTTTATTCGTTACCAAAAAGATTAAAAATTCTGAAAAACAGCAAAAATTACGAATTGTGAAATTTTAATCGTTACCAAAAATATATAAAAATTCTAAAAAAAAACAAAAAATTACTAAGTGTGAAATTTTATTCGTTATGAGAAAGATTAAAAATTCTGAAAAACACCAAAAATTAAGAATTGTAAAATTTCATTCGTTATCAAAACGATTACAAATTCTGAAAAACACCAAAAATTACTAATTGTGAAATTTTATTATTTCTCAAAAAGATTAAAAATTCTGAAAAACCAAAAATTACGAATTGTGAAATTTTATTCGTTATCAAAACAATTAAATATTCTAAAAAACACGAAAAATTACCAATTATGAAATTTTAATCGTTACCAAAAAGATTAAAAATTCTCATAACACCAAAAATTACTAATTGTGAAATTATATTCGTTATCAAAACAATTAAAAATTCTCAAAACACCAACAATTACTAATTGTGAAATTTTATTGTTTACCAAATATATATAAAAATTCTAAAAAACACCAAAAGTTACTAATTGTGAAATTTTATTCTTTACCAAAAATATATAAAAATTCTAAAAAACACCAAAAATTACCAATTATGATTTTAATCGTTACCAGAAAGATTGAAAATTCTCAAAACACTAAAAATTACTAATTGTGAAATTTTATTCGTTACTAAAAAGATAACAAATTCTGTAAAACACCAAAAATTACGAATTGTGAAATTTTATTAGTTATCAAAACGATTAGAAATCCTGAAAAACACCAAAAATTACTAATTGTGAAATTTTATTATTTACCAAAAATATATAAAAACTAGTGATGGGACGATTAATCGGAATCGAGAATCGGAAGAATCGAGCATTTTTCAGGAATCGGAATCGAGAGAATTGTACCATGATTTCCGATTCTTAAAACGATTCTTTAACTTTTAATTGAACCAGTTTTGCAATGTAAACTTTAAAATTTAAATGAAAGAGGATAACAAATTTTATTTTTATTGTATTGTAGCTATACATTAAAACATGTATATCCATGATGTGTAATAAAGAAGATTAAAATGAATTGTTACAACTTACAGTTGATTTTTATTTTTAAACCAATCTATTATAATTTATAATTTATATTACCATACTCATAATGTAAATAGTTAATCTTACCAGAGTAAAATATGACAATTTCCAGAAAAACAAGCATAGAATTATATTTAAAAATATTGAGAATCGGAATCGGAATCGAGAATCGTATCGGAATCGAGACTTTTTAGTGGTATCGGAATCGGAATCGTTAAAAATTTTGGTATCGTCCCATCACTAATAAAAACTCTAAAAAACACCAAAAATTACTAATAATGAAATTTTATTGGTTACCAAAAAGATTAAAAATTCTAAAACACAAAAATTACTAATTGTGTAATTTTATTTTTTAGTAAAAATATATAAAAATTCTAAAAAACACCAAAAATTACTAATTGTGAAATTTTACTCTTTATCAAAACAATTAAAAATCCTGAAAAACACCAAAAATTACTAATTGTGAAATTTTATTCGTTACCAAAAAGATTAAAAATTGTAAAAAACACCAAAAATTACTAATTGTGAAATTTTATTCGTTATCAAAAAGATTAAAAATTTTCAAAACACCAAAAATTACTAATTGTGAAATTTTTCAATTTACCAAAAAGATTGAAAATTCTCAAAACACCAAAAATTACTAAGTGTGAAATTTTATTCGTTACCAAAAAGATTAAAAATTCCGAAAAACACCAAAAATTAGAATTTTGAAATTTTTATTCGTTATCAAAACTACTAAAAATCCTGAAAAACACCAAAAATTACTAATTGTGAAATTTTATTCGTTATCAAAAAGATTAAAAATTCTCAAAACACCAAAAATTACTAATTGTGAAATTTTATTCTTTACCATAAATATATAAAGAATTCTAAAAAACACCAAAAATTACTAATTGTGAAATTTTATTTTTTAGCAAAATGATTAAAATTCCTGAAAAACACCAAAAATTACTAATTGTGAAATTTTATTCTTCACCAAAAATATATAAAAATCCTGAAAAACACCAAAAATTACTAATTGTGAAATTTTACTCGTTACCAAAACGATTAAAAAAACAAAAAATTAGTAATTTTAAAATTTTATTCGTTACCAAAAAGATTAAAGTACTCAAAGAAAAATTATTTTCATATTTTCCACATTTAAATACTTCACGAATAGAAAACAAATTTATACCTCGGGATTCGGTGTCTCTTTTTACGATTAAAAATTGTGATTATAAGTGAAATATTCGGAAAACATCTGAGATATGAAACCAATTAAAAATTGGCGGAAAGAAAGGACTAAACGCACTCTGGGTATAAAATGGGTAAAGAGTACATTTGGTATACGAAGACACACAGAGTACAGTGAGAGTACACCGAGAGGTTTTCTTTAACCTTTGGAAGTGTATTCTTTGTATTTTTCACTTAGTTTCAGAGGACACCAATTGTCAAGAAAATAACCATTTTGGCTCCTCTTTAGCTATTATCGACTTACTATATATTTATGTACTCTTAAAGTACTTTGTGTTTTACCAGAGTGTGCTTAATCCTTCTTTACTGCTTAGATATAATGTACACACAGCAGACAGATTTTAGAGTGTCCAGGCACTTTCATTCGTCCGAAAATATAACGCACATGTAAACCTACGTGTTAGTTAGCTAGTGCATGTTAACTTGCAATAACGTCTTTTTTAATCCAGATTTTGGTTCTGTGCGATTAAGATGCTCTTAGATCTTCCATAGTAAAATACTTATTAAAATTTGATGCATTTTCAGCTTTAAATCTAGTGAATTGATGCCAAACAAATAATATTTCAACATGAGGCGTCATCTGTTGGACGAAATCCCAATTAAATTCCTATTAGTAAATCTTCATTTACAGCGCTTATGAGTTAATTTACCGTACTAATTAAAATTTGATAAGTTTTAAGCTTTAAATCTAGTGAATTGACGCCAAACAAATCTATATTATAATGGAGGTAAGTGCGATATATACATATACAGTATATAACCAAAAAAAAACTATAGAAAAGAACGCAATCATGAAAATCTTAAGCTTCACATTTGAGCTCATTGTATCAAGATTTGTGAAGCTTTAGATTTTCATGGCTGCGTTCTTTTCTATAGTTTTATTGACCAAATAATTGAACCGACAGTAATTTGGGCGCCGCAGCCACCCCAATTACTGAGGTCCAAGGTGAGAGGGATAGGAATTATGTTCAAAATAAAATACGCCGTAGGCCCACAATTCGATTCGGTTTGGGCCGAATGTCCAAGTACCGCAGATCTAGCGAAATCGGGGCGTAGCGCCGCTCTTTTGCTGAAAGTCCTGACAGAAAGAAATGAAAAGGGAGTATTTGTTGACAATTATGTCTACAAGGAGATTCTTCAGTAATGAAATAAAGATAAGTTTATGATGAAGTGTTCTTTTTTATATTTTATAACAGGAAATAATACCTTGAGGTAAGAAAATTCATTTCCCAGATGAAGTAATTGGCCGAGGGCTCCAAGCCTTCCGCAGGAAATAGCAAAAACCGCCCGTAGGGCGGTATTTTTGCTAGTAATACTAATGATTATTATTATTATGATAATAATAATCCAGTGTCATTAGTGTTGCTCTGTACAAAGAAAAAAGCATTTTAATTAGCGTGTTTTTAATAATAATAATAATAATAATAATAATAATCTTTATTCAGAAAAAAAACATTACATTAGATATACATTACATCCATATTGGTTTCCACAATGTTGGCATTAACGTTTAATATTTATAGTTTAATTGCAGTATTCTTATCTGATTATGCCGTTGGGAAGCATGACGGCTTTTCAGGCAAAAGTCTTTGTGATTAATTTCTATTCTTACGGAGGAAAATGTCAAATATAAATAGAATTTGTGGAAAATAAAATAATGTTGCATCTTTGAAATAACAGAAAATGATAACAGAAATAATAATAGAAAATAAAAATGGTGAACAATACAAAGCATGATACAATCTTAAAGTTACAAAGATACAGATGAATGAGGTATATTATAACTATGGCGTAATATATTGGAAACTTTTAGCATCTATTTTATATGGTTTATGATTGCATCCATTTAAGATTGTGAATAGGCGATTTTCATTTAGTAATAGTCACAATTATGATAAACTCTGTCTATTAGAGTGCGTTTTTATCATCATAATTTGACCTTCACGTAGAAAAGAAGTTTTTTTGCATTTATAATAGTCACAAGTTGCAATATATATGCATATTTACTCACATACATTCGTAGGAATTTATAAATTTTATAAATATTTTGACGCCAAACAATTGACGCCAAACAAAAAATATTTCAACATGAGGCGTCATCTATTGGACGAAATAACACGCAATGGCTAACATGGAAGTGAGTTATACCCTTGAGGAAAAGGACTCCGGAAGCCTTTTCCTCAGGAGTCTAACTCAAAAACTCACTCTAACTCAAAAAAAAAAAAAAAAGGTCCCAAAACAAGACATTAATTTGAACATTCGTTTTAGTTCTAATGTATTGCTTTTGTAAATTTAATTTAAAATAAATTTTCCTATGAGATCAGTCTTATGGAACACCCTGTATATGGGATGAATTTCGGAATTAAACACGTGAAATAAATAAATGGTACAAAAAACACAAGGAAAAAGGGAAGCAATTCCAAGGCCTTTCGTGTATTCCCTGACGAGGTGTATTGTTCAGTACACGAAAGACCTTGGAATCACTTTTTATTTCTTGTGGGTTTGCAAAATTGTAGTTAAAAAATCTCTTAAGATACTGAATTTCTAAGTTAAATGAAAACCAACTTGAACAGAGGTGATAGGCTCTAAAAATACTACTTTTAATACTAGCCAGCTTAAAACCAAGTGGGATATTGCTAAAAAAAATGAGTACCGAGTTGGGTGGTGGTGGTTGGTTTTCTGTATACCTGTGTTGAGAAGCCTGTACTATGTTATTTACGGTAACATCAAGAAGCGAAATTTTTATTTATTGTTCTACTTCCAGAGAGAATTTAATAATAGGATGCTTAGTATTAATGTAATTTAAAAATAATCCAGAGTTAAACGATAGCCTTTCCTCAAATTACTTGTTTCCTAATCGACCAACTAACACCTTTTCAATACAACGCAGTAACTTAGGCTCTTTCTCCTTTTCTTTTTTCTCTCCAGTTGTTATTTGCAACTCTTACTATCCAGGTTAGTCCTTTTTTTTACATTTTTTACATTTTTTTAAATTTTAAAATTTTTATTTTTTTGTTTTATTTTTAATGGGTTTAACTTTTATGGTTTTATTCTTACTGTTTCAGATAATTTTTTTAAGCTATTTTTAACTATTTGCTTATTGTATTAGGTTTTATTATGTATAGTATATTTTTCTGACATTTATATTTACTTTAGTTATATTTTTGATTGTCTTTAGATGCTTTCATGTAGTCACTGAGTGGACCGAAACGTTTGGCCAATAAATGTTGAGAGTCGTATCTCTTATCTTTGTATTTCTATTGAGGATAAGGTTTCCGAAGAACACTTCTATCACAACTATATATATATATATACAGGGCGTCCCAAAAAAATGTACACACACTTTAAATACTTATAAAGGCAGTGTTTATTAAAATACATTTCATTTTCAAAATGTAATAGAATCTACAGACATTATTTAATTGTTTTGTCAACGCCTGTTTTCAAACTGACGTCCGTTCTGGTCCAGGCACTGCTGATAACGCGAAGCAATGGAATCGCAAACATCACGAAACATTTCGTTTGGTATTTGTGTGCATTCTCGTTCAATGGCTGCTCTCAATTCAGCGACTGTTGCAGGTTTTATAGCGTAGACTTTGTCTTTTAAGTATCCCCATAAAAAAAAGTCTAGTGGTGTGAGGTCTGGTGAACGCGGAGGGTATTCTACGAAACCCCTTCGTCCAATCCACATCCACATCGTGCCAAGTACCACTCGCAATACTCCACTCTTCGGTCCGGATCATCTTCATTAATAGCATGGACTAATCTTGGAATGTAACTTTTCCATTGACAGCGCTTCAAAATGCGTTGGACAGACGATTCTGAAGTTCCTACCTCACGACCCGCTTGCCGCACAGATTTTCTTGGACTTTGGTGATACGTTTCCAGTACTCTTTCTTGCTTTGTGGGGCTTGTCGATGTCCGTAGTCTTCCGGAACGCTTCTTGTGGACATTCTGAACAGTTCCATCGGCTTCAAACTTATCTCTAATTCGAGTGATGGTAAGTCGCGTTGGTGGATCTGTTTGAAACTCCCTCCTAAACTGTCTTTGCACTTCAACTGCGTTTTCACACTTCCAGTAGCATTTTAGAATGAATTTCCTTTGTTCAAAGCTTAGTCTGACTGCCATTATTAATTCTAATGGGTTTAACTTGGAAAGAAAGAAACATCAATTGAGCTATCAGCTATCAGCTGTTAAAGTGTGTATACATTTTTTTGGGACGCCCTGTATATATATATATATATATATATATATATATATATATATATATATATATATATATATATATATAAAGTGTGTCAAGGCTATTTTCGTGAAATAGTAAAGAGCAGATGATTTCCTTTGACGGAACTAAACCATTATATTACGTATACATCTATAGAATTTCATTTTCACACACACACACACATATATATATATATATATATATATATACAGTATATATATATTTAATGTACCATACTCAAGTATTCCCTATTTATAAATTGCAAAGCTACCATTTGTACAGTACAAATTCATTTCTCCAAAACACATGCGCTTGATGTAACTTTATACTAAAGTATATGATAATATATGCTCGCGTAAAACGACTTAACATATGATACGCCATTCTATTATTTAGGAAAATGCACATTAAGAAAATATATGTATCATTTAACAAAAGCAATTTACCCTCCGTGAAATATATGCTTTACATAAGAAACTTGCGCACCAACCAAGTTTTAATCACCTCGCGTCCAACTTTGATCATAATACGGACGCATAAAATCAGAAACTTGAACGTGTTTCTAAGTTTACTGTTCACCTCTTTTCTTCGCATTACTGTAAACGTAAACTATTCATAAATTAAAAACTTTAAAAAAATAAAAATTACTGCACTAGAAAGTTTTATTTATGTACAGAGTGATTCAAAAAAATGTTAACACTTATATGATGCTAATATGTCATTGCTGACCACATATAGTTTTTTTTTTTTGTGTTTATCTAAGTATTTCTGTGTTTATTTGCTTGTTTTTTAAATAAGTATGTCGTTTCTCACATAAAGGATTGTGTGAGTGAACAAAATAACCACAAACGAAAAGTGGTAAGCATTGACATATTAGCGCCATTATAAGTAGTAAAATATTTTTGAACCACCCTGTATATAAAGTTGAGAGAGAGAGAGAGAGATATGAATGTATATTTCACCGATATCTCAGCATCAAGAACAGTACTGTAGTGTACAGTGTACAGTATTTGCATAACAGCAACAGTCTTGCAAAGATATTTTGTTTTAACTTTCAAATAATTTTAGATATAAACGGCCTTTGATTGACTTTTTATCTTTTTATTGTACATATAAAACAATAGTTAACAATTATAAAATTAAATATTGGCTATATATATATATATATATAATATATATATATATATATATATATATATATTCACGTGTTTAATTATGAAATTCATCCATATATATGTTACAGGGAATATGTGTAACTAGGAATTTCATGAAATCCCTAAAATTAACCGGCCATTCAATAACTTTTCCGTAGATTTAACAAAAATTTCACGATTTAACCTTATATGAAATCCCTGAACATTTTAAGGATTTCATGAAATTTCTAGTTACACAGATTCCCTGTAACATATATATATATATATATATATATATATTACCATAAAACCTTTTAACTTTTTATATTTGCTAAAGTTTATTTTAAAATTTTTAAGTTTTGTTTAAATCTTCAAATAAGAATTTGAAACCCTAAAATCTCACATTCTACAATGAAGAAACATAGGGTCACGTGATATCCCTTCAAGCTAATTTTAAGGATCTCGCTGTTTCTTCACGTTTCGAAATGTCTCAAAACATTGTAAAACGAACAGAAACGTTTTGGCATCATCTTACCCCGTGTTTATTGCCTTGGATCTATTCATTAAATCGCACTACGGACTTATAATACTTTACTTCAATTCAGTGGCTCAAACATTCGTTCGCATAAGTAAAGCCAGTAACGCTACCTAGGGTACTCATTTATCTGCCAACCAATTTTTTTATTGTGTGAAAGGATGAACAGCTGGGTTCTGCTGCGTGCCACCTGCCATCACCGGATCTCGATCCCGGCGGGGCTGATGAATTCGTAGTCAGCGACGGTAACCACTACACCACCGAAGCGCATATGTATATATGTATACATGTTACACACAGACCGTGCATGGAACAAGGAACTCTTGTGGGAAAATTAAGTCCAATATACGGTAGTTCAAATAAGTAATAGTAAATGACAAATACTCTAGTTTTTCTTTTTCATGATGTTAACCCGACGTGGGCAACGCGTCACTCGCAAAGAGGCTCCAAAATATACCTTCTCTGACCAGCTTTGGGACAGGATATAGGGTTTAAGTCCTAGATCCTGTCCCAAAGCTAAGCCTCTTTGCGAGTGACCCGTTGCCCATGTTGGGCTAACATCATGAAAAAGAAGAACTATAGTATTTGTCATTTACCATTACTTATTTGAACTATAGTGGATTTAATTTTCCCAGAAGAGTTCCTTGTTCCATGCACGGTCTGTGTGTAACATAAAAGATCTCACTGGACCATTCTGAGTTCAGTCCCATATGCAGTTTCCCATATGAGAAAAATGATCCATTGATTTTAGGCAAATCAAATTTTTAATGCAACCTAAATCTGGTATCTTCATTTTTGTTTTCAAACATTATTTCACAGGTTACGTTTTCATTCCGTGTCACACGAATAAACGTCTGAATAATCCAAACATATTATGAACGTCCTCATATAGCCTCGTTTAAAGATACGTTCATTTTTATCATTTATATCATTATCATTATCATTATCATCATTATCATTATAGAAAATCATAATTCATTACATGGGAAACTTATTAAAATCAGTGCTAATGTATTTTAAGTCGAAGGAAACTTCATTTGAACGAAGACTAAAACAAATAAAAAATAAGATAATGTTTTCTCCATCCAGTGTGGACGATCTATACTTGGCGTCATTGGTGCATTTTAGCGGCACTTCTCATCCTGTCAGGATCAGTGGTCCTGGCAGTGGCTCTTCCATTGACTGCCAGGAGCAGGTCTACTTCAAAAGCAGCCCAGACGGCGGCTCTAGACAGAATTTTAGCTAAAGTGCCCCTCATAGACGGGTATGAAATTAATCAGTGCACATGAGACCTTTTCCACTGTATTTTCTTATTTTTAATATTTATTTCAGTAAAAATTGAATTAGGCCTACAATAATAATTTAATTAAAATTAAATTGATAGAATTTGTAACTGTTAGTTTATATTATATTTGTTAACGCTATATATACACACTGTGTGTATATACAGCTTTATAGATTTATTTCGTTCCAGGCATAACGATCTGGCCTGGAATATCCGCAACTTCATTCATAACAAACTAGAGAAGGTGGACATGTCTCGCAATTTGAGTGAGGAGGATCCCTGGGGCACGTCTCCCTGGTCACATACTGACCTTTACCGGTTGGTACATGGTAGAATTGGAGCCCAGGTGAGTATACTCTCTCTCCATACTTATATAAACAAACAGATAATAAACATTTAATACAAATAATGTCGGTGTATGTTTTGGAATTTATGCCCAATGGATTAACCCCAACAAAATGGACACTGCAGTTAAATATGAGCCAACTGTTAAACACTTTATTAACGTTCTTATTATAAGCTTTTATGACACTTATTAGCACACTCTAAATCAGTGATTCCCAACGTGGGCACCACCGCCCCCCAGTGGGTGTTTGAGAATCTTAGGGGGGCGCTAGGAAGCTAAAATTGTTACCTTCTATTAATAATTCACTTACCCTGTTATATTATTATCTTTATGAGGGGGCACCAGCAAATACTGATGGATATAAGGGGGCGTCGGCCTAAAAAAAGTTGGGAACCACTGCTCTAAATGGTACTAAACGTTTGGGTACATATACGAAACGTCTACTCGAAATCTCGTAATGAATCGAACTTCTTGAAATAAATAAGAACTGTTTTGAAATGTTCAGAAGTCATTTCATTTATTTCGAAACAGTACTTAGGGACTAGTATGTTTCATGGACTGCTCTCGATTTTCCTATGAAATAGCAAACAAGGGCAGTCGATGACCCTGATTTGGTTTCTGCAATCGGTTTTCTTGAGAAATGATAAAGAAAAATGTCATTGGATATTGAATAAATTTATTTAGTGAAACGACGCAATACACTCCAACATCTTTTTGAGTAAGTCCAAGCTGGTGTGGCGCTTACGCCATACAAATTCACAAAGGTACGAGTCAAGTTGGTCGCGATCTGTTCCGCATCGCAGTTTGTTCGATTGTTTCAATGAACTCCACAAACTTTCCACCTGCTGAGTGTGAGCTCCGGTAGATGGGTCGATAAAGTTCATGCTGTGGTTAAGAGTGTAATGCGAATAGTTGTACCCAGCGAGTTGGGTTAGGTAGGTTAGGTCAGGTCAGGTTAGGTTAGGTTTCTCAAGAAAACCGATTGCAGAAACAAAATCAAGGTCATCGACTGCCCTTGTTTGCAATTTCGTAGGAAAATCGAGAGCAGTCCATGAAACATACTATGTCCAGTACTTAAATGTTTCAAATATGTAAAGGAGTAGAAGTCAAACGTTTCATTTGTATAATAAGTTTTCTATTCTTGGCACTTTGGCGCATGCGCATTTTTCTATTTTTTGCGCCTGGACGCATGCGCATTGGGGTTAAAAATATTTTGAAATGGTGACGCAGTTTATTTAGTGTTTGTATTTTTAGGCTATCTGGAAAAGAGTAGAAAATAATAATTATTATATTCGTATATTTATTAATTTATTCCATGTTGGCTTAGGTCTTTATAGTGCCTTTTATGGATTTATCAACTTTATTTATCTGGCTAGGCCTTGGATAGTAAAGTCTTTCAAGATTAAAAACCAGCCTGTGACCCTGAGCCTAGCCTTAGACCTAGGCCTCTTGATATAGAGTAGGCCTACCCTAGATTCAATCTCTAAGTTAGAGAAAAGCCACTGATAAGTTGGAAAGAATTCGGGCTAGAGCAACGAAACTTAATCCAGAATTGAGAAGTAATGTTTGAGAAAAAATTAACTGAACGAGATATGTATTCACTTAAAAAGCGTCGATTTGGGGGAGAACTAATTTGAGTATTTAAAACTGATAAATGGCTTTGATTATGTAAATTTATAGGAAGTTATTTGATGGGGATAAAGAATCATTTACAAAAAGAAATGGTTATAAATGTCTAACAAAACGTTTAACTAATGCGAAATGTCTAACGAAACGTTTAACTAATGCGAAATGTCTAACGAAACGTTTAACTAATGCGAAATGTCTAACGAAACGTTTAACTAATGCGAAATGTCTAACGAAACGTTTAACTAATGCGAAATGTCTAACGAAACGTTTAACTAATGCGAAATGTCTAACGAAACGTTAACTAATGCGAAATGTCTAACGAAACGTTTAACTAATGCGAAATGTCTAACGAAACGTTTAACTAATGCGAAATGTCTAACGAAACGTTTAACTAATGCGAAATGTCTAACGAAACGTTTAACTAATGCGAAATGTCTACCGAAACGTTTAACTAATGCGAAATGTCTAACGAAACGTTTAACTAATGTGAAACGTCTAACGAAACGTTTAACTAATGTAAAATGTCTAACGCATAGACTTCAAAACTCCCAAAATTGGGACACTGAAACATCTAACGAGACGTCTACTCCTTCTTAGGAATATAAAGAACATATGCTAATAACAATTTTAATTTTTGGCTGCTTGTGAAAGTTTGCTATAAGTGGTTGATGGAACCACCGTTGGAAGAATAGCCATGAACGCGATCAATAATGGCGGCCGTTGAATGTAAATTCATTTAGAAAGACATTCCCAATATTTATAAAATGACACAGAAGAAAATTACATTTCAGATGACAATCAAAACTACACTCTAATTACTGTTACGCGTCCTACATAACATATCCATAACTTTTTTCAGTAACTCTGGCGTAACTTAGGTGTAACTTTATTTGACGTAACTTTACCCCGTAACGTTCGCGTAATTGTTTTTTTTTTTGTCAGTAACTTCCAGTAACTTTTGCGTATGTAAATTTCCCATAATTTTTTTTGTCAGTAACTTTCATATAACCTTTGCATGTGTAGCTTTCTTGTGACAAGCAATATTTTCAAAAGAAAACTGAAACGCACAAATCGGTGAAAAGAAACTTAATAATTACACAGCATAAAAGGTACAGTACCACCACCCCTCCGATTTACGCGCTCCACATTTGCGCGGTTTCGGATTAACGCTGTCCAAAAAATATTAATTTTTGTTTATAAATAAACGCAACGATTGCGTTGCGTTTATTTATAAACAAAAATTTAATCTTTGGGACTGCGTTAATCCGAAACCACGCAAATGGGGAGCATGTAAATCGGAGGTTTACTGTACACAAAAAACGATAATTTTTTAAAATTATATAGGATCAACAGATATGTACAATCCTGAAGAGTAAATTATATATATATATATATATATATATATATATATATATATATATATTATTATATACAGGGTGTCCCCAAAAAAACTATATACTCTTTATAGCATCATATAAGAGTATATAGTTTTTTGGGGACACCCTGTATATATATCAAAGCTATTGACTTCTCCTTAGGGAAACGGAGCTTACAGATGAAAAGAAGGACCAACACAACGGCAAACATTTTCGTTTATTTTTTGTACTTCAGACGTTTCGACAAATCTTTTGTCATCATCAGTGAATTAAGTCTTAAAACCTTAAAACAAAAATAAAATAATGAAAATTACATCAATACAAAATTAAAATCATTAAAATTAAAACCTTAAAATAAAAATAATGAAAATTACATCAATACCAAATTAAAATCATTAAAATTACATCACTACAAAAAATTTAAATCATTAAAATTAAATTAAACACCTCAACTGGTAAATACACAATGTTTACATCAACCTCCATACTTGGCAAAAACTAAGAGAAAACTGTATGGTCAGTAAATTATAAGGTATGATATGTTTATGAAAATCGGTTGGTCAGTTAAAAGAGCTGTAATTTGTAAGATGAACTATTATTGTTAATGGAGGGTTTGTTTCTATAGATGTACAAAGATTCTAAAATTCGGAGTTCTGTGAGGTTATTGGATCTAGTTAGAATTTCGAACTGAGTTTTGTGAAGGGGATGGTTGTTTTCATGACTATGGTTTCTAATTGCGGATTGTGGTGGGCTACTGAGGGGACGGTTGGTACGGACTGATAAGCCCAAATGTTGAGAAAGGCGTACCTCCAGTTGGAGTTGAGTACTGCCAATATACGCAGCCTTACAGCTGTCGCACGTGTATTTGCAAACAACATTAGGGCATACAGTTTTGGGGAATTTGTCTTTGAAATTATCAAATTTCTTAAAGTTCAAAAATTTATAGGAAGTTATTTGATGGGGATAAAGAATCATTTACAAAAAGAAATGGTTATAAATGTCTAACAAAACGTTTAACTAATGTGAAATGTCTGACGAAACGTTTAACTAATGTGAAATGTCTGACGAAACGTTTAACTAATGTGAAATGTCTGACGAAACGTTTAACTAATGTGAAATGTCTGACGAAACGTTTAACTAATGTGAAATGTCTAACGAAACGTTTAACTAATGTGAAATGTCTAACGAAACGTTTAACTAATGTGAAATGTCTAACGAAACGTTTAACTAATGTGAAATGCCTAACGAAACGTTTAACTGATGTGAAATGTCTAACGAAACGTTTAACTATGTGAAATGCCTAACGAAACGTTTAACTAATGTGAAATGTCTAACGAAACGTGAGACATTTTTCAAGATATAAGCGACGATATGTTTTGCCTGAAATTTATACTTTATAAACTTTAGGGATTTTACAAATAGTTATTTAACCAATTACTTTATAGCTTCTCTAAAACTGTTACAAAATAATTTGTGAGGTAACATGTTAAGGTCTGTCACATCAAAAAACGTATTAAAATTTTTAAAGACAGAAACATGATTTTATTCGTAGGCCTGGCAGTGGCATCAAGACCACCAAGACGGGGGCAAAAAGAGCATTCTGCCTTTGGTCCCCCTCCTGAGGAGGACCCCACCTGCCCTGGTTCCTTTTTAAACGATATTATTATTATTAGGTATTATCCTATCTGGGCCTGCCTGGCGTCACTGATTGTTTCTGAACTGCATCTGGATTCTGGAAATTCACCAAAAAAAAGGTGTATTCTGCCCCTGACCCATTTTATGCCACAAGGCTATAATAGGCCTGGCATCAGGACCACCAATATGGGGTCAAATGGGGCATTCTGCCCCCGACTCCCATCCTGAGAAGGGTGCCACCTGCCCTGATTCCTTTCTAAAGAGCATTATTATTATTATTATTGCCAAAACTTTACTATCCAGATAGTTTCTTAGAGGTCGAGTCCATAACAGCTTGGTATTATGTTAAATTAGGCTAGAGTAGGTTAGGTTAGGTTGGTTAGGTTAGTAAATAGGGCCCCATAGACTACTATGTCTCTGAACACTGTGGATAGTAAAGTTTTACCTTATTAGTCGGTATTAATTATGTTAACTTTTTCCTATGACACACTTTGTCATATTTCTTATCTGATTTTTTACATATCACTATTTTTATTGGGTAATGTATAGGCCTACATCATTTATTTATTTACTTATTTTACTTATTTACTTATTTTATTTTATTTATTCAGCTTATTTTTCAGTCTCAAGTTCAAAGTTTCATAATAGGAAAATGTCTTTTGCACCGTAGCGCCATCTATGCGTATATGTATTATTTAAAATAAATATCATTGCTTCATAGCCTACTTTAAACCCACACTGAGACTTTATAGAGTGAATTCAGTCATTATTTTGAATATTATAATGCAATTTTCAGGGCATTTAATTCTATCATACGAAGTAACGGTTATCACGGAAAATCGGTCCTTAGCATTTGATCTTTCAACTTGTAAAAGCTAAAATTTCAAAATGTCGCAATTTTCTCGTCTTCAAACTTTCTAATATATATATATATATATATATATATATATATATTATATATACACACAACACAGGGTGTCCCATAAATCCGGCATCATAGGAAAAATAATAAAAAAAGGCAAAACAAAAGCTTTTATTTACAGAACGTGCTCAATATGTATTGTTCCGTAGCCCATTCACAAAATACCATCCGCCGGTCGGGATCATCATCTTCGCTTAATTTCTGTAGGATCTGAAGTTTATATGGATGCCATTTGTGAGCTTGAAGAATGCGATGGATGCTACTTTTCGACACTCCTGTCTCGGCGGACAATCGCCGAAGAGACTTATTGGGACTTCTGTTAAAATGAGCCATGATAGCAGTCGCTGTATCATCGTCAGTGGACCTCCTTGAAGGTCCACTGCGTGGTTTATCTTCTATGGATCCTGTTTCCTTAAACTTTGCAACAAGTCTGCTAACACAACTCTGTGTTATTGGCTCGCGGTCTGGATGAGTAGAATTATCTGGATTCGTTCTTCCTTGCTCACAGACATTATGGCCTGTAGAAAGAGAAAAATATGAATTATGGTTTGTAGAAATAGAAAAATATGAATTTCTCCTATGATGCCGGACTTATGGAACACCCTGTATATATATATATATATATATGTATATATATATATATATATATATATATATATATTGTAAGTAATTGAGTGTCTGTAGAAAGATCTCATTGATTCTTGTAGACTCTCTTAATTTGGCTGTGGTTGGTCAGTTAACCATATAATTATGAAGACAAAACTGTAATCATCAACCACGCACCAAATTGGCCAACCATTCTTTCAGAGGTCTTCGAGGGGTAACCCGATATTTTACAAGTTTCTGATTTTGTATTTTTCTTATACTTTTTTAATTGTCATGTTTTGATTTTTATGTTGTAAATTAAGTCGTAATTCTGCATTCATATGTTCATAATATAAGCACCTTTTACACAAGTTTTATCTTGCTCCAAAAGGTTACTTGGATTTAAGTCCTTGGTCAACTATTAGACAACGCACAAGCCGACACTTTACACGGAACATCAGTGAAGCTATTGGAGCGTACTCCTTACACTTCGGAAAATCCACTTGTCTTAATCTTCAGTTAATTAATTTTCTTTATAATTTTGTAAATATATATACACATTGTTCAAACTTCTCTTCAACCTGCACCTATCAAAGGAAACCTGTGTGTGTGTGTGTGTTTGCATAATTTGGTACATAATTTAACACATTAATTAGTTCCGCATTTGTCACAAGAACGATTTTTACTTGTGGCTTTTTCGTTTACAATGCAATTACCTGATTTTAATTAAAATATAATTTATATAATATCCATTATCCAACACAAATTATGAGAATTTATAGGTTATATTTATCTGGAAGCATCCATATAGCTCTTATCGCTAAAAAATTTAGCCAAAGTTAGGCAATAAGAGGGAGAAAAGCAGTTAGAAAAGTTACGAAATTATTACGGAGCAAAATATTGAATGAGGGTCTTCTCCAACAACAAAGTTATCCAACAAAATAAAGGAAAAGAGCCTTACTCTTGTTAAAATTGGAAGCTACGCTAATGTTAAACATGTGGTCTGGTTCACTATGTCGATAAAAACACTTTCGTTCAAAATTTATGGAGATTAGCAAACCAGTGCATTTTTGGAAAGCTTATGGCATCAGGAATCTGAAAATCAATGTTTACATTTGCGCAGATGCCTGCATAGCCGCCATTTTGGATTTTCAAAATGGCCACCATAAAATAAGAATTTCCAAATATCTCAGCTTGTAATTGACACAGAAACTTCATTCTAAATGCTAATCCTATGTTTCCAGGCCCAAGGAAGCCAAAGCTTATATCAAATTAGTGATTGTGAACACCAAAAACCAAGAAAAGAAGTAGTTTGTGAAATTATGTTTGTATTTTCATGAAAAAATGCACACTCAAATTGTTGGTAGTGACAACAGCATACGTATAGACGCATTTCCTATCTCAGTTTGACACATCATTACACATCATCATCACTCTGTGTCATATTCAACATTACAGTCTGCATCGTTTTCGCATTCTGTGCCGCACAAGCATAGTTCTGTGCAAGGCAAGTTATTCCTTCTGCATGAACATCTCTGTGTAGAACAGTTGGTTTTGCAGTGGCATCTGACCAACTCGAGGATGGCTTGCGGGGCAGGAGGAACCTTTGTGGTGACTGGTAGTATTTGGCCACTTTTGTCCTGATAGTAACCAAATTTCAGGGGGTCAAAAGGCTGTTACTGCATAACATTGGCTTGGCACCATACTCGGCTTTGTAACCGCACACGCTGGATGTGTTCCTCAAGTGCACCGAGTGTAGGAGGTAAGTTGTTGCTTTCAGCTAGGTGTTTACAAAACAGATACCATCTTAGATCAGGGATACTTGCAATGTGAATACCCTTGGGACAGTAGCTTGAGCACACAAATTTGGTCAATACGTCTTTCACCTCCTATGTTAGGTCACCTTTCTCCGGTAGTTTCATCAGTGCTCTAAGTGCATGTCAGCTTTCATATACTGCTGAAACCATTTTGTTTTGCCTATTCCTGAGAATTTTCCAACATTGTCTGCTCCAGTGAATGCGTGGAATACAGGTAAAGCTTGCGCCTTTTCTTTGCCCAAAGCTCTCCAGATTGGCTCTATTTCGATTGTACCTGATACCATCAAAATAGATGTCTTTCTGCAGAGCTTGTCATAGTGTGCCACAGCCAGAACCAAGACGTCAGTATCAGGAGTGAAGAATACTAGCTGTGCATGTGCATCAGGACACCGCTGTGATGCCTCCGCTGCCAGGCAGATCATCAATGTGTCAGCCTCCTCGTGATTGTTGCCTTGAAAGTGCATGTTTCTGTTGCTTCTGGTGTGAACTGATGCTGATGTGATAATTAACTGAGGTGAGTTTTTGTTGTAATCAAGGGTTGCTTTGGCGAGATAGTCTTCTCAAATCTGCTTTCGTTTTTTCGTGCGATAGAAACCGTGCCAGTAGGATGTGTTTGATGTTCGTATCATCTGCAACCTGATACTGTATAGGAGCTTTTCCTTGTCGTCGTCTCTCTCTAGTTTCCTCCTTTAGTGAGTCAGGTTTGTATGTATCGAAGACCAGGATGACCTCACTGAACCCTGCTGTCAAGCTCACGAGCCTGACATTGAAACACTGGGCTAGATCTTTGACTGTGCTGATTGTCCCTGATTTCTGTCATCTTCTGGACAAGCACCATTCCATCAACAATGGCGATCTTTTGATTTGATGACGACGATGGAGATGATGATACAGGACCTCTGTCATCATCCTGCTCTTTGGCCGCTAGAGCTTCTGTCTGTTCCTGGGTTTCATCTGTTTTTGACAGCTTCTCAAGGCTGTGTATCAGCTTGGACTTGTCAGTGCATGGCAGCATTGAGCCGTCTGGTGCAAATAGTGCTCTCGGAGTCAATGTGAACTCATAGTTGCTAACTGCATTCTTCTGATCGATGTCCCTGATCGATGTCCCTGCTCGACCTGGTGAGAACAATCAGCCGACCATAGAGATCTTTGGTCTCTTAGGTCAACTGTCTGGTCACGGAACTTGAAAGTTTGTTTCTTGCTGCCAGACATGTACATCTTGTTGTTCTGCTTTTTGACTGGTGCCCAGAGACTAACATCTCCATTGATACGTTCAGTGACATAATCTTCATAAAGCTTCTGTCCGATGTCATCAATGTTCAAGATTTGTGGAACATACTCTTGTCGTACATATGCATGTGTGATGAAATTGTATAGCTGATCACCTTCAACAGCAAAGGGATTCCCGTGGCTCAGTATTGCAGCCTTGATTTTGTCAACAGCTTCATGTTCTTTCCTGAGAGCACTGGGTCGTACATCATGGTGTTCCTCTGGCTTGTTTACTTGAAGCCCGAACTGTCCTTTAAACTCTGTTGAGAGGAACGACATCTCTGGAGAAGCCAATTAGGCCAGAATGAACCTTCATCATCTTGTTGAGATGTTCGTAGGCATGGTCTGCACCTATTGAGACGAACGGAATCTCACTCTTGGTGACATATATGTTTCCATCTTGAAGTTCTCGCCATGTTGCTGGATGGCTTGTCTTCATTTCGTGCATGTCGGCGATGTACTTTGGCCAGAAGCGTTTGTATTTTATTCGATCCATTGCGAAAAACAGCTTGCTGAGTGCTTCTCCAGCCTCCAGATGGAGAACGAGATCAGCATTTCTGGATGCTTCAGCAAAGAACAAGATGATTTCAACCTGGTGGAGGTAATTCATCAATGATTTGAACATAGCGTTAGATGATTTCTGAGCTTCCTACTTCTTCAGCTGTTGAATGACATCTTCGTTGGCCAAGACTTGAAGCAGGTGAGTGTTAGCAATTCTGATGCATTCTGCTCCATCACTTGTCCCAGAAGCTGTGTTTGTGCAGGCTTCCTGCAATTCATTTGCTGGTTTCGAGCAGATTTATTTTAGTTGTGGCATCTTTTGTGAAGAACTGTTCTAGAGCAAGTTCATACAGAGCCATGTAAGTGTGGATGTGTGCACGGAGTGCTCTCTTGTAGTGTCCGAACTTAAGGATCTGTCTCGTTGTAGCAGGCCAATATACATCTGCCTCAATCCATGCATCATCTATGCCAGAATTTTCTATTGAGGCTCCGAGTGCCCTCAGTGCAGCCATCACAGCATGCAGCTCCCCAAGTCTCGGAACAACTTCTCTTTTCAAGTTAGGTCTTGCATCTAGCAACTGTACTGCCTTCTCGTACAGGGCCATGTCAAAGGTTATGACAGTTGGGTGGTTTTCACCAACTGCCAAGCTCTTCAACTGAGACGCTTGCAACATCACAGTCAGCATGGTAGACCACTCATGTGCGACCTCTGGAAGTAGAGGCAAGGCACCGACTTGAGTCATTGACTGACTAGATGACACAAGTGATTTGTAGCCTGCCCAGCCTAGGATACTGCTTTGTGATTCACTGTCGGTTGATCTAGACAAAGCAGATGCAATCATCCAACCAAGATTAATTAGTTCATAGGATTCAGCAACACTTGTGGAACACGCCTTGAATTCCTTTTCTCTCTTGACTGGCCCATGTTTTGGTTTACTGCAAGACTCGATGGGTACATGATAAGGGACAACCGACAGGTTTTTTGCCTCACTAACTTCCAAATTGGGTGCGATTGATTATCCAGGCGCATCTGCCTTCTGATACACTGCGGTGATTGTGCCATGTGTGGTGCCTTTGCCAGCTACAGTGTCCTCTGCAAAATCTGTATTATGAACAGCGAAGAAGACACATGTACCTTTCTTGAGGAGAGGTGGTACATAGAATCCATCAAATTGTTTGGTGTTTTCCACAACAGCATTGGCAATTGCTGTTTCTAGGAGCAAGGCACGGCTGTGTGATACGCAGTAGTTCTGTACATGGAGGAGGTCCATCAGCGCCTTGTTCCTGGTGTCATGATGTACAGTGAGTGCCAACCCTACAACCTGTGGGTTTTCTCGTGTGTGTGGTGTCCGAAATGTGTCAGTGGCTTTCTTGGGCACGTGGTGCACTTGTCTCCTGGTCTTGAAAGCATACATGATATTCTGACTTATGGTCAATACTGACCTGTCAATTGTCCTGCTCCTCATCTCCGTTTGCAGCTCCTCCTCAGATCCCACCAAAAATTACTGTATAAGGCTGTACAGCTCGGTCGGGACATCCTCTCTTGTGCTGGATACTGTAATTGTGTGTGTTTCCTTCTCCTCAGCAAAATTGGCAATGCTGTTGCGTATTAGCTTAGCTGTCTTGTATATCATCATTGTCTTGTCCATTTCACTTGTGGCATCTTGCATCAAGGAAGTGTAGACCATATCTTCTTCACTTGGTAACTCTGCAAGAATTTTGTCCTTTAGCCACTGTCGTATCAGTGTCGGAGTGTGCTTCTGTGCCTCATCACTACCACCAAGCATAGATATGTAGGTTTTTTCGATGGCATCCATGGGTAGATGAGCCCTATTTTGGGTTTGATATTCAATGAGATTGATCAGCTCAATCAAGCATGGTACTTGCATTGGTAGGTCTGTCTTTATAGACTTGGCCCGGTTGCTGGCATCATCCCTCAGGACATGGAACACATATCGTGTCCAGCATGGTTTGTGGTATCTTACATTTATCGCATGGTCATCACTTGGTGAGAGTGCATTGCTTAGTCTTGTCATCAATACTGGATCTTGGGAAATATCCACAGCTCGTCTAAGTGCCTTCCCCGCGTTTTCAGTTCGTACGGTGAAGAGACGCTGGTCATCATCTTCTTGACATAAGAAGCAGTGATCCCTCGTCAACGGTTCTGTCGCAAATCTAGTGAAAGGTGCTGAGGTGCCTGGGGTTGCTGATTGCTCCATTTCAGAGCTTGCTCTTTTATGCCCACGTTTTTTCACAGCATAGGTTCCTGTAGACATGGCATGCTGCAAGCGGTCTCTCGCTCGCTGTATGGATATTTGATTTGTGGCATCAGAATAACAACTGCGATGCCACATGAGTTTCCTTTCAATCAATATTTCTTTGGTAAAGTCTTTGAGGCGTCTTTGGAGGTCAACATATTTTCCATCCTGTAAGCTGGCTCTTTCTTCCACTACATAGAGTAGTTTCTGGTATGATTCTGTTCTGGGATATTGAACAAGTGTTCCTTTGCTGGCAGTGGACTCCTGACAAAGAATGCACTGCTTCCGGTCTACTGTGTCCAAGGACGACTTGACCGAACTCAACTTGCTGGTTCCCGGGTCTTCACTCATGATGACTCAGGTACTGAAAAGAAAAAGAGCCACCACTATATTAACCAACACCAAGATAATTGTGTACTAGTTGTGTTAACATAAATTTTTACAGTATAAAATTAAATATTGCAACACTACTGCAAAAATACTGCAAAATTATTGAAGCATCAGGATTTATAAACACTGTTGCAACTGCCGCCAAAATGGCCGCCAAGTAGGCATCTGCGCAAATGTAAACATTACTTTTCATATTCCTGATGCCATAAGCTTCTCAAAAATGTACTGGTTTGCTAACCTCCATAAAATTTGAACAAAAATACATAGTGAACCTGACTAATGAATTCGGTTACAAAAATAAAAATTGGTTAAAATGTGTAACTGACTTGTAACTTGTATATAAAAAAAATTTTAGGAATTTAGACTGGAATTTTTTTTTTCGAAATTACGTCAAAAATGATTGTGAATTTCGTCATCTATACGAAAATTCCTATAGCTGTCTTTGTAAATTAAGCTTGGGTATAATAGGTTAGGTGGATCACCTGAAGATCCGTCACCCCAGCCTTTTTTAGTTAGCTTTATAAGTCTAACTAACGAAAATATCACGACCTAACCTAACCAATCGTCAAGGGCGTACAGTTGACCTAACGATTGGTTAGGTTAGGTTAGGTTGTGATATTTTCGTTAGTTAACCTCGCAAAGCTAACTAAAAAAAGGCTGGGGTGACGGGTCTGCAGGTGATCCGGTTAGGTTAAATTATATCGGACTTGGTTAAATCATTTTAGATTTAGTCGTGTTTGTTAGTAAATGACGAAACAATTCGTCGAAAATTTTTAGCGTTCAGTAAAAATTTATCGGCGTCTCGGTATTTTTTGTCGTTGGTGGAAAATCGTGCCTTCCGAGTGATCCCAGTGAAGATACGAAGTACTAAAAAATTTCGTCCCTTAAACTGAGTTACGCAGAAACCTAAAAAAACTTGTTTTTCTTTTCCTACCCGGCTTTTAGCGACGGACGTTTGAAAAGCCACAAACGTACCATGAAACGCATATATTTCTCATACTTTGAATGTAATCAAAGTCCTACGTATGCCTGCGACTGACTTGCTTCTAATATGCACTTTTATTAAACAGTCCGTTGAGGAGACCCGGTTTTCTCTCATTTCTACCGAAAGAACGGCTTTAAAGCATTCAACACTGATTTCACGAGACGAGAAACTTATTAAAAAGGAATAAATGAATAAAGTGAACTAGTCTGAAAAAATAAATAAATGCTTTGAACTCAACAGGTAAATAAAATTCTGAAATAAACTCCAACCAACCGATCCTCCTCGTATAATTTCGATCTAGGAATGAATATTTCCTTCATTTAGGAAACGTACGCGTGTGTGTGTGTGTGTGTGTGTGTATTAATATATATATATATATATATATATATATATATATATATATATATGTGTGTATATATGTATATAGTATATATATGTATATATGTATGTATGTATGTCCGTTATATTTTTTACATTGTTCATGCACACTGAACAAAACCTATAAAGTTTTTACAATTTAATAAATTTTTACATGTTGGGGAAAACTTATTTCATTTCATCACTCATTTGGAAAAAATAAAATTCTCTAATTTTGCAGTCCACTAGAAATAAAAAATGGCGGCATTCTTTTGTGAAAATAATTCAAGGTACTTAAAAACAAATTAAATTACAGTCAATATTGCATTTTAATAGGGTTTTTTTTTACTGTTCATAATTGAAACTAATAGTTTACAGTTGTTATCGTAATTTTACAATGTCAATATTTATTGTTCGGTAATCTCGCTGGATGTTCTTATGATTTTAGTACAAAATATAACTATTCTTCCAATAACAGTTAATGATACAAGTTAATGTTAACTGTTATCTTTCATTTAATCATTAAGACAATTGAGTTGAGCGAAATATATAAGATACGCGTGGGCGCGAAACAGTGCGTAGTTTGTTAAAAATTGAGCGCTGAAGTTCTGGGACGTAAGGCTTTGGAGTACCAGTGGACGTGTCGCGGATGAGTGCCTCAGTGGAAAATGGGAGTATGCGTTGATGTGTTGAGATTCAGAAAATCGATGACGTTATTGGTGGAGGTGCGAATAAACGCATTAACGGACACAAGACGACAACTCGTCTGCGGCGGTATTTTGATTGCCTTTAATATGAGACTAAGATTGGTGGTAAAATGCGATACATACCCCAGGTGGCGAATTTACTTCGGGTAATAACGGTCAGAGTTCGAATGTATGGGGTATGTTAATGGTTTATAGTCCTTGTATACCTAGAATCCGTCGAGGGAAGACGTTGCAATCGGTCCCACTCCGATTGCGCCGTCTTTGCAATTACCTTCTCCTTAAGCGTCTCGTTGGCGTATCTTCCGGAGAAGAAACCAAAATGTCTCTTACCTCAGCTGCTAGGGAGGGAGACAAAGACGACATAAAACATAAAATGCTAATATTTTGTCTTCCTGGTGGCGAACATCTCTTCAATTTACAGGAACCAAAGTTGTGTATCGACGGGTCAAAATAGTGGAGTGTTGATCCAAATGCCAGCTGCAGTTACATCGCTGGAGGGGGTGTCGTTGTCATCCGCCATTGTGAGATTACATAACGCATGTGAAAATATGAACACTGAATGATGCACCAAGTAATTACGTAAAGAAAGTCAGTGCAGAGGTCACCACATTATAGCTGCATTGCTATAATTCATAATGTCCATATTTACTGTCCAGTAGGAAAATAACGGTGGATATTCTTCATTTTATTCAATTTACTTGGCACAAAATAACAATTCTTGCAATAGCAGTTAATGATACAAATGAATGTTAATAAGGAAGAGATGCAAGCTAACAATTGGGTTGAACAAAATATGCGAAATATATAAGATATGCACGACACAAAACTGCAGGAGAACTAAGTGAAAGGTAAGGACGTGGCCAGAGATATACTGACGAAGGAATAGTTCACGAAGATGAAACCGCGAAAGTAATGTGAGGTGTTCTCATTGAAGAGCGAAGACTGATTGATGAACGATTCTTTTTCTGGACCCTGTGTCTGTTGTTTTTCTAATGTCCTTTGGAAGAAACCTTTGGCGGTTTTATCAAGGAAATGGTTAATGACTCCGCCAGGTATTTCTCTGATCCGAAGCTTCCTTCTGTAGTCCCTCTTCCAGATAAACGGTCATCGCGTGCAAATCTCTTCCACTATCATTTTTGTCGAATTTTTCGCTGAAACTATGAAGTTCTAGTAATCATACTTGAACCGTTGAAGACCTTTCTTAATTACTGTTGGCATGGCTTCTATAGGTTAATGAATTTTTCGCTGTAAACAATGTTAAAAATGTTTGAGAACTAATTACTTTTTAATTAATTTACAACTAAACCATTTACAATCATAACGGTATTTACAGGGATGTACACAATTTTTTTTAAGCTAGAATCAATAATCTATTTATCCAAATATAAATCGTCTTTTATATCTTGAAAGGCCCTAGCTCGCAAAATATCAATTGTTCAGGAAACAAGAAAAGCTGTTCTGTTGCTCTGAAGGTCGTCTCACTTGTTGCGCTTGATCCTACAAGCTGCACGAGATTTCGAATTGGAGGAAAGCTAGACCCTTTTGAGACAAGGTGCACAACACGAAAACGAACCAATCTTTCGATAAATAATTTTTAATTTTTTTTTAATTTTGAAACTAGGCCCTTTCAAGATATAAGCGGCGATATATATATATATATATATATATATATATATATATATATATATATATATATATATATATATATATAATGATAAACTTTATACATGCATAATTCTTTTCAGTTTTGGGCAATATACGTGCCTTGCGGTGCACAATTTCTGAATGCTGCTCAAGTCACCTTAGAACAAATTGATATCGTTAAACGGATGATTTCGAAATACTCGGATTTACTAGGATACGCCGATTCTCACGACCGTATGTCTACATTAATTGTACTTTATAGTAATTCTTTTATTTTTGTTAAAAACTCTACTCCGAAAGGACTGGAATTGTCTTTTTATGGTTCTGGAATGAAAAATATATAATCTGTTCGTCAATGTCCTCTTATAGTATAAGTACACGAGGCCCTATTTATACAGGGAAAGATGAATCCAGTAGCCCATATGCCACACGTACTATGCAAAAATATTACTACTGACTTATTCCACTATTTCCTGGGTTCATCAGGAAGTTATCAGGTCCAATTAAACCCAAGTATGGTTGCATAATGATCCATTTCGTGGGAGGTGTGATGGGGTCCCATAAAAATATAACCTTGGTTAACCTTTGTTTCGCTTCCGTCCGAATTTTTCATTTTGACGAAGGTCAAGCTTGTTGCTTCACCTTAGATCTAGTTTAAAGTGGAATCCGAACCACGACCCACCAGGGGTGGTCAAAAATTACAAAGTCCTGGCCCAGACTCGGTCCCACGATCTCCCGTTCAGTAGCCTAGCGTCTTGACCACTAGGCCACCCAGTGTACCCATTTATCTACCAACCAATTTTTATTGTATAAAAGGATGAACAACTGGGTTTACTGCGCGCCGACTGCCGTCAGCGGGAATCGAACCCGGAGCAGGTGGATTCGTAGTCAGCGATGCTAACCACTACACCTCCGAGGTTAGATATACCCTGAAACATGCATGTACCGTATAGTTGTTCCATGACTGTTTTTTTTTTTGGCCATTGGACTATACTTTAACTCAAACTCCAAAAATATATATCACAGTGTAACCTACAATCAGTTTAACTAAAATTTTACGAAACATTTATTTAAAGTTCATTATGAAAAAATTTAATCACCTGATTATATTGTACAGGGTGTGTATAAAGTAACGCGAGCGAAAAAACAAATTTTGATTTGAATTGACTTAAACTCGTTTCGTAACGCAAGTGAAGAGAGAGAACCGATTTGAACTGGTTTAAACTAGTTTCAACTTATTTTTTAACTCGTAAACAGCAATTAAAAAGCAGCAGTTATAAAGTACACGTAATAAATATTACTTATCCATATTCACTCGCGTTAATATATCATAATTCAAATCAGATTTTTCTCTTCACTTGCGTTACTTTATACACACCGGTAGTTCTGAATAACTTCTGCAGAATAGTGCAGATATTAAACATTAAAACACTATTGCAGATATTAAAAATTAAAACACTATTGCAGATATTAAACATTAAAACACTATTGCAGATATTAAAAATTAAAACACTATTGCAGATATTAAAAATTAAAACACTATTGCAGATATTAAATTTTAAAACACTATTGCAGATATTAAAAATTAAAACACTATTGCAGATATTAAAATTTAGATTTCATCCATTCTTGTTTAAAACACTATTACAGATATTAAAACTTAAAACATTATTACAGATATTAAAAATTTAAACATTATTACAGATATTAAAAATTAAAACATTATTACAGATATTAAAATTTAGATTTCATCCATTCTTGCTTAAAACACTATTTACAAGGGTTAAATTGCAATGATATATGCATTCTCAAATGGGTTGCGTTTCTTTTTTTTTTGAACACCCTGTAATAAAAGGGAAAATTTCATTGCTTTCTAATCTTGATTCTTGTTTTTGTGAATTTCTTCTTAATTTCAGAACTGGTAAAAGTATATCGCGCAGGAAAAGTGGCGAGTCTTTTAGGAATCGAAGGGGGACACTTAATGGGAGCGAGTCTCTCTGTGCTTAGGATGTACTACGATTTAGGGGTTCGTTACCTGACCCTCACTCATAGCTGCAACACGCCCTGGTACGTAGTATCAGTCGCCTTCTAGTAAATTATGTTTAATTTCTTTACTGCGTCACACAGTCACTACTACTGTTACTCCGCCAAAGAAAGTAGTTCAGTTATGAACATTTATGAACTCGCTGAGGGTTAGTCCATAAAGAATAACTATAAATTACTTATTACGTTAACGATAAACGTGTAAATGAGTCTTCTCTTAACCTAAATTCTGTGAATGTTCGAAACAAGAATGTTGAAATTATTTCCTCTTCATATTCGTATATTTCTTTAATGGATGTTCGAGTGATGTAGTCCAATAATGTCTTTGGCAGGGCAGACTCATCGCTGGCCGACTCTCCAGGGCACCAAGCGGAAAACTTTGGTCTTAATGACTTTGGAGCGGTTAGAATAAAATTAATTCTCTCTCTCTCTCTCTCTCTCTCTCTCTTTCTCTCAAGTTAATTTTTATACCTAAGTTTTTCTGTAATTTAATTATGTTCTCGGTTTATGTATATTATATATATATATGTTAGCGGCAATAAGCGAAATCCGGCATTAAGCTCAATACCTAGATAATAAGCTGAAAGCTACACTAATGCATATAATCCTAAGTATAATGCCTATTTATATAGCTATAATAATAAATATAACCTAATCATTGTAACTAATGCTCTATGTATTCTTAACTTTCAACTTATTGACGTTAACATATACAAAAAATGTTTGATTCCATTTTAATGAGAAAAGATCCTTATATTTACAAACTTATAATGATAATGATGATAATGATAATAATGCTGATGATGATGATGATAATAATGAGCTTTATTGGCAAGATTTAAATTCCATAACAGTTGAAGGACTAAAAAGTAAAAATTTCCTCCGACAGAAAGTGGTTTTAGAAATGAATCGTCTGGGAATGATGGTCGACTTGTCTCATGTCTCTCAGCAAACGATGCGCGACGCTTTGGCCGTTTCGAGGGCACCGGTCATCTTCTCTCACTCCGCCGCCCATGCGCTCTGCCCACACTCCAGGAACGTCCCAGACGACGTCCTCAAACAAGTGGTACGGCATATATATATATATACACACACACACACACACACACAATGGTTGGACAGAATAATGGAAACACTCGCATTTTCGGTGTTGCATTTTCTGATATCATTAATGGCGTTATGTACTTTATTAAATTAATATGTAACTTCATATAATATTGAGAACATCTATTTTAATATGTTCATGTTGGCTTTTCATGTTCTTTTAAAATAAATAAAAATATAGCGCTTGGAA
This sequence comes from Bathynomus jamesi, assembly GCA_023014485.1. Lineage (NCBI taxonomy): Eukaryota > Metazoa > Arthropoda > Malacostraca > Isopoda > Cirolanidae > Bathynomus > Bathynomus jamesi. Next base: position 892,381 of record JAJOZX010000271.1, on the reverse strand, counting down.
AAGATGTTACTGCCTATGAAAAGAGGCATGATAGTAGGAGCCCGTTTGGTTGGTGTTTCAGTAATAAAAGTCACATAATTGCTCCTGTATCTCGAGGAACAGTCCTCAAGGTTATGAATACACGCAAAAATAATAAAAAAAGAGCATCAAATAAGGAATATAGTGAGCGTAAAGCAACACTGACAGAATGCGACAGAAGAACCTTATATGATAATTATGAGCTGTGAAGAATCAGTCAAAGACCAATGTCAGTGTCAGACATAACTATGTTATGGGAACTGTAGTAAAGCCTATTTTAACACCAACCAGTACCAAACTTCTAATGAATTTGGAGTTGGGAGATAATAGGAACAATTCTGTGCCTATGTGGTGTAGTTTTTTTAATTTCTTTCCATGTATTCATAACTATGGAACTGTTCCTCAGGGTGCAGGGACAATCACGCGACTTTTAATATTGAGACACCACCCAAACGGGCTCCTACTATCATGCCCCTTTCACAGTCAGTAACAGTTTTTCCAAGCGCCATATTTTTATTTATTCTACAAGAACATAAAAAACCAATATGAACATATTAAAATAGAAGATGTTCTCGACATTATATGCAGTTACACATTAATTTAATAAAGTACGTAATGCCATTAATGATACCAGAAAATATAGCATCGAAAATGCGAGTGTTTCCATTATTCTGTCCAACCCCTGTATATATGATATAATCTCAAGCGTCAAAATTTGTTATGCCACATAATAAAAGTGTTTTTAAGAATACTGTTCAAGGTTATCGTGTGGTTTTCCTGTTTGTGTAACTCATTCACAGTCCTCTCAAGTTCTCAACTACTTTCGTTTTTACTGAAAGTCCGCAATTAAAAGGGGAGTACATTTAAATTCCTGATTTCATTCATTTCTAAACATCTAAATACAATTTGTAAACTACCAATTTCCGGTTTTTAGAATTACACATTAAGAATGTTGGACGTGTGGGAATTTAAAAATGTGGGAAATGTGGGAATTTGAGAATGTTGGAAATGTAGGAAATTGAGGATGTGCGAAATGTGGGAATTTAAGGTGTTAGAAATGTGGGGAATTGAGGATGTGGGAAAATGAGTATGTTGGAAATCCATCCATCCAACTACTACCTAGACCCAATGTCGCTCAACTTCGCTGATCGATAAGAAGCGGTGTTTCGACATTGGTTAAATTATGCAGCAACCCGTGGTTCGGATCCCACGTAAAGCTGTAGGTCGCTTCCCTCATATAATCTTAGATGTTTCGAAGGAGATTAAACAACCCAATTCAAAAAAATAAAAAATAAAAAAAAGTCTCCAGGTTGCTGTTAGCTTTATTTTCTCGTAATCTAATGATCAGCGTCTGCGTCTCCAAGTCAAAGAATTATATATATATATACACACACACACACCTTTCAACTGTTCCGTGCGATGATTCCTCATTTCACGAAAGTCAAGCTTGTCGCCCCTCCTCTCGAGTTGGCTTGGTGAAGTCGTGAGTTGGCTTCTTCTACTCTCCACCTCACATAGCCAGGTACGCCCGGCTCATCGAGGATTCTTCTGAGCCAGGCGTCTAATCTTCTTTTGAAGATGTCCACCGCAACGCCACTCGTGTTCCTTAGGTCTTTGAGCAGCTGATTAAACAGTTTTGGTCCTCTCACAACAAAATTATTTTCTTTCAGGGTTAAGGATGCTCCCTGTCTCGCCTTTAATTTGGGAACACGACACAGTCTTCCTTTTCTACTTTCCACCGTTGTTTGGGGAGTTAAAGGGTTCAGAGTAAGATTAGGGACTAGTTTCTCCATTATTTTTCAAGTGTAAATAATGGTGTATCTCTCTCTTCTCCTTAACAGTGAATATACAGTAGATTTAGTTCGCGTCAACTTTCCCAGTAATTTAGTTCTTTGCACCCCTTGATCTTGACTGTGAAGCTTCTCTGAATCCCTTCTAGCTGTCTAATGTCTTCTTTTTTATATGGGGGTGTTGGGACCGAGCAGTATTCCAATTTGGGTATGATCAGTGTTTTCAGTAGAGGAATCATTATATTCCTATCCCTTCGTTTAAAGGTTCTCAGCATCTGCCCAGTTATTCTCTTTGCTCTGTTTACTGCTATCTTGTTTTGTTTCAAAATTCACATCATATATATGTACTCTGAATAACATGAACTTGATTGCTGATACATATAAAAATAACCCCAACCATTATCTCAGACCACAACTTAATCGAGATATCAACAAATATGACGACATTAAAAGACAATACACATATTGAGGAAAGAAGCAAATTTGGGACCTTCAACTTAAACTCCGCACATGGCCCAAATAGAATGGAGAACAGTTTTAGAGAATAAAACAACTGAAGAAATGCTAACAACTTTTGAAGAAAAAACTCTGAGAATTTAAAAAAAATATGCTCCGAAATCACAGCCAAAAGGAAGAGGAGCTGGCTAGAGAGGCAAAAGAGAATAATAGTCCTCAAAAGAAAGAGAGTGGAGGCGAAGTTTGCCAACTGCGGAGGTAATGTCAGAAAAGTAATACAAGAAAAACTGGAGGGTATCGATAGGGAAATACAAGCCCTGATTAAGAACCATACAGAGAGGGAAGAGGAAAAGGCGGTAGAAGCCATAAAGGAAAATCCAAAATACTTCTATAGCTATGCGAAAAGGAAAACAAAACCGCTCGCCGCTATTGGGCCCTTAAGGAAGAAAAATAATGAACTAACCGACGATTCAAAAGAAATACCTTAAACATTGAGAGCCCAGTATGAATCATTTTTCAGTACCCCAAAAAGTGACAAAGCGATACCTGACATAGATGCATTCTTTGAAGAGAAATTGCAACGAGAGTGTATAACAGACTTTGATTTTACCCCAGAAGATGTAGCGAGAGCTATAGGCCAAATGAAACACACATTCAACTGCAGATCCGGACAATTGGAACACACTATTGATTAAAAACTGTAAAAATGAAATAGCTACACCTTTATACTGGATATGGAGAAGATCCCTAGACACTGGGGAAATACCGAGCATCTTGAAAAGAGCAAACATTGTCCCTATTTATAAAGGAGGGGACAGATCTGAAGAAAAAAGAACTATAGTGTCAGTGACGTCCCACCTCACCAAAATATTTGAAGAATAGTCAGAGAGAGAATTTATGATTTCTTGGAGACAATGGAAAGATTCAACGAAAATCAGTACGGATTCTGATCAGGTAGATCATGCCTATCACAACTGATAGAACACTACAACAATATCCTAGATGCACTGGAAGGCAATGACAACTACGATTTCATATACACAGATTTTGCTAAAGCTTTCGACAAATGTGATCATGGTATAATAGCACATAAAATGAAATACAGTATATGGGAATAACAGGCAAAGTGGGAAAATGGATCTACAACTTCCTCAGAGAACGTCTACAGGTCGTCAAAATTCAAGGTATATCATCATCAGAATCGGAAGTACCCAGCTCAGTACCACAAGGGACAGTATTGGCCCCACTCCTGTTCATTATGCTAACAGACATAGACAGTGGAGTAAACATCAACAGTATAGTAACATCCTTTGCAGACGATACAAAGATCACCAGAAAAATCAGCGATGTAAATGAAGTGGAAGCCTTTCAGAGGGAAACGAACAAAATGTACAAATGGTCAGAAGACAACATGACATTTAACACCGAGAAATTTCAGCTCTTGAGATATGGTAGAAAAGAGGAACTTAGACTGCATATTATGCAGAAAATTCAGAGAAGCACGAAAACACTCGATCTGGAGGTAATAATGACCGATGATGCGAAATTCAAAACAAAATCAGATAGCGATAAATAAAGCAAAAAGAGTCGCGGGACAAGTACTAAGAACGTTCAGAAGAAGGGACAGGACAGTAATGATTCCCCTGCTAAAAACACTGATTATATTGAAACTTTAATACTGCTCAGTTTTGACGTCCGCATATAAAAAGGAAGAAACTAATAAACTAGAAGAAACTAGGAGACATTTCCCAGCCAAGTTTGATAGCTGCAAAGAAATCAACTACTGGGAAAGACTATGTAAACTAAATCTGTACTCCCTGGAAAGAAGAAGAGAGAGGTACATCATAATCTACATATGGAAAATGATCTAGAAACTGGTGCCAAATCTAAAAGTAAACCCAATTACCATTCAAACAACGCTGGAAAAGAGGAAAGGCAGAATGTGTAGTGTTCCCAAATTAAAGGCCCGACAAGGGACCTCCTCAACACTGAAGGAAAATAGCTTGGTTGTCATGGGGACAAGACTTTTTAACCAGCTTCCAAAGGACCTCAGAAACGTTACAGGGGTCAAAGTTGAAGTCTTCAAGAGAAGACTAGATGCCTGGCTCAGGACAGTACCAGATGAGCCGGGTGTACCTGGCTATGTACGGTGGGGAGTGCAAGAAAGCAACTCGCTCCTCCACCAAGCCAGACCGAGAGGCGGGGCCACCAGCTTGACCTTCGTGTGAAGCGAGACCAACACACGGAACAGCAACGAGGTCAACGAAGTATATATATATAATATATATATATGCACATATAATAATTTTGTTTCTGTATTTACTGAATAATGAACTGACATCAGGACTCAGTTTCAACCCCATTTCGATTTTGATAGTGATATCGAAATTTGAGTGATTCAGATTGTTATTTCAGAATTGCCAGGTCGCTGTCGTCTCCGTAATAATGTTATAATGTTTCAGACCAACAAAGACCCTAGGATCCACTCATGGCTGGTCTACCTAACTGTGTTCGTAATTGTGTATTGTGCATGTCCTCCGTGGTGGCGGAGGGGACCTACAATTTTACGTGGGTTCCGAACCACAAAGCCTTAATTTTACTACCTTAAACTATACCCATTCTATCAACATATGCGTCTAATCGACTTTTAACCCTTAACTGGTATGGTGCGATTTAGTTACATAAGTGATATGGTGCGGGTCCATACCACCATACCAATTAAGGGCTAAACACGTTTATAGACGGGCTACTAATTATTTCTACAGGCAAACTATTCCAGCTATTTACTATTCTATGCGTAAAAAAGTTTTTCGCAAATGCTGTCTCGAACCTTCTACTTGTCAACTTAACCCGTTATTTCTAGTCCTATTATATTGAGATATTTCGAAAAAGCTCTCTCTATCTACGTTATCGAACCCATTCATAATTTTGAACACCTGGATTAGATCACCCCTTAGCCTCCGAGTCTCGAGTGTAGTCAATTTTAACTCCTTAAGCCTACCCTCGTACGACTTTGACCTAAGCGACGGAATCATCTTAGTTGCTCGTCTTTGAACTCTTTCGATTTTGTCTATATCTTTGCGTATATGCGGATTCCAAAATTGGACCGCGTACTCCAAATGGGGTCTAACTAATGATTTATAAAGAGGAACTATAATATCGCGCGATTTGTACTCAAAATTCCGAGCTATAAAACGTAACACTTTGTTCGCTTTATTGACCACTGCTGTACTTTGTTTCGCTACTTTTAAATCACCAGTGACTATAACTCCTAAATCTTTTTCCTGCTCTACGTTTGTTAACTCTTTCCCTGACATACTATACGCAAAATTACTGTTACGCAAATCTATATGTAAAATTTTGCACTTATCGACGTTAAATCTCATTTGCCATGTGACTGACCAATCAACGATTTTATTCAGATCTTCCTGGATTTTACCTCTATCTTCGTCATTAATCGCCCTACCACCCAGCTTCGTGTCATCCGCAAACTTTGAAACTATACTGACTAGGCCAACATCTAAATCGTTAATATATATAAGAAAAAGCAAGGGGCCCAATACAGAACCCTGAGGAACGGCACTCGCTACATTAGCCCATCACGACTCCGCTCCATCAACGACCACCATCTGTTTCCTACCTCGCAACCACTCTTCTATCCAATTTATTACTACACCCCTGATTCCATGAGCCTTAGTTTTTTCAATGAGTCTTTTGTGCGGTACGGTGTCAAACGCTTTTTGAAAATCTAAATACACTACATCAACCGCCCGATGACTATCGTAAACGTCAACCACGCTTTGAAAAAATTCTAAAAGATTAGTTAAGCAAGATTTGTTTCGCCTAAAACCGTGCTGCGTATTTCTAACTAAGTTATGCAATTCTAAGTGTTCGACTACACGATCCCTAATTATTGATTCCAGTAGCTTACCTACAACAGACGTTAAACTGATTGGTCTATAATTTCCCACCGCACCTTTATCGCCTTTCTTAAAGATAGGTGTTACGTTTGCTAACTTGAAATTATCTGGTACGCACCCCTCAGAAATAGACGCATTAAAAATCGTTGTTAGCGGCAAAACAATGCTATCTTTTAATTCTTTTAGTTGTATGGGGTATATGGAATACGGTCCCGGTGATTTGCACATTTTCATTTTATCAATATAACGCATTACTTCCCCTTCACTAACCACATTATTATCCAAAGTATTACCATTACCAAAAGGTATTATGTCTATGACCGTAGGGATATTCGTTGCATCTTCTATAGTAAAAACTGACGTAAAAATTTCGTTTAACAAGGTAGCCATTTCCTTGTTTTCAGAAACTAGCTCTCCGTTAACATTTTTCAACGGCCCAAGACACTTTTTACTGGATTTCTATTGTTGACGTATTGAAAGAATCGCTTGGGGTTTTCTTTACCGTTACGAGCTATGGAGATTTCAAATTCGCGCTTCGACTTTTTTATTACACTTTTCGCTTCACGCCTTAGAGATATGTAGTTGTTTCGTAACCACAAATTGTCTTTATCGCACTTATGTAGCCTACAAGCCCCATCCCTACTCTTTATAATGTCTCCTACTCTAGAAGTAAACCACAAGGGCTTGTTGTTTACTTTCGCACGCTTAAACTTGAACGGTACACATTCCTCATTTATAGTCCTAAATACTGTTTCAAACGATTCCCACATTAGTTTTGCGTTGGAGATCCCCATTACGTTTTCCCAATTGACGTGTGACAATTTTGAAATTTACAAAAGTCTGCGTGCTGGAAGTTAGGAATTTTAATCGAGTTAGCTGGTTTCGAGTGACTTACTGAGAGGACAAACTCTACCATATTGTGATCGCTATTGCTTAACGGTTCTATTACTTGAAGATCAGTGATTAGCCTATCATTCGTAGTTATTACTAAATCTAAAATACTGTCCAACCTCGTAGGTTCTCCAACCTTTTGAATAAGAAAGCTATCCTCGAGAAAATTAACTAAACGAATACCTTCCACGTCTCCCTGCATTGTATCGTAATTCACGTTGGCGCAATTAAAGTCACCCATAACTGAACCCTGCTCACTACCTATTATTCTCTTTAGTTCACGATGTAACGCTTCGTCCGTATAAGAGGTTAATTCGACCATATTTCTTCATTATATCGATAGAAGTGTGCTACCTTGGTGTGTATATATATTGTGATGCAACCACTTTTTCATTGCATTTAAAGAGATTCCTCCATTCTCCATTCAGTATCTAAATGATCTATTAGAAACATTTTCATTACATTACATCATTCGTACAAACGCTACTAACCTTCTATTGGTCAAACCTCAACTTCGGTATGAATAAACTCCGCCTTTGCGTAAGAACAAATTTAAACCAAAATATCTTCTCGAAGGACTTTCCTTAAGCGATATATCATAGTTATATATATATATATATGGGCTACTCGTATATATGGGCTACTCGTATATATATATATATATATATATATATATATATATATATATATACAGGGTGGGCGGAAAGTAGCTCCCTATTTTGGATTGGTAAAAAAATGCGTAAATTATCCATTTATTTCAGAAGAAATAATATGAAAAGGTAGGCATACATGGTAGGTTTTCTCTAAAATTCAATGTGGGCTCCAACTCTTTCCACCAGCTTCTGGAGCCGCCCAGGAATGGCGTCCACTGACTTTAGCAGGAACTCCGGCGGGATGGAGGACATGACTTCCCGAATTCGGTCCTCCAGTTCTTCCAATGTCCTCGGTTTGGTGCGGTAGACTTCTTCCTTTACCCACCCCCAAAGAAAGAAGTCGCACGGTGTCAAGTCCGGGCTCCTGGCTGGCCATTGATGTGGACCACGACGACCCATCCAACGCCCAGGGAAGTGGGCATCCAGCCACTCACGGACAACAAGAGCGAAGTGCGGAGGGGCGCCATCTTGCATAAATATCAGATCGTCGATGTTCTCCCATGTGCTGACAACCGGCCAGACCTCGTTTCGCAACATAGCAAGGTACCGCTCAGCACTTCGCTCTTGTTGTCCGTGAGTGGCTGGATGCCCACTTCCCTGGGCGTTGGATGGGTCGTCGTGGTCCACATCAATGGCCAGCCAGGAGCCCGGACTTGACACCGTGCGACTTCTTTCTTTGGGGGTGGGTAAAGGAAGAAGTCTACCGCACCAAACCGAGGACATTGGAAGAACTGGAGGACCGAATTCGGGAAGTCATGTCCTCCATCCCGCCGGAGTTCCTGCTAAAGTCAGTGGACGCCATTCCTGGGCGGCTCCAGAAGCTGGTGGAAAGAGTTGGAGCCCACATTGAATTTTAGAGAAAACCTACCATGTATGCCTACCTTTTCATATTATTTCTTCTGAAATAAATGGATAATATACGTATTTTTTTACCAATCCAAAATAGGGAGCTACTTTCCGCCCACCCTGTATATATATATATATATATATATATATATATATATATATAGGGCTACTCGTAGTCAATGTAACACCGCTTACCGTTGATCAGCGAAGTTAAGTGACATTGAGTCTGGGTAGTAGTTGGATGGGAGACCGTCCTCCGTGTCCAGATTATGTAGCGACCCGTGGTCGGATCCCACATAAAGCTGTAGAAGGTCCTCTCCGTCATATGACTTTAATATTCAATAATTTTTTTTTAATATTTTGTAAATTTAATTTTTTTTTTAAATTTAGCGACTTCATCATCATAAAACTGCGAAATCAACTGCATTTCATCAACACAATGTCGTCTGTTCCTGCAGAAGCCTTTCACTCTTATATTTGGTCCCCAAAATTGGCCGAGTAAATTATATCGTCGTAGAAAACATTGTACATCGAAATAAACATCTCAAGAACACCATTCAGCTACAATAAAAATATAAGTCGAATTCTCAAAATTACATTCTCTCTCTCTCCCAAAGAGAGAGAGAGAGAGAGAGAGAGAGAGAGAGAGAGAGAGTGAGTGTTTTTCTGCTTCGACATCGCATTGTAATTTTATATTCCATTATTCATTGTCTCGTTCGAGGGTTTGACGGATGGTCAAAACTAAAGAGAGTCTGAAAGTAGACGGGAAGTAAGCTCTGTATGACGTCATTCCAAAATGGCGTCCTTTTCAGGTGTAGTTTCGTAACATGAACTGAACTACACTGGTTAGATTAGTTTTCTTATAAAGATATCTCCTTCTAAACAATTAGCGTTCCACATATATATATTTAACTTTTGTTTATTATTAGTTACAGCCATAAGTATAGATGGAAACTAGGCACAGACGAAGCGTTTGTTATTGTATGAGTTTTGTTCCATTTTGAATATAACATTTTTAAGTAGCCACATTCATATATATATATATATATATCGTAAAGAACGACGCTTTGTATAGGAGAATTATCCGCGCAAGATGAGAGCGAAAGAACGAAACAAATGAAAAAATGAGGTACCCACCCGGGAATCGAACCCGGGATCTTCCGATTGCCGATACGCGCAGAAACCAATGCCCCAAAGGTTTCTACGCGTATGTAGAGGAATTACGGCATTTGTTTGGGTGAGGCCTGTCGTGTAGTGGTTATCATATCTGACCGGCAATCGGAAGATCCCGGGTTCGATTCCCGGGTGGGTACCTAATTTTTTCATTTGTTTCGTTCTTTCGCGCTCATCTTGCGCGGATAATTCTCCTATACAAAGCGTCGTTCTTTACGTTAATTATACTGCGTGTTTGCAGTTATAATGTATATATATATATATATATATATATATATATATATATATATGGTAAATTTCCATACATATGGTTACACTGAACAATTTGTAGAAATTATACAGCGTAGTTATTGGCTATAGATAATTTTTAAATGTATTTTAAAAATATTAAGACGTAACAGTACAATATCCAAAATTCTTACGTGTACCAAAAATGTAAAGATTTAAAAAAATAAGAAAAATCCTTGCAATTCCTATTTTCCAAAATTGGGTGTAAATTTAATTGCTCAATCAGAGATCAACTACGATGTGTCTTATATGGATAATAAGATTACATAAGATATACATTATATCCATACTGGTTTAAACAATGTTGGGATTAACGCTTAATTTTTGTAGTTTAATTACAATATTCTTATCTGAATATGCCGTTGGGAAGTATGACAGCTTTTTACTTTCAACTGTACAACTTTTTCATAAACATTTTCATTGAAAAGATTAAAATATTTTTGCCTTTTCAGTTCTGTAAAAAGATATTATATGAGGTCCTCCTAGAAAGAAGTGGCTAAGCGACAAGTAAAAAACGCCAGAAAACGCAGTTAAAGTTGTATCAACTTGAAAGTTACTATAACTTTTGAACGTTTGAAGCTTTTCGTAAAAATAGCTTTAAAAGTTCAGAAGTTATGACAACTTTCAAATTGGTACAACTTTAACTGCGTTTTTTGCGTTTTTTACTTTTGTCACTTAGCCACTTCTTACTTGGAGGGCCTTAAATAGTACTCGTATATAACAAACATTTAGTTACGATTCATAGTGGCTTCTTAAATAAATAAGAACTATCATTTTGAGGAGACGAATAAATATCTGACTATGGAGTGGGTGTGGGGCTCATGCATATAGCAAGAGCTAGAAGCTAGAAGCAAGAGCTAGAAGCAAGAGCTAGAAGAATCTATACCACCAAAAAGAAAATAATGGAAATATGAAACTAATTCTTAGTAATCTCCCCTTTTCATTTAATGTCACTTGTCCTCTTCTGCAGCACTTAAACGGCGGAATCGTTATGGTGAATTTCTACAACTACTTCTTAACCTGCAACGCCACCGCAACCGTCCACGACGTTGTCCGTGAGTAGAATTTTTTTTATGAACACGACATCACTTCTTTGATTTTTCTTTTTTAAGGGACAAATCGTGTAGGCTGAAAATGTTATTTTTAAGTGTGTACTATCTTTATTATTAGTAGTAGTCGTAATAGTAGTAGCAGTACCAGTAGTAGTAATAGCAGTAGTACCGGGTGTGTATAAAGTAACGCGAGTGAAGACAAATCCGATTTGAATTATATTAACGCGATTAATGTACTGTATAATGTACTTTATTATTGTAGTTTATAACAACTGTATATTCCATAATAAAGTTCATAAGAGGTGTTGAAAATGTTTTTTACGAGTTAAAAACTAAGTTGAAACTAATTTAAACCAGTTCAAATCGGATTTGTCTCTTCACTTGCGTTACTTTATACACACCCAGTAGTAGTAGTAATAGTAGGCCATATGTGTGTGTGTGTGTGTGTGTGTGTGTGTTGTGTGTGTGTGTGCCATTACAGTGTTCCTGATCCTTATGCAGCTGTCATCATTTCACAAAGAGCAAGAGAAAACTGCAGCACAACAAATAAGAATAAAGTCCTCTTCTCAAATTTGATCATTCCGATTTCATTCTGCGGCCAAAAATGAGGATTTCATAAAGTGGGAATCTCAAAGGAGGCACTTCTCGGATTAGTCCGTTTCTGATCCGTTCATTCAGTCGGATTAGTCCATTTCCATTCCTACTGTAGAGTTTTCCACTTTAAGTTAAATTTTTCGAGGAAAATATTCCTCGAGCTCAGAAATGCTTTACACGCCATTGTTTATCTTTTCCAAAATTTGGATTTCTCACCTCGAGGATATCATTTGCGGAAAGCTGTCGATAGAACTGGGAATGGGGACGTCATTGCGTGGAAAGCAATGAAGAAAATATACAGATATACTGTATCTTCGTGACTTATCATGAGTGCAACGCTTTAAACCCGCTTTATTTGACATACTCGCTTCTTTCGAGGATTTGTGGTTGACATCATTGTAAAACCTTTCCTCATTAATGGGATGACTTATTCTTTACAGTTGTCTCCATTTTTTGGGATTCGTAACCCAATTCGGAATTCAAGCCAAAAACAAGACGTAGACAATGTGATAGTTTTGCCTTATAACATCTTTTCCTCAAATTAAATCTTGCATTCAGTTGCCACCATGTCCTGGATGTAATTTTTTGTTAGCTACTAACAGAGCTGGGCACTTGCGGCATATTGCGGTACTGCGGTACTGCTGCACTACCAAACCGGTACCAAACCGGTACGCGGAAATTTGAATGCGGTAGCGGTACCGCGGTACTTTCAGCGATCCTTTGCGGTACTGCGTTATGGGGGCCCGGGGTGGTAGTGCGGTGGTACCGCAAGTACCGCAGTACCGCAAAATATGCCGCAAATGCCCAGCTCTGCAGTACAAAACTGGCAGAACGAGTTGGGGTTAACTTTAACAGAAGAAAATTTGGAGCTAAAATTCAGCATAAATTTAGCCGAACATGAGAGATACCACAATGGACAAAAGTCAATAAAAAATTTATAAAATTAGTTTCACAAAAGTAAATCTGGAAAAACATTAGTATTTATGACACATTTTTCGACACTGAGTGAAAAACGTTGACGAATCACAGATCAGAAAGAGCTAACGAAGTATCACTTTCGACAACAGTAATTTAAAACCCTCTTTTTGAAGGGGTTACTCATCTGATTCAGCTTCTCGTAATGAGAATACTCAATCAATATATATATATATATATATATATAAAAAAGAGAGAGAGAGAGAGAGAGAGAGAGAGAGAGAGAGAGAGAGAGAGAGAGATATTTCAATAATCTAAAATCACTAATGTTATTTCTTACATTCAAAATCTTAGAATTATCTGGTGAAAAAGCAGAGCTGGGCATTTGCGGCATATTTTGCGGTACTGCGGTACTTGCGGTACCACCGCACTACCACCCCGGGCCCCCATAACGCAGTACCGCAAAGGATCGCTGAAAGTACCGCAGTACCGCTACCGCATTCAAATTTCCGCGTACCGGTTGGTACCGGTTTGGTAGTGCAGCAGTACCGCAGTACCGCAATATGCCGCAAGTGCCCAGCTCTGGAAAAAAGAGTGTCACATCCAACCGAATGTTCACATATTATGGATCCCATTGAATCGTCCCATCAGTAACCCAATGGAATCCATAATACATGAACAATCGGTAGGATGTGATACTCCTTTTTCACCAGATAATTCTAAGATTTTAAATGTATTTCATATATGTTATATATATATATATTATATATATATATAACCTTGGGTAACCTTGGTTTTGCTTCCGCCCGAATTGTTGTTCATTCTGATGAAAGGGAAGCTTGTCACTCCACCTTAGACCTATAGTTTAACGTGGAATCCGAACCACGCTCCACCAGCATCCCAGCGTCTTAACCACTAGGCTACCCAGGGTGTGTATACATATATATATATATATATATGGCCAAAAGAGATGAAACACCTTAAATTTTTTTGTAATGAGAGAGGTATTAACAGAAATTACTAATCACATCATTGATGCATTTTGAGTATTGATACTGAGTTTAGTAACATTTGTCAACATTTGTGAACCAGAGCTGGGCACTTGCGGCATATTTTGCGGTACTGCGGTTCAAATTTCCGCGTACCGGTTTGGTACCGGTTTGGTAGTTTGGTAGTACCGCAGTACCGCAAAATATGCCGCAAGTGCCCAGCTCTGCTACCAAACCGGTACCAAACCGGTACGCGGAAATTTGAATGCGGTAGCGGTACTGCGGTACTTTCAGCGATCCTTTGCGGTACTGCGTTATGCGGTACCGGTTTGGTACTTTGGTAGCAGAGCTGGGCATTTGCGGCATATTTTGCGGTACTGCGGTACTTGCGGTACCACCGCAATACCACCCCGGGCCCCCATAACGCAGTACCGCAAAGGATCGCTGAAAGTACCGCAGTACCGCTACCGCATACAAATTTCCGCGTACCGGTTTGGTACCGGTTTGGTAGTGCAGCAGTACCGCAGTACCGCAATATGCCGCAAGTGCCCAGCTCTGGCTAATTAGCTTTCCAGGTTCTTTCTTTTTAAAGTCTTTGAGTTTGGGGAGATAAAAGAAGAAACCTTATAGATTTAAGGTCATTTAAAACTCACTGTCAGTGACGTGAGTGAAGACGCACACACGCAGAAAAAGATTCAAAGGTGATGCAACTCTTTTAGCCAAAGCCGTCCTTCGTCAAAAAAATTACTTCACCCTCGAACTTTTTAACTTTGGCTGATAAAATTGGAATTTGTTGACGGGGAAAAGGAATAGACAAGAGAGAGAGAGAGAGAGAGAGAGAGTAACCACGAGCACTTAATCCGCGTCTATGATATTATAAAGCCTTATCATAGGATAACTCTAGTTTCTCCTCCTGACAACACCAAAAAAAATGAATTGTTTCAAGAAAGTAGGCAAGGTTCAACATCACATCAGATAATCATAAGACCAACAAGTTGAGAATATACTCCAAAGATAAAAATTAGGATTAATTTTAATTTTTTATTAAGCTCCCGTAAATATTTTTACATCAACATAATAAAATTGCTGTCTTTTGGAGGGTTCATTTTAATTATGTTAGTTTAGGTAACGTGGGAGAAGGGACTCGAATATAGTTACAAAATAAAACAGAAAAAAAAATTTGGAAGAGAGGTAAAAAAAAAAAAAAAAATGGATATTATTTAATATAAGAATTCTTGCCCTTAATTATTAATTCGAATTTGAGAAATTAATTCGCAGACAATTTTTATAAAATCACAGTATAGAGGGGATATGTAGACTTGAGTAGACCCCGACTTCCACAATATGTCTCGATTCTCTAACGTAAACTAGACCCAGCTCTCCTAAATATTTATATTCCTAAAATAAAGGAAATCGTGGAATTATGGAATAGTGGAATTACTTTTACCCTTATTGGGATTATGTATGCGTAATTCTGTTTCCTTTAATAACAAATGCATGTATATAAAAAAACAACTTTCGTATTTACATTTGCAATCTGTACACACACACACACACACACACACACACACACACACACGAATACCAAAAAATATAGCCAAATTTCTTCAATAATGACCATTACTTAACAGAATTTTAGATACTGGGTAGTTTAGAAGTTGGGTATGGGTATTTTACAATTCGTGATTGAAGGATTCATTAGTCGATATTATATTCGCCAATTTCACCTTCGGGAGGAAATTCGTCAGAGCCCAGTTGATGGATCTGGTAGGAGTATACATCGGTGGCAAGCCTCTTTCTTGCCAAGGAGTTGCATCTGTACCTTGAGCACAATGTTCTTCCGCAGTCTGATAAACTTATTCAACTCGAGTTTTTATCTCTGTCGAATCTCTTTGTATGTATTAGATGAAATCTCGTCGACGCATAGTGTCGGCAATACCCAAAAAATTTGTCTTCTGGGTTTGTTGATTCCTTTCCATTATACATAGGATGCTTCTCTGTAGAGATGGTTGGGGTTTTTATATATATATATATATATATATATATATATTATATATATATATATATTATATATATATATATATATATAATATATAATATATATATATGGGTGTCCGAGAATTATCTCTACAATTTTTGGCTGTTATTAAAAGTCCACCATGAAGTGTAGAAATTCCAGTGTTGTCCCATTTTGCAGAGAATCTCATTAAGTTTTTTCTGATACCACGTTTTGACAAGTTTTTTAGAAATGTACGCGGGTGACAGACATTGATGATTTAAAAGCAAGAATCACAGCTGCTATTGAGCGAATTGATGTGGATATGCTGCAGCGTACATGGCAACATTTGGAGTATCGATTGGATGTTTTGCGAATCACTAATGGTGCACATATCGAATGTTTGTAACAACGTTACTTTAATAAAAGAAACTTTTGAAAATACAGATTCTAAATAATCTTGTTTAAGAATTTTACGTGTGTTATCAAGAATTTTATTAAAAGATGAAATTGTACAGATAATGTTCGACACACTGGAATTTCTAAAAACTTGTCAAAACTTGGTATCAGAAAAAACTTAATGAGATTCTTTGTAAAATGGGACAACACTGGAATTTCTACACTTCATGGTTGACTTTTAATAACAGCCAAAAATTGTATAGATAATTCTCGGACACCCTGTATGTATATATATATATATATATATATATATATAATATATATATATAATATTATATATATATATATATATATATGAAAATTATTTCACGAAAGTAACACGTGAAAAAATATTTATGATGAATAAAACCACGAAGGAAAGGAACACAAAATGGTGCTTGAGCACCATTTTGTGTTTCCTTTCCTTCGTTTTTTTATTCATCATATATATATATATATATATATAATATATATATGCACTAAAAATCACAAAATAACACGTGATCTTATTAATAAGCAAACAACCACAGGGAAAAGGAAACACAAAGTCCGAGCGCTTTCGTGATATATTCACAATATCAAGGAGGAACAGAAAATAGAATATATATATATATATATATATATATATATATATATATATATATATATAAGCAAACAACCACAGGGAAAAGGAAACACAAAGTCCGAGCGCTTTCGTGATATATTCACATTATCAAGGAGGAACAGAAATAGACAGAGATTACAAAGTAAATGAGTTAAATAGACAAGTAATATATAAGCTTCATATATATATATATATATATATATATATAACACACACGCCTCGGTGGTGTAGTGGTTAGCGTCACTGACTACGAATTCATCGGCCCCGGGTTCGAGACCCGACGGCAGCCGGCGCGCAGCAAAACCCAGCTATTCATCCTTCTTCCACACAATAAAGAAAGTGGTTGGTAGATAAATGGGTACCCTAGGTGGCCTAGTGGTTAAGACGCTGGGCTGCTGATGGGGCGTGGTTCGAATTCCACGTTAAACTTTAGGTCTAAGGTGGAGTGAAAAGCTTGACCTTCATCAGAATGAACAATTCGGGCGGAAGCTAACCAAAGGTGTGTGTGTGTGTATATATATATACGAGGGTAGGCTGAAAAGTAATGCCTCCACTCAAATAAATTTTAAACAGTTTGAAGGATTTTATCGAAACAAAAGCAGATATGTACCTTAGAGTTTATTCTTCAAAACGATACATTTACTTTTCTATAAAATCACCCTCTACCTCCATACATTTACGCCAACCATAAATGAGTTTTTGAAATCCATCCCGGTAAAACTCGGAGCTTTCACTACGAAACCAAAATTTCACAGCGGCCTTTACTTCTTCGTCAGACTCGTAACGATTTCCACGGAGATGTTCTTTAAGTTTAGGAAAGAGGTGAAAATCGGGGCTATATGGTGGATGCGGCAAGACGGTGAATTGCGGATCCTCAATTGTTTCTCGCGTTTGAACACTGGTGTGAGGCCGTGCGTTGTCATGGTGAACAATGACTGCGTTTTTGTGGATGTGAACCCTCCTGATCCGTTTTTTTCATCTTCTTCAGAGTTTCGATATAGAGTGCGGAGTTGATTGCTGTCCCTCTTTCCGTAAAGTCTTCGAGAACAACACCCTTGATATCCCAAAAAACAGTCATCATCACTTTTCCAGCTGATTTTTAACTTTAAATTTTTTGGTTGCGTTGAATTTTTGTGCCGATATTCCATGGATTGTCGATTATTTTCAGGGTCATAATGGTGGATCCACGTCTCGTCTCCTGTCATAATGCTGTGCAGAAATTTACCTTCATTTCCGAAGCGCTGCAGATTTTCATGGCAAATGCGTAGTCTTTTATTTTTCATCTCGGCAGTGAGCATGCAAGGCACCCATCTGGCGCAGACCTTTCGGTAACCGAGAATACTGATAATGTGTCCAACTCGCTCTTTGAAGGTATCGAGCATTGCAGCAATTTCATTTTGTTTAATGCGACGATTTCCACGAATCAGTTCGTCAACGTAGTTCCGATGAGACTCGTCGGTTGTCGTTACAGGCCTTCCACTTCGCGGTTTGTCTCGCAAATCTTCTTGCCCTGCTTCTCCTTCTTTACACTGCCTCGCCCAACGTCGAACGGTACTCACATCAACACACTGTGTGCTGTACACAGCTTGCATTCGCCGATGAATGTCTATGGGAAGAACACTTTCCGCGGTGAAAAATTCAATTACGGCACGTTGCTTGAAGCGAACGTCTTTATTCATTTCCGTTGTAATCGACACTGAACATGTGGAATGAGTGTAGGCTATAACACAAAACCGGTTTTATCTGGTTACCTCTACACAATCTGGAATGGGTTGGAGATATCAAGTTACAACAGAAAACCAGTTTTATCTGGTTATCTCTCCACATTCCAGAATTATTCAAGTGGAGGCATTACTTTTGAAGCCAACCCTCGTGTGTGTGTGTGTATATATATATATATATATATATATATATATATATATATATACGTATGAAGGTGAGTTACGTTAAGTGTATTCGACTAAATAATACCCAGTTAGGTAACAATGGGAGGAGTTGAATTTGATTAATTTGGTTAAATATAGATGAAGTTAACATGCTTATATGAAAAAAAAATTGTAATACAGGGTGTTCAAAAAGAAACGCAACCCGAAAAAGAAAGAAAAGGGTTAGGTTACAATACATTCTCCAATGGGTTGCATTTCTTTTTGAACACCTTGTAGCTGCAGTAACTATTTTAGTATCACACAGAAATATACTCAAGACATGTACAAACGGAAGGTTTGAAATTGCTGAAACTCTCGAGTTCTTGTTCCAGTTTGTGTAGAGCAAGCCCACGGTGATATTAATGCATTTGAGATTATAACGGATGCATTTGTATTGCCTTAGGTAGGAAGCGCAAACTTACAGTGCATCTTGCTCCTGATGAGTCATGCACCCGGACCAATAAAGACACGAGTGTTTGCCCGCAATGAAAACTAACGACATAAGCAAGCATGAAAATGATCATACATTTGATCGCTCATTGGATTATGATAACACAAACCACTGTTAATCACAGTGGTGATGAACCACGTAGGGAAACCTCGACAGTACGTTAACCCTCCTTATACTTGTAATGATGTTGTGAGCTGCTCCTACTCTGAATGGTTGCATGAACAAAATGGTGTTTTGTTGTTGTTTAACTTCATTTATTAACACACTGTATAATATATATATATATATATAATATATATATATATATTATATATATATATATATATATATATATATATAGTGGACCTAGTTTTAGCCGTTTAAGGTGATAATGATTAATTGATGCAATGACTGATTGCTTATTAGTTATTAATGAAAGGCTATTTGAGTAGATCCACCATACTATTGGAAGTGACAGGAATGGCAGCGAGGTCACCAGCTTGGTTTACACCCAAGCAAATTAATATTAAGGTTATAAAAGACACCTTATAGTTTGTTTTGTATTTTATTATGAAAATAAAGCCGTTATTTATTCACTGTGATATAACAAAGAATTGACAGTAATTAATTGGTACTTTTACGTTATGCTTATGACATAGACTTAGCTAATAAGATGAAATGTTAATAGCTTAATTGACACGTAATAAGTAATGTAAACGTTGATGGTATGTAAATGGCATGCGACATGGAACATTGAATGGGCCTAGTAAATGATATAAAGAATGCACGTGCGTTTGGTACATTGAATAGAATACTTGACACTGATTAAGTAGGCTAAATGATTGCATGGATGCACATAGAATAATTGATGCGGCCTAATAATAATGGATTGAAATGCTTGCACAAATATCATTTATATATAAGAACATTATGTGATGTTAAATGATTACGTCAAGAGAATATTTAGTTAACACACAAATATATGAATTGAACATAATGGCGGATGCTACGCGGAATTACGGTATTGAAATGACACTTGAATTGGATGACAGGCCTATTGCGTTCTTTCACGAGAGTCAGTTGGAACGCTTAATTACACACTTTGGGAGTATAGCCTACCGTTCGGCGGTAGGCTAATGTAGGCTTCACAAGAGTACTTAGAATAGGAGGTACTTATCTTAGGACGATGTAAACTCTTGAAGGCGGGTTGAAGAAAGATCTATTACCGAAACTCGAGTTGTCGTTGTCCGTTAAGCCTCTTGAGATGATGGATGTAGGCTTCGTACGGAAGCCTGAGGTGATGTTACTTCTCGAGGTGCGGGACGGTTTTAAATGATCTTGCAGGCGCAGGCCCGTGGTGCTGAATATATCTCGAGGAATGTGGGGAAACTTGAAGGCCGACCCGGCAAACCGCAGGCCCGAAGCGATTCCGGTTGGGCCTCGAAGGATTGCTTCTGCAGGCGGTCTGTAGATCTTACTTGATGATGAATTGTAGGCCTTGAAGAAAGTAGCGGCCGCGCCCCAGGCAAAGGGGGCCGGAAGGCGGTTGATGGACGTGTTGCTCACGTTCGATGATGTGAGTACGAGTGAGTGAGTGAGTGAGAATGAAAGCAAGTGGAAGCTCGCTTTTATACGTAGTTCCTGTGACGTAGGACTTCGCGCCAAATCTTAAGACGCCTTCTCCGCGCGTCCTTTCGTTGATAAAGGCTTACGTTCGCGCCTTTTGGGAAGAAACAGACGTTCCCATTGTTTGACTCTTGCCCACGTGTGTTTTCAAAGACTCTTTGATGATAGCGTGGAAGCAAAATATTTCTGTGTATTTGCTGGTCTATTTCTTGTCGATCCGCTACATATATATATATATATATATATATATTATATATATATATATATATATATATATTAATGTAAAGAACGACGCTTGTGTAGAAGAGCGTCCGCACAAGATGAGGAGAAAGAACGAACAAATGAAAAATGAGGCACCTCCCAGGAATCGAACCCGGGATCATCCAATTGCCGGTGGGACATGGTAACCACTACACCAAGGTCCACGATCAGTCAGAAGTCGTAATTCTCCGACATACGAGCGGACATCTTGTGCGGATGCTCTTCTACACAAGCGTCGTTCTTTACATTAATTATACTGTGTGTTGTTTGCAGTTAAAATGTGTGTGTGTGTGTGTGTGTGTGTATATATATATATATATATATATATATATATATATTATTTATCTTATTTATTTACAAATATATACAGTTTTCATAGCTGAGTATAAGATCATTATTAAATACAGATACTGTATACAGTTGAATGCTTGCAAGTAAAAGTAATTCAAATGCATTTTTTACCAATTTTTTCCTTTTGCAAAAGAGTGACTCAAGTACTTGAATCCACATTCTGCACGCAAAGTGCGTGCCCGCGAAGTGACTCAAATCGCAATTTGTGGGAAGAAGAGAACCGTGATCAGAGGTGACTCACGCACTTGAATCACTTCTTGAGTTTCGACATTCTGAATCCACTTGAATCAATGTCACTTCCAAGCGTCCATTTGTAAAACTGCCTTTCGCACGCTTTACAGGCCGAAATCAATTAATTAAATATAATTATTTAATAAATTACTGAGATTTTTATTAATTTTTAATCCTACAAATTTTAATAAGATTTAACCTGAAGAAATTTGCAGACTAGTACATATTACAGACTAGTACATATTACAGACTAGTACATATTACAGACTAGTACATATTACAGACGAATAATGAAACCCGTATAAAACCGAAAGGAACTTACTGACTGAAACATATACATGGTGAGCAAAAAGTCTGGTTACCCCGTCAAAATAAGATAGCGTACTCTCTTATTTTGAGGATGGGGTAGGGGTGGGGGGCCAAGACTTTTTGCCCACCCTATATTTTTATTATATGTTTTATATGAAAAGTGATAGGAAAGATTTTTAGAAGTATAATGACAATTTTAACGATGATAACAGCAAATTAATGATAATTAATAAATAAAAATTAATAATAATAAAGAATAATTAATAATTAATAATTAATAATAATAAAGTGATTAATAATTAATAATAATAAAGAGTGATTAATTTAATAATTAATAATAATAAAGTGATTAATAATTAATAATAATATATAATAATTAATAATAATATATAATAATTAATAATTAATAATAATATATAATAATTAATCATAATAAAGAATGATTAATAATAATAGTTAATGATTAATAATTATTAATTAATAATAATTATTATAAATAATAATTAATAATGCTAAATACTAAATAATAATAATATTGAAGGAAGAAAGGAGTGCCTTCAGTAATTTTGGCATTCGTTAAGTTTTCACCGCTTTATAAAAGACTAGCGGCACTTTTTAGGAAAAAGTGATGAATGATTAAATTTTCTAATTAATCAATTATTAACTGATTAAAAATGATTAAAACTTAAATACTTCTGAAAAGAGTAAGAAAGAGCTTTATTGTTTCTGTTGCGTGAGATAAGACCGAAGAAAACATTTTGCTCAAACATTTAGTTTGCTTTAGTTCAAGAAATCAGGCATGGGCGGATTAGACAGTTTATACACGCAAAAAGGTGCCAAATTCAAATGATACATTACAAAATTTAAGGTAAAATGATGGTGAAATTGTAAGGAAAATTAATCATTTCCCATCATTTTCTAAAAATATTTTTTGATTAATTAATGATTAAATTCGAAACAATGATTAACTGATTACTCATAACCATGCCGTAGGCGCGACCCGGCGTTGCCCAGGTGGAAGTTGAACGCTTGCAGTGAGTTTTAACGAAAATATCAAGACTTAACCTAACCAATCGTCAAGGGCATACAGTTGACCTAACCGAGCATTCAGTTAACCTTACAGGGCATTTAATAATTTTCCCATAGATTTCGATTAATTTTAAGCAACTTTAACCTAATAATTTTTTCTCTCTTGGAGCCGTTTCTGTGTTTTAGGGTAACAGACAGACAGACAGACAGCATATATATATATATATATATATATATATGTGTGTGTGTGTGTGTGTGTGTGGAGAGATTTTTAAAAATTCAAATGTTTTTCTAATTAAAAAAATAAAATTTTGTTTGCTGAATCGTAAATACATCGCGTGAAAAGCACGCGCTAGAGCTCCGCCCATTTTATGACGTGTCTATGCTGTCTATCTTTCAACCAATCCGGAATACAGAGGCCTCCAGCGGCGTCAAATTACCTCAAAAGCCAACTCCACATAGCCTATCTTCTTCCCCGGCCTCAGTTACCACTATTCCCGAGTCTCATCCAAATCTGGCCAGTGGTTTGGCCGGCCATAAGTAACAACTTTCTTCAACCGTCACAAATATTAGTATAAGATAGATGAGAGAGAACATTGATTGATTTTAATTTTGTAGATTGTTCATAAATAAATGTAAGAATTTGTACTACATTAAAGAGTCTATATAATTTTCCTTTGACATATATTTACTCTCCATATACCTTGGTTGATGTTCGTGAAGTATCTGATTGTTCATTATATTCTCGATTAATAAAGTCAGGGCGGAGATCGTTTTGCAACTCTGAACATTAGTGAGCACATCTGTATTTCAAATATGTCTTCAAATTTTAATATACGCAGTTGCTTAAAGATTTCTGATATATGAGAATAACAATCACTCTTGTTTATTTTTCTAATTTTTCTTCTGGTTATGACTGAAGGGTTGATGTAATTATATGCACTTCCATAAACAGTAATATTGTATATTGAGATGTAGATAAAATAGAGAAAAATTTAACGTTTTAAGTGTATTTGTGGGAATTTTACTAGTTTATGATCTATATTTTCAATATGTTGACAAAGGGGGTAGTTTGTCATCAAGCACTACTCCTAATAATTTCTCTTCACTGACGCGTGATATCAAGTGCGAGTCGACAGTAATATTGAAGTCTGGTATTAATTTCTTTTTTTGTGATTAGCAGAAAGTTTTATTTTAATTAAGGATAATATAGTGGATTTCAGCCAGTCACGTACTATCACGATGTCTGTATTTACTATTTCGTTAAGGGATGTGAGGTCGCTGTTTGAGTATATCAGGGATGTGTCATTCGCATATTGAAAGCCTTTCCCGTTGTGAAAGTTGTGAAAGTCATTTATATAGATCAGAAATAGTAGGGGGCTCAAAATGCTTCCTTGTGGAACTCTATGTGTAATATTTAGTCCGGCGGTGATAATATTATTATGGTTGATAACTTCTGTTGTATAGATATGACTTGAACCAATTTAGAACAACCTTTTAATACCATAATGACATAATTTATAAATATGTTGTGGGAGATCGTATCAAAGGCTTTTGATAAGTCCATAAGCAAGAGGGCAGAAAACTCTTTATTATTAAGGTTTTTATATAGGACCTCTAATACGGGCGAAATCGCGTCGCATTTTTTATGCGCCCCCCCATAAAACCAAATTGATACTTCGATATGAGGCTATTTTCCTCGAAATATTTGGAGAGCTGCGTGTACACGATTTTTCAGATATCTTTCCTTATGTAGGTAAGACGGCTATAGGTCGATAATTCGAAGGCAGTGATTTGTCTCCTGATTTGAATATTGGACAAACTCATGCCTTTTTAAGTACGTCAGGGAGAGTACCTTGACTGAGAGGAGTTGAATAATATTGGTAAAGGAAGCGGTAAAGTATCTGAACGATATTTAAAGACTGCTTTGGGAATAAAATTGACGTGACATGATTTGTTTTAAGGGTGGAAATAGACGTTTTGACACCTCTGGGAGAAATAGGAGCAAAGAAGAAAATATGAGATGGGGAATTATCAAGGTATTCTTCATAGCCTGCGTATAGAAGGAGCTATGAGATCAGCTGTTTATTTTTTCCTACGGGTGGCAAAGTACTTATTTAGATTGCTTTAGGTTGATTTAGTGTTACAGTGGGTTAAGCAGAATACTGCTAAACTATCTTAAAAAATATTTTTTGTTGAAGCGAAAAGGATGAAAATTTCTGCTCTCCTCCCCTTATCTCCTACACTTGTCATACAAAAACTTAATCTGTGTCCTTCACGCCTCCTGAGCATCGTCGATCTATCATTAATGTTGCCTCGGCCTAAAACACACCTAATGTGTTATTTATTCCCCAAAATCTACCGTTAAAATTATTTTTGCTAGAAGCAAAAATGGTGAAGATTTCTGCTCCGCTCTCCTTATCCCCATACGTAAGACACAGTAAAGAAAACCGCCCAGCTTTAGGCGGCACTGGATTCGAACCCACCACACAACGAAGTCTCTGCACTGCCGGGCGTCACCAGGACCGTTATATAGGCATATATATATATATATATATATATATATATATATATATATACATACACAGGGTGCTTCCAAAAAATTTTACCACTTATATGGCGCTGATATGTCATTGCTTACCACTTACAGTTTGCGTGGATTTTTAGAGCAACGCAGAAATCTGCGTTGTTCTAATATAAACCTTGTAGCCATTTTCACTGAATGGGATTCACTCATTAATCACTCACACAGTCCCTGAATAAAACGACATTACTATTGAAAAACAAGCAAATAACCACACAAATACTTACATAAAAAAATAGCAAACAAGTGGTAAGCAATGACATACAGGGTGTTTATAACGTCCCTATCTATTTCAGTGAAAACGTAGCAAAAAGGGTAAAATTCAATAACAATATAATAGAAGGCATACATTTAATGAATACTGAAGCATATGATTCTACATGAGCACCATCAGTATCTCTACAGAGTTCGAATCTGTCAGCAGCATTGCGGAACACATTTTGGAGCATGACAGGGGTTATTTTTGTAACACTGCCGTTACGATATGAGCACTTAAATGTCCCAGCTTCATTCAGATGGCATTTTAAACACCGTCGTCTTTCAACAAGATGGGACACCTTGTCATTACGCAAACATTGTTCGGGAGTACCTAAATGAACGATTTCCAAATCGGTGGATCGGACGTGGAGGCAACAGGCCCTGGGCAGCTCAATCTCCTGACCTAACGCCCTTGGATTTCTTTGCATGAGGCTTTATCATATCAAACGTCTATCAAACGAGCGTTACAGATCTGCAAGATTTACGTGCTCATATCGTAACAGCAGTTACAAAAATGACCCCTGTCATGCTCCAAAATATGTTCCGCAATGCTGCTGACAGATTCGAACTCTGTAGAGATACTGATGGTGCTCATGTAGAATCATATGCTAAGCAGTGCTGTCCAACTTCTATAAAGCGCGGCCAAGATGTTGCCTATAATCATACACTGTTGGTTAATACGACTTAGGAACCCGCTGAATGTTGTTCTCCCTACTAGAAATGACAAAATAGGGAAGAAAATTCAGAAATTAAATTTGGCAAAATTCCATTCCGCGGGCCGCCAGTTGGACAGCGCTGTGCTTAAGTATTCATTAAATGTATCCTTCTATTATATTGTTATTGAATTTTACCCTTTTTGCTACGTTTTCACTGAAATAGATAGGGACTTTATAAACACCCTGTATTAGTGCCATATAAGTGGTAACATCTTTTGGAAGCACTCTGTATTTTCAAGTTCAATGGAAACATATGATTTTATGAAATAATGTATTTATATTTCAAAATAAAAGATATTTTTTTGAAAAAAATATTAAAATATTAAAAATAGTAAAAAAATAATTTTAATGTTCTGAGATAGGAATCTTTAATTAGAATCATTTGACGGCCTACTTAGTTTAAAAATGAAGATGGAATTCTTAAATTCTCTGTAATTTCTTTTTCACATATCGTCAGAGTCACACCATATTTTCCTAAGTCATTTTTTGTGGTTTTGAGAAAAACGAAAAAAAAGGGTTCTGAATTAAATTA
Organism: Bathynomus jamesi; assembly: GCA_023014485.1. NCBI lineage: Eukaryota > Metazoa > Arthropoda > Malacostraca > Isopoda > Cirolanidae > Bathynomus > Bathynomus jamesi. The sequence continues at coordinate 865,506 of JAJOZX010000271.1, read as the reverse complement.
CTTATGACTTAGGAAAATATGAATTTTTGCAAATATCACCCTTATAGTTCATCCTACAAGGACGAAATTTGTACCAAAAGATGCGCATTTTTTTTTTACGTGGCATTAGCAACAAAAACTCAAAAACGTCAAAAAGTGACTTAGGAAATTTCGTTTTGATGCTGACGATATATACCTTTCAACCTTCCAAACGTTTCCCGCAATGATTGCTCATTTCACGAAGGTCAAGCTTGTGGTTCTTCCTCTTTTCTCATGTTAGTAATATCTAAATTAAAATTTACGCGCGCCTACGAAGTTCCATTTTGCGTCTTTCGGGATTACGATCCAGATAGGTCGTGTGGCGTTGTTGTCCTTGGGTCGATCTAGTCTGGCTTCTATGATGTCTCTTGGTTTAACATTTAATTGGAAGATTTATTCGCAAGGTTTCGATTGTTTTATGCCTCGGGTCTTCATTTTCGCTTTCTCTAGCCTACTAATTACCATAACATTCTTATGGTAGGCCTGTTGGAGGTGTTCTCTTCTCTTCTCCAGTTCCTCTGTTTTTTTTCTTCTGCAGGGTTTCATCTCTCTCCTTATGCTCAGCGGATTCTTTCTGCAGGAGTTCAACTTTCTGGCTGAGGGATTCTACTTGCTTCGTGAGCATCCCCGTAATTTCATGGAACTCCTTGATCAAGAAGCTTTTAGGGAGCTCAAAGAGTTTGTGGTTATCATTACTTAACCCTGTTAACAGTTGTTGCTGCTCACTGAGGCCTCGTAGTACGGCAGCAGCACCTGTAGAAACAGATAAAGAGGGGAGAGATGTGGCGCCACCGCTTGGGGTTCAGCAGTTGGGTATATTGCTCTGGATAAAGGAACTGGCACTGTCGCCCGTGGCATTTTGACGGGAGGAGTTTAGGCGTTTGCTCCTTCTCTTTTGCATTAAATCGATAGAGACACAGTTTTTGCTCTGAGATTAACAAAATTGCTATTTTCCTGGTCATAAAACCAAATTATATATATATATATATATATATATATATATATATATATATATATATATATCATATACAGGGTGTCCGAGAATTATCTGTATAATTTTTGGCTGTTATTAAAAGTCAACCATGAAGTGTAGAAATTCCAGTGTTGTCCCATTTTACAGAGAAACTCATTAAGTTTTTGCTGATAACAAGTTTTGACAAGTTTTTTCTTTTTTGTACGCGGGTGACAGACATTGATGATTTAAAAGCAAGAATCACAGCTGCTATTGAGCGAATTGATGTGGATATGCTGCAGCGTACATGGCAACATTTGGATTATCGATTGGATGTTTTGCGAATCACTGATGGTGCACATATCGAATGTTTGTAACAACGTTACTTTAATAAAAGAAACTTTTGAAAATACAGATTCTAAATAATCTTGTTTAAGAATTTTACGTGTGTTATCAAGAATTTTATTAAAAGATGAAATTGTACAGATAATTTTCGGACACACTGGAATTTCTAAAAAACTTGTCAAAACTTGGTATCAGAAAAAACTTAATGATTCTCTGTAAAATGGGACAACACTGGAATTTCTACACTTCATGGTTGACTTTTAATAACAGCCAAAAATTGTACAGATAATTCTCGGACACCCTGTATATATAACGTAATTCAGGTAATTTAGATCGTGCGTACAACACTGGGATTAGCCTTACATGCAGAAGAAAAGAAGCATCAAGGTCTGAGCTTTCATAAGAAAACAAACCCGTCCTTCCTTGACGAAGGTCACAACTTTTATGCACTATATATATATATATATATATATATATATATATATATATATATATATATATATATATATATATATATATATATATATATATATATCAATGCATTATATAAATATGCATTATTTATTTAATGATATCACCATACTTTTATCGGTGTTGTGAGAGTTATTTAGCTTCCTACGGAACAGCAAAGCAAAGATCAAGTGATTCGAACCGCGGGTTACTACATCATCTAAACACACCGAGTTTGGTCCCCTACCCACCTACTACCTAGACCCAATATCGCTTAACTTCGCTAATCGACGGAAAGCGGTGTTACGACACTATCCACGACGTAGCCTCATTTTTTTTTTATATTTTGTTAATTTTTAAACACTTAAATCTATTTCTATTATATTAATGTAATTATAAGTATAGTGGACCTAGTTTTTAGCCGTTTAAGGTGATAATGATTTAATTGTATGCAATGATTAATTGATGCAATGACTGATTGCTTATTAATGAAAGGCTGGGTTAATAATTTATGATGTCATACAGTATCACCGATTGGAATAAGTGGTTATTTGATTAGGCCCACCATACTATTGGAAGTGACCGAAATGGCAGCGAGGGTCACCAGCTTGGATTACACCCAAGCAAATTAATGTTAAGGTTATAAAAGACACCTTATAGTTTGTTTTGTATTTTATTATGAAAATAAAGCCGTTATTTATTCACTGTGATATAACAAAGAATTGACAGTAACTAATTGGTAGTTTTACGTTATGCTTATGACATAGACTTAGCTAATAAGATGAAATGTTAATAGCTTAATTGACACGTAATAAGTAATATACTCATTGATGGTATGCAAATGGCATGCAACATGGAACATTGAATGGGCCTAGTAAATGATATAAAGAATGCACGTGCGTTTGGTACATTGAATAGAATACGTGACATTGATTAAGTAGGCTAAATGATTGCATGGATGCACCTAGAATAATTGATGCGGCCTAATAATAATGGATTGAAATGCTTGACAATGATTACACAAATATCATTTATATATAAGACCATTATGTGATGTTAAGTGATTACGCCAAGAGAATATTTAGTTATCACATAAATATGAATTGAACATAATAACGGATGATACGCGGAATTACGGTATTGAAATGACACTTGAATTGGAGAACAGGCCTACTGCGTTCTTTCACGAGAGTCAGTTGGAACGTTAATTACACACTTTGGGAGTATAGCCTACCGTTCGGCGGTAGGCTAATGTAGGCTTCACAAGAGTACTTAGAATAGGAGGTACTTATCTTAGGACGATGTAAACTCTGTTGAAGGCGGGCTGAAGAGGAACCTATCACCGTAGACTCGAGTTGTAGTTGTCCGCTAAGCCTCTCGAGATGATGATGCTTGTTGTAGGCTTCGTACGGAGGCCTGAGGTGGTCACTTCTCGAGGTACAGGATGGCTTTAAATGATCTTGCAGGCGCAGACCCGAGGTGCTGAATATATCTCGAGGAATATAGAGAAACTTGAAGGCCGACCCCGCAAACCGCAGGCCCGAAGCGATTCCGGTTGGGCCTCGAAGGACCGCCTCCCCAGGCGGTCTGCAGAAGGTCCCACTTGATGACAAATCCTAGGCCTTGAAGGAAACAGCAGGCCGCGCCTCCGGCGGGAAAACCGGAGGGCGATCGACGCTATGAGATCCGCTCGACGAAGCAGAAAGCGAGTGTCTGTGAGTGAGTGAGTGTGAGTGTGAGTGGAAGCTCGCTTTTATACGTAGTTCCTGTGACGTAGGACTTCGCGCCAAATCTTAAGACGCCTTCTCCGCGCGTCCTTTTGTTGATAAGGGCTTGCGTTCGCGCCTTTTGGGAAGAAACAATCTTTCATTGTTCTGAATCCGTGTCCACGTGTCTTCCAAGACTGTTTGATGATAGCGTAGAAAGAAAGGATTTGTCTGTCTATTTGTTGGTCTATTTCTTGTTGATCCGCTACATAAGTAATTGATAATTATATAATTAATAAATATTATTAATTTTATATTCTATTTATATTTATTAATATTAAAATGTATCGTGGTAAAAATAATTCATTAAATATTTTTTATCATCATTTCTAAAAAAAATATTTTCCACGAAGGTCACGTCAATCATATGAGAGATGTTGCTGGTATTAATCACGTCGGGATAGGAGCGGATTTTGACGGTATTAACAGGTAAGCATTTCATTAGAATTGGCTTATTAGTGAGTGGATGTGTGTGTGTGTGTGTGGGAGGGGAGAGAGAGAGGTTAACAAGGACTCTAGATCCACTCTAGGTTAGCCGAAGAAGAAAGGGTTCTTTTGCATTATCCTCCCAACACTAATTTTTGTATATAATGTTGGTTTGGTTTTGGTTATGGTACTTTATTTTCCTTCCATTATAAAAAAAATTAATATTGGTATTAGGTTAGGTTAGGTTAGGTTAGGTTAGGTTAGGTTACGGTAAAAACAGCCCGCCGCAGGCGTTAGCCAAATTAGTGTTGGGAGGATAATGCAAAAGTACCGAGGAAAGTATAAAAGTTAGAAATAGCAATGAAAAAAATACTGAAAACTTATGTCATGCTTACATTTATAGACGTAGAAAGCTTTCACACAGAAATAGTAGTAATAGTAAATTATAGAACAGACAAAAGTCTCTCCCTCCTCCGCCAGCCACTGCTGACAGAAAATAATGGTGAAAGAAGATCTATAGGACAGTAGGAAAAAGTATAATGAAGAAAATAATTTCAGAGTCCATTCACACCATGCCGTACACTTATCTCGTGTACTCAGTTACGCATTAGAAGACAGCGGAAAATAAAGGATACCATCAATACTAAACTACTTAAACTAATCTGAGAGAGAGAGAGAGAGAGAGAGAGAGAGAGAGAGAGAGAGAGATTGATTGATTGATTGATTGATTGATTTTGTATAATTTTTTGCGAAGTATTTCATGTATTTTGTACCATTTTTTGCAAAGTATTTCATGTATTTTGTACCATTTTTTGCAAAGTATTTCATGTATTTTGTACCATTTTTTGCAAAGTATTTAATGAAATATTTACAGCAAGCGGGCATATTTGAACAGTCTGTCCAGTCTGTCCCTCCTGCAACAACACTGAAAAGATGTGATTCCCTTTTACAAAAATGGTTTGTTTTGAAAGTTTACTTTACAGCTCATCCCTAAGGATATGGAATTTAGAATAGGTTCTACGCCTTCCTCATGCGAGTCCTAAAAGGCAAGTACACGGAAATCCCTTTGGGTCCAGACTATATCAAGTCTTCTTGTGGGTAATAGAAATAGGGATTGTGTTGAGTCCCTCCCAGGGACCCATCCCCGAAAAGCACACTCCCACAAACGACACAATGTGCTTCGGGCTTCGAGTGTCGCTCCCACTTATCACCACGAATTAAAAAACCCGATTTTTAGATAGTATGTTACAAAGTAGTAACATTGCAATGTACTGATTGTCTGTATACAGTAGAATGTGGAGTAATTGAGAAAATGGCCTAGACGTTTAAAATTTTTTATTTTACCGGAGCTGGAGGTTTGTTAAGTTAAATTAACTTATTGAACACGCATCATCTTCGACTTTACCTGAGTTTTAAGTCATACAGTGTAGCTAACAATGGATGGTAGGGGTGCGTACATACAATTGCACGAAAAAGTAAGTTAATACATCCAATTGCAATCGATTTGTATGATTGTGGATGGAGAGTATGTTTTGTACCTAAATATGACAAATGTTTTGCACATCTAGCAACACTATCCTATCATTCGAAAATAGTTTACGCATGCGTAATCGCATAAAAAGACCTTAATCCTCATCAAAGTTGTGAAAAGGAGACCGAACGAGAGTAAGTGAACCAGCGTCATAAATTTGTTGAATGAAGGTGCTTTGCTGACATATTTCATCCTGTAGAAGGTAACATTGTTAATATAAAAGTAGTGATACTATTTCAATGTGATTGATCACCTTTGTAATTAGTTTCCTCTGCATTTCAGACATCATTTTGGTCCAGACAACATGAAAAGACTCGAGTATCATGCTTAGCTTTGGACGGATGAAACAAAGTACCTTTTCCCCAGGTGGTAGGGGTGTCATCATTTTGGGCACTAGAGAAGTTTTGTCTGTCGACTTTGTGTTTCTTCGATAAGAGTGACTTTCGTCGTGCTACCCAACCATGAAGTCCTGATCGGTTCATGGTTTTTCGTATTGTGGAACGATGAACGTGTGTGTTGGCGCTTGCCAAAGATCCTTGAAGGTCTTTAGATGTCACTCTTGGATTACTGCTAGTCTCACGAACGAGTCCCCTTATCTTGAGTGAGATCTTCGGTGGTCGTCCACTCCTTTGGCAAGGTTGTCGTCGTCTTTGTCCCTTCATTTGTAAACAGACGAACAGTTGACACATAGATTCCATATTTCGCCGATATCTTCTTGTACTCTTCCCCAGAAGTATGAGCATTGACAATGAACCTCCGTAGGTCAATCGAGAGCTCTTCTTTCACTCTATGCATGATACCCGATGTTCTTCGTTATCTGCACCAAAATGATCCCTGAAATGCAAAAGAAACTAATTACAAAGCTGATCAATCACATTAAAATAATATCACTACGTTCATACTAGCAATGTTACCTTCAACGAAATGAGACATTTAAGCAAAGCACCTTCGTTCAACAAATTTATGACGATACATAAATCGTTTACTTACTTTCGCGCGGCCTCCTTTTAACAACTGAGCGCACCACTAAGGTTTTTGTGTGCGATTATACATGCGTAAACTATTTTCCAATGGTAGGATAGTGTTGTGTTGCCAGATATGCAAAAGGTTTGTCATATGTAGATACAAAACATATTCTCCATCCATACCCATACAAATCGATTGCAATGGATGTGTTCACTTACTCTTTCGCACAGTTGTAGGCTATAGATCGTATGTTGTCTTGCTGTCTGGAGGTTTTATGAATTCAAGATTCTAATTTCAGTCAGTTAGAGGACTATTTTTTTCTTTTGCAATGCAGTAATGCCAAATCTTGGAAGACGTGGTTGTGCTTGGATTATCAGTTTGCTCTTTACTTGACGTCCATTCTAGCTCTTAAACTTGAAAATATTTTCCAGAACTCCGGAAGGACTTGAGGACGTATCGCGATATCCCAACCTTCTCCTCGAACTCCTGAAGAACGAGTCTTGGTCGGAAGACGACGTAGGCAAATTAGCGGGAGGAAATTTCCTTCGAGTTATGAAGAAAAATGAGGAAGTGAGAATTATACAATTTAGTACTCTTATTTCCTGAATACTTTTCATAAATTTCTGGTCATAGGATTTTACCATAGGTAGATCGAACCCCTCCGGAATTTATGTCAGTTCTAATTTCACCTTCAAACAAAATTCCAACTTGGAAAAACCTTTCACTCCTCTTCTGATTTCATCAGTTCCGTTTAGGATTAACTCAAGTCCTGATTTAAATCAGAATCATTTTAAAACTGATAATAAATTAAAAGATAATTAATTCAATTATTAAAAAATAATTAATTCGATTATTTCAATTAAATTAATATGCTTTACCGTAGAGAAACGGGAGTAAGATCCTTTGTTTTGTTCATCTTAATACTTTTTTCATTAAAACCAATATCTTCGTTTCTATTTAATTAAGATAAAATATAAAAATTAAAGTTTATATTTCATTAAAAAAAAGAGGGAATGGGTTTTGGTTTAATCCCAATCGCACAACGATGAAACAGCCACGATTAAGTTTGGTTTATATCGCAATTATTGGTAGGTATTAAAAAACCTGTACTCGCAAGTCACTCGAAATAGTGTACTTTTCTTTGAATTTTGCTTATCTAATACTCTTAACTCAAATAACTTAACTGCCATCTAGAACGTAGTCTTATTAGCAATGAACACTTAACGCAAAAATATTACACGATAATGAATGGACACGTACAGGGATTTCGCACAACTCTACATACAGTCTGAACTTGCTTGAACTTTCGAGATAATAAGGGCAGAGATACAAATATAAACAGACATAAAAATAGAAGAAAACTATATATATTAGGCTCAAAGGCTTATATCTTTTTAAGTAAATATATAATTAAAAATTCCAATTCAAAGTAAAGTAAATTAACATTTAATTTAAAAGACAATAAAATTACAAAGTTTTTCGAGAGGCTCAACTCTTCTTCGTTCAGGTAAGCAAATATATGTAAAGTAGGTACGTTATTTTCGGGCAAAATGTTAATTTTGCAGACTATTTAAAGTAATTAGAATCCAAAATAATTTTAAGTCATCTTAACCAATATGGTTTCCAATCTCAGAAAGACTTCTTCGATCCTGGAGCCACTGTCATTCCGATCACCAAACAAATTCGGATTCAGATTCCAATTCCGGTTGCCTTAAAACCGGAAGAAGTTCCGATTCAAGAATCGGAATCAACCATGCTATGTTTTTTAGTAATACGTATTGGTAGAAATTGTTGATGGAAATACAAAGAGTGAAAAAATATTAAAGCATGAAAATATTTTGTAGTACAATATTTCTTTAGGCTTTTGTTTCGTAAACAACAACAACAACAATTAATTTTCCTTTCTTTTTCATTTTTACTCGGAAGTTATTCGTTGTTTGTTTCCTGTTTCCGGTTTGTAAAGAGAAAACATTTATTTTTTGCGTCTTTTATGAGAGACCAAAATCACATAAATGTAAAGTTTAAATAAAAACATTTGTCCTTTTTCACATCTAAATACAGGATGTTCAAAACGAAACGCAACCGTCCCGAAACAAAAAAAAAGGGTTAGATTACAATAATAATATATGCATTCTCCAATGGGTTGCATTTCTTTTGAACACCCTGTATATGTAACAGTTCCTAAGTGGGTCTGTTAACAATAACTGTTGTAGAAAATGACGCCATTTTCTTTGTTTTTTTTAGCTTCTAATTAAGGCAAACATAAATTAATTAGGACTGCCATGTTAGGGAGGAGAGAGTCTCCTTCTATCGTTTGATCATTTTGTTCATTACTCTTACGCAAATAATTCACAACACAAAAACAACATTTACAACAGTAATAATAGTAATGAAAATTTAATACTAATAATTACACTATTTTTGATTGTAATGTACCTTTTTGTAAACTCTAATGTAAGAAAAATGTTTGCAGCATCAAAGAAAACTTTTGAACTATTCTTGAATAAAACAAAGCGACAGCTTTGGGATCACCTGAAAATCAGGGCACCCCAGCCTTCTTTAGTTAGTTTTTTTAAGGCTAACTAACGAAAATATCACGACCTAACCTAACCAATCGTCAAGGGCGTACTGTTGACCTAACGATTGGTTAGGTTAGGTCGTGATATTTTCATTAGTTAGCCTTATAAGGCTAACTAGAAAAGGGTGGGGGCCCTGATCTTCAGGTGATCCCAGCTTTGTTGATGTCTAATCCAACGTTTCGTCTGTACGCTTCAAACACTTTCTTGAAAATAGTACGCTTTTTAATTTAAATTAAAACTAGCATACATTAAGACACAGCTAAATAGAAGGAATAAAACTATGTGAAGCATACCTAATTTTAGTGTGCAGTGATAACCAATTTGCGCAGTAATAATTTCAATTTGTGAAGTAATAAATTTAAAATTTGTGCAGTGATAAATTATGTTCTATATCGGATACAGAACCTAATTTATCACTGCATAAATTTTCAATTTATCACTGCACAAATTGAAATTATTACTGCGCATATTGGTTATCACTGCACACTAAAATTAGGTATGATGTGAAGCTAGTCACATATACGTAAGAAGAGATCATTTAAAACTACAAAAGTTTTGTTGTAGGATTTTGGATATTGAGCGGCCATTTTTGTAAATGTTTAGAAAGTTTAACATTTTATTATACTCAGTATTAATTTCTGGTCTAACTTTCTCAATTAACAGTGATTCAACTATTGGCGTATCATACACTGTGTTCGATGTAAAATTTTGGAATTATTTAAGATTTTATTGGTCGGTAATTTTCCGTGTTCAGTTTTTGTGTGTTTGTCAAAGTGTTTATAGGAATAAGTGTTCCAGAAATATTTTCAGTACTCTGTAATAGGAGTTCTATTTCATCTTGCATAAAGTTTAAAATCCCCTCCAGAGGCGAGGGCGTCAATCTGGGGAATATTGCAGCTGATTAAGGCATGGGAGATGACGTCACCATAGGTGGAAAAAATTAATAAGATGGCTTTTTAAAATTTATTTTTAGCGCATTTAAAATTTAAATGTTACCGAAAATATGAGCAAACTTATCTGATTTATGCTCAAAACACTGTTATCGGTCTATATGGACCCGCTGGGCCGCAAAGAGTTAAGTATACTTTAGAACATCGGTTCTTGCTACAAGGCCCGAAAGAGAAGTGAGGCAACAGGGTGAGTTTGTACGGCTCTTGTTAGTCTTTCGCAACACTCCATCAAATTTTATCTTCACAACTATTCCCATATTCATCCGTGGTTTAACGCTCCTAAAAACTGAAACCTAGGGATCACGCGAACCTAAATAGGCTCGTAACAAGTAATCAAAACTGCACCTCAAAGTCTAAACAACTTACAAGGTCAGTGCAGTAAATTTTGTTGATTCATGAGCGAGTTTTCTTAGAAGAGTTAAAAATAAGGACCACTGATTTAATAAGTATCTGAATTCTAATAAAAAACAAATACAATATTTTTTTATTAATTTTGATTTCCATGACAAGTGACAACTGCAGCCACCAAATGTGACAACCTTCCTTGTCCATTTTCGAAGCTCGAACTTATTAGTTTTCATCGACATAATGACTGTATTCGACAAATACAGCACATTATGGTACTCCTTTCTTTCCCATTTCTCTAAACATGATTTGGGGGGGGGGGGGGCACCAATTAATTTCATCGGAGTTCCGGTTATCATCTTCTGAATCATTCTGTGATCCATACACGTTAATGCTGAGTCTTATGCCATTTTTCCAACCAAATACTCTCGTCTACAAGCAGTCATAAAATTATAGTTTTTATTGTACAATTATCGTGCTTTAAAGAAAATAATTATCGTATTCTGCGATGATATATGAGGCGATGCGTGGAAGAAGGGCGACCTAGCCAAAATCAAATCTTTGAGAAAAATGCATTTTAAGTTGGAGAGGTATTTATCGACAATTAGGTAGATGAAGGGCGACCTAGCCATTTTTGGCGAAAATGAATTATTGCTGTTTTCAGTAGCTTAATATATTAAGCTACTGAAAATCAGCAATAATTCATTTTCGCCAAAAATGGCTAGGTCGCCCTTCTTCCACGCATCGCCTCATATTATTTGTAAAAGTAAATATAAACAGTAACGCTAAAAGTCTTTATAGTATTATTAAAAAATAGACATCACTTGTCTTCATTAAATCTGTAATTATAGAACTTAGTCTTAGTCTTTACTTAGTCCTCATTAAATCTATAATTACAGAACTGCAGATAAAAAATCTATGAAAATAAGAATGTCACCAATAATTACGTGAAAATAAACTGCGTTGCAATTATAAATAACTAATTTGACCAATCACCTAGCTGGCGTCCACATTCACTTACAACAGCGCCCTCTCGAGTCTTGCACCTAAAGCAAACTGCTCTACTTGCTCCCCGTAGCTACTAGCTACGCCTCTACTTCTTAACAATAATGATATTTCTGTGATTGTTTAGGATTCATAAAATTTATATATTTGCTTAATTTTTCGGCTTTTTTAATTCACTTCATTTATTGTAAAGACATTCAGCCATCATGAGAACTTAAATACTATTAGATAAACAAATCAACTGAGGGTTCTTGTTGTTGTTGTTGTTGATACAGATCTTTGAAAGAGATTTGCCTCGCTCCGATCAGAACTATTTGGTTTTAAAGACCATGTCCTACCAGAACTGCTAAGATTTCTTAAATGAGATCTTCAATATGGGCTTGGGGCCCAGTTTGTTGACCTATAATACGTACTTGGAGTGGGTATTTGTGCATTGTTTTGAACTACAGTGGATTTTAGAGTTCAGTCACCATTGTTGCCTTCTGATAATAATAATAATAATAATAATAATAATAGTAATAATAATAATAATTTCATAATTTTTTAATAATTTCTCATTTTTTTCAAGATTCGAGATGAACTTCTTTCGACTCCACCCTACGAAGATCATATCCATCCCGATAATTTGGCGGGAAGAAGAACTTGCTGGTACACCTGACAAGGGAAAACTACCAGTAGTTTCATCCTGGTCTTCTCAGTTCTTTTGCTGTCATCATTGTGTTCATCGTCATGTAATATTTAAGTCTAACCCTCCATTTGTTTGTTTAATATATATATATATATATATATATATATACTATAGTTTTCCATACCACCGTACCCCACGCAATTTACCAAAAAAAAATAGCTATATACTTCTAAAGTCAGTCCTCAAAAAAACGTTTTCTATTCAATAAAGAAAATTTTAGTAATTGCGTTAATTTGGTTAACTATTGTATGTAGTGTTAATTGTAGTTGTGACTAAAATGCCTATGTTATTTGTTGTGTTTTATGTTACCTGTATTTCATTACATTGTACAAATAAAATCTACAAAAGAAATCATCCCTATACATGAATTACTCTTCGTAATTATTATTGCTGTTGTTGTACCAAACCAATAATAACTAGTTTTATTTTTACTATATAGAAAATTAGCTGCAAAATGAACTTCTCAAAACTTGTTTGCAATAACCGTAATGAAAAGGGAACAATTCTAAATTTACACTTTAATATAAACTGTAATTATTTACGTTTCTATATATATATATATATATAAACATGGATGTGAGCGTGTATATATGATCACACGTTTGAGTCCGAATAACTTTTCAGACCTGTAAGTTGGATAAGATGATAGTAATCAGACTATAATATAAAAGTGAATATATATATATATATATATATAATTTTTCCTTTTAATAAAAACTTATTTCCCCTCGTAGCAGAAACTGAGATGAATAGCAAACTATGATAGGACTAAATATTAAATAAAAATTTCTAATTTTATATCAACGAAAAAAAACGGTAAAATCAAATGTATAAATTAGGTACTTTACTCTTCAGTGAATTTGTAGAATCGTATTTCGAAAGGACAAATTGATTAAACAGATTTTTATAATGATTATATATGTATATATGATAGGAAATATACATATATATATATGTAAAGTATTATAGGGATATGAGGCTTTTATAGCTCTATCTAAAAGTTGCTTATATAGGCTATAGCATATATAATTATATAATATTATATATTATGACAATTATAATACTGTTGATATAGTGTGTGTCCCAAAATGAATATACAAAAACATTATTTGCTGTTTTATTTTTACAGGTAAAGAAAATTAAAAAAAAACATGTTATTAAGCAGGTTTTGAATTTTTTTTAACACTTGTTTTTATTTAATATGTAAGAAATTATTAATTAAAGACTTTCATATGAAATGTGTGATTAAGTACAAACTTTATAAAGGGAAGCTAATGCGCACATACCAAGACTTGTGCAGCTATTGTACTGTACTTAAAATATTTAAATTTTTAGGTCATTGAGTGTGTAAACTACGTCCCACGAGGGAGGGGAGCCATTTTTAATTGACATTGAAGGCTATAATAGGCTCGTCTACAGTACATTCTAAATTTCATCGCTCTGTTAATTACTTCGTTTTTGAGAGAAGGCAAACTTTGTTACAGTTGTGCATGAAAGTGGTTCAATTGTTACTGCTCAAAAACGCTTTTGACGTTAAATGAACAAGCCACTGCCTGAAAGCGACAGTATACGAAGATAGGTTGATCAGTTTCTAAAAACTAGAACTGCCCTTAAAGGGAAATCTCCCAAAAGGCCGAACAAATCTCTTGAAAGAATAAATGCAGTTCGTGAAGCCATACCAGAAGTCATGAGAAGTCAATTAGGAGAGGAGAGGCTGAGTTGAATTTCTCGCGTTCTTCTGTTCATAGAATCCTTCATAAAGAATTGCATTTCAAAGCTTACAAAGTGCAGGTGCTCCAGCATCTTTTAGAGGAAGATTATGAAACCGGAATAAACACATACAATGATTTAATCGAAACGATAGAATCAAATCAACACTTTCTACCAAATCTCATTTTCATTGACGAGGGAACACTCCCTATTTCAGGCAAAGTAAACCGCCATAACTTTACGATTTGGGGTGAATATAACCTACGTGAAATCTTTGAACATGGGAGAGATTTCCCTCAAATAAATGTCTGGTGTGCTTTGTCACGTTCTCGCACCTGTGAACCTTATTTGTTTGACGAACGAACTATAACTGGTGGTTCTTAAGTAAAGATGCTAGGGAAGTTTTAACTCCACAGTTTCAAAAAGCTCCCTGCTTGTTACAAAGAACAACCTTCCAACAAGATGGAGCACCACCACATTTTGCTCAGAATGTTCGAACATTTTTGAACCAAACACTTCCAGACCAGAACGTTGGTTTGGTAGGGGGAGGACCTACAAAATATTCTGCTCACTCCACCGATTTACTCCTTTTGGACTTCTATTTTTAGGTCGTTTCTAAAACAAAAGTCTGCCATAACAAACCAAAGGGTCTTCGAAGGCCAAAACATCGAATCCGTGATGTTGTCATGTCCATCTCTGAAACTGTGTTGGAAAATGTGTTTTCAGAATTTGAACGCAAAATAAGATTAATTAAAGCTAATGATGGAAGAAATGTACAAGTTTATTAACTGAATTAAATAAAACTTATAACCCTTGGCCCCTCCTTCCTGCGTAAAAATATATAGATATAATGTCATTTGGATTTTACTGTTACATGAACTAATAAATATATAGTTAAGATTTGTTTTTGGTATAGTCATTTTGAGACACACACAAACGCGCGCGCGCGCGCGCACACACACACACACACACACACTATATATATATATATATATATATATATATATATATATATATATGTTGTTATATTGTTAATTTACTTTATACAAATACATATAGTTTATAAATACATAGATTATTGAATGTTTTATTTCAAAAACCTATTTCAAACTTTGCCAAATAATTGTATTTTATACTCCCTTTATATTTTTGAAGCTTCCACAGTATATATATTATATATATATATATATCATCTTGAAGAAATGACATGAGACCGCTTTCTATGTGGTAAACTCAGTGTTTTTTAAAAAAATATTATTATTATTATTATTATTATTATTATTATTATTATTATCATTATTATTATTATTATATAGGTACTGAATCCTCTACAATGAAGTTTGTTTTGCATCAAGCAAATTGGTGGGTTGTTCTTTGGAAGCGAGTGAAATTGATTTCAAAACGGAGTTCCATTTCGTAAAATATATGTATAATTTTTTTTTTTTAATGGAAATTTCATGTTGTAATAATGGAATTAAATAAATGGATTAGTTTTACTCATGTTCTTACTCATGTTCTTCCTCCAAAATGGTGTTTCGTATTACGATTTATCGCAATAATAAATAAATGACTGTTATTATACATTTATTTTTAGTTCAATCCTCTCTCTCTCTCTCTCTCTCTCTCTCTCTCTCTCTCTCTCTCTCTCTCTTAGGTTTTCAAGCTCTTACGCGGGTTCAACGATGTCGATTTTAGAAGTATGTTTAGTTTAAATGATAACCCAACTCGCAACAATGGTTGGAAGTTGGATTTGAAACGGTTTAGGACTAGTGTGTGTGGGAATTACTTTACGTATAAGATCTGTGACACATGGAACAGGTTACCTTCGGAAGTTGTGAACAGTTCTTCTGTGGATCAGTTCAAGAAAAGGGTAGACGAAATCTTGCACACTATTTGAGTGTGTAAAGACATTTAGGACCTCAGTCTGCGGAAATTTCTTTTCCTATAAAATAGTTAATATCTGGAACCAACTTCCCTCAGAGGTTGTTTCCAGTCAAAGTGTAAATGTGTTTAAAAATAGGCTAGACAAAGTAATGAATACTCTCATGTGAGCAAACTAAATATAGAGCTATTTATATGTTCTCCACTTTCCTGTAAAATTTCCTTGGCTACTTTTCCAGGGTCAAGGTATTTTCTTCAACCTTTTTCCGTACCTGCCTCTGGCAGGGAGGGAGCGGAGGGTGGGGAGAGAGCCTTCTACATTTCTATCCAGTTTTCTACTACTGCTAGGATAGTTGAAAGAAAAATAAACTTTTACAAAATTTTCCCTGGCACCCGTTGCCATTGGTACCTCCTCGGTATGGGCCGCAAGGCCTTTTGAGGTACTTCTTTTCCTTGTAAATCCTTGTAACTCTCTCTCTCTCTCTCTCTCTCTCTCTCTCTCTCTCTCTCTTTTCTAGTGGGGTTCCTCAGGGTTCCGTTTTGGGGCCACTGTTGTTTATCATTTACATAAATGATATCGACGGTGGCATCGTCAGTCGGATCGCCAAATTCGCTGATGACACCAAGCTTGGGGCCAATGTTGGGACGCCCGAAGCGATCGAGGAACTGCGTGCGGACCTAGGTAGGATAGGAGAGTGGTCCGAAAAATGGCAAAAATGCCGTTTAACTTGGGTAAATGCAAAGTGATGCACATTGGCTACGCCAATCCCAAGTCGGACTACTCGATGTTGGGTAGTAATATCGAGGTGACTGATTTAGAAAAGGACTTGGGTGTGCTAATTAGCAGCGACCTTAAGTTTACGAAACAGTGTGTAGAGGTGGGAAAGAAAGCCCAGAAACTATTGGATTATATCAGGAGGCAATTTCAGTTTCGGAACAAGGAGATTGTGCTCTCACTGTACAATTCCCTTGTTCGGCCGCACCTGGAGTATGCTGTGCAGTTCTGGTCGCCCACCCTCAGGAAAGATATTGAGAGGCTGGAGCGAGTGCAGGCAAGGGCCACAAAGTTAATCCCTTCCGTTAGGCATATGGGCTACAATCGACGGTTACGCGCCCTGAACTTGTTTTCGCTTGAAACTCGGAGGCTGCGCGGTCAACTGATCGAGGTTTTCAAGCTCTTACGCGGGTTCAACGATGTCGATTTTAGAAGTATGTTTAGTTTAAATGATAACCCAACTCGCAACAATGGTTGGAAGTTGGATTTGAAACGGTTTAGGACTAGTGTGTGTGGGAATTACTTTACGTATAAGATCTGTGACACATGGAACAGGTTACCTTCGGAAGTTGTGAACAGTTCCTCTGTGGATCAGTTCAAGAAAAGGTTAGACCAAATTTTGCACACTATTTGAGTGTGTAGAAAATTTTCCGTGGCACCCGTTGCCATTGGTACCTCCTCGGTATGAGCCGCAAGGCCTTTTGAGGTACTTCTTTTCCTTGTAACTCCTTGTAACTCTCTCTCTCTCTCTCTCTCTCTCTCTCTCTTTCTCTCTCTATATTTGTTAGATAAGTTTAATATTTATTTACTTTATTATTGAGATTAGGGCAAGCACTATTGCTTAATAATTAGACAATTATATTAATTATACTTAATTTATTCCTTTTCCGGTTAACGAACATAATTTCATATTGTTTAAATTCTGTTTTTTTCGGCTGAATTTATCTGGGAAAGTTAACGTTCGGACAGGATACATTTTAACCAGAAGGGGAAAAAGAAGTATGGTGATTTACGAACATTAATTTGTATAATCTCGATAAACTAGACCCCCAAACCAGCAATTGATCCTGCTCCCCAAACAGTTAACCTACTCCCCCAGCAGTTAGTCCCCTCCCCCAGCAGTTAGTCCCCCTCCCCCAGCAGTTAGTCCCGCCTCCAACAGCATGTAGTCCCCATCCAACAGCAGGTAGTCCCCTCCAACAGCAGGTAGTCCCCCTCCCCCAGTAGTTATCCCCCTCCCCCAGTAGTTAGTCCCCCCTCCAACAGCAGGTATGACTCTCCCTCCACGTTGGAGGGGGCTCAAGCTCCTGCGGAGATTGTCCCTCGTTAGTGAGGGGCTATTCAACTCCGGACAGCCCTGGCTGTTCGGGAAACGGGTCGTGCTAGGGGCGTCAGAATAGGGGAGGCTCCCTCCGTGCAATGCTTTTTATGCTAGGTCGATCAGGAACAAGTTTGGCGAAGCTACGGGCACTCTTAGCATCAGAATACCAGGATATCGTTGCTATCACCGAGTCCTTGATTCATACTGATCGTAGGGACTACGTTGGGGAGTTCGAAATTCCCGGTATAGAATGTTTCACAAAGACCGCACCCGTGGGGAGGGTGGTGGTACTAATATACGTCAGAGACACGTTGAGTCCGGTTGACTGCCAGTTCCGGTCGGAACGGGAGCTGCTTGGCGTCGATCTGACGTGGGAGGGACGAACTATAGGTTAATCTTGGTGTACAGACCTCCGCATCTCCTCCTCGTGGAGGTACAGCCCTGTACACCGAACTCAGTAGCCTGCTAGGGGATAGGTGTGTGTAGTTTTAGGAGACTTCAACTGTCGCGGCATAAAGTGGAAAACAGGACTGCCGACTGAAGGGAGGAGGCTAGTTGACTTTGCTGATGAGAACTTCCTCACTCAGTGGGGTCAACGAGCCTACACGTGGCGAAAGCGTTCTAGACTTAGTATTCACGACCCAAGACAACCTCGTCACTGGCTCACCGTTGACGAATCATTGGGCGGGAGTGATCACGGTCTTATTAGGTTCCGTGTTGCGTCCCTCGGGTGAAGCGTAGTACCTCGAGACAGTAAGCTCGATCTCCGGCGGCGAACTTTGTTAGCCTCAGGGATAGCGTAGGAGAGATGGGTTAGAGTTGGCGGGCGATGTGAGGGAGTGTGGAGTGCATTCCGGACGAGTTTATGGTGCTGCAGTCTGCTGCCATACCCTCAAACCGTGACCCCTGCTTCACACAGCCAAAGTGGTTTCATCGTGACATCGCTTCGGCTATCCGAAATAGGAAAGTACCGTATAGGAGGGCGAAGGCCATCGTTCACGAGAACACTGAAGCGTATGTCCGCATGTGTAGGGAAGTGAAGGCGAAGGTAGGCTGGCGAAACGTAACGAAAAACTACGGTGGCAAGCATCTGCAAGGGGAACCCTAAGGAATTCTTCAGTTAGTTAATAGTAGAAAGCCATTAGAAGCATGATAGGTCCGTTAAAGACGGAAGCGGCATTCTGAGGACCTCCGACGCGGACTCGCTAATGTGCTTAATGAGTACTTGCGGGAGTGTTCACTAGGGAGGATACCCGCGTCATCCCCGAGCCAGGCGTGAGGCACGAAGGTGCTGGCCTGGATAGTGTTAGATGTACCGCGACAGTCGTTGCGATAGAATAGACAAACTGAGCGCGTTTAGGCTCCTGGGCCAGACCAGTTTCTCCCAGAGTGTTGCGAGAAGGGATAATAGCTGATAGGATCGTTGACCATTTGGATTCCTACAAGCTGCTTGGGGACTCCCACATGGGTTTTGACGGCATAGGTCGTGTCTCACCAACTTGCTCGAGTTTTTCCACGTCATGTTGAGTTGAGTACGATAAGAGTAGGGCTATTGATATACTTTATCTCGACTTTCAGAAAGCCTTTGATAAGGTACCTCACCTCGGCTAACGGCGAAAGTGCGCCCGCTGGGTATCGGTGGGGAAATAGGTAGGTGGATTGAAAACTGGCTGAGGAATAGGCGGCAGAGGGTGGTAATTAAAGGGCTAGATCGGTTGGGCCTCGGTCACTAGTGGGGTTCCTCAGGGTTCCGTTTTGGGGCCACTGTTGTTTATCATTTACATAAATGATATCGACGGTGGCATCGTCAGTCGGATCGCCATATTCGCTGATGACACCAAGCTTGGGGCCAATGTTGGGACGCCCGAGCGATCGAGGAACTGCGTGCGGACCTAGGTAGGATAGGAGAGTGGTCCGAAAAATGGCAAATGCCGTTTAACTTGGGTAAATGCAAAGTGATGCACATTGGCTACGCCAATCCCAAGTCGGACTACTCGATGTTGGGTAGTAATATCGAGGTGACTGATTTAGAAAAGGACTTGGGTGTGCTAATTAGCAGCGACCTTAAGTTTACGAAACAGTGTGTAGAGGTGGAAAAGAAAGCCCAGAAACTATTGGGTTATATCAGGAGGCAATTTCAGTTTCGGAACAAGGAGATTGTGCTCTCACTGTACAATTCCCTTGTTCGGCCGCACCTGGAGTATGCTGTGCAGTTCTGGTCGCCCACCTTCAGGAAAGATATTGAGAGGCTGGAGCGAGTGCAGGCGAGGGCCACAAAGTTAATCCCTTCCGTTACGCATATGGGCTACAATCGACGGTTACGCGCCCTGAACTTGTTTTCGCTTGAAACTCGGAGGCTGCGCGGTCAACTGATCGAGGTTTTCAAGCTCTTACGCGGGTTGAACGATGTCGATTTTAGAAGTATGTTTAGTTTAAATGATAACCCAACTCAACAATGGTTGGAAGTTGGATTTGAAACGGTTTAGGACTAGTGTGTGTGGGAATTACTTTACTTATAAGATCTGTGACACGTGGAACAGGTTACCTCCAGAAGTTGTGAACAGTTCCTCTGTGGATCAGTTCAAGAAAAGGGTAGACGAAATCTTGCACACTATTTGAGTGTGTAAAGACATTTAGGACCTCAGTCTGCGGAAATTTCTTTTCCTATAAAATAGTTAATATCTGGAACCAACTTCCCTCAGAGGTTGTTTCCAGTCAAAGTGTAAATGTGTTTAAAAATAGGCTAGACAAAGTACTGAATACTCTCATAGTTTAAGACTAAAACAAATGAAAACTCTACAGGAGATCGCTTGCACGGTGTCTCTGTGAGCAAGCTAAATATAGAGCTATTTATATATTCTCCACTTTCCTGTAAAATTTCCTTGGCTACTTTTCCAGGGTCAAGGTATTTTCTTCAACCTTTTTCCGTACCTGCCTCTGGCAGGGAGGGAGCGGAGGGTGGGGAGAGAGCCTTCTACTTTTCTATCCAGTTTTCTACTACTGCTAGGATAGTTGAAAGAAAATAAACTTTTACAAAGTTTTCCCTGGCACCCGTTGCCATTGGTACCTCCTCGGTATGGGCCGCAAGGCCTTTTGAGGTACTTCTTTTCCTTGTAACTCCTTGTAAATCTCTCTCTCTCTGTGCTGTGTGGTCTCTCCAGTATCTTTTTTTAATAGTGACTAAGTGACAAAGTTTGATTGTATATTTGTTAGATAAGTATAATATTTATTTACTTTATTATTGAGATTAGGGCAAGCACTATTGCTTAATAATTAGACAATTTATTATTAATTATACTTCATTTATTCCTTTTCCGGTTAACGAACATAATTCCATATTGTTTAAATTCTGTTTTTTCGGCTGAATTTCTCTGGGAAAGTTAACGTGAAATAAGTTTGCATTATTTTAGACGGTAGTTACAGATTACATTTTCAGACGAGTTACATAGTAAGATTTGTATATTCGAGTCTATTTCCGTTTCCGGTCTTACACGTGCTCTCGCAGGTCCATTTCCGGTCTGTAACACGTGCTCTCGCAGGTCCATCTCTCGCATTCACTACTTCTCTCCCACGATCCGTTGTATAAATTAAAATAACATATTATATTATTTAAAGTAACATCATTCTGCATTGTTATAAACGGCTCCCTACAGATCCCATTCAGTTCCGTATTCAATTCCATTTCCGGTCTGAAACACGTGCCACTCGTCTGCGCGTGTTTATTTCGTATTTCGGCATTCACCAATCCTCCCTCACTAACCAATATACTAATTAAAATAGCATTGTAATATTTAAATTAATATCAGACTGCATTGTTACTAACGGCAACCCACAGGTTCCATTCAATTCTGTATTCAACTCAGTTTCCGGTCTGTAACACGTGTTTACTTCCGAACTCACCATTACCCCTCTCACCATTCGTTATATTAATTAAAGTAGCATATTGTATTATTTAAAAGTAACGTATCGTATTAATTAAAAGGAACATATTGTATTATTTAATTAACGTATCGTAATAAAAAAAAAGAGAGAAAATATGACAGGGCCAGCTAAATTGAAAGCAGAATGCTTTAAATGTAAAGTTAATCATTGGTGCGTTGACTTCCCCGAAGGTGGTATCAGCGATATCACATCCCTTAGTATATGTTTGTTTTGTAAACTTAGAGACAACCACGAAAAGGAAGTGAAAGAGCTAAAGGAATTAGTAAAAAAGCTTGAAGCTACGCTCGTAGCACTGGAAATCCATCCCAGTAGACAAGATGAAACTAAAAACACACAAGCAGATTTAAACTGTAAAATTAAGCATCTAGAGCAAAGCGTGGCACGCTTGGAAAACACGGTGACTATTCCGGAAAATAGAACGGAGGACCAAGAATTCAAATTGGTCAAAAATAAAAGACCCTCCAAACCAAAACCAAAACATCAGGATTTGGAACCCATTACCATCAAAAATAAGTTTCACTTACTTGCTGATGAGGAGGATGAATCCTTTTTAATTGGGGATTCTATAGTAAGGAATCAAGGGGACTTTTTCGGAGCAAGACGGGCGACCAAGAGAAAGCTCCGATGTTTTCCAGGTGCCACAAGCCAGATAATTAATAGGGAATTAGGCAAAATTAATATCAAGAATAAGAGTTGCCCTATCATTGTCCATGTTGGTGGCAATGACGTTTTTATGGGAGGGACAGGAGGGCAGACAGAGCCCATTATAAAAGAATTTAAGAACCTAACTGACAAGGTTAGGGATAGGACAGACATGGGTATGGTCGTAGGAATTCTCCCTCGAATGCGTGCTAGTGACTATACTCTAAGTAAGGGCATTAGCATAAATAAAAGAGTTAAACGCATGTGTGATGAAAAAGGCCTAAAGTAAGTTTGTCGATTTTTGGCCTACATTCCACGGAAATGGGGAATACTTTGGTTCGGACGGGATACATTTTAACCAGAAGGGGAAAAAGAAGTATGTGATTTACTGAACATTAATTTGTATAATCTTTTTAAACTAGGACCCCCCAAACCAGCAATTGATCCTGCTCCCCAAACAGTTAAATCTACTCCCCCAGCAGTTAGTCCCTCTCCCCCAGCAGTTAGTCCCTCTCCCCCAGCAGTTAGTCCCTCTCCCCCAGCAGCTAGTCCCCCTCCCCCAGCAGCTAGTCCCCCTCCCCAGCAACTAGTCCCCCTCCCCCAGCAGTTAGTCCCCCTCCCCCAGCAGTTAGTCCCGCTCCCCCAGCAGTTAGTCCCCCTCCCCCAGCAGTTAGTCCCCCTCCCCCCAGCAGGTAGTCCCCCTCCAACAGCAGGTAGTCCCCCTCCCCCAGCAATAGTGAGGGGCTCTTCCACTCCCGACAGCCCTGGCTGTTCGGGAAACGGGTCGTGCTAGGGGGCGGTCAGAATAGGGGAGGCTCCCTCCGTGCAATGCTTTTTAATGCTAGGTCGATCAGGAACAAGTTTTGCGAGCTACGGGCGCTCTTAGCATCAGAATACCAGCATATCGTTGCTATCACCGAGTCCTGGATTCATACTGATCGTAGGGACTACGTTGGGGAGTTCGAAATTCCCGGGTATAGAATGTTTCGCAAAGACCGCACCCGTGGGGAGGGTGGTGGGGTACTAATATACGTTCGAGACACGTTGAGTCCGGTTGACTGCCAGTTCCGGTCGGAACGGGAGCTGCTTGGCGTCGATCTGAACGTGGGAGGGACGAACTATAGGTTAATCTTGGTGTACAGACCTCCGCATCTCCTCCTCGAGGAGGATACATCCCTGTACACCGAACTCAGTAGCCTGCTAGGAGATAGGGTGTGTGTAGTTTTAGGAGACTTCAACTGTCGCGGCATAAAGTGGGAAAACAGGACTGCCGATGCTGAAGGGAGGAGGCTAGTTGACTTTGCTGATGAGAACTTCCTCACTCAGTGGGTCAACGAGCCTACACGTGGCGAAAGCGTTCTAGACTTAGTATTCACGACCGAAGACAACCTCGTCACTGGCCTCACCGTTGACGAATCATTGGGCGGGAGTGATCACGGTCTTATTAGGTTCCGTGTGTGCGTCCCTCGGGTGAAGCGTAGTACCTCGAGAGGCAGTAAGCTCGATCTCCGGCGGGCGAACTTTGTTAGCCTCAGGGATAGCGTAGGAGAGATGGGGTTAGAGGTTGGCGGCGATGTTGAGGGAGTGTGGAGTGCATTCCGGGACGAGTTTATGGTGCTGCAGTCTGCTGCCATACCCTCAAAACCGGTGACCCCTGCTTCAACGCAGCCAAAGTGGTTCAATCGTGACATCGCTTCGGCTATCCGAAATAGGAAAGTAGCGTATAGGTGGGCGAAGGCCAATCGTTCCCTCGAGAACACTGAAGCGTATGTCCGCCTGTGTAGGGAAGTGAAGGCGAAGGTTAGGCTAGCGAAACGTAACGAAGAACTACGGGTGGCAAGCCTCTGCAAGGGGAACCCTAAGGAGTTCTTCAGTTATGTTAATAGTAGAAAGCCCATTAGAAGCATGATAGGTCCGTTAAAGACGGAAGCGGCTTTCTGAGGACCTCCGACGCGGACATCGCTAATGTGCTTAATGAGTACTTTGCGAGAGTGTTCAAGGGAGGATACCCGCGTCATCCCCGAGCCAGGCGTGAGGCACGAAGGTGCTGGCCTGGAAAGTGTTAGATGTACCGCGACAGTCGTTGCCGATAGAATAGACAAACTGAGCGCGTTTAAGGCTCCTGGGCCAGACCAGTTTCTCCCCAGAGTGTTGCGAGAAGTGCGCGACCAGGTGGCTCCCCACCTGGCTACAGTCTTCAACAAATCGTTGGAGATGGGCCAGGTGCCTGGTGAATGGAGGGAAGCCAACGTGACCCCTATCTTTAAGAAAGGGGATCACGAAAGTCCAGGGAACTATCGTCCCATTAGTCTCACTTCAGTTGTAGGTAAATTATTAGAAGGGATAATAGCTGATAGGATCGTTGACCATTTGGATTCCTACAAGCTGCTTGGGGACTCCCAACATGGCTGAGGAATAGGCGGCAGAGGGTTGTAATTAAAGGGGCTAGTTCGGGTTGGGCCTCGGTCACTAGTGGGGTTCCTCAGGGTTCCGTTTTGGGGCCACTGTTGTTTATCATTTACATAAATGATTATCGACGGTGGCATCGTCAGTCGGATCGCGAAATTCGCTGATGATACCAAGCTTGGGGCCAATGTTGGGACGCCCGAAGCGATCGAGGAACTGCGTGCGGACCTAGGTAGGATAGGAGAGTGGTCCGAAAAATGGCATATGCCGTTTAACTTGGGTAAATGCAAAGTGATGCACATTGGCTACGGCAATCCCAAGTCGGACTACTCGATGTTGGGTAGTAATATCGAGGTGACTGATATAGAAAAGGACTTGGGTGTGCTAATCAGCGACCTTAAGTTTACGAAACAGTGTGTAGAGGTGGAAAAGAAAGCCCAGAAACTATTGGGTTATATCAGGAGGCAATTTCAGTTTCGGAACAAGGAGATTGTGCTCTCACTGTACAATTCCCTTGTTCGGCCGCACCTGGAGTATGCTGTGCAGTTCTGGTCGCCCACCCTCAGGAAAGATATTGAGAGGCTGGAGCGAGTGCAGGCGAGGGCCACAAAGTTAATCCCTTCCGTTAGGCATATAGGTTACAATCGACGGTTACGCGCCCTGAACTTGTTTTCGCTTGAAACTCGGAGGCTGCGCGGTCAACTGATCGAGGTTTTCAAGCTCTTACGCGGGTTCAACGATGTCGATTTTAGAAGTATGTTTAGTTTAAATGATAACCCAACTCGTAACAATGGTTGGAAGTTGGATTTGAAACGGTTTAGGACTAGTGTGTGTGGGAATTACTTTACGTATAAGATCTGTGACACATGGGTTACCTTCGGAAGTTGTGAACAGTTCGTCTGTGGATCAGTTCAAGAAAAGGTTAGACCAAATCTTGCACACTATTTGAGTGTGTACAAAATTTTCCCTGGCACCCGTTGCCATTGGTACCTCCTCGGTATGGGCCGCAAGGCCTTTTGAGGTACTTCTTTTCCTTGTAACTCCTTGTAACTCTCTCTCTCTCTCTCTCTCTCTCTCTCTCTCTCTCTCTCTCTCTCTCTCTCTCGCCTGTGTAGGGAAGTGAAGGCGAAGGTTAGGCTAGCGAAACGTAACGAAGAACTACGGGTGGCAAGCCTCTGCAAGGGGAACCCTAAAATTCTTCAATTATGTTAATAGTAGAAAGCCCATTAGAAGCATGATAGCTCCGTTAAAGGACGGAAGCGGCGTTCTGCGGACCTCCGACGCGGACATCGCTAATGTGCTTAATGAGTACTTTGCGGGAGTGTTCACCAGGGAGGATACCCGCGTCATCCCCGAGCCAGGCGTGAGGCACGAAGGTGCTCGCCTGGATAGTGTCAGATGTACCGCGACAGTCGTTGCCGATAGAATAGACAAACTGAGCGCGTTTAAGGCTCCTGGGCCAGACCAGTTTCTCCCCAGAGTGTTGCGAGAAGTGCGCGACCAGGTGGCTCCCCACCTGGCTACAGTCTTCAACAAATCGTTGGAGATGGGCCAGGTGCCTGGTGACTGGAGGGAAGCCAACGTGACCCCTATCTTTAAGAAAGGGGATCACGAAAGTCCAGGGAACTATCGTCCCATTAGTCTCACTTCAGTTGTAGGTAAATTATTAGAAGGGATAATAGCTGATAGGATCGTTGACCATCTGGATTCCTACAAGCTGCTTGGGGACTCCCAACATGGGTTTTGACGGCATAGGTCGTGTCTCACCAACTTGCTCGAGTTTTTCCACGTCATGTTGATTGAGTACGATAAGAGTAGGGCTATTGATATACTTTATCTCGACTTTCAGAAAGCCTTTGATAAGGTACCTCACCTCCGGCTAACGGCGAAAGTGCGCCCGCTGGGTATCGGTGGGGAAATAGGTAGGTGGATTGAAAACTGGCTGAGGAATAGGCGGCAGAGGGTGGTAATTAAAGGGCTAGATCGGTTTGGGCCTCGGTCACTAGTGGGGTTCCTCAGGGTTCCGTTTTGGGGCCACTGTTGTTTATCATTTACATAAATGATATCGACGGTGGCATCGTCAGTCGGATCGCCATATTCGCTGATGACACCAAGCTTGGGGCCAATGTTGGGACGCCCGAAGCGATCGAGGAACTGCGTGCGGACCTAGGTAGGATAGGAGAGTGGTCCGAAAAATGGCAAATGCCGTTTAACTTGGGTAAATGCAAAGTGATGCACATTGGCTACGCCAATCCCAAGTCGGACTACTCGATGTTGGGTAGTAATATCGAGGTGACTGATTTAGAAAAGGACTTGGGTGTGCTAATTAGCAGCGACCTTAAGTTTACGAAACAGTGTGTAGAGGTGGAAAAGAAAGCCCAGAAACTATTGGGTTATATCAGGAGGCAATTTCAGTTTCGGAACAAGGAGATTGTGCTCTCACTGTACAATTCCCTTGTTCGGCCGCACCTGGAGTATGCTGTGCAGTTCTGGTCGCCCACCTTCAGGAAAGATATTGAGAGGCTGGAGCGAGTGCAGGCGAGGGCCACAAAGTTAATCCCTTCCGTTACGCATATGGGCTACAATCGACGGTTACGCGCCCTGAACTTGTTTTCGCTTGAAACTCGGAGGCTGCGCGGTCAACTGATCGAGGTTTTCAAGCTCTTACGCGGGTTGAACGATGTCGATTTTAGAAGTATGTTTAGTTTAAATGATAACCCAACTCGCAACAATGGTTGGAAGTTGGATTTGAAACGGTTTAGGACTAGTGTGTGTGGGAATTACTTTACTTATAAGATCTGTGACACGTGGAACAGGTTACCTCCAGAAGTTGTGAACAGTTCCTCTGTGGATCAGTTCAAGAAAAGGGTAGACGAAATCTTGCACACTATTTGAGTGTGTAAAGACATTTAGGACCTCAGTCTGCGGAAATTTCTTTTCCTATAAAATAGTTAATATCTGGAACCAACTTCCCTCAGAGGTTGTTTCCAGTCAAAGTGTAAATGTGTTTAAAAATAGGCTAGACAAAGTACTGAATACTCTCATAGTTTAAGACTAAAACAAATGAAAACTCTACAGGAGATCGCTTGCACGGTGTCTCTGTGAGCAAGCTAAATATAGAGCTATTTATATATTCTCCACTTTCCTGTAAAATTTCCTTGGCTACTTTTCCAGGGTCAAGGTATTTTCTTCAACCTTTTTCCGTACCTGCCTCTGGCAGGGAGGGAGCGGAGGGTGGGGAGAGAGCCTTCTACTTTTCTATCCAGTTTTCTACTACTGCTAGGATAGTTGAAAGAAAAATAAACTTTTACAAAGTTTTCCCTGGCACCCGTTGCCATTGGTACCTCCTCGGTATGGGCCGCAAGGCCTTTTGAGGTACTTCTTTTCCTTGTAACTCCTTGTAAATCTCTCTCTCTCTGTGCTGTGTGGTCTCTCCAGTATCTTTTTTTAATAGTGACTAAGTGACAAAGTTTGATTGTATATTTGTTAGATAAGTATAATATTTATTTACTTTATTATTGAGATTAGGGCAAGCACTATTGCTTAATAATTAGACAATTTATTATTAATTATACTTCATTTATTCCTTTTCCGGTTAACGAACATAATTCCATATTGTTTAAATTCTGTTTTTTCGGCTGAATTTCTCTGGGAAAGTTAACGTGAAATAAGTTTGCATTATTTTAGACGGTAGTTACAGATTACATTTTCAGACGAGTTACATAGTAAGATTTGTATATTCGAGTCTATTTCCGTTTCCGGTCTTACACGTGCTCTCGCAGGTCCATTTCCGGTCTGTAACACGTGCTCTCGCAGGTCCATCTCTCGCATTCACTACTTCTCTCCCACGATCCGTTGTATAAATTAAAATAACATATTTATTATTTAAAGTAACATCATTCTGCATTGTTATAAACGGCTCCCTACAGATCCCATTCAGTTCCGTATTCAATTCCATTTCCGGTCTGAAACACGTGCCACTCGTCTGCGCGTGTTTATTTCGTATTTCGGCATTCACCAATCCTCCCTCACTAACCAATATACTAATTAAAATAGCATTGTAATATTTAAATTAATATCAGACTGCATTGTTACTAACGGCAACCCACAGGTTCCATTCAATTCTGTATTCAACTCAGTTTCCGGTCTGTAACACGTGTTTACTTCCGAACTCACCATTACCCCTCTCACCATTCGTTATATTAATTAAAGTAGCATATTGTATTATTTAAAAGTAACGTATCGTATTAATTAAAAGGAACATATTGTATTATTTAGATTAACGTATCGTAATAAAAAAAAAAAAAGAGAAAATATGACAGGGCCAGCTAAATTGAAAGCAGAATGCTTTAAATGTAAAGTTAATCATTGGTGCGTTGACTTCCCCGAAGGTGGTATCAGCGATATCACATCCCTTAGTATATGTTTGTTTTGTAAACTTAGAGACAACCACGAAAAGGAAGTGAAAGAGCTAAAGGAATTAGTAAAAAAGCTTGAAGCTACGCTCGTAGCACTGGAAATCCATCCCAGTAGACAAGATGAAACTAAAAACACACAAGCAGATTTAAACTGTAAAATTAAGCATCTAGAGCAAAGCGTGGCACGCTTGGAAAACACGGTGACTATTCCGGAAAATAGAACGGAGGACCAAGAATTCAAATTGGTCAAAAATAAAAGACCCTCCAAACCAAAACCAAAACATCAGGATTTGGAACCCATTACCATCAAAAATAAGTTTCACTTACTTGCTGATGAGGAGGATGAATCCTTTTTAATTGGGGATTCTATAGTAAGGAATCAAGGGGACTTTTTCGGAGCAAGACGGGCGACCAAGAGAAAGCTCCGATGTTTTCCAGGTGCCACAAGCCAGATAATTAATAGGGAATTAGGCAAAATTAATATCAAGAATAAGAGTTGCCCTATCATTGTCCATGTTGGTGGCAATGACGTTTTTATGGGAGGGACAGGAGGGCAGACAGAGCCCATTATAAAAGAATTTAAGAACCTAACTGACAAGGTTAGGGATAGGACAGACATGGGTATGGTCGTAGGAATTCTCCTCGAATGCGTGCTAGTGACTATACTCTAAGTAAGGGCATTAGCATAAATAAAAGAGTTAAACGCATGTGTGATGAAAAAGGCCTAAAGTAAGTTTGTCGGTTTTTGGCCTACATTCCACGGAAATGGGGAATACTTTGGTTCGGACGGGATACATTTTAACCAGAAGGGGAAAAAGAAGTATGGTGATTTACTGAACATTAATTTGTATAATCTTTTTAAACTAGGACCCCCCAAACCAGCAATTGATCCTGCTCCCCAAACAGTTAAATCTACTCCCCCAGCAGTTAGTCCCTCTCCCCCAGCAGTTAGTCCCTCTCCCCCAGCAGTTAGTCCCTCTCCCCCAGCAGCTAGTCCCCCTCCCCCAGCAGCTAGTCCCCCTCCCCCAGCAACTAGTCTCCCCTCCCCAGCAGTTAGTCCCCCTCCCCCAGCAGTTAGTCCCGCTCCCCCAGCAGTTAGTCCCCCTCCCCCAGCAGTTAGTCCCCCTCCCCCCAGCAGGTAGTCCCCCTCCAACAGCAGGTAGTCCCCCTCCCCCAGCAATAGTGAGGGGCTCTTCCACTCCCGACAGCCCTGGCTGTTCGGGAAACGGGTCGTGCTAGGGGCGGTCAGAATAGGGGAGGCTCCCTCCGTGCAATGCTTTTTAATGCTAGGTCGATCAGGAACAAGTTTTGCGAGCTACGGGCGCTCTTAGCATCAGAATACCAGCATATCGTTGCTATCACCGAGTCCTGGATTCATACTGATCGTAGGGACTACGTTGGGGAGTTCGAAATTCCCGGGTATAGAATGTTTCGCAAAGACCGCACCCGTGGGGAGGGTGGTGGGGTACTAATATACGTTCGAGACACGTTGAGTCCGGTTGACTGCCAGTTCCGGTCGGAACGGGAGCTGCTTGGCGTCGATCTGAACGTGGGAGGGACGAACTATAGGTTAATCTTGGTGTACAGACCTCCGCATCTCCTCCTCGAGGAGGATACATCCCTGTACACCGAACTCAGTAGCCTGCTAGGAGATAGGGTGTGTATAGTTTTAGGAGACTTCAACTGTCGCGGCATAAAGTGGGAAAACAGGACTGCCGATGCTGAAGGGAGGAGGCTAGTTGACTTTGCTGATGAGAACTTCCTCACTCAGTGGGTCAACGAGCCTACACGTGGCGAAAGCGTTCTAGACTTAGTATTCACGACCGAAGACAACCTCGTCACTGGCCTCACCGTTGACGAATCATTGGGCGGGAGTGATCACGGTCTTATTAGGTTCCGTGTGTGCGTCCCTCGGGTGAAGCGTAGTACCTCGAGAGGCAGTAAGCTCGATCTCCGGCGGGCGAACTTTGTTAGCCTCAGGGATAGCGTAGGAGAGATGGGGTTAGAGGTTGGCGGCGATGTTGAGGGAGTGTGGAGTGCATTCCGGGACGAGTTTATGGTGCTGCAGTCTGCTGCCATACCCTCAAAACCGGTGACCCCTGCTTCAACGCAGCCAAAGTGGTTCAATCGTGACATCGCTTCGGCTATCCGAAATAGGAAAGTAGCGTATAGGTGGGCGAAGGCCAATCGTTCCCTCGAGAACACTGAAGCGTATGTCCGCCTGTGTAGGGAAGTGAAGGCGAAGGTTAGGCTAGCGAAACGTAACGAAGAACTACGGGTGGCAAGCCTCTGCAAGGGGAACCCTAAGGAGTTCTTCAGTTATGTTAATAGTAGAAAGCCCATTAGAAGCATGATAGGTCCGTTAAAAGACGGAAGCGGCTTTCTGAGGACCTCCGACGCGGACATCGCTAATGTGCTTAATGAGTACTTTGCGAGAGTGTTCATAGGGAGGATACCCGCGTCATCCCCGAGCCAGGCGTGAGGCACGAAGGTGCTGGCCTGGAAAGTGTTAGATGTACCGCGACAGTCGTTGCCGATAGAATAGACAAACTGAGCGCGTTTAAGGCTCCTGGGCCAGACCAGTTTCTCCCCAGAGTGTTGCGAGAAGTGCGCGACCAGGTGGCTCCCCACCTGGCTACAGTCTTCAACAAATCGTTGGAGATGGGCCAGGTGCCTGGTGAATGGAGGGAAGCCAACGTGACCCCTATCTTTAAGAAAGGGGATCACGAAAGTCCAGGGAACTATCGTCCCATTAGTCTCACTTCAGTTGTAGGTAAAT
Source organism: Bathynomus jamesi (assembly GCA_023014485.1). Classification (NCBI taxonomy): domain Eukaryota; kingdom Metazoa; phylum Arthropoda; class Malacostraca; order Isopoda; family Cirolanidae; genus Bathynomus; species Bathynomus jamesi. The sequence goes on along the minus strand of JAJOZX010000271.1, from coordinate 833,611 downwards.
TATTAGAAGGGATAATAGCTGATAGGATCGTTGACCATTTGGATTCCTACAAGCTGCTTGGGGACTCCCAACATGGCTGAGGAATAGGCGGCAGAGGGTTGTAATTAAAGGGGCTAGTTCGGGTTGGGCCTCGGTCACTAGTGGGGTTCCTCAGGGTTCCGTTTTGGGGCCACTGTTGTTTATCATTTACATAAATGATTATCGACGGTGGCATCGTCAGTCGGATCGCGAAATTCGCTGATGATACCAAGCTTGGGGCCAATGTTGGGACGCCCGAAGCGATCGAGGAACTGCGTGCGGACCTAGGTAGGATAGGAGAGTGGTCCGAAAAATGGCATATGCCGTTTAACTTGGGTAAATGCAAAGTGATGCACATTGGCTACGGCAATCCCAAGTCGGACTACTCGATGTTGGGTAGTAATATCGAGGTGACTGATATAGAAAAGGACTTGGGTGTGCTAATCAGCGACCTTAAGTTTACGAAACATTGTGTAGAGGTGGAAAAGAAAGCCCAGAAACTATTGGGTTATATCAGGAGGCAATTTCAGTTTCGGAACAAGGAGATTGTGCTCTCACTGTACAATTCCCTTGTTCGGCCGCACCTGGAGTATGCTGTGCAGTTCTGGTCGCCCACCCTCAGGAAAGATATTGAGAGGCTGGAGCGAGTGCAGGCGAGGGCCACAAAGTTAATCCCTTCCGTTAGGCATATAGGTTACAATCGACGGTTACGCGCCCTGAACTTGTTTTCGCTTGAAACTCGGAGGCTGCGCGGTCAACTGATCGAGGTTTTCAAGCTCTTACGCGGGTTCAACGATGTCGATTTTAGAAGTATGTTTAGTTTAAATGATAACCCAACTCGTAACAATGGTTGGATGTTGGATTTGAAACGGTTTAGGACTAGTGTGTGTGGGAATTACTTTACGTATAAGATCTGTGACACATGGGTTACCTTCGGAAGTTGTGAACAGTTCGTCTGTGGATCAGTTCAAGAAAAGGTTAGACCAAATCTTGCACACTATTTGAGTGTGTACAAAATTTTCCCTGGCACCCGTTGCCATTGGTACCTCCTCGGTATGGGCCGCAAGGCCTTTTGAGGTACTTCTTTTCCTTGTAACTCCTTGTAACTCTCTCTCTCTCTCTCTCTCTCTCTCTCTCTCTCTCTCTCTCTCTCTCTCTCTCTCTCCGCCTGTGTAGGGAAGTGAAGGCGAAGGTTAGGCTAGCGAAACGTAACGAAGAACTACGGGTGGCAAGCCTCTGCAAGGGGAACCCTAAGGAATTCTTCAATTATGTTAATAGTAGAAAGCCCATTAGAAGCATGATAGCTCCGTTAAAGGACGGAAGCGGCGTTCTGCGGACCTCCGACGCGGACATCGCTAATGTGCTTAATGAGTACTTTGCGGGAGTGTTCACCAGGGAGGATACCCGCGTCATCCCCGAGCCAGGCGTGAGGCACGAAGGTGCTCGCCTGGATAGTGTCAGATGTACCGCGACAGTCGTTGCCGATAGAATAGACAAACTGAGCGCGTTTAAGGCTCCTGGGCCAGACCAGTTTCTCCCCAGAGTGTTGCGAGAAGTGCGCGACCAGGTGGCTCCCCACCTGGCTACAGTCTTCAACAAATCGTTGGAGATGGGCCAGGTGCCTGGTGACTGGAGGGAAGCCAACGTGACCCCTATCTTTAAGAAAGGGGATCACGAAAGTCCAGGGAACTATCGTCCCATTAGTCTCACTTCAGTTGTAGGTAAATTATTAGAAGGGATAATAGCTGATAGGATCGTTGACCATCTGGATTCCTACAAGCTGCTTGGGGACTCCCAACATGGGTTTTGACGGCATAGGTCGTGTCTCACCAACTTGCTCGAGTTTTTCCACGTCATGTTGATTGAGTACGATAAGAGTAGGGCTATTGATATACTTTATCTCGACTTTCAGAAAGCCTTTGATAAGGTACCTCACCTCCGGCTAACGGCGAAAGTGCGCCCGCTGGGTATCGGTGGGGAAATAGGTAGGTGGATTGAAAACTGGCTGAGGAATAGGCGGCAGAGGGTGGTAATTAAAGGGGCTAGATCGGTTTGGGCCTCGGTCACTAGTGGGGTTCCTCAGGGTTCCGTTTTGGGGCCACTGTTGTTTATCATTTACATAAATGATATCGACGGTGGCATCGTCAGTCGGATCGCCATATTCGCTGATGACACCAAGCTTGGGGCCAATGTTGGGACGCCCGAAGCGATCGAGGAACTGCGTGCGGACCTAGGTAGGATAGGAGAGTGGTCCGAAAAATGGCAAATGCCGTTTAACTTGGGTAAATGCAAAGTGATGCACATTGGCTACGCCAATCCCAAGTCGGACTACTCGATGTTGGGTAGTAATATCGAGGTGACTGATTTAGAAAAGGACTTGGGTGTGCTAATTAGCAGCGACCTTAAGTTTACGAAACAGTGTGTAGAGGTGGAAAAGAAAGCCCAGAAACTATTGGGTTATATCAGGAGGCAATTTCAGTTTCGGAACAAGGAGATTGTGCTCTCACTGTACAATTCCCTTGTTCGGCCGCACCTGGAGTATGCTGTGCAGTTCTGGTCGCCCACCTTCAGGAAAGATATTGAGAGGCTGGAGCGAGTGCAGGCGAGGGCCACAAAGTTAATCCCTTCCGTTACGCATATGGGCTACAATCGACGGTTACGCGCCCTGAACTTGTTTTCGCTTGAAACTCGGAGGCTGCGCGGTCAACTGATCGAGGTTTTCAAGCTCTTACGCGGGTTGAACGATGTCGATTTTAGAAGTATGTTTAGTTTAAATGATAACCCAACTCGCAACAATGGTTGGAAGTTGGATTTGAAACGGTTTAGGACTAGTGTGTGTGGGAATTACTTTACTTATAAGATCTGTGACACGTGGAACAGGTTACCTCCAGAAGTTGTGAACAGTTCCTCTGTGGATCAGTTCAAGAAAAGGGTAGACGAAATCTTGCACACTATTTGAGTGTGTAAAGACATTTAGGACCTCAGTCTGCGGAAATTTCTTTTCCTATAAAATAGTTAATATCTGGAACCAACTTCCCTCAGAGGTTGTTTCCAGTCAAAGTGTAAATGTGTTTAAAAATAGGCTAGACAAAGTACTGAATACTCTCATAGTTTAAGACTAAAACAAATGAAAACTCTACAGGAGATCGCTTGCACGGTGTCTCTGTGAGCAAGCTAAATATAGAGCTATTTATATATTCTCCACTTTCCTGTAAAATTTCCTTGGCTACTTTTCCAGGGTCAAGGTATTTTCTTCAACCTTTTTCCGTACCTGCCTCTGGCAGGGAGGGAGCGGAGGGTGGGGAGAGAGCCTTCTACTTTTCTATCCAGTTTTCTACTACTGCTAGGATAGTTGAAAGAAAAATAAACTTTTACAAAGTTTTCCCTGGCACCCGTTGCCATTGGTACCTCCTCGGTATGGGCCGCAAGGCCTTTTGAGGTACTTCTTTTCCTTGTAACTCCTTGTAAATCTCTCTCTCTCTGTGCTGTGTGGTCTCTCCAGTATCTTTTTTTAATAGTGACTAAGTGACAAAGTTTGATTGTATATTTGTTAGATAAGTATAATATTTATTTACTTTATTATTGAGATTAGGGCAAGCACTATTGCTTAATAATTAGACAATTTATTATTAATTATACTTCATTTATTCCTTTTCCGGTTAACGAACATAATTCCATATTGTTTAAATTCTGTTTTTTCGGCTGAATTTCTCTGGGAAAGTTAACGTGAAATAAGTTTGCATTATTTTAGACGGTAGTTACAGATTACATTTTCAGACGAGTTACATAGTAAGATTTGTATATTCGAGTCTATTTCCGTTTCCGGTCTTACACGTGCTCTCGCAGGTCCATTTCCGGTCTGTAACACGTGCTCTCGCAGGTCCATCTCTCGCATTCACTACTTCTCTCCCACGATCCGTTGTATAAATTAAAATAACATATTATATTATTTAAAGTAACATCATTCTGCATTGTTATAAACGGCTCCCTACAGATCCCATTCAGTTCCGTATTCAATTCCATTTCCGGTCTGAAACACGTGCCACTCGTCTGCGCGTGTTTATTTCGTATTTCGGCATTCACCAATCCTCCCTCACTAACCAATATACTAATTAAAATAGCATTGTAATATTTAAATTAATATCAGACTGCATTGTTACTAACGGCAACCCACAGGTTCCATTCAATTCTGTATTCAACTCAGTTTCCGGTCTGTAACACGTGTTTACTTCCGAACTCACCATTACCCCTCTCACCATTCGTTATATTAATTAAAGTAGCATATTGTATTATTTAAAAGTAACGTATCGTATTAATTAAAAGGAACATATTGTATTATTTAGATTAACGTATCGTAATAAAAAAAAAAAGAGAGAAAATATGACAGGGCCAGCTAAATTGAAAGCAGAATGCTTTAAATGTAAAGTTAATCATTGGTGCGTTGACTTCCCCGAAGGTGGTATCAGCGATATCACATCCCTTAGTATATGTTTGTTTTGTAAACTTAGAGACAACCACGAAAAGGAAGTGAAAGAGCTAAAGGAATTAGTAAAAAAGCTTGAAGCTACGCTCGTAGCACTGGAAATCCATCCCAGTAGACAAGATGAAACTAAAAACACACAAGCAGATTTAAACTGTAAAATTAAGCATCTAGAGCAAAGCGTGGCACGCTTGGAAAACACGGTGACTATTCCGGAAAATAGAACGGAGGACCAAGAATTCAAATTGGTCAAAAATAAAAGACCCTCCAAACCAAAACCAAAACATCAGGATTTGGAACCCATTACCATCAAAAATAAGTTTCACTTACTTGCTGATGAGGAGGATGAATCCTTTTTAATTGGGGATTCTATAGTAAGGAATCAAGGGGACTTTTTCGGAGCAAGACGGGCGACCAAGAGAAAGCTCCGATGTTTTCCAGGTGCCACAAGCCAGATAATTAATAGGGAATTAGGCAAAATTAATATCAAGAATAAGAGTTGCCCTATCATTGTCCATGTTGGTGGCAATGACGTTTTTATGGGAGGGACAGGAGGGCAGACAGAGCCCATTATAAAAGAATTTAAGAACCTAACTGACAAGGTTAGGGATAGGACAGACATGGGTATGGTCGTAGGAATTCTCCCTCGAATGCGTGCTAGTGACTATACTCTAAGTAAGGGCATTAGCATAAATAAAAGAGTTAAACGCATGTGTGATGAAAAAGGCCTAAAGTAAGTTTGTCGATTTTTGGCCTACATTCCACGGAAATGGGGAATACTTTGGTTCGGACGGGATACATTTTAACCAGAAGGGGAAAAAGAAGTATGGTGATTTACTGAACATTAATTTGTATAATCTTTTTAAACTAGGACCCCCCAAACCAGCAATTGATCCTGCTCCCCAAACAGTTAAATCTACTCCCCCAGCAGTTAGTCCCTCTCCCCCAGCAGTTAGTCCCTCTCCCCCAGCAGTTAGTCCCTCTCCCCCAGCAGCTAGTCCCCCTCCCCCAGCAGCTAGTCCCCCTCCCCCAGCAACTAGTCTCCCCTCCCCCAGCAGTTAGTCCCCCTCCCCCAGCAGTTAGTCCCGCTCCCCCAGCAGTTAGTCCCCCTCCCCCAGCAGTTAGTCCCCCTCCCCCCAGCAGGTAGTCCCCCTCCAACAGCAGGTAGTCCCCCTCCCCCAGCAATAGTGAGGGGCTCTTCCACTCCCGACAGCCCTGGCTGTTCGGGAAACGGGTCGTGCTAGGGGGCGGTCAGAATAGGGGAGGCTCCCTCCGTGCAATGCTTTTTAATGCTAGGTCGATCAGGAACAAGTTTTGCGAGCTACGGGCGCTCTTAGCATCAGAATACCAGCATATCGTTGCTATCACCGAGTCCTGGATTCATACTGATCGTAGGGACTACGTTGGGGAGTTCGAAATTCCCGGGTATAGAATGTTTCGCAAAGACCGCACCCGTGGGGAGGGTGGTGGGGTACTAATATACGTTCGAGACACGTTGAGTCCGGTTGACTGCCAGTTCCGGTCGGAACGGGAGCTGCTTGGCGTCGATCTGAACGTGGGAGGGACGAACTATAGGTTAATCTTGGTGTACAGACCTCCGCATCTCCTCCTCGAGGAGGATACATCCCTGTACACCGAACTCAGTAGCCTGCTAGGAGATAGGGTGTGTATAGTTTTAGGAGACTTCAACTGTCGCGGCATAAAGTGGGAAAACAGGACTGCCGATGCTGAAGGGAGGAGGCTAGTTGACTTTGCTGATGAGAACTTCCTCACTCAGTGGGTCAACGAGCCTACACGTGGCGAAAGCGTTCTAGACTTAGTATTCACGACCGAAGACAACCTCGTCACTGGCCTCACCGTTGACGAATCATTGGGCGGGAGTGATCACGGTCTTATTAGGTTCCGTGTGTGCGTCCCTCGGGTGAAGCGTAGTACCTCGAGAGGCAGTAAGCTCGATCTCCGGCGGGCGAACTTTGTTAGCCTCAGGGATAGCGTAGGAGAGATGGGGTTAGAGGTTGGCGGCGATGTTGAGGGAGTGTGGAGTGCATTCCGGGACGAGTTTATGGTGCTGCAGTCTGCTGCCATACCCTCAAAACCGGTGACCCCTGCTTCAACGCAGCCAAAGTGGTTCAATCGTGACATCGCTTCGGCTATCCGAAATAGGAAAGTAGCGTATAGGTGGGCGAAGGCCAATCGTTCCCTCGAGAACACTGAAGCGTATGTCCGCCTGTGTAGGGAAGTGAAGGCGAAGGTTAGGCTAGCGAAACGTAACGAAGAACTACGGGTGGCAAGCCTCTGCAAGGGGAACCCTAAGGAGTTCTTCAGTTATGTTAATAGTAGAAAGCCCATTAGAAGCATGATAGGTCCGTTAAAAGACGGAAGCGGCTTTCTGAGGACCTCCGACGCGGACATCGCTAATGTGCTTAATGAGTACTTTGCGAGAGTGTTCACTAGGGAGGATACCCGCGTCATCCCCGAGCCAGGCGTGAGGCACGAAGGTGCTGGCCTGGAAAGTGTTAGATGTACCGCGACAGTCGTTGCCGATAGAATAGACAAACTGAGCGCGTTTAAGGCTCCTGGGCCAGACCAGTTTCTCCCCAGAGTGTTGCGAGAAGTGCGCGACCAGGTGGCTCCCCACCTGGCTACAGTCTTCAACAAATCGTTGGAGATGGGCCAGGTGCCTGGTGAATGGAGGGAAGCCAACGTGACCCCTATCTTTAAGAAAGGGGATCACGAAAGTCCAGGGAACTATCGTCCCATTAGTCTCACTTCAGTTGTAGGTAAATTATTAGAAGGGATAATAGCTGATAGGATCGTTGACCATTTGGATTCCTACAAGCTGCTTGGGGACTCCCAACATGGCTGAGGAATAGGCGGCAGAGGGTTGTAATTAAAGGGGCTAGTTCGGGTTGGGCCTCGGTCACTAGTGGGGTTCCTCAGGGTTCCGTTTTGGGGCCACTGTTGTTTATCATTTACATAAATGATTATCGACGGTGGCATCGTCAGTCGGATCGCGAAATTCGCTGATGATACCAAGCTTGGGGCCAATGTTGGGACGCCCGAAGCGATCGAGGAACTGCGTGCGGACCTAGGTAGGATAGGAGAGTGGTCCGAAAAATGGCATATGCCGTTTAACTTGGGTAAATGCAAAGTGATGCACATTGGCTACGGCAATCCCAAGTCGGACTACTCGATGTTGGGTAGTAATATCGAGGTGACTGATATAGAAAAGGACTTGGGTGTGCTAATCAGCGACCTTAAGTTTACGAAACAGTGTGTAGAGGTGGAAAAGAAAGCCCAGAAACTATTGGGTTATATCAGGAGGCAATTTCAGTTTCGGAACAAGGAGATTGTGCTCTCACTGTACAATTCCCTTGTTCGGCCGCACCTGGAGTATGCTGTGCAGTTCTGGTCGCCCACCCTCAGGAAAGATATTGAGAGGCTGGAGCGAGTGCAGGCGAGGGCCACAAAGTTAATCCCTTCCGTTAGGCATATAGGTTACAATCGACGGTTACGCGCCCTGAACTTGTTTTCGCTTGAAACTCGGAGGCTGCGCGGTCAACTGATCGAGGTTTTCAAGCTCTTACGCGGGTTCAACGATGTCGATTTTAGAAGTATGTTTAGTTTAAATGATAACCCAACTCGTAACAATGGTTGGAAGTTGGATTTGAAACGGTTTAGGACTAGTGTGTGTGGGAATTACTTTACGTATAAGATCTGTGACACATGGGTTACCTTCGGAAGTTGTGAACAGTTCGTCTGTGGATCAGTTCAAGAAAAGGTTAGACCAAATCTTGCACACTATTTGAGTGTGTACAAAATTTTCCCTGGCACCCGTTGCCATTGGTACCTCCTCGGTATGGGCCGCAAGGCCTTTTGAGGTACTTCTTTTCCTTGTAACTCCTTGTAACTCTCTCTCTCTCTCTCTCTCTCTCTCTCTCTCTCTCTCTCTCTCTCTCTCTCTCTCTCTCTCCGCCTGTGTAGGGAAGTGAAGGCGAAGGTTAGGCTAGCGAAACGTAACGAAGAACTACGGGTGGCAAGCCTCTGCAAGGGGAACCCTAAGGAATTCTTCAATTATGTTAATAGTAGAAAGCCCATTAGAAGCATGATAGCTCCGTTAAAGGACGGAAGCGGCGTTCTGCGGACCTCCGACGCGGACATCGCTAATGTGCTTAATGAGTACTTTGCGGGAGTGTTCACCAGGGAGGATACCCGCGTCATCCCCGAGCCAGGCGTGAGGCACGAAGGTGCTCGCCTGGATAGTGTCAGATGTACCGCGACAGTCGTTGCCGATAGAATAGACAAACTGAGCGCGTTTAAGGCTCCTGGGCCAGACCAGTTTCTCCCCAGAGTGTTGCGAGAAGTGCGCGACCAGGTGGCTCCCCACCTGGCTACAGTCTTCAACAAATCGTTGGAGATGGGCCAGGTGCCTGGTGACTGGAGGGAAGCCAACGTGACCCCTATCTTTAAGAAAGGGGATCACGAAAGTCCAGGGAACTATCGTCCCATTAGTCTCACTTCAGTTGTAGGTAAATTATTAGAAGGGATAATAGCTGATAGGATCGTTGACCATCTGGATTCCTACAAGCTGCTTGGGGACTCCCAACATGGGTTTTGACGGCATAGGTCGTGTCTCACCAACTTGCTCGAGTTTTTCCACGTCATGTTGATTGAGTACGATAAGAGTAGGGCTATTGATATACTTTATCTCGACTTTCAGAAAGCCTTTGATAAGGTACCTCACCTCGGCTAACGGCGAAAGTGCGCCCGCTGGGTATCGGTGGGGAAATAGGTAGGTGGATTGAAAACTGGCTGAGGAATAGGCGGCAGAGGGTGGTAATTAAAGGGGCTAGATCGGTTTGGGCCTCGGTCACTAGTGGGGTTCCTCAGGGTTCCGTTTTGGGGCCACTGTTGTTTATCATTTACATAAATGATATCGACGGTGGCATCGTCAGTCGGATCGCCATATTCGCTGATGACACCAAGCTTGGGGCCAATGTTGGGACGCCCGAAGCGATCGAGGAACTGCGTGCGGACCTAGGTAGGATAGGAGAGTGGTCCGAAAAATGGCAAATGCCGTTTAACTTGGGTAAATGCAAAGTGATGCACATTGGCTACGCCAATCCCAAGTCGGACTACTCGATGTTGGGTAGTAATATCGAGGTGACTGATTTAGAAAAGGACTTGGGTGTGCTAATTAGCAGCGACCTTAAGTTTACGAAACAGTGTGTAGAGGTGGAAAAGAAAGCCCAGAAACTATTGGGTTATATCAGGAGGCAATTTCAGTTTCGGAACAAGGAGATTGTGCTCTCACTGTACAATTCCCTTGTTCGGCCGCACCTGGAGTATGCTGTGCAGTTCTGGTCGCCCACCTTCAGGAAAGATATTGAGAGGCTGGAGCGAGTGCAGGCGAGGGCCACAAAGTTAATCCCTTCCGTTACGCATATGGGCTACAATCGACGGTTACGCGCCCTGAACTTGTTTTCGCTTGAAACTCGGAGGCTGCGCGGTCAACTGATCGAGGTTTTCAAGCTCTTACGCGGGTTGAACGATGTCGATTTTAGAAGTATGTTTAGTTTAAATGATAACCCAACTCGCAACAATGGTTGGAAGTTGGATTTGAAACGGTTTAGGACTAGTGTGTGTGGGAATTACTTTACTTATAAGATCTGTGACACGTGGAACAGGTTACCTCCAGAAGTTGTGAACAGTTCCTCTGTGGATCAGTTCAAGAAAAGGGTAGACGAAATCTTGCACACTATTTGAGTGTGTAAAGACATTTAGGACCTCAGTCTGCGGAAATTTCTTTTCCTATAAAATAGTTAATATCTGGAACCAACTTCCCTCAGAGGTTGTTTCCAGTCAAAGTGTAAATGTGTTTAAAAATAGGCTAGACAAAGTACTGAATACTCTCATAGTTTAAGACTAAAACAAATGAAAACTCTACAGGAGATCGCTTGCACGGTGTCTCTGTGAGCAAGCTAAATATAGAGCTATTTATATATTCTCCACTTTCCTGTAAAATTTCCTTGGCTACTTTTCCAGGGTCAAGGTATTTTCTTCAACCTTTTTCCGTACCTGCCTCTGGCAGGGAGGGAGCGGAGGGTGGGGAGAGAGCCTTCTACTTTTCTATCCAGTTTTCTACTACTGCTAGGATAGTTGAAAGAAAAATAAACTTTTACAAAGTTTTCCCTGGCACCCGTTGCCATTGGTACCTCCTCGGTATGGGCCGCAAGGCCTTTTGAGGTACTTCTTTTCCTTGTAACTCCTTGTAAATCTCTCTCTCTCTGTGCTGTGTGGTCTCTCCAGTATCTTTTTTTAATAGTGACTAAGTGACAAAGTTTGATTGTATATTTGTTAGATAAGTATAATATTTATTTACTTTATTATTGAGATTAGGGCAAGCACTATTGCTTAATAATTAGACAATTTATTATTAATTATACTTCATTTATTCCTTTTCCGGTTAACGAACATAATTCCATATTGTTTAAATTCTGTTTTTTTCGGCTGAATTTCTCTGGGAAAGTTAACGTGAAATAAGTTTGCATTATTTTAGACGGTAGTTACAGATTACATTTTCAGACGAGTTACATAGTAAGATTTGTATATTCGAGTCTATTTCCGTTTCCGGTCTTACACGTGCTCTCGCAGGTCCATTTCCGGTCTGTAACACGTGCTCTCGCAGGTCCATCTCTCGCATTCACTACTTCTCTCCCACGATCCGTTGTATAAATTAAAATAACATATTATATTATTTAAAGTAACATCATTCTGCATTGTTATAAACGGCTCCCTACAGATCCCATTCAGTTCCGTATTCAATTCCATTTCCGGTCTGAAACACGTGCCACTCGTCTGCGCGTGTTTATTTCGTATTTCGGCATTCACCAATCCTCCCTCACTAACCAATATACTAATTAAAATAGCATTGTAATATTTAAATTAATATCAGACTGCATTGTTACTAACGGCAACCCACAGGTTCCATTCAATTCTGTATTCAACTCAGTTTCCGGTCTGTAACACGTGTTTACTTCCGAACTCACCATTACCCCTCTCACCATTCGTTATATTAATTAAAGTAGCATATTGTATTATTTAAAAGTAACGTATCGTATTAATTAAAAGGAACATATTGTATTATTTAGATTAACGTATCGTAATAAAAAAAAAAAAGAGAGAAAATATGACAGGGCCAGCTAAATTGAAAGCAGAATGCTTTAAATGTAAAGTTAATCATTGGTGCGTTGACTTCCCCGAAGGTGGTATCAGCGATATCACATCCCTTAGTATATGTTTGTTTTGTAAACTTAGAGACAACCACGAAAAGGAAGTGAAAGAGCTAAAGGAATTAGTAAAAAAGCTTGAAGCTACGCTCGTAGCACTGGAAATCCATCCCAGTAGACAAGATGAAACTAAAAACACACAAGCAGATTTAAACTGTAAAATTAAGCATCTAGAGCAAAGCGTGGCACGCTTGGAAAACACGGTGACTATTCCGGAAAATAGAACGGAGGACCAAGAATTCAAATTGGTCAAAAATAAAAGACCCTCCAAACCAAAACCAAAACATCAGGATTTGGAACCCATTACCATCAAAAATAAGTTTCACTTACTTGCTGATGAGGAGGATGAATCCTTTTTAATTGGGGATTCTATAGTAAGGAATCAAGGGGACTTTTTCGGAGCAAGACGGGCGACCAAGAGAAAGCTCCGATGTTTTCCAGGTGCCACAAGCCAGATAATTAATAGGGAATTAGGCAAAATTAATATCAAGAATAAGAGTTGCCCTATCATTGTCCATGTTGGTGGCAATGACGTTTTTATGGGAGGGACAGGAGGGCAGACAGAGCCCATTATAAAAGAATTTAAGAACCTAACTGACAAGGTTAGGGATAGGACAGACATGGGTATGGTCGTAGGAATTCTCCCTCGAATGCGTGCTAGTGACTATACTCTAAGTAAGGGCATTAGCATAAATAAAAGAGTTAAACGCATGTGTGATGAAAAAGGCCTAAAGTAAGTTTGTCGGTTTTTGGCCTACATTCCACGGAAATGGGGAATACTTTGGTTCGGACGGGATACATTTTAACCAGAAGGGGAAAAAGAAGTATGGTGATTTACTGAACATTAATTTGTATAATCTTTTTAAACTAGGACCCCCCAAACCAGCAATTGATCCTGCTCCCCAAACAGTTAAATCTACTCCCCCAGCAGTTAGTCCCTCTCCCCCAGCAGTTAGTCCCTCTCCCCCAGCAGTTAGTCCCTCTCCCCCAGCAGCTAGTCCCCCCCCCAGCAGCTAGTCCCCCTCCCCCAGCAACTAGTCTCCCCTCCCCCAGCAGTTAGTCCCCCTCCCCCAGCAGTTAGTCCCGCTCCCCCAGCAGTTAGTCCCCCTCCCCCAGCAGTTAGTCCCCCTCCCCCCAGCAGGTAGTCCCCCTCCAACAGCAGGTAGTCCCCCTCCCCCAGCAATAGTGAGGGGCTCTTCCACTCCCGACAGCCCTGGCTGTTCGGGAAACGGGTCGTGCTAGGGGGCGGTCAGAATAGGGGAGGCTCCCTCCGTGCAATGCTTTTTAATGCTAGGTCGATCAGGAACAAGTTTTGCGAGCTACGGGCGCTCTTAGCATCAGAATACCAGCATATCGTTGCTATCACCGAGTCCTGGATTCATACTGATCGTAGGGACTACGTTGGGGAGTTCGAAATTCCCGGGTATAGAATGTTTCGCAAAGACCGCACCCGTGGGGAGGGTGGTGGGGTACTAATATACGTTCGAGACACGTTGAGTCCGGTTGACTGCCAGTTCCGGTCGGAACGGGAGCTGCTTGGCGTCGATCTGAACGTGGGAGGGACGAACTATAGGTTAATCTTGGTGTACAGACCTCCGCATCTCCTCCTCGAGGAGGATACATCCCTGTACACCGAACTCAGTAGCCTGCTAGGAGATAGGGTGTGTGTAGTTTTAGGAGACTTCAACTGTCGCGGCATAAAGTGGGAAAACAGGACTGCCGATGCTGAAGGGAGGAGGCTAGTTGACTTTGCTGATGAGAACTTCCTCACTCAGTGGGTCAACGAGCTACACGTGGCGAAAGCGTTCTAGACTTAGTATTCACGACCGAAGACAACCTCGTCACTGGCCTCACCGTTGACGAATCATTGGGCGGGAGTGATCACGGTCTTATTAGGTTCCGTGTGTGCGTCCCTCGGGTGAAGCGTAGTACCTCGAGAGGCAGTAAGCTCGATCTCCGGCGGGCGAACTTTGTTAGCCTCAGGGATAGCGTAGGAGAGATGGGGTTAGAGGTTGGCGGCGATGTTGAGGGAGTGTGGAGTGCATTCCGGGACGAGTTTATGGTGCTGCAGTCTGCTGCCATACCCTCAAAACCGGTGACCCCTGCTTCAACGCAGCCAAAGTGGTTCAATCGTGACATCGCTTCGGCTATCCGAAATAGGAAAGTAGCGTATAGGTGGGCGAAGGCCAATCGTTCCCTCGAGAACACTGAAGCGTATGTCCGCCTGTGTAGGGAAGTGAAGGCGAAGGTTAGGCTAGCGAAACGTAACGAAGAACTACGGGTGGCAAGCCTCTGCAAGGGGAACCCTAAGGAGTTCTTCAGTTATGTTAATAGTAGAAAGCCCATTAGAAGCATGATAGGTCCGTTAAAAGACGGAAGCGGCTTTCTGAGGACCTCCGACGCGGACATCGCTAATGTGCTTAATGAGTACTTTGCGAGAGTGTTCAATAGGGAGGATACCCGCGTCATCCCCGAGCCAGGCGTGAGGCACGAAGGTGCTGGCCTGGAAAGTGTTAGATGTACCGCGACAGTCGTTGCCGATAGAATAGACAAACTGAGCGCGTTTAAGGCTCCTGGGCCAGACCAGTTTCTCCCCAGAGTGTTGCGAGAAGTGCGCGACCAGGTGGCTCCCCACCTGGCTACAGTCTTCAACAAATCGTTGGAGATGGGCCAGGTGCCTGGTGAATGGAGGGAAGCCAACGTGACCCCTATCTTTAAGAAAGGGGATCACGAAAGTCCAGGGAACTATCGTCCCATTAGTCTCACTTCAGTTGTAGGTAAATTATTAGAAGGGATAATAGCTGATAGGATCGTTGACCATTTGGATTCCTACAAGCTGCTTGGGGACTCCCAACATGGCTGAGGAATAGGCGGCAGAGGGTTGTAATTAAAGGGGCTAGTTCGGGTTGGGCCTCGGTCACTAGTGGGGTTCCTCAGGGTTCCGTTTTGGGGCCACTGTTGTTTATCATTTACATAAATGATTATCGACGGTGGCATCGTCAGTCGGATCGCGAAATTCGCTGATGATACCAAGCTTGGGGCCAATGTTGGGACGCCCGAAGCGATCGAGGAACTGCGTGCGGACCTAGGTAGGATAGGAGAGTGGTCCGAAAAATGGCATATGCCGTTTAACTTGGGTAAATGCAAAGTGATGCACATTGGCTACGGCAATCCCAAGTCGGACTACTCGATGTTGGGTAGTAATATCGAGGTGACTGATATAGAAAAGGACTTGGGTGTGCTAATCAGCGACCTTAAGTTTACGAAACATGTGTAGAGGTGGAAAAGAAAGCCCAGAAACTATTGGGTTATATCAGGAGGCAATTTCAGTTTCGGAACAAGGAGATTGTGCTCTCACTGTACAATTCCCTTGTTCGGCCGCACCTGGAGTATGCTGTGCAGTTCTGGTCGCCCACCCTCAGGAAAGATATTGAGAGGCTGGAGCGAGTGCAGGCGAGGGCCACAAAGTTAATCCCTTCCGTTAGGCATATAGGTTACAATCGACGGTTACGCGCCCTGAACTTGTTTTCGCTTGAAACTCGGAGGCTGCGCGGTCAACTGATCGAGGTTTTCAAGCTCTTACGCGGGTTCAACGATGTCGATTTTAGAAGTATGTTTAGTTTAAATGATAACCCAACTCGTAACAATGGTTGGATGTTGGATTTGAAACGGTTTAGGACTAGTGTGTGTGGGAATTACTTTACGTATAAGATCTGTGACACATGGGTTACCTTCGGAAGTTGTGAACAGTTCGTCTGTGGATCAGTTCAAGAAAAGGTTAGACCAAATCTTGCACACTATTTGAGTGTGTACAAAATTTTCCCTGGCACCCGTTGCCATTGGTACCTCCTCGGTATGGGCCGCAAGGCCTTTTGAGGTACTTCTTTTCCTTGTAACTCCTTGTAACTCTCTCTCTCTCTCTCTCTCTCTCTCTCTCTCTCTCTCTCTCTCTCTCTCTCCGCCTGTGTAGGGAAGTGAAGGCGAAGGTTAGGCTAGCGAAACGTAACGAAGAACTACGGGTGGCAAGCCTCTGCAAGGGGAACCCTAAGGAATTCTTCAATTATGTTAATAGTAGAAAGCCCATTAGAAGCATGATAGCTCCGTTAAAGGACGGAAGCGGCGTTCTGCGGACCTCCGACGCGGACATCGCTAATGTGCTTAATGAGTACTTTGCGGGAGTGTTCACCAGGGAGGATACCCGCGTCATCCCCGAGCCAGGCGTGAGGCACGAAGGTGCTCGCCTGGATAGTGTCAGATGTACCGCGACAGTCGTTGCCGATAGAATAGACAAACTGAGCGCGTTTAAGGCTCCTGGGCCAGACCAGTTTCTCCCCAGAGTGTTGCGAGAAGTGCGCGACCAGGTGGCTCCCCACCTGGCTACAGTCTTCAACAAATCGTTGGAGATGGGCCAGGTGCCTGGTGACTGGAGGGAAGCCAACGTGACCCCTATCTTTAAGAAAGGGGATCACGAAAGTCCAGGGAACTATCGTCCCATTAGTCTCACTTCAGTTGTAGGTAAATTATTAGAAGGGATAATAGCTGATAGGATCGTTGACCATCTGGATTCCTACAAGCTGCTTGGGGACTCCCAACATGGGTTTTGACGGCATAGGTCGTGTCTCACCAACTTGCTCGAGTTTTTCCACGTCATGTTGATTGAGTACGATAAGAGTAGGGCTATTGATATACTTTATCTCGACTTTCAGAAAGCCTTTGATAAGGTACCTCACCTCCGGCTAACGGCGAAAGTGCGCCCGCTGGGTATCGGTGGGGAAATAGGTAGGTGGATTGAAAACTGGCTGAGGAATAGGCGGCAGAGGGTGGTAATTAAAGGGGCTAGATCGGTTTGGGCCTCGGTCACTAGTGGGGTTCCTCAGGGTTCCGTTTTGGGGCCACTGTTGTTTATCATTTACATAAATGATATCGACGGTGGCATCGTCAGTCGGATCGCCATATTCGCTGATGACACCAAGCTTGGGGCCAATGTTGGGACGCCCGAAGCGATCGAGGAACTGCGTGCGGACCTAGGTAGGATAGGAGAGTGGTCCGAAAAATGGCAATGCCGTTTAACTTGGGTAAATGCAAAGTGATGCACATTGGCTACGCCAATCCCAAGTCGGACTACTCGATGTTGGGTAGTAATATCGAGGTGACTGATTAGAAAAGGACTTGGGTGTGCTAATTAGCAGCGACCTTAAGTTTACGAAACAGTGTGTAGAGGTGGAAAAGAAAGCCCAGAAACTATTGGGTTATATCAGGAGGCAATTTCAGTTTCGGAACAAGGAGATTGTGCTCTCACTGTACAATTCCCTTGTTCGGCCGCACCTGGAGTATGCTGTGCAGTTCTGGTCGCCCACCTCAGGAAAGATATTGAGAGGCTGGAGCGAGTGCAGGCGAGGGCCACAAAGTTAATCCCTTCCGTTAGGCATATAGGTTACAATCGACGGTTACGCGCCCTGAACTTGTTTTCGCTTGAAACTCGGAGGCTGCGCGGTCAACTGATCGAGGTTTTCAAGCTCTTACGCGGGTTCAACGATGTCGATTTTAGAAGTATGTTTAGTTTAAATGATAACCCAACTCGTAACAATGGTTGGAAGTTGGATTTGAAACGGTTTAGGACTAGTGTGTGTGGGAATTACTTTACGTATAAGATCTGTGACACATGGGTTACCTTCGGAAGTTGTGAACAGTTCGTCTGTGGATCAGTTCAAGAAAAGGTTAGACCAAATCTTGCACACTATTTGAGTGTGTACAAAATTTTCCCTGGCACCCGTTGCCATTGGTACCTCCTCGGTATGGGCCGCAAGGCCTTTTGAGGTACTTCTTTTCCTTGTAACTCCTTGTAACTCTCTCTCTCTCTCTCTCTCTCTCTCTCTCTCTCTCTCTCTCTCTCTCTCTCTCTCCGCCTGTGTAGGGAAGTGAAGGCGAAGGTTAGGCTAGCGAAACGTAACGAAGAACTAGGGTGGCAAGCCTCTGCAAGGGGAACCTAAGGAATTCTTCAATTATGTTAATAGTAGAAAGCCCATTAGAAGCATGATAGCTCCGTTAAAGGACGGAAGCGGCGTTCTGCGGACCTCCGACGCGGACATCGCTAATGTGCTTAATGAGTACTTTGCGGGAGTGTTCACCAGGGAGGATACCCGCGTCATCCCCGAGCCAGGCGTGAGGCACGAAGGTGCTCGCCTGGATAGTGTCAGATGTACCGCGACAGTCGTTGCCGATAGAATAGACAAACTGAGCGCGTTTAAGGCTCCTGGGCCAGACCAGTTTCTCCCCAGAGTGTTGCGAGAAGTGCGCGACCAGGTGGCTCCCCACCTGGCTACAGTCTTCAACAAATCGTTGGAGATGGGCCAGGTGCCTGGTGACTGGAGGGAAGCAACGTGACCCCTATCTTTAAGAAAGGGGATCACGAAAGTCCAGGGAACTATCGTCCCATTAGTCTCACTTCAGTTGTAGGTAAATTATTAGAAGGGATAATAGCTGATAGGATCGTTGACCATCTGGATTCCTACAAGCTGCTTGGGGACTCCCAACATGGGTTTTGACGGCATAGGTCGTGTCTCACCAACTTGCTCGAGTTTTTCCACGTCATGTTGATTGAGTACGATAAGAGTAGGGCTATTGATATACTTTATCTCGACTTTCAGAAAGCCTTTGATAAGGTACCTCACCTCGGCTAACGGCGAAAGTGCGCCCGCTGGGTATCGGTGGGGAAATAGGTAGGTGGATTGAAAACTGGCTGAGGAATAGGCGGCAGAGGGTGGTAATTAAAGGGGCTAGATCGGTTTGGGCCTCGGTCACTAGTGGGGTTCCTCATGGGTTCCGTTTGGGGCCACTGTTGTTTATCATTTACATAAATGATATCGACGGTGGCATCGTCAGTCGGATCGCCATATTCGCTGATGACACCAGCTTGGGGCCAATGTTGGGGACGCCCGAAGCGATTCGAGGAACTGCGTGCGGACCTAGGTAGGATGGAGAGTGTCCGAAATGGCAATGCCGTTTACCTTGGGTAAATGCAAAGTGATGCCATTGGCTACGCCTCCCAAGTCGGACTACTCGATGTTGGGTATTTATCGGGTGACTGATTTAGAAAGGACTTGGGTGTGCTATTAGCAGCGACCTTAAGTTTACGAACAGTGTGTAGGGGTGAAAAGAAGCCCAGAACTATTGGGTTATCAGAGGCAATTTCAGTTTCGGACAAGGAGATGTGCTCTACTGTACAATTCCCTTGTTCGGCCGCACTGGAGTATGCTGTGTATTCTGGTCGCCACCTTCAGGAAAGATTTGAGAGGCCTGGAGCGAGTGCAGGCGAGGGCCACAAAGTTAATCCCTTCCGTTACGCATATGGGCTACAATCGACGTTCGCGCCCTGAACTTGTTTTCACTGAAACGGAGGCTGCGCGGTCACTGATCGAGGTTTTCAAGCTCTTACGCGGGTTGAACGATGTCGATTTTAGAGTATGTTTAGTTTAAATGATAACCCAACTCGCAACAATGGTTGGAAGTTGGTTTGAAACGGTTTAGGACTAGTGTGTGTGGAATTACTTTACTTATAAGATCTGTGACACGTGGAACGGTTACCTCCAGAAGTTGTGAACAGTTCCTCTGTGGATCGTTCAGAAAAGGGTAGACGAAATCTTGCACACTATTTGATGTGTAAGACATTTAGGACCTCATCTGCGGAAATTTCTTTTCCTATAAATATTATATCTGGAACCAACTTCCCTCGAGTTGTTCCAGTCAAAGTGTAATGTGTTTAAAAATAGGCTAACAAGTACTGAATACTCTCATAGTTTAAACTAAAACAATGAAACTCTACAGAGATCGCTTGCACGGTGTCCTGTGAGCAAGCTAATATAGAGCTGATTTATATTCTCCACTTTCCTGTAATTTCCTTGCTACTTTTCCAGGGTCAAGGTATTTTCTTCAACCTTTTCCGTACCTGCCTCTGGCAGGGAGGAGCGGAGGGTGGGAGAGAGCCTTCTACTTTTCTATCCAGTTTTTCTACTACTGCTAGGATAGTTGAAAGAAAAATAAACTTTTACAAAGTTTTCCCTGCACCCGTTCCATTGGTACCCTCCTCGGTATGGCCGCAAGCCTTTTGAGGTACTTCTTTTCCTTGTCTCCTTGTAAATCTCTCTCTCTCTGTGCTGTGTGGTCTCTCCAGTATATTTTTTTAATAGTGACTAAGTGACAAAGTTTGATTGTATATTTGTTTTAGATAAGTATAATATTTATTTACTTTTTATTGAGATTAGGGCAAGCACTATTGCTTAATATTGACAATTTATTTTAATTATACTTCATTTATTCCTTTTCCGGTTAACGAACATAATTCCATATTTTTAAATTCTGTTTTTTTCGGCTGAATTTCTCTGGAAAGTTAACGTGAAATGTTGCATTATTTTAGACGGTAGTTACAGATTACTTTTCAGTACGAGTTACATAGTAAGATTTGTATATTCGAGTCTATTTCCGTTTCCGGTCTTACACGTGCTCTCGCAGGTCCCTTTCCGGTCTGTAACACGTGCTCTCGCAGGTCCATCTCTCGCATTCACTACTTCTCTCCCACGATCCGTTGTATAATTAAATAACATATTATATTATTTAAAGTAACATCATTCTGCATTGTTATAACGCTCCCTACAGATCCCATTCAGTTCCGTATTCAATTCATTTCCGGTCTGAACACGTGCACTCGTCTGCCGCGTGTTTATTTCGTATTTCGGCATTCACCAATCCTCCCTCACTAACCAATACTAATTAAATAGCATTGTATATTTAAATTAATATCAGACTGCATGTTACTAACGGCAACCCAGTTCCATTCAATTCTGTATTCCAACTCAGTTTCCGGTCTGTAACAAGTGTTTACTTCCGACTCACCATTACCCTCTCACCATTCGTTATATTAATTAAAGTAGCATATTGTATTATTTAAAGTAACGTATCGTATTAAAGAACATATTGTATTATTTAGATTACGTATCGTAATAAAAAAAAAAAGAGGAAAATATGACAGGGCCAGCTAAATTGAAAGCAGAATGCTTTAATGTAAAGTTAATCATTGGTGCGTTGACTTCCCCGAAGGTGGTATCAGCGATATCACTCCCTTAGTATAGTTTGTTTTGTAAACTTAGAGACAACCACGAAAGGAAGTGAAAGAGCTAAAGGAATTAGTAAAAAGCTTGAAGCTACGCTCGTAGCACTGGAAATCCATCCCAGTAGACAAGATGACTAAAACACACAAGCAGATTTAAACTGTAAATTAAGCCTCTAGAGCAAGCGTGCACGCTTGGAAAACACGGTGACTATTCCGAAAATAGAACGGAGGACCAAGAATTCAAATTGGTCAAAAATAAAAGACCCTCCAACCAAAACCAACATCAGGATTTGGAACCATTACCATCAAAAATAATTTCACTTACTTTGCTGATGAGGATGAATCCTTTTTAATTGGGTTCTATAGTAAGGATCAAGGGGACTTTTTCGGAGCAAGACGGCGACCAGAGAAGCTCCGATGTTTCCAGGTGCCACAAGCCAGATAATTAATAGGAATTAGCAAAATTAATATCAAAATAAAGTTGCCCTATCATTGTCCTGTTGGTGGCAATGACGTTTTTATGGGAGGACAGGAGGCAGACGAGCCCATTATAAAGAATTTAAGAACCTAACTGACAGGTTAGGGATAGGACAGACATGGGTATGGTCGTAGGAATTCTCCCTCGAATGCGTGCTAGTGACTATCGCTAAGTAGGGCATTAGCATAAAAAAAGAGTTAAACGCATGTGTGATGAAAAGGCCTAAAGTAAGTTTGTCGGTTTTTGGCCTACATTCCACGGAATGGGGTACTTTGGTTCGGACGGATACATTTTAACCAGAAGGGAAAAAGAAGTATGTGATTTACTGAACATTAATTTGTATAATCTTTTTAAACTAGGACCCCCCAAACCAGCAATTGATCCTGCTCCCCAAACAGTTAATCTACTCCCCCAGCAGTTAGTCCCTCTCCCCCACAGTTAGTCCCTCTCCCCCAGCAGTTAGTCCCCTCCCCCAGCAGCTAGTCCCCCTCCCCCAGCAGCTAGTCCCCCTCCCCCAGCAACTAGTCTCCCCCTCCCCAGCAGTTAGTCCCCCTCCCCCAGCAGTTAGTCCCGCTCCCCCAGCAGTTAGTCCCCCTCCCCCAGCATTAGTCCCCCTCCCCCCAGCAGTAGTCCCCCTCCAACAGCAGGTAGTCCCCCTCCCCCAGCAATAGTGAGGGCTCTTCCACTCCCGACAGCCCTGGCTGTTCGGGAAACGGTCGTGCTAGGGGGCGGTCAGAATAGGGGAGGCTCCCTCCTGCAATGCTTTTTAATGCTAGGTCGATCAGGAACAAGTTTTGCGAGCTACGGGCGCTCTTAGCATCAGAATACCAGCATATCGTTGCTATCACCGAGTCCTGGATTCATACTGATCGTAGGACTACGTTGGGGAGTTCGAAATTCCCGGGTATAGAATGTTTCGCAAAACCGCACCCGTGGGGAGGGTGGTGGGGTACTAATATACGTTCGAGACCGTTGATCCGGTTGACTGCCAGTTCCGGTCGGAACGGGAGCTGCTTGGCGTCGATCTGAACGTGGGAGGGACGAACTATAGGTTAATCTTGGTACAGACCTCCGCATCTCCTCCTCGAGGAGGATACATCCCTGTACACCGAACTCAGTAGCCTGCTAGGAGATAGGGTGTGTATAGTTTTAGGAGACTTCAACTGTCGCGGCATAAAGTGGGAAAACAGGACTGCCGATGCTGAGGAGGAGGCTAGTTGACTTTGCTGAGAACTTCCTCACTCAGTGGGTCAACGACCCTACACGTGGCGAAAGCGTTCTAGACTTAGTATTCACGACCGAAGACAACCTCGTCACTGGCCTCACCGTTGACGAATCATTGGGCGGGAGTGATCACGGTCTTATTAGGTTCCGTGTGTGCGTCCCTCGGGTGAAGCGTAGTACCTCGAGAGGCAGTAAGCTCGATCTCGGCGGGCGAACTTTGTTAGCCTCAGGGTAGCGTAGGAGAGATGGGTTAGAGGTTGGCGGCGATGTTGAGGGAGTGTGGAGTGCATTCCGGGACGAGTTTGGTGCTGCAGTCTGCTGCCATACCCTCAAAACCGGTGACCCCTGCTTCAACGCAGCCAAAGTGGTTCAATCGTGACATCGCTTCGGCTATCCGAAATAGGAAAGTAGCGTATAGGTGGCGAAGGCCATCGTTCCCTCGAGAACACTGAAGCGTATGTCCGCCTGTGTAGGAAGTGAGGCGAAGGTTAGGCTAGCGAAACGTAACGAAGAACTACGGGTGGCAAGCCTCTGCAAGGGGAACCCTAAGGAGTTCTTCAGTTTGTTAATAGTAGAAAGCCATTAGAAGCATGATAGGTCCGTTAAAAGACGGAAGCGGCTTTCTGAGGACTCCGACGCGACATCGCTAATGTGCTTAATGAGTACTTTGCGAGAGTGTTCAATAGGGAGGATACCCGCGTCATCCCCGAGCCAGGCGTGAGGCACGAAGGTGCTGGCCTGGAAAGTGTTAGATGTACCGCGACAGTCGTTGCCGATAGAATAGACAAACTGAGCGCGTTTAAGCTCCTGGGCCAGACGTTTCTCCCCGAGTGTTGCGAGAAGTGCGCGACCAGTGGCTCCCCACCTGGCTACAGTCTTCACAAATCGTTGGAGATGGGCCAGGTGCCTGGTGAATGGAGGGAAGCCAACGTGACCCCTATCTTTAAGAAAGGGGATCACGAAAGTCCAGGAACTATCGTCCCATTAGTCTCACTTCAGTTGTAGGTAAATTATTAGAAGGGATAATAGCTGATAGGATCGTTGACCATTTGGATTCCTACAAGCTGCTTGGGACTCCCAACATGGCTGAGGAATAGGCGGCAGAGGGTTGTAATTAAAGGGGCTAGTTCGGGTTGGGCCTCGGTCACTAGTGGGGTTCCTCAGGTTCCGTTTTGGGGCCACTGTTGTTTATCATTTACATAAATGATTATCGACGGTGGCATCGTCAGTCGGATCGCGAAATTCGCTGATGATACCAAGCTTGGGCCAATGTTGGGACGCCCGAAGCGATCGAGGAACTGCGTGCGGACCTAGGTAGGATAGGAGAGTGGTCCGAAAATGGCATATGCCGTTTAACTTGGGTAAATGCAAAGTGATGCACATTGGCTACGGCAATCCCAAGTCGGACTACTCGATGTTGGTAGTAATATCGAGGTGACTGATATAGAAAAGGACTTGGGTGTGCTAATCAGCGACCTTAAGTTTACGAAACATTGTGTAGAGGTGGAAAAGAAAGCCCAGAAACTATTGGTTATATCAGGAGGCAATTTCAGTTTCGGAACAAGGAGATTGTGCTCTCACTGTACAATTCCCTTGTTCGGCCGCACCTGGAGTATGCTGTGCAGTTCTGTCGCCCCCCTCAGGAAGATATTGAGAGGCTGGCGAGTGCGGCGAGGGCCACAAAGTTAATCCCTTCCGTTAGGCATATAGGTTACAATCGAACGGTTACGCGCCCTGAACTTGTTTTCGCTTGAAACTCGGAGGCTGCGCGGTCAACTGATCGAGGTTTTCAAGCTCTTACGCGGGTTCAACGATGTCGATTTTAGAAGTATGTTTAGTTTAAATGATAACCCACTCGTAACAATGGTTGGAAGTTGGATTTGAAACGTTTAGGACTAGTGTGTGTGGGAATTACTTTACGTATAAGATCTGTGACACATGGGTTACCTTCGGAAGTTGTGAACAGTTCGTCTGTGGATCAGTTCAAGAAAAGGTTAGACCAAATCTTGCACACTATTTGAGTGTACAAAATTTTCCCTGGCACCCGTTGCCATTGGTACCTCCTCGGTATGGGCCGCAAGGCCTTTTGAGGTACTTCTTTTCCTTGTAACTCCTTGTAACTCTCTCTCTCTCTCTCTCTCTCTCTCTCTCTCTCTTCTCTCTCTCTCTCTCCGCCTGTGTAGGGAAGTGAAGGCGAAGGTTAGGCTAGCGAAACGTAACGAAGAACTACGGGTGGCAAGCCTCTGCAAGGGGAACCCTAAGGAATTCTTCAATTATGTTAATAGTAGAAAGCCCATTAGAAGCATGATAGCTCCGTTAAAGGACGGAAGCGGCGTTCTGCGGACCTCCGACGCGGACATCGCTAATGTGCTTAATGAGTACTTTGCGGGAGTGTTCACCAGGGAGGATACCCGCGTCATCCCCGAGCCAGGCGTGAGGCACGAAGGTGCTGGCCTGGATAGTGTCAGATGTACCGCGACAGTCGTTGCCGATAGAATAGACAAACTGAGCGCGTTTAAGGCTCCTGGGCCAGACCAGTTTCTCCCCAGAGTGTTGCGAGAAGTGCGCGACCAGGTGGCTCCCCACCTGGCTACAGTCTTCAACAAATCGTTGGAGATGGGCCAGGTGCCTGGTGACTGGAGGGAAGCCAACGTGACCCCTATCTTTAAGAAAGGGGATCACGAAAGTCCAGGGAACTATCGTCCCATTAGTCTCACTTCAGTTGTAGGTAAATTATTAGAGGGATAATAGCTGATAGGATCGTTGACCATCTGGATTCCTACAAGCTGCTTGGGGACTCCCAACATGGTTTTGACGGCATAGGTCGTGTCTCACCAACTTGCTCGAGTTTTTCCACGTCATGTTGATTGAGTACGATAAGAGTAGGGCTATTGATATACTTTATCTCGACTTTCAGAAAGCCTTTGATAAGGTAACTCACCTCCGGCTAACGGCGAAAGTGCGCCCGCTGGGTATCGGTGGGGAAATAGGTAGGTGGATTGAAACTGGCTGAGGAATAGGCGGCAGAGGGTGGTAATTAAAGGGGCTAGATCGGTTTGGGCCTCGGTCACTAGTGGGGTTCCTCAGGGTTCCGTTTTGGGGCCACTGTTGTTTATCATTTACATAAATGATTATCGACGGTGGCATCGTCAGTCGGATCGCCATATTCGCTGATGACACCAAGCTTGGGGCCAATGTTGGGACGCCCGAAGCGATCGAGGAACTGCGTGCGGACCTAGGTAGGATAGGAGAGTGGTCCGAAAAATGGCAATGCCGTTTAACTTGGGTAAATGCAAAGTGATGCACATTGGCTACGCCAATCCCAAGTCGGACTACTCGATGTTGGGTAGTAATATCGAGGTGACTCATTAGAAAAGGACTTGGGTGTGCTAATTAGCAGCGACCTTAAGTTTACGAAACAGTGTGTAGAGGTGGAAAAGAAAGCCCAGAAACTATTGGGTTATATCAGGAGGCAATTTCAGTTTCGGAACAAGGAGATTGTGCTCTCACTGTACAATTCCCTTGTTCGGCCGCACCTGGAGTATGCTGTGCAGTTCTGGTAGCCCACCCTCAGGAAGATATTGAGAGGCTGGAGCGAGTGCAGGCGAGGGCCACAAAGTTAATCCCTTCCGTTAGGCATATAGGTTACAATCGACGGTTACGCGCCCTGAACTTGTTTTCGCTTGAAACTCGGAGCTGCGCGGTCAACTGATCGAGGTTTTCAAGCTCTTACGCGGGTTCAACGATGTCGATTTTAGAAGTATGTTTAGTTTAAATGATAACCCAACTCGTAACAATGGTTGGAAGTTGGATTTGAAACGGTTTAGGATAGTGTGTATGGGAATTACTTTACGTATAAGATCTGTGACACATGGGTTACCTTCGGAAGTTGTGAACAGTTCGTCTGTGGATCAGTTCAAGAAAAGGTTAGACCAAATCTTGCACACTATTTGAGTGTGTACAAAATTTTCCCTGGCACCCGTTGCCATTGGTACCTCCTCGGTATGGGCCGGAAGGCCTTTTGAGGTACTTCTTTTCCTTGTAACTCCTTGTAACTCTCTCTCTCTCTCTCTCTCTCTCTCTCTCTCTCTCTCTCTCTCTCTCTCTCTCTCTCTCTCTCTCTCTCGTGTAGGGAAGTGAAGGCGAAGGTTAGGCTAGCGAAACGTAACGAAGAACTACGGGTGGCAAGCCTCTGCAAGGGGAACCCTAAGGAATTCTTCAATTATGTTAATAGTAGAAAGCCCATTAGAAGCATGATAGCTCCGTTAAAGGACGGAAGCGGCGTTCTGCGGACCTCCGACGCGGACATCGCTAATGTGCTTAATGAGTACTTTGCGGGAGTGTTCACCAGGGAGGATACCCGCGTCATCCCCGAGCCAGGCGTGAGGCACGAAGGTGCTCGCCTGGATAGTGTCAGATGTACCGCGACAGTCGTTGCCGATAGAATAGACAAACTGAGCGCGTTTAAGGCTCCTGGGCCAGACCAGTTTCTCCCCAGAGTGTTGCGAGAAGTGCGCGACCAGGTGGCTCCCCACCTGGCTACAGTCTTCAACAAATCGTTGGAGATGGGCCAGGTGCCTGGTGACTGGAGGGAAGCCAACGTGACCCCTATCTTTAAGAAAGGGGATCACGAAAGTCCAGGGAACTATCGTCCCATTAGTCTCACTTCAGTTGTAGGTAAATTATTAGAAGGGATAATAGCTGATAGGATCGTTGACCATCTGGATTCCTACAAGCTGCTTGGGGACTCCCAACATGGGTTTTGACGGCATAGGTCGTGTCTCACCAACTTGCTCGAGTTTTTCCACGTCATGTTGATTGAGTACGATAAGAGTAGGGCTATTGATATACTTTATCTCGACTTTCAGAAAGCCTTTGATAAGGTACCTCACCTCCGGCTAACGGCGAAAGTGCGCCCGCTGGGTATCGGTGGGGAAATAGGTAGGTGGATTGAAAACTGGCTGAGGAATAGGCGGCAGAGGGTGGTAATTAAAGGGGCTAGATCGGTTTGGGCCTCGGTCACTAGTGGGGTTCCTCAGGGTTCCGTTTTGGGGCCACTGTTGTTTATCATTTACATAAATGATATCGACGGTGGCATCGTCAGTCGGATCGCCATATTCGCTGATGACACCAAGCTTGGGGCCAATGTTGGGACGCCCGAAGCGATCGAGGAACTGCGTGCGGACCTAGGTAGGATAGGAGAGTGGTCCGAAAAATGGCAAATGCCGTTTAACTTGGGTAAATGCAAAGTGATGCACATTGGCTACGCCAATCCCAAGTCGGACTACTCGATGTTGGGTAGTAATATCGAGGTGACTGATTTAGAAAAGGACTTGGGTGTGCTAATTAGCAGCGACCTTAAGTTTACGAAACAGTGTGTAGAGGTGGAAAAGAAAGCCCAGAAACTATTGGGTTATATCAGGAGGCAATTTCAGTTTCGGAACAAGGAGATTGTGCTCTCACTGTACAATTCCCTTGTTCGGCCGCACCTGGAGTATGCTGTGCAGTTCTGGTCGCCCACCTTCAGGAAAGATATTGAGAGGCTGGAGCGAGTGCAGGCGAGGGCCACAAAGTTAATCCCTTCCGTTACGCATATGGGCTACAATCGACGGTTACGCGCCCTGAACTTGTTTTCGCTTGAAACTCGGAGGCTGCGCGGTCAACTGATCGAGGTTTTCAAGCTCTTACGCGGGTTGAACGATGTCGATTTTAGAAGTATGTTTAGTTTAAATGATAACCCAACTCGCAACAATGGTTGGAAGTTGGATTTGAAACGGTTTAGGACTAGTGTGTGTGGGAATTACTTTACTTATAAGATCTGTGACACGTGGAACAGGTTACCTCCAGAAGTTGTGAACAGTTCCTCTGTGGATCAGTTCAAGAAAAGGGTAGACGAAATCTTGCACACTATTTGAGTGTGTAAAGACATTTAGGACCTCAGTCTGCGGAAATTTCTTTTCCTATAAAATAGTTAATATCTGGAACCAACTTCCCTCAGAGGTTGTTTCCAGTCAAAGTGTAAATGTGTTTAAAAATAGGCTAGACAAAGTACTGAATACTCTCATAGTTTAAGACTAAAACAAATGAAAACTCTACAGGAGATCGCTTGCACGGTGTCTCTGTGAGCAAGCTAAATATAGAGCTATTTATATATTCTCCACTTTCCTGTAAAATTTCCTTGGCTACTTTTCCAGGGTCAAGGTATTTTCTTCAACCTTTTTCCGTACCTGCCTCTGGCAGGGAGGGAGCGGAGGGTGGGGAGAGAGCCTTCTACTTTTCTATCCAGTTTTCTACTACTGCTAGGATAGTTGAAAGAAAAATAAACTTTTACAAAGTTTTCCCTGGCACCCGTTGCCATTGGTACCTCCTCGGTATGGGCCGCAAGGCCTTTTGAGGTACTTCTTTTCCTTGTAACTCCTTGTAAATCTCTCTCTCTCTGTGCTGTGTGGTCTCTCCAGTATCTTTTTTTAATAGTGACTAAGTGACAAAGTTTGATTGTATATTTGTTAGATAAGTATAATATTTATTTACTTTATTATTGAGATTAGGGCAAGCACTATTGCTTAATAATTAGACAATTTATTATTAAATACTTCATTTATTCCTTTTCCGGTTAACGAACATAATTCCATATTGTTTAAATTCTGTTTTTTCGGCTGAATTTCTCTGGGAAAGTTAACGTGAAATAAGTTTGCATTATTTTAGACGGTAGTTACAGATTACATTTTCAGACGAGTTACATAGTAAGATTTGTATATTCGAGTCTATTTCCGTTTCCGGTCTTACACGTGCTCTCGCAGGTCCATTTCCGGTCTGTAACACGTGCTCTCGCAGGTCCATCTCTCGCATTCACTACTTCTCTCCCACGATCCGTTGTATAAATTAAAATAACATATTATATTATTTAAAGTAACATCATTCTGCATTGTTATAAACGGCTCCCTACAGATCCCATTCAGTTCCGTATTCAATTCCATTTCCGGTCTGAAACACGTGCCACTCGTCTGCGCGTGTTTATTTCGTATTTCGGCATTCACCAATCCTCCCTCACTAACCAATATACTAATTAAAATAGCATTGTAATATTTAAATTAATATCAGACTGCATTGTTACTAACGGCAACCCACAGGTTCCATTCAATTCTGTATTCAACTCAGTTTCCGGTCTGTAACACGTGTTTACTTCCGAAC
The DNA here is from genome assembly GCA_023014485.1 of Bathynomus jamesi. Lineage (NCBI taxonomy): Eukaryota > Metazoa > Arthropoda > Malacostraca > Isopoda > Cirolanidae > Bathynomus > Bathynomus jamesi. Next base: position 803,825 of record JAJOZX010000271.1, on the reverse strand, counting down.
TCACCATTACCCCTCTCACCATTCGTTATATTAATTAAAGTAGCATATTGTATTATTTAAAAGTAACGTATCGTATTAATTAAAAGGAACATATTGTATTATTTAGATTAACGTATCGTAATAAAAAAAAAAGAGAGAAAATATGACAGGGCCAGCTAAATTGAAAGCAGAATGCTTTAAATGTAAAGTTAATCATTGGTGCGTTGACTTCCCCGAAGGTGGTATCAGCGATATCACATCCCTTAGTATATGTTTGTTTTGTAAACTTAGAGACAACCACGAAAAGGAAGTGAAAGAGCTAAAGGAATTAGTAAAAAAGCTTGAAGCTACGCTCGTAGCACTGGAAATCCATCCCAGTAGACAAGATGAAACTAAAAACACACAAGCAGATTTAAACTGTAAAATTAAGCATCTAGAGCAAAGCGTGGCACGCTTGGAAAACACGGTGACTATTCCGGAAAATAGAACGGAGGACCAAGAATTCAAATTGGTCAAAAATAAAAGACCCTCCAAACCAAAACCAAAACATCAGGATTTGGAACCCATTACCATCAAAAATAAGTTTCACTTACTTGCTGATGAGGAGGATGAATCCTTTTTAATTGGGGATTCTATAGTAAGGAATCAAGGGGACTTTTTCGGAGCAAGACGGGCGACCAAGAGAAAGCTCCGATGTTTTCCAGGTGCCACAAGCCAGATAATTAATAGGGAATTAGGCAAAATTAATATCAAGAATAAGAGTTGCCCTATCATTGTCCATGTTGGTGGCAATGACGTTTTTATGGGAGGGACAGGAGGGCAGACAGAGCCCATTATAAAAGAATTTAAGAACTAACTGACAGGTTAGGGATAGGACAGACATGGGTATGGTCGTAGGAATTCTCCCTCGAATGCGTGCTAGTGACTATACTCTAAGTAAGGGCATTAGCATAAATAAAAGAGTTAAAAACGCATGTGTGATGAAAAAGGCCTAAAGTAAGTTTGTCTTTTGGCCTACATTCCACGGAAATGGGGAATACTTTGGTTCGGACGGGATACATTTTAACCAGAAGGGGAAAAAGAAAGTATGGTGATTTACTGAACATTAATTTGTATAATCTTTTTAAACTAGGACCCCCCAAACCAGCAATTGATCCTGCTCCCCAAACAGTTAAATCTACTCCCCCAGCAGTTAGTCCCTCTCCCCCAGCAGTTAGTCCCTCTCCCCCAGCAGTTAGTCCCTCTCCCCCAGCAGCTAGTCCCCACTCCCCCAGCAGCTAGTCCCCCTCCCCAGCAACTAGTCCCCTCCCCCAGCAGTTAGTCCCCTCCCCCAGCAGTTAGTCCCGCTCCCCCAGCAGTTAGTCCCCCTCCCCCAGCAGTTAGTCCCCTCCCCCAGCAGGTAGTCCCCCTCCAACAGCAGGTAGTCCCCCTCCCCCAGCAATAGTGAGGGGCTCTTCCACTCCCGACAGCCCTGGCTGTTCGGGAAACGGGTCGTGCTAGGGGGCGGTCAGAATAGGGGAGGCTCCCTCCGTGCAATGCTTTTAATGCTAGGTCGATCAGGAACAGTTTTGCGAGCTACGGGCGCTCTTACATCAGAATACCAGCATATCGTTGCTATCACCGAGTCCTGGATTCATACTGATCGTAGGGACTACGTTGGGGAGTTCGAAATTCCCGGGTATAGAATGTTTCGCAAAGACCGCACCGTGGGGAGGGTGGTGGGGTACTAATATACGTTCGAGACACGTTGAGTCCGGTTGACTGCCAGTTCCGGTCGGAACGGGAGCTGCTTGGCGTCGATCTGAACGGGGAGGGACGAACTATAGGTTAATCTTGGTGTACAGACCTCCGCATCTCCTCCTCGAGGAGGATACATCCCTGTACACCGAACTCAGTAGCCTGCTAGGAGATAGGGTTGTGTGTAGTTTTAGGAGACTTCAACTGTCGCGGCATAAAGTGGGAAAACAGGACTGCCGATGCTGAAGGGAGGAGGCTAGTTGACTTTGCTGATGAGAACTTCCTCACTCAGTGGGTCAACGAGCCTACACGTGGCGAAAGCGTTCTAGATTATATTCACGACCGAAGACAACCTCGTCACTGGCCTCACCGTTGACGAATCATTGGGCGGGAGTGATCACGGTCTTATTAGGTTCCGTGTTGCGTCCCTCGGGTGAAGCGTAGTACCTCGAGAGGCAGTAAGCTCGATCTCCGGCGGGCGAAACTTTGTTAGCCTCAGGGATAGCGTAGGAGAGATGGGGTTAGAGGTTGGCGGCGATGTTGAGGGAGTGTGGAGTGCATTCCGGGACGAGTTTATGGTGCTGCAGTGCTGCCATACCCTCAAAACCGGTGACCCCTGCTTCAACGCAGCCAAAGTGGTTCAATCGTGACATCGCTCTTCGGCTATCCGAAATAGGAAAGTAGCGTATAGTGGGCGAAGGCCAATCGTTCCCTCGAGAACACTGAAGCGTATGTCGCCTGTGTAGGGAAGTGAAGGCGAAGGTTAGGCTAGCGAAACGTAACGAAGAACTACGGTGGCAAGCCTCTGCAAGGGAACCCTAAGGAGTTCTTCAGTTATGTTAATAGTAGAAAGCCCATTAGAAGCATGATAGGTCCGTTAAAAGACGGAAGCGGCTTTCTGAGGACCTCCGACGCGGACATCGCTAATGTGCTTAATGAGTACTTTGCGAGAGTGTTCAATAGGGAGGATACCCGCGTCATCCCCGAGCCAGGCGTGAGGCACGAAGGTGCTGGCCTGGAAAGTGTTAGATGTACCGCGACAGTCGTTGCCGATAGAATAGACAAACTGAGCGCGTTTAAGGCTCCTGGGCCAGACCAGTTTCTCCCAGAGTGTTGCGAGAAGTGCGCGACCAGGTGGCTCCCCACCTGGCTACAGTCTTCAACAAATCGTTGGAGATGGGCCAGGTGCCTGGTGAATGGAGGGAAGCCAACGTGACCCCTATCTTTAGAAGGGGATCAAAGTCCAGGGAACTATCGTCCCATTAGTCTCACTTCAGTTGTAGGTAAATTATTAGAAGGGATAATAGCTGATAGGATCGTTGACCATTTGGATTCCTACAAGCTGCTTGGGGATCCCAACATGGCTGAGGAATAGGCGGCAGAGGGTTGTAATTAAAGGGGCTAGTTCGGGTTGGGCCTCGGTCACTAGTGGGGTTCCTCAGGGTTCCGTTTTGGGGCCACTGTTGTTTATCATTTACATAAATGATTATCGACGTGGCATCGTCAGTCGGATCGCGAAATTCGCTGATGATACCAAGCTTGGGGCCAATGTTGGACGCCCGAAGCGATCGAGGAACTGCGTGCGGACCTAGGTAGGATAGGAGAGTGGTCCGAAAAATGGCATATGCCGTTTAACTTGGGTAAATGCAAAGTGATGCACATTGGCTACGGCAATCCCAAGTCGGACTACTCGATGTTGGGTAGTAATATCGAGGTGACTGATATAGAAAAGGACTTGGGTGTGCTAATCAGCGACCTTAAGTTTACGAAACAGTGTGTAGAGGTGGAAAAGAAAGCCCAGAAACTATTGGGTTATATCAGGAGGCAATTTCAGTTTCGGAACAAGGAGATTGTGCTCTCACTGTACAATTCCTTGTTCGGCCGCACCTGGAGTATGCTGTGCAGTTCTGGTCGCCCACCCTCAGGAAAGATATTGAGAGGCTGGAGCGAGTGCAGGCGAGGGCCACAAAGTTAATCCCTTCCGTTAGGCATATAGGTTACAATCGACGGTTACGCGCCCTGAACTTGTTTTCGCTTGAAACTCGGAGGCTGCGCGGTCAACTGATCGAGGTTTTCAAGCTCTACGCGGGTTCAACGATGTCGATTTTAGAAGTATGTTTAGTTTAAATGATAACCCAACTCGTAACAATGGTTGGAAGTTGGATTTGAAACGGTTTAGGACTAGTGTGTGTGGGAATTACTTTACGTATAAGATCTGTGACACATGGGTTACCTTCGGAAGTTGTGAACAGTTCGTCTGTGGATCAGTTCAAGAAAAGGTTAGACCAAATCTTGCACACTATTTGAGTGTGTACAAAATTTTCCCTGGCACCCGTTGCCATTGGTACCTCCTCGGTATGGGCCGCAAGGCCTTTTGAGGTACTTCTTTTCCTTGTAACTCCTTGTAACTCTCTCTCTCTCTCTCTCTCTCTCTCTCTCTCTCTCTCTCTCTCTCTCTCTCTCCGCCTGTGTAGGGAAGTGAAGGCGAAGGTTAGGCTAGCGAAACGTAACGAAGAACTACGGGTGGCAAGCCTCTGCAAGGGGAACCCTAAGGAATTCTTCAATTATGTTAATAGTAGAAAGCCCATTAGAAGCATGATAGCTCCGTTAAAGGACGGAAGCGGCGTTCTGCGGACCTCCGACGCGGACATCGCTAATGTGCTTAATGAGTACTTTGCGGGAGTGTTCACCAGGGAGGATACCCGCGTCATCCCCGAGCCAGGCGTGAGGCACGAAGGTGCTCGCCTGGATAGTGTCAGATGTACCGCGACAGTCGTTGCCGATAGAATAGACAAACTGAGCGCGTTTAAGGCTCCTGGGCCAGACCAGTTTCTCCCCAGAGTGTTGCGAGAAGTGCGCGACCAGGTGGCTCCCCACCTGGCTACAGTCTTCAACAAATCGTTGGAGATGGGCCAGGTGCCTGGTGACTGGAGGGAAGCAACGTGACCCCTATCTTTAAGAAAGGGGATCACGAAAGTCCAGGGAACTATCGTCCCATTAGTCTCACTTCAGTTGTAGGTAAATTATTAGAAGGGATAATAGCTGATAGGATCGTTGACCATCTGGATTCCTACAAGCTGCTTGGGGACTCCCAACATGGGTTTTGACGGCATAGGTCGTGTCTCACCAACTTGCTCGAGTTTTTCCACGTCATGTTGATTGAGTACGATAAGAGTAGGGCTATTGATATACTTTATCTCGACTTTCAGAAAGCCTTTGATAAGGTACCTCACCTCGGCTAACGGCGAAAGTGCGCCCGCTGGGTATCGGTGGGGAAATAGGTAGGTGGATTGAAAACTGGCTGAGGAATAGGCGGCAGAGGGTGGTAATTAAAGGGGCTAGATCGGTTTGGGCCTCGGTCACTAGTGGGGTTCCTCAGGGTTCCGTTTTGGGGCCACTGTTGTTTATCATTTACATAAATGATATCGACGGTGGCATCGTCAGTCGGATCGCCATATTCGCTGATGACACCAAGCTTGGGGCCAATGTTGGGACGCCCGAAGCGATCGAGGAACTGCGTGCGGACCTAGGTAGGATAGGAGAGTGGTCCGAAAAATGGCAAATGCCGTTTAACTTGGGTAAATGCAAAGTGATGCACATTGGCTACGCCAATCCCAAGTCGGACTACTCGATGTTGGGTAGTAATATCGAGGTGACTGATTTAGAAAAGGACTTGGGTGTGCTAATTAGCAGCGACCTTAAGTTTACGAAACAGTGTGTAGAGGTGGAAAAGAAAGCCCAGAAACTATTGGGTTATATCAGGAGGCAATTTCAGTTTCGGAACAAGGAGATTGTGCTCTCACTGTACAATTCCCTTGTTCGGCCGCACCTGGAGTATGCTGTGCAGTTCTGGTCGCCCACCTTCAGGAAAGATATTGAGAGGCTGGAGCGAGTGCAGGCGAGGGCCACAAAGTTAATCCCTTCCGTTACGCATATGGGCTACAATCGACGGTTACGCGCCCTGAACTTGTTTTCGCTTGAAACTCGGAGGCTGCGCGGTCAACTGATCGAGGTTTTCAAGCTCTTACGCGGGTTGAACGATGTCGATTTTAGAAGTATGTTTAGTTTAAATGATAACCCAACTCGCAACAATGGTTGGAAGTTGGATTTGAAACGGTTTAGGACTAGTGTGTGTGGGAATTACTTTACTTATAAGATCTGTGACACGTGGAACAGGTTACCTCCAGAAGTTGTGAACAGTTCCTCTGTGGATCAGTTCAAGAAAAGGGTAGACGAAATCTTGCACACTATTTGAGTGTGTAAAGACATTTAGGACCTCAGTCTGCGGAAATTTCTTTTCCTATAAAATAGTTAATATCTGGAACCAACTTCCCTCAGAGGTTGTTTCCAGTCAAAGTGTAAATGTGTTTAAAAATAGGCTAGACAAAGTACTGAATACTCTCATAGTTTAAGACTAAAACAAATGAAAACTCTACAGGAGATCGCTTGCACGGTGTCTCTGTGAGCAAGCTAAATATAGAGCTATTTATATATTCTCCACTTTCCTGTAAAATTTCCTTGGCTACTTTTCCAGGGTCAAGGTATTTTCTTCAACCTTTTTCCGTACCTGCCTCTGGCAGGGAGGGAGCGGAGGGTGGGGAGAGAGCCTTCTACTTTTCTATCCAGTTTTCTACTACTGCTAGGATAGTTGAAAGAAAAATAAACTTTTACAAAGTTTTCCCTGGCACCCGTTGCCATTGGTACCTCCTCGGTATGGGCCGCAAGGCCTTTTGAGGTACTTCTTTTCCTTGTAACTCCTTGTAAATCTCTCTCTCTCTGTGCTGTGTGGTCTCTCCAGTATCTTTTTTTAATAGTGACTAAGTGACAAAGTTTGATTGTATATTTGTTAGATAAGTATAATATTTATTTACTTTATTATTGAGATTAGGGCAAGCACTATTGCTTAATAATTAGACAATTTATTATTAATTATACTTCATTTATTCCTTTTCCGGTTAACGAACATAATTCCATATTGTTTAAATTCTGTTTTTTCGGCTGAATTTCTCTGGGAAAGTTAACGTGAAATAAGTTTGCATTATTTTAGACGGTAGTTACAGATTACATTTTCAGACGAGTTACATAGTAAGATTTGTATATTCGAGTCTATTTCCGTTTCCGGTCTTACACGTGCTCTCGCAGGTCCATTTCCGGTCTGTAACACGTGCTCTCGCAGGTCCATCTCTCGCATTCACTACTTCTCTCCCACGATCCGTTGTATAAATTAAAATAACATATTATATTATTTAAAGTAACATCATTCTGCATTGTTATAAACGGCTCCCTACAGATCCCATTCAGTTCCGTATTCAATTCCATTTCCGGTCTGAAACACGTGCCACTCGTCTGCGCGTGTTTATTTCGTATTTCGGCATTCACCAATCCTCCCTCACTAACCAATATACTAATTAAAATAGCATTGTAATATTTAAATTAATATCAGACTGCATTGTTACTAACGGCAACCCACAGGTTCCATTCAATTCTGTATTCAACTCAGTTTCCGGTCTGTAACACGTGTTTACTTCCGAACTCACCATTACCCCTCTCACCATTCGTTATATTAATTAAAGTAGCATATTGTATTATTTAAAAGTAACGTATCGTATTAATTAAAAGGAACATATTGTATTATTTAGATTAACGTATCGTAATAAAAAAAAAAAAGAGAAAATATGACAGGGCCAGCTAAATTGAAAGCAGAATGCTTTAAATGTAAAGTTAATCATTGGTGCGTTGACTTCCCCGAAGGTGGTATCAGCGATATCACATCCCTTAGTATATGTTTGTTTTGTAAACTTAGAGACAACCACGAAAAGGAAGTGAAAGAGCTAAAGGAATTAGTAAAAAAGCTTGAAGCTACGCTCGTAGCACTGGAAATCCATCCCAGTAGACAAGATGAAACTAAAAACACACAAGCAGATTTAAACTGTAAAATTAAGCATCTAGAGCAAAGCGTGGCACGCTTGGAAAACACGGTGACTATTCCGGAAAATAGAACGGAGGACCAAGAATTCAAATTGGTCAAAAATAAAAGACCCTCCAAACCAAAACCAAAACATCAGGATTTGGAACCCATTACCATCAAAAATAAGTTTCACTTACTTGCTGATGAGGAGGATGAATCCTTTTTAATTGGGGATTCTATAGTAAGGAATCAAGGGGACTTTTTCGGAGCAAGACGGGCGACCAAGAGAAAGCTCCGATGTTTTCCAGGTGCCACAAGCCAGATAATTAATAGGGAATTAGGCAAAATTAATATCAAGAATAAGAGTTGCCCTATCATTGTCCATGTTGGTGGCAATGACGTTTTTATGGGAGGGACAGGAGGGCAGACAGAGCCCATTATAAAAGAATTTAAGAACCTAACTGACAAGGTTAGGGATAGGACAGACATGGGTATGGTCGTAGGAATTCTCCCTCGAATGCGTGCTAGTGACTATACTCTAAGTAAGGGCATTAGCATAAATAAAAGAGTTAAACGCATGTGTGATGAAAAAGGCCTAAAGTAAGTTTGTCGTTTTTGGCCTACATTCCACGGAAATGGGGAATACTTTGGTTCGGACGGGATACATTTTAACCAGAAGGGGAAAAAGAAGTATGGTGATTTACTGAACATTAATTTGTATAATCTTTTTAAACTAGGACCCCCCAAACCAGCAATTGATCCTGCTCCCCAAACAGTTAAATCTACTCCCCCAGCAGTTAGTCCCTCTCCCCCAGCAGTTAGTCCCTCTCCCCCAGCAGTTAGTCCCTCTCCCCCAGCAGCTAGTCCCCCTCCCCCAGCAGCTAGTCCCCCTCCCCAGCAACTAGTCTCCCCTCCCCCAGCAGTTAGTCCCCCTCCCCCAGCAGTTAGTCCCGCTCCCCCAGCAGTTAGTCCCCCTCCCCCAGCAGTTAGTCCCCCTCCCCCCAGCAGGTAGTCCCCCTCCAACAGCAGGTAGTCCCCCTCCCCCAGCAATAGTGAGGGGCTCTTCCACTCCCGACAGCCCTGGCTGTTCGGGAAACGGGTCGTGCTAGGGGGCGGTCAGAATAGGGGAGGCTCCCTCCGTGCAATGCTTTTTAATGCTAGGTCGATCAGGAACAAGTTTTGCGAGCTACGGGCGCTCTTAGCATCAGAATACCAGCATATCGTTGCTATCACCGAGTCCTGGATTCATACTGATCGTAGGGACTACGTTGGGGAGTTCGAAATTCCCGGGTATAGAATGTTTCGCAAAGACCGCACCCGTGGGGAGGGTGGTGGGGTACTAATATACGTTCGAGACACGTTGAGTCCGGTTGACTGCCAGTTCCGGTCGGAACGGGAGCTGCTTGGCGTCGATCTGAACGTGGGAGGGACGAACTATAGGTTAATCTTGGTGTACAGACCTCCGCATCTCCTCCTCGAGGAGGATACATCCCTGTACACCGAACTCAGTAGCCTGCTAGGAGATAGGGTGTGGTAGTTTTAGGAGACTTCAACTGTCGCGGCATAAAGTGGGAAAACAGGACTGCCGATGCTGAAGGGAGGAGGCTAGTTGACTTTGCTGATGAGAACTTCCTCACTCAGTGGGTCAACGAGCCTACACGTGGCGAAAGCGTTCTAGACTTAGTATTCACGACCGAAGACAACCTCGTCACTGGCCTCACCGTTGACGAATCATTGGGCGGGAGTGATCACGGTCTTATTAGGTTCCGTGTGTGCGTCCCTCGGGTGAAGCGTAGTACCTCGAGAGGCAGTAAGCTCGATCTCCGGCGGGCGAACTTTGTTAGCCTCAGGGATAGCGTAGGAGAGATGGGGTTAGAGGTTGGCGGCGATGTTGAGGGAGTGTGGAGTGCATTCCGGGACGAGTTTATGGTGCTGCAGTCTGCTGCCATACCCTCAAAACCGGTGACCCCTGCTTCAACGCAGCCAAAGTGGTTCAATCGTGACATCGCTTCGGCTATCCGAAATAGGAAAGTAGCGTATAGGTGGGCGAAGGCCAATCGTTCCCTCGAGAACACTGAAGCGTATGTCCGCCTGTGTAGGGAAGTGAAGGCGAAGGTTAGGCTAGCGAAACGTAACGAAGAACTACGGGTGGCAAGCCTCTGCAAGGGGAACCCTAAGGAGTTCTTCAGTTATGTTAATAGTAGAAAGCCCATTAGAAGCATGATAGGTCCGTTAAAAGACGGAAGCGGCTTTCTGAGGACCTCCGACGCGGACATCGCTAATGTGCTTAATGAGTACTTTGCGAGAGTGTTCTAGGGAGGATACCCGCGTCATCCCCGAGCCAGGCGTGAGGCACGAAGGTGCTGGCCTGGAAAGTGTTAGATGTACCGCGACAGTCGTTGCCGATAGAATAGACAAACTGAGCGCGTTTAAGGCTCCTGGGCCAGACCAGTTTCTCCCCAGAGTGTTGCGAGAAGTGCGCGACCAGGTGGCTCCCCACCTGGCTACAGTCTTCAACAAATCGTTGGAGATGGGCCAGGTGCCTGGTGAATGGAGGGAAGCCAACGTGACCCCTATCTTTAAGAAAGGGGATCACGAAAGTCCAGGGAACTATCGTCCCATTAGTCTCACTTCAGTTGTAGGTAAATTATTAGAAGGGATAATAGCTGATAGGATCGTTGACCATTTGGATTCCTACAAGCTGCTTGGGGACTCCCAACATGGCTGAGGAATAGGCGGCAGAGGGTTGTAATTAAAGGGGCTAGTTCGGGTTGGGCCTCGGTCACTAGTGGGGTTCCTCAGGGTTCCGTTTTGGGGCCACTGTTGTTTATCATTTACATAAATGATTATCGACGGTGGCATCGTCAGTCGGATCGCGAAATTCGCTGATGATACCAAGCTTGGGGCCAATGTTGGGACGCCCGAAGCGATCGAGGAACTGCGTGCGGACCTAGGTAGGATAGGAGAGTGGTCCGAAAAATGGCATATGCCGTTTAACTTGGGTAAATGCAAAGTGATGCACATTGGCTACGGCAATCCCAAGTCGGACTACTCGATGTTGGGTAGTAATATCGAGGTGACTGATATAGAAAAGGACTTGGGTGTGCTAATCAGCGACCTTAAGTTTACGAAACAGTGTGTAGAGGTGGAAAAGAAAGCCCAGAAACTATTGGGTTATATCAGGAGGCAATTTCAGTTTCGGAACAAGGAGATTGTGCTCTCACTGTACAATTCCCTTGTTCGGCCGCACCTGGAGTATGCTGTGCAGTTCTGGTCGCCCACCCTCAGGAAAGATATTGAGAGGCTGGAGCGAGTGCAGGCGAGGGCCACAAAGTTAATTCCTTCCGTTAGGCATATGGGTTACAATCGACGGTTACGCGCCCTGAACTTGTTTTCGCTTGAAACTCGGAGGCTGCGCGGTCAACTGATCGAGGTTTTCAAGCTATTACGCGGGTTCAACGATGTCGATTTTAGAAGTATGTTTAGTTTAAATGATAACCCAACTCGTAACAATGGTTGGAAGTTGGATTTGAAACGGTTTAGTACTAGTGTGTGTGGGAATTACTTTACGTATAAGATCTGTGACACATGGGTTACCTTCGGAAGTTGTGAACAGTTCGTCTGTGGATCAGTTCAAGAAAAGGTTAGACCAAATCTTGCACACTATTTGAGTGTGCACAAAATTTTCCCTGGCACCCGTTGCCATTGGTACCTCCTCGGTATGGGCCGCAAGGCCTTTTGAGGTACTTCTTTTCCTTGTAACTCCTTGTAACTCTCTCTCTCTCTCTCTCTCTCCGCCTGTGTAGGGAAGTGAAGGCGAAGGTTAGGCTAGCGAAACGTAACGAAGAACTACGGGTGGCAAGCCTCTGCAAGGGGAACCCTAAGGAATTCTTCAATTATGTTAATAGTAGAAAGCCCATTAGAAGCATGATAGGTCCGTTAAAGGACGGAAGCGGCGTTCTGCGGACCTCCGACGGGGACATCGCTAATGTGCTTAATGAGTACTTTGCGGGAGTGTTCACCAGGGAGGATACCCACGTCATCCCCGAGCCAGGCGTGAGGCACGAAGGTGCTGGCCTGGATAGTGTCAGATGTACCGCGACAGTCGTTGCCGATAGAATACACAAACTCAGCGCGTTTAAGGCTCCTTGGCCAGACCAGTTTCTCCCCAGAGTGTTGCGAGAAGTGCGCGACCAGGTGGCTCCCCACCTGGCTACAGTCTTCAACAAATCGTTGGAGATGGGCCAGGTGCCTGGTGAATGGAGGGAAGCCAACGTGACCCCTATCTTTAAGAAAGGGGATCACGAAAGTCCAGGGAACTATCGTCCCATTAGTCTCACTTCAGTTGTAGGTAAATTATTAGAAGGGATAATAGCTGATGGGATCGTTGACCATCTGGATTCCTACAAGCTGCTTGGGGACTCCCAACATGGGTTTTGACGGCATAGGTCGTGTCTCACCAACTTGCTCGAGTTTTTCCACGTCATGTTGATTGAGTACGATAAGAGTAGGGCTATTGATATACTTTATCTCGACTTTCAGAAAGCCTTTGATAAGGTACCTCACCTCCGGCTAACGGCGAAAGTGCGCCCGCTGGTATCGGTGGGGAAATAGGTAGGTGGATTGAAAACTGGCTGAGGAATAGGCGGCAGAGGGTGGTAATTAAAGGGGCTAGATCGGGTTGGGCCTCGGTCACTAGTGGGGTTCCTCAGGGTTCCGTTTTGGGGCCACTGTTGTTTATCATTTACATAAATGATATCGACGGTGGCATCGTCAGTCGGATCGCCAAATTCGCTGATGACACCAAGCTTGGGCCAATGTTGGGACGCCCGAAGCGATCGAGGAACTGCGTGCGGACCTAGGTAGGATAGGAGAGTGGTCCGAAAAATGGCAAATGCCGTTTAACTTGGGTAAATGCAAAGTGATGCACATTGGCTACGCCAATCCCAAGTCGGACTACTCGATGTTGGGTAGTAATATCGAGGTGACTGATTTAGAAAAGGACTTGGGTGTGCTAATTAGCAGCGACCTTAAGTTTACGAAACAGTGTGTAGAGGTGGAAAAGAAAGCCCAGAAACTATTGGGTTATATCAGGAGGCAATTTCAGTTTCGGAACAAGGAGATTGTGCTCTCACTGTACAATTCCCTTGTTCGGCCGCACCTGGAGTATGCTCTGCAGTTCTGGTCGCCCACCTTCAGGAAAGATATTGAGAGGCTGGAGCGAGTGCAGGCGAGGGCCACAAAGTTAATTCCTTCCGTTAGGCATAAGGGCTACAATCGACGGTTACGCGCCCTGAACTTGTTTTCACTTGAAACTCGGAGGCTGCGCGGTCAACTGATCGAGGTTTTCAAGCTCTTACGCGGGTTCAACGATGTCGATTTTAGAAGTATGTTTAGTTTAAATGATAACCCAACTCGCAACAATGGTTGGAAGTTGGATTTGAAACGGTTTTGGACTAGTGTGTGTGGGAATTACTTTACGTATAAGATCTGTGACACATGGAACATGTTACCTTCGGAAGTTGTGAACAGTTCCTCTGTGGATCAGTTCAAGAAAAGGTTAGACCAAATTTTGCACACTATTTGAGTGTGTAGAAAATTTTCCGTGGCACCCGTTGCCGTTGGTACCTCCTCGGTATGGGCCGCAAGGCCTTTTCAGGTACTTCTTTTCCTTGTAACTCCTTGTAACTCTCTCTCTCTCTCTCTCTCTCTCTCTCTCTCTCTCTCTCTCTCTCTCTCTCTCTCTCTCTTATAAAAATGGGTACAAATCGCTTCTGGGAAATTATTGTCCCATCAGCCTGACTTCAGTAGTTGGTAAGCTTATGGAGACGATCGTTCGAGACAAGATAGTTAGTTAATCGCTTAGAAATTAATAAATTAATCAAAGATTCTCAACACGGCTTTCGACGTAATCGTTCTTGCCTTACTAATTTGCTCTACTTCTTTAATGATATTGTAAATATATATATATATAATATATATATATGACGAGAGTAAAGCAGTAGATATTATATATTTCGATTTTGAAAAAAGCGTTTGATAAAGTGCCACCCAGTAGATTTTTAACTAAACTTCATTGCCACGTAATTGATGGTAATGTTCTCACATGGAACAGAAATTGGCTTAACGGACGTAAACAAAGAGTGGTTATTAATGGCAAAGCGTCTAACTGGATAAGTGTAACTAGCGGCGTGCCTCAAGGATCAGTTCTGGGACCTTTTTTTTTATTATTTATATCAATGACATCGACTTGGGAATTAAGAGCATAATTTCAAAATTTGAGGATGATACCAAACTAGGGGGACGAACAAAATCAGTGGCAGAACGTTTGCAGATTCAAGAAGATACTAATGAATTACTCGAGTGGGCGGAAATTTGACAAATGAACTTTAATATAGATAAATGTGAAACGTTGCATATCGGTAGAAACAATGTTAAATAAAAGTATTTTACGCGCGACAATATACTGGGTGATCCAGATAAATGGGACCCATAAAAAAAAGCCAAATATTCTTAATATTTAATTCCTTTCATAAAAACTATATATCATTCGAAAGAGTAGAGTTACAAGTTTATTATGAAATATTTATTTTTTAAAAATGACTCCTTTCAAATGTGTTCTATTAGTTGCGAAGCATTCCAGTGTTCTCGCTTGTAAGTTCTGCATCACTTTTGCAAGAGTGTGCGGTGGTATGGTCTGTATTTCATTTGTGATGGCGGCCTTCAATTCTTGCAAGGTCGTTGTGTTATTTCTATAGACCCTACTCTTTAAATATCCCCAGAGATAATAATCTAAGGGAGAAAAATCAGGAGACCTTGCGGGCCATTCAACGTCTCCAAATCTTGAGATTAACTCGCCTGGAAACGTTTGACGCAAAACTGCCATGCAGTTCCTCGTGGTATGGCAGGTAGCTCCGTCTTGTTGGAACCAGTGGTTTTCTAGACAAAGATCTCTTAATTTAGGAATAAGGAAATCGGTCAACATTTTTTCGTAGCGATCACCATTTACAGTGACCGTGTTTCCGGTGGAATCCTCGAAAAAGTACGGCCCTATGATCTGAGATGCAGTAAGACCACACCAAACAGTTACACGCTGACTATGCAACGGGACTTCGGTAATATTCAATGGATTTTCTGTTGCCCAGAAACGACAATTTTGTTTGTTTACAGTTCCATTCAAGTGAAAATGGGCTTCGTCTGACATAATCAAAATTGCTAGAAAATTGGTGGTGTCATTTACCTTCTGTTGGATCCATTGACAGAATTGTCGTCTTCGTGCGAAATCTCCATCGTTTAGTTGTTGCACTGTTTGAATTTTATATGGAAAGAGCATTAAATTTTGCTTGAATATACGGTGTGTTGTTCCATATCCAACTCCTAACAGCTGAGAAGCACGTCTGATGCTTATGTTAGGATTATCCTGTACAATTTCATGAGTTCTGTTAATGATCTCGTCTATCCTTGCTGTGCGCACTCTTCCAGTTGGTTTTCTTTTTCCAATGCTGCCAGTTAGGGAAAAATTTCTGACACACCGACGGATTACTTTCTTAGAAGGTGATTTTGACATCTGAAAATTTGTCTTGAAAGATCTTTGAGCTGAAACTACACTTCCATGCTCATAATATTGCTCAGTTATGAAACGCAGCTGTTCCACAGTCCATGCAGTCATCTTGAAGGGTTAGTTTTAACTAACACTTTTATTTTGTTTTGTATCTTATCTTGTCTTGTATTGTCAAAACCTATACAATCCTGTACAAACTTGTAACTATCCTCTTTCGAATGATGCGTATGATTTTATAAAAGGACTTATACTTTAAGAGTTACAGGGGTTTCTTTTGGGTCCCATTTCTCTGGATCACCCTTTACAAACGACTGTTACGGAAGAGAAAGATTTAGGTATTATTGTTACCGACACTCTTAAACCGAGTACGCAATGTATTGAAGTGGTCAGAAAGGCAAATAGAATCTTAGGATTTATTGGTAGACCGTTTGAATTTAAGTCGGAGAAAACAACGCTAATATTATATAATTCCTTAGTACGCCCCCACTTGGAATACTACGTTCAATTCTGGTCCCCATATTTACGACAGAACATAGACAGAATGGAGAGAGTGCAGCAATGGGGTACTAAGATGATTCCTAGACTTAGAAACAAATCCTACGATGCCCGTTTAGAAACGTTAAATTTATTCTCACTCGTAAAAAGGCGAATTCGAGGAGATTTAATCCAAGTGTTTAAAATGATTAGAGGATTTGATAACGTCCATGTCGAAACATATTTTACCTTCAGGAATGCAGATAGAACTCGCAGTAATGGTTCCAAATTAGTGGATGAACATTTTAATTCTAATGAAGCTAAACATTTTTCTTCAGTCGTATAGTTAATTTGTGGAATGGATTGCCAGCGAGCGTAGTTCAAAGTAATTCGATCGAATCCTTTAAAAAGAAACTAGATGCTTATCTTGCCTTAAACCCCAAGTTGGAAGCATATTTTAGCGCGTAGAAATATCGTAGAATTTTCACTTGGATTCTTTCTTCTTTATTTTAAAGTTTACATTTTATCTTTAAATTTCTTTCCTTCCTTTCAACCTCTTTTCTCTGCTTTGTTTTAAAAATTTCACTTGTCTTTAAATTTTCTTACTTCTTTTAACCTTCCTTCTTCAACAGACAGCCTCGTAGGGACCAGCCGGTCTCTTGCTGTTTGATCTCCTTTATATTCCTTCATACATATAATAATCTTTGATAATTTTAAAAAGCCTTCGTATAGGCTTGGTGTCGTGTCTAATCGTGCTTCTACACTTCACCACTTTACACTGTCACTCTGCTAACAGACGTATGTAGATAGAGGCTAATTATAGTATTATAGTTGTATCTATTTGCTGAAGCGAAATGTAGGAAAAATTATAAGATCCTCAACTTATATATTTTGGAGAATTGTCGGCTGTTATTGACAATATTTACTCAAAACAATATAAAAATTTACATTGATACTTTTCAAACTTTAATGTGAAAATAATGGAAGCTGTGAATTACGTACTGAATACGCAGAAATTAGCAGAACAGGCGAGGAATTTACGAGGGACTGGGAGGGGTGGGTGTTTTACTAAAACCTTCCCTGGTTCTCCCTTAATGCGTATAGCAAATTTGGGGTAGATTATCGTAGACATTTAAAGGGTCCCCTG
The DNA here is from genome assembly GCA_023014485.1 of Bathynomus jamesi. Lineage (NCBI taxonomy): Eukaryota > Metazoa > Arthropoda > Malacostraca > Isopoda > Cirolanidae > Bathynomus > Bathynomus jamesi. The sequence goes on along the minus strand of JAJOZX010000271.1, from coordinate 787,019 downwards.
TATGAGAATAAACAAGACGCTGATGGTAATGATGAATGCAAACAGCAATGAGAGGACGCGGATGAAGTACAAATAAGTACAGTAGTTTGATTAAGGAGAGGTGAATAAAAATGTTAAATAAATCGCTCTTCCGATGATTCCACACAGTTATTAAATAAATTTTTAATATCAATTCTTAATTCGTCCATAGATAGACAAAGGCTGCCACCAACTATCCTTTTTATCATAATCATAGAGGACCATTATACTGTATGAAATGAAATTCATACATGAGTGTATGGTTTTCCTTTTGCGCTCTCCTCCTTAATTCCTTTATACAAAGTTATATATATATATATATATATATTATATATATATATATATATATATATATATATATAATATATCTATATATATATATATATATATATATATATATATATATATATATATCTATCTATAAATAAAAAACTTTGCGCGGTTTTGAGCAGAGTTGAGCGGGCGGAGTAACAAATATCTCTTTCGCTCAGTCGTCTGTTATGATTGGCTGACTCGAGTAAAGTGGGTGGAGCTAATATCTCTCGCTCAGTCGCCCGTTAGGGTCGGATCTATCAAGATGACGGGCGTCCCTTACCCGTAGGATAGGGAGCTGAAGGCGTGGCTTGTTTTAAATAAAATAGAATAATCCATAAAGTTTGCATTAGTTCATCTGAAATTATTTATTTAAGAGTCAACGTTTCGGACCTTGGCCCATTCTCACATTCTCAAGACTAAAATCATTTTATAAACTGTGTTACAATTTGTATTCCATCCATCCATCGTGTTCTGCCTCTCAGGCAGGTCCAACTCATGTGTCCTGCCAAAGTGTTCTATCCTGAGCTATCTTTTTCATCTCATGATAGCTCTTGCCTGCCTTCAAATCATCCAGCATTGCTTTCCTTTTCCTTCCCCTCGGCTTTCTACCTTCATATCTACCCTCTATCATCTCCTTCAACAATCCTTCTCCTTGTTAGAAAATCTAGAAGAGGAAGAGCCATTGTTGTCCCAAGGCGATATGATGACTAAGATAACACCAGTACACATTTGAAAACTTGTCGATCGATTTTTACAAACTAGTTGGTGATTCTATATAATTTGAGTGCGTTGATCTCAAACATATAGTTAGTTTTTCCCTATCACGTATGGTTTTCTTACTACAGGGTGTGTCATAAATCCCCCATTTATCCCCAAATGTGAACCATCTTATCGAGACCAACATTGGATTGCTCATGCTAAACCATAAATTTTGTTATAGACTACAGTAACGCTTACATAATAATGTAGGGTAAATATATATAACAACCAGTCCCGTTCCCAGCAAAATACTCTCTCCCCTCCCATCAATGGGTGATTAACATTTGGGGACAGATGAGGTATTACAACACCCCTTCTAGCACGAAATCTTTAGGTGATAGAGTAAAACCTAATTAAAGCAGAATTAAATAGCTCCTAGCTCTTGGACAAGCATAATGCTTGTTTATGAAAGAATAAAAAAATAACTGAAAGAAACAAAATATATTTACCGTCTTTACTTGCAAACATTTCAGGACTTATTCCAAAGACTTAAGACTACGAAGGTAGAAGTATGTGTCGGATGCCAATAAATTGTTCTCCTGCAATCTAGACCCCAAAAGTTCTGCAGAGTCCTTAGGCAGATTCAAATCCCTGACTAAGTCATTTAGTTCGGCTTGGGTTAATGGTTTAGGAGGCTCTCCGTCAGCTGTTGGCTGTTCATAAACATCATCATTGTCTGGATTTGGAGCTGAATCAGAATCTGAATTGTATTGATCCAGACTCTCGGGTGGGCGGGGAATAGGAACTTCTGGACCATGGGGTACCGGCCTTATTGCAGATGGAAGACTTGGGTATTGAAGGCTCTCTTTATTCTTTGCATTATAACCTTTAACATTGCAAGAACAGAAGTAGCAGTCATCGGTATGGTTTCTAGGCTCGCGCCATACCATAGGGATCCCAAATGGCAAACTTTTCTTTTTACCTTTGCTCCAATTCCTTAGTGCCGCAACACACGTAAGACAAACCTTGTGTGGAGCCCAACTTTTGTCTTGATCTCCTAATTTAATTCCAAAATAAGCATGATAAGCTCTCTTAATGAAGGTCGTTACATTTGTCCTTTGTTTTACAACAACATACCGACCACAAATATAACAAAATATGTCTGGACTATGGGTACATCCTCTAGAAGCCATTATTAAAATTTTAAAGACGTAATGTTAGAATTAATTATCTATCTGAAAAATATGAAAAACGAAATTAATTAAAGATAAAAAAGGTAAAAAATTACAAAACGCCCCAAAATTGTTTTGCCAATAACTTTAAAACTGGGTGATAGAAAAAAACTGGTAGCATTTTTTTAATTCAGCGCAGCGAACTGCTTCAGAATCACAACTCAAAATAAAGAAATCGATTTTCATGCAGACCGGTGTAATTGATGCAGCATTGCTTGTATATATTAAGTTAAGGTGTATATATATATCCATCTCATAATTGTAAGGTTAGTGAAAAATTCACTTAATTTAGAGCTAGCATTTTTGGGCTCTTGTGGCATCATTGTTTGGGCACTCTTGTGGCATCATTTTTTGGGGGCGCTGTGCGTCCCTCCTACTCGTTTGTTGAATGCGGCACCTACAGGGCGTGGTCTTATAGAGAGCTCTCTTGCAATTCAGTTTGGTTGTTTAAATATAAGATTGTTGCATCGTGCAATGGTGCAGGTTGTGTTGTTGCAAGGTTTAGAAAGAAGACCATAAATAGTGCCCCTTTTGTTTTTTATCTTAATTTTATGCAACTGAGGCCTAAGGTAGGCCCACATCGAGTCAGCAACCCTGAGGTAGAACCTAATACGACCTCCAAGTCCGTAAGTTTTTAGTCTAGCTTAACTTGGGCTGTACTACGGTTAAACTGGCCATTCAGAGCTTGCCCGTTCACGGCTCAGCTGGGATTCTGAACCCAATAAAAATAAAAAAAATAACATGGTCCTTCGAAATCGGATTCTAGCCCAAGACTGAGTCAGTAACTATTTTCCGACAAAGTTCTGATTGTGCAAATTGTAGCCCAAGTTAGGCCTAGACGGGTTGAGCATAATTAAGTTAAGGTCCCAGGGTAGAAAGTTTGGTCGCCCAATTGCGAAACTTGGCCACTCGTCTGTCGTTGTCTTTGGCCTACATTTTTACCGGTTTGGTTAATTTTGGTTTATTATTCGTAGGCGAAGGTTGCAGACTTCAGTGCGCCAGTTACATGGGTGGAAAATTTGGCATTCCATACTGGTGGTTAGTCAGTACCCCAACCAAGTAATTCAGTTTATTTGAAAAAAGCAAAATTTGCGTTTGATCAGTTTGGTTAACTATTTTTGCCAATTCAGCTTATTTGACATTGAGCCCAATTGTTGTTTGCATTGAAAATGAGTGCAACTGAATTGAACAAGTTTAAAAAAAAGGAGAAGCGTCTACAAAGGTCTAATTAAAAGGCCATTGCCACTATAGATTCTGCCATAGAGCAAGAGGATTTAAGCTTAGTGACTGCACAGCTTTCCATATTAGAAACTAAAAAGGTTGCTCTAAGCGAAGTAAATGTTAAAGTTGAGGCTCTTATAGAAGAGGATGAAATAGAAAATAACATAATTTACTTTGAAGAGATTATTGATGATATAATTAAAGTATGCCACAGAGCAAAAGAGTTTAGCAGCTCAATACAGTTAGAGACCAGGTCTAATAATGAAACACAACCCTCAACAAATGGTGTTTGTGAAGTTAAGGTTAACAGATCTGCAGTTCAATTACCGAGGCTTGTACTCAAAACATTTTCTGGGAGTATTCAGGAATGGCAAGGATGGGCAGACAGTTTTCAATCAGCAGTTCATTCTAGTCAAGTGTTAAGTGCGGTGGAGAAGTTTAATTATTTGCAGTCCCTCTTGGAAGGGGAGGCAGCAAAGACAATAGCAGGATTAGCATTAACAGAGGCTAATTACAATGTGGCTTGGGATATATTAAAGAAACAGTTTGGTAAGCCAGAGATCTTAATTAAAAGCCACCTCCGCGAACTTTTAGCTATACCTCCTGTTAATAATCCCAATAGTGTCAAGGAGTTATGGCAGTTATATGATGAATTTGAAGTTAGAACTAGGTCCCTGGACAACTTGGGTGTAGGAATGGAAAGGTATGGTATAATGTTGGTCACTATACTGGAGTCTAAATTGCCTAGCTCAATTTTGCTTGAATTAAGTAGGGGACACTCTACAGAACATGTGTACATCCCCCTTCAGCAGATGTTAAGTCTTTTAAGCACAGAATTAGCAAGACGAGAGGGAATTGAGTTTGCACAGTGGGATGTTAAACAAGGGGACAAAGGCAGGCAGAGCACCAAAGTTTCTACAAAAAGGAATAGCCCAGGTACAGTGTCAGCTCTACATGCATCCTCTGAGAATAAATTAAAGGGAATCAAGGAATGCATATTTTGCGAAGGCAACCACAAGTCATATAAATGTGATGTGGCTGAGGCTTTACCTTTTTAGGAGAGAAAGGACAGGGTAACTAAGTCCACAGCATGTTTTAAATGTTTTTTTGAAAGGTCACAGAGCAAGGTTTTGTAAGTTTAAAATTTTGTGCAAAAAATGTCATGGCAGGCATCAGCCATTATTGTGTGAAAACATTCCTAGTAGGCCTACCCCAGAAGTAGAGATATCAGTGGCACATGCCACTGCTATGAAAGGGAGTAAAAGTAAAGGAGGATTATTGCAAACAGCTGCAGCATTATTAATTGGGAATGATGGAGAAGCTACTGTAAGAGTGTCGTTTGATAGTGGTAGCCAGTGTAGCTTTATTAAGACCAGAATTTCCAGAAAATTGAAGTTTAAAGAACTTAAGAGGGAAAATTTAAGAATTTCTGGGTTTGGGGGTTCCGTTCAAAACCGAACCAAAGTTAAGAAGGTAGAAGTTCTGGTTAAGGGGTTGTTACCACAAGGTCCCACTATCAAGGTCCAAGCTGTAGAGATTGAGGAACTTTGTGCTCCAGTCACTACTTGTTTAGATAGGGCATGTGTCCAAGAATTGCGAGTTAAAGGAATTAATTTGGGCAACAATAAGTTTGAAGGAACAGAAGATATTAGTCTTTTGATTGGAGCTGACTATTATTGGGACTTCATCACTGGTAATATTGTTCGCACATCCCGAGGTCCAGTAGCTATTGAAAGTAAGCTAGGCTGGATGCTACATGGTAGCTATTGCAATGAAATGGAGGTTAAAGCTCTTTTTGTTAAGATTGAGGAGAACAGCCATGGTTTGGAAAGGCATTTGAAAGCCTTTTGGGAACTTGACTCCATTGGTATAAAGGACAAACAGGAGAAGCAGCGAGTACAGTGAACAGTGATGTTTTAGAGCAATTTGAAAAAGGGATTGGGTTTAGAGATGGTTGCTATGAAGTTGGCCTCCCTTGGAAGGATTCTTGCAAACCCAGTTCAAACCGTCAGCTAGCTAATAGGAGGTTGGAGACTTCATTGTACAGGCTAAGAAAAAATGAGTTGTTAATTGAATACAATGAGGCCATCCTAAGCTATGTAAAGGAGGGCTATGCTGAAAGGGTGCAAGGTGAGCTGGTGAGCCAGGAGGCACATTATCTGCCACACCACCATGCAGTGGTACGACAAGACAAAACTACCATCAAACTGAGGGTAGTTTTTGATGGCTCAGCCAAGGACAAAGGTGGTGTGTCCTTGAATGACTGTTTGGATGCTGGGCAAAATTTAAATGCAGATTTATTTTCCGTTACTGAGATTCAGGTTTGGTAGAGTAGCATTAATTGACTGCAGATGTGAAGCAAGCCTTTTTGCGGATAAAGTTAAAACCAGAGGACAGAAATGCAGTAAGGTATCTGTGGGTGGATACGAAAGCCTTGTTGGAAAATGAACCTAAGGTTCAAGCATATAGAATGAAGTCAGTGTTGTTTGGCCTCAGTTCTAGTCCATTTCTGTTGGCAGCTACTATGCAGTACCATTTTAAGAAATATTCTGAAGTCTATCCTAACACTATTGAACACATAAGGAAAAAATTTTATGTTGATGATTTGCTGTGTTCCGTGGCTAATACAGAAATGGCTAAACAGATATTCATGGAGGCTAGAGCTATAATGAGGGAGGCTGGCATGGAGCTTAGAAAATGGCAGACCAATCATTCTCAGTTACAACAGTTTATGAGTCAGTCCTGTGTAGTACCTGATGCAGCAGAAAGTATTGAGGATTCTGGTATTAAGGAGTTGTGGGCAATAGACACAAACGTGCTAGGCATTGTTTGGCAGCAAGGAGAGGATTTGTTTACCTTCAATGGGAAATCTTTAGTAAAGCTGGCTGAGAATGAGACAAGGTGGACAAAACGTACAGCTCTTAGTTTGGGTTCAAAGGTCTTTGATCCTCTTGGATTCCTGGCTCCATTTGTGATAAAGTAAAAAATTTGGTTTCAGAGCCTCTGGGAAATTGGACTTGGTTGAGACCAAGAGTTACCTGGTCATATAGTGGTTAGGTGGAAATATTGGTTCAAAGAATTGGCACATCTTGGAGACATTGAAATCCCAAAATGGTACTTTGGAGAGTTGAACAATAGTCCAGACAATTTGGAGCTGCACATCTTTTGTGATGCAAGTGAGGAAGCCTCTGCAACTTGTATTTATATAAGAGGCGCATTGCAAGAGGAAGTAAGTTGCAGGTTGGTTGCTGCAAAGAGCAGAGTAGCACCTTTGAAAAGGCTTTCTATTCTAAGGTTGGAATTGATGGGTGCAGTTATTGCTAGTCGGCTTGCAGTTACATTGCGAAAGTCTTTGGCCCTCTATGAAATTCCAAGCTATTATTGGACAGACTCCACTATAGTTTGGCACTGGTTAAGAAGCCAGGCAAGGAAATGGAAACCACTTGTTGCCAATAGGGTGGAGGAAATTCAAGCACACACAGATCCCAAGCAATGGAAGCATTGTCCAGGCACCCAAAACCCAGCTGATTTACCAACACGAGGAATTTCAGTGAAAGATCTTGCACAGTCAAGTTTGTGGTGGAATGGGCCAGAGTGGCTAAAACTTGGAAGTGAAAACTGGCCTTCTAATCAACCTATTGTAGGAGAATGCCAGGCTCAAGAAGAGTGGGTGAGTGAAATGAGAAAATGCACTGTGAACAGTTGTCAAGTTATGCAGCAGGATCTCATTTTGAGGCTTGAGGACATTAGCAGTCTGAAAAGGTTGTTAAGAGTGACAGCGTGGGTATATAGATTTACAAACAATATTAAAGGAGAAACAAGAAGTTAAGGAATTCTGAACAGTAAGGAGATTCAGCAAGCCAGGCAGTACTGGGTGATATATGTGCAGAAGGAAAAATTTGGTGAAGAGAGGGAATTGCTCACCAGCCGTCTATTACAGGTTCTACCAACACATTCTGCTCTCAAGGGTTTGGATGTGTTTTTGGATCAGGATTTATTGAAAGTATGAGGTGACTACAGTTTTCTGGGCTTTTAGAGGAGAAAAGACCCAATTTTGCTACCTTCTGGGGGGCACTTTGTGGAACTTTTGATCCTGGATACTCATCATAAGTTGTTACATGCTGGAGTTAGAAAAGTGATAATAGAGATCAGACAACAGTTTTGGATTCCCAAAATTAGACAAGTAGTAAAAAAGGTCTTGCATAAATGTGTGGTTTGCAAGCGTTGGAGTGTAAAGCCTTATTATGAAAAGGTGGCTCCATTTCCAAGAGAACGGTGTGTCTATACTGCCCCATTTGATGTAGTGGGAGTAGACTTCGCAGGTCCAGTCTATTTGTATGAGCAAGGGGAGTCTAACAAAGGTTATATATGTCTTTTCACATGTGCTACCACCAGAGCAATCCATTTGGAGTTGGTAAGGAACTTAAGTAGTGATGTATTTCTTTTGGCCTTTAAAAGGTTTGTGAACAGAAGGGGTTTCCCAAATGAAATCATATCGGATAATGCAAAAACCTTCAAAAGGGCTGCAAAGGAACCCCAAGAAGTTTGGTCCTTGCTAAAAGAGGAGGGATTCCAATCCTACTTTTCACACCATGGGGTACAGTGGGAGTTTATTGTTGAGAGAGCACCATAGTGGGGAGGATTTTGGGAAAGGCTAGTGAGAAGTGTAAAGTGTCCATTAAAAAAACTTTTAGCTAATGCTCATTTGAGCAAAGAAGAATTCTGCACTGATTTGTGTGAAGTAGAAGCAATGGTGAACAGTAGGCCTATCACTTTTGTTTATAACAGTATGCAGGATGCAGAGCCATTGACACCAAATCATTTTCTTTGTGGTAAACGATCAACATCAAGCCCCAGTTTGCCAGAAGACTTACAGCCTATCCAGAGCACTCAAGAAGAGTTAACCAGAAGGTTCAAGTACCTTGAAGAGTTACAAGATCAGTTATGGAAGAGGTGGCAGATAGAATACTTGTCAGAACTCAATTATTACCCATCAGGCAATGTAAAGTGCTCCAATGCAAATTGTATCAAGGTGGGAGAAGTGGTAATGATTGGGGTGAAAGACCAAGGCAATGCTGGAAGCTTGGCATAATTGAAGAGTTGTTTGTTGGCAAAGACAATTTAGTTAGGTCTGCACTGGTAAAGACTTCAGAAGGAAAATTAAAGAGACCTATACAAAAACTCTATGCTTTAGAAATCAGCAAAAACACGGATAGTCAAGATGAAACATTTGAGTTACAGCCTCATGGAGAAGGCTTGGCTAAATTTGCAGAAGGTAATGACAACAATGCCTCTTCGGTGGGGAGTGTTAAAGAATCTAGAAGAGGAAGAGTCATTGTTGTCCCAAGGCGATATGATGACTAAGATGATTGATGCAGCATTGCTTGTATATATTAAGTTAAGGTGTATATATATCCATCTCATAATTGTAAGGTTAGTGAAAAATTCACTTAATTTAGAGCTAGCATTTTTGGGCTCTTGTGGCATCATTGTTTGGGCACTCTTGTGGCATCATTTTTTGGGGCGCTGCGCGTCTTTTCTACTCGTTTGTGGAATGCCGTACTTACAGGGTGTGGTCTTATAGAGAGCTCTCTTGCAATTCAGTTTGGTTGTTTAGATACAAGATTGTTGCATCGTGCAATAGTACAGGTTGTGTTGTTGTTGCAAGGTTTAGAAAGAAGACAATAAATAGTGCCCCTTTTGTTTTTTATCTTAAATTCATGCAACTGAGGCCTAAGGTAGGCCCACATCGAGTCAGCAACCCTGAGGTAAGACCTAATAGGACCTCCAAGTCCGTAAGTTTTTAATTCTAGCTTAACTTGGGCTGTAGGTTGAACTGGCTCTTCAGAGCTTGCCCGTTCACGGCTCAGCTGGGATTCTGAACCCAATTAAAAAAAATAATAATAACATGGTCCTTCGAACAGGATTCTAGCCCAAGACTGAGTCAGTGACTATTTTTCGGCAAAGTTCTGATTGTGCAAAATGTAGCCCAAGTTAGGCCTAGACGGGTTGAGCATAATTAAGTTAAGGTCCCAGGGTAGAAAGTTTGGTCGCCCAATTGCGAAACTTGGCCACTCGTCTGTCGTTGTTTTTGGCCTACATTTTTACCGGTTTGGTTAATTTTGGTTTATTATTCGTAGGTGAAGGTTGCAGACTTCGGTGCGCCAGTTACTTGGGTGGAAAATTTGGCATTCCATACTGGTGGTTGGTCAGTACCCCACCCAGCAATTCAGTTTATTTGAAAAAAGCAAAATTTGCGTTTGATCAGTTTGGTTAAGTATTTTTGCCAATTCAGCTTATTTGACATTGAGCCCAATTGTTGTTTGCATTGAAGATGAATGCAGCTGAATTGAATAAGTTTAAAAAAAGGAGAAGCGCCTACAAAGGTCTAATTACAAAGGTCATTGCCACTATAGATTCTGCCATAGAGCAAGAGGATTTAAGCTTAGTGAATGCGCAGCTTTCCATATTAGAAACTAAAAAGGTTGCTCTAAGCGAAGTAAATGTTAAAGTTGAGGCTCTTATAGAAGAGGATGAAATAGAAAATAAGATAATTTACTTTGAAGAGGATGAGGGTGAGATTGCGCATTATATCGATAGGCTAAAAGTTAGCAAGGCTCCAGGCCCTGACGCTTTTTATCTCAGACATTTGAAAGATTTGAAAGACGTTATTGTAGGCCCCTTAACGAAGATTTTTAATCAGTCACTGAAAACGGGGATTATTCCTGAAGACTTCAAATTATCTAACGTCATGCCCATTTTTAAAAGAGGCGACCGCACAGTAGCTAGCAAATATAGGCCCATTAGCTTAACGTCAATTGTCGGTAAACTTTTGGAATCTGTAGTTAGGGATCGTATCATCGATCACTTAGAAAGTAGAGATTTGATTAATAGTAGTCAGCATGGGTTTCGACGCCATAGATCTTGTTTAACTAATTTGTTAGAATTTTATGACGAAATAGTACGCGAATACGATAGGCATAGAGCGGATGACGTTATTTATTTAGATTTTTAAAAGGCGTTCGATACAGTTCCGCGTAGAAGATTAATTGCGAAGGTTAAAGCGCACGGTATATGCGGTCAGGTAGCTAACTGGTTAGAGGAATGGCTTCGTGCTAGGAGACAGAGGGTCATTGTTAATGGTAGAGAATCGGGGTGGTTGGATGTAGGTAGCGATGTCCCACAGGGTTCAGTGTTAGGCCCATTGCTATTCGTAATTTACATTAACGACATAGATGTAGGATTGACTAGTAACGTGTCAAAATTTGCGGACGATACTAAAATAGGCGGTAAGGTCGTTAACGAGGACGATAGAAATAGGCTCCAAGACGATGTAAATAGGATTATGGAGTGGATGAATAAGTGGCAGATGCAATTTAACGTAGACAAATGTAAAGTTTTGCATATAGGTTCTCGTAACAATAATTACACGTACACGATGGATGATAGAGAGTTAGCGAGCGTTGACGAGGAAGTAGATTTAGGCGTACGCGTATCTAAGGATTTAAAAGTTAGGAACCAGTGTCTGGAGTCTTGCGCAAAAGCTAATAGGATGTTAGGCTTCATAGCGCGTAATTTCGAATTTAAATCGAAGGATATTATATTGCCCCATTACAAGTCCCTAGTCAGGCCTCATTTAGAATATGCCGTTCAGTTTTGGTGCCCGTATTTGCGTGAGGATATTGATAGGTTAGAAAGGGTTCAGCGTCGTGCCACGAAACTAATTCCGTCATTGCGCAACAAGCCTTATGAAGATAGGATTAAAGAGTTAGACTTGCATTCACTTGAAACTAGGAGATTAAGGGGGGAGCTTATTGAAATTTTCAAAATCGTTAATAACATCGATAACGTAAATTTTGACAAACTGTTCACTTTCGATAATAGCAATACTCGTAATAACGGATTTAAGTTGCGTGGCAGACGTTTCATTACTAATATCGCTAAAAACTTCTTTACGTTTAAAGTAATTGATAAATGGAATAATCTTCCCGCGCCCGTCGTGAACTCTACCAGCGTTAATGTGTTTAAAAACCATCTAGATAGGCATTTTAAAAATATTAACGTTTTTTAAAATAAAAAAAAACAATTGGCAACAGGAGCTCTGGGGCTGGTAATCGGGGATGAGTCTTTTGACGTCTATTGCCAGCTTGTGACATGCCAGCGTGTGATATGCCAGCAAAAAAAAAGAAAATAGACTAACACGAACTTAGTTCTAGCTTGTTGAGTAAATTAACCCACTTTTTGTTATTCTTTGTACTTTTTTTTCTTCTTCTCTCCTTATTTGCATGTCTGTAACTCTTTATTGCATGTTTGAGTTAAGAATGCGTTGCATGGTTTGTAATGCGTTCTTATTTTACTTCTTTTCGTCTTTCATGCCTTTCCAGCCTAGTGGGCTGCATCCTCTACCTCCCTATGGAGTACAGGATCGGTCTGCAACAGCTGGAAGAATGTGTTGCTTTGAGTTAAGAATGTGTTGTTCTTGAGTTAAGAATGTATTGCATGGTTTGTAAGCGTTCTTATTTTACTTCTTTTCATCTTTCACCCCTCTCCGGCAGAGTGGGCTCAACCTCCCTATGGAGTAGAGGACCGTTCTGCAATCTTTCCTATTCTCTCCGACTATTTTTCTGACTTGTCGGCAGTGGCCGGCGGATGATGATGGTGAGTCTTTTTTCTCTTTTTCTGAATGAATGTTAACCCACGAGTGATAGGTGTTGCTACTTACTTAACCCCTAATTCTCTTCTCTTAACCCCCAGTAGTATAGCCGCAAAAGGGGAGAGTGCAAGAATGTTGCAAGTTATTATGTAATGTTGCAAAGGGGGTGGGGTTGTTGCGAAGGGGGGTGGGGGTGTTGCAAAAAAAAATAAAAAAAAGAAAAAAAGAAAAAAAGAAAAAATTACCCCAAAGGGCCCTTTGTTGCCAACCGTGGTTGCAAGGGGCATGCAACTTGGAGGCGGAGTTCTCCCCCAAGCTATTCCCCCCAAAGGACCAGAAAGAAGGAGGAGAGAAAGGAGGAGAGGTGTTCACCTGGCAGGAGCCAAGTGCATATTAAGACTTCAGCCGAGTAGGCGTTGTTTTATAGGCTCCTAATCAGCCAGAATCAGCCAGTTGGCTGAGCCAAGGGGGGAGGGGTACACCTGAAAGAGAGAGACACCTGAAGGAGAGAGAGAGAGAGAGAGATTAGTTGCCTTTGAATGCAAGGCATGCAAATTGGAGGCGGAGTTCTCTCCCAAGCTATTTTCGTTTACCTAACCTAAGAGGCCTCTAAGGGGTTTTCACCAAAGGGCCAGAAAGAGAAGGACCAGAGGTCCTTGCCCGGCTGGGAGCCGAGCTGGAATGACTCCGTCAGTCGTCTCTCGGTCTTTTATAAACCTCTATTCTGGCTGAGTTGCCAGATAGCGCAATGTATTCAGTTGCCAGATAGCAAAAACCATATATTAATCATCCATTTAAATAGTGTACCACAATATATATTTATATGACGGTAGTTAATCCAATTAAATTCTGTTTATTAAATAAATAATTTTTACACACTCAATCTTTATTATTATTAAACCTGGAATTGCATATCTTTCGTTTTTTTTTTTTTTTTGCAATGATCGGATTGTTCCTGCTAGATATATATTATTATGCATCATTTTAATGAGAAAGAAATGTACTTTAATATTATGTTTATTAAATTCTCCTAAAATAATTATATAAGACCAAAGTAATGGTCTGACGTTGGGATGAATCCAATTAAATTCTGTTTATTAAATAAATAATTTTTACACACTTATTTTTATTATAAATATTTGAACAACGAAACAATATGAAAATTTACGAAACAATTCAATTAAAAGTTGAAATTATCCAAAATACAATCCGCTATAACGGGGTCGGACGACATGAGAGATCTTCCTTCCAGACCGCTCTTGATGTATATATATATATATATATATATATATATAATAAACGAATAAACAACTCGTACACACACACACACACACACGAAGAACACCTGATGGTTGAGAGACCCCACCCACCCCCCACCCCCACCCCCCACCCCCACCCCCCAATCCCTGATAAGTCTCCCTTCACTCCATACGAAATGAAAATTTATGAAACACACGCTTGTCTGTGCACAAAGCATATAAAACACCATAATATATTTATATAGTTAATCAATCGAGCCCCATCTATATATATATATATATACTCGTACATTCACCAGCTGTGTTTCTATATGAACAACTCGTGCACACACACAAACACACACACACACACCCTGGAAACCAATGCATTTTTTCATCTCTCCTGGGGATCTTCTGAATGGATTATCGACCCACAGTTTAATGTGGAAACGAATGCTCTTTTTAAAATATAATTAGAGGATATATATATGGAAGGGCTGTAGTATCTCGTTTCGCCGAAATAAAATCAAAACAAGCGATCGTGTTCGCATCAATTCGAATCGTCCCTAGAGACCTTTTTCGGGCCGAGGGAATATCCTTCTACAAGCTATTCGAGCAGAAACCACCACTTACTTCAAATATTATTATCTTCAAATATTAATATTTTCATTATTATTATTTCTACAATGAAAATATTTACGCGTAATTTGTATGGTATCATATTCTTAGCTAACTTCTCTGTTATTGAAAGAAATACACACAATTATATTAAATAACAATCCGCGAAAGAAATAAGGTAGGCATACCTGAATTTACTCATAACTATATATACATATATATATATATATATATATATATATATATATATATATATATATATATATATAGAAAGAGAGCGAGAGTTTTGTTCAAATAAAGGAATCCAAATAATATTTCCATTTACTCAGTTTTCCAATGAGTTATTAGTAATATAACAGAATTAACAAAGTTACCCAATAAATAAATCGTTAGACTGAAAATTATCATATTCACAAATCTACACACACACACACACACACACACACACACACCTCTGTATATATTACGAAAATCAGGAAAAATGCCAAACGTGTATTAATTTAAATGATCCTAGAAACCTTTGAAAGGTGTGGCGTTCACAGAGGAATTTTTGCTGGAACTTCCTCTCTCTCTCTCTCGTCTCCCTTCTCTCCAAATCTTAGCTTTCACAAGCACACACACACACACACACACCTATATATATATATCATGAAAATCAGGAAAATAACAAACGTATATTAATTTAAATGAAACTAACATACGAGCCTCATTCCCCAACCCGGCTATATATATATATATAATAAACGAATAAACTCGTGCGCACACACACACACACACACACACTTCCCGGAAACCAATGTATTTTTTCATCTCTCCGTGGAGCAGAAAAAATATTACGCGCTTTTCATCTTAAAGTGAATTAAAGCAATTTTATGAAAAAGAATATGAATTTCAGAACTAAGTTAACATTTATACAAGGCTAGAAGCTTTATCAACTCCTAATTTATTTCTCAATGATAACCTATATTTTTAATATAATTAATTAATTTTCTTTTTATCATAACTCAGCCGAGCAACGATGTTAAGCAACGTTGGAATCCAAAGGATACTTCCCTTACACTTTCCTCACCAGCGAGACTTTAAACTACGTAGGCCCACCACCCCCCAAACGTTATTTTGACTGTATGGATGAACGTGAAGACTTTGATCGATACTACGACAGTTTTAATGAAAGTAACCCTTATAATATAGCTGATGAATGTGAACGTTATTGCGTGAATGATGTGCGCGTGCTTAGAGTATTTCCATGCCTTTAGAAGAATGTACATAACCCGTTTCAAATGCGATCCACTGCAAGTCGCAACCACCATCGCATCATTATGTTTTACGGTGTTCAAGAATAACTTCATGCCTAAAGACACCTTAGCCATTATTCACCGAAACAACCCCGCAGTTACGGACACAAGGCTATTTACTAATAAAATAAATGTATATCTTGATAAATTTAATGTTAATGAAGTCGCCTTGGCAATTTCCAGTTCCGAGAAAAAGACTCTCAAAGCCATTTCTCTCTTTGTGCATATATATTATTAAAAATGTTAATTGTTCTAAGACTATTTATAAAAGAAAATGGGATTTTGGCACAACTTGCATAATTATGTATTCTACAACTTGCTTATTGTAATTTTAAATATGTTATGAACGTTATACGCGTCACTATTAAATGTCATTTATATTTTTTTTTTTACTTTCGATTTGATTTTGGATTATGTTTCAGCTTTGTAATTTTAATTTTTATTATTGAACAGATTTAATTTTGTACTTTAGATCTAGCTATCCACGTTTATATATTTTTGTCATTTATACATTTTTATCAGGCATTGAAATGCGATAGTCCCCCGAAACAGCGGATGCTGCCAAATATAATAACTTTTCTGCGCTACGTCATCGTCTTTATCCTAAATATAAAGTTTAATACAGTTCTTAGTACCTCTGTCGTTCAATTATTAATCTTATATGTTATAATGTTTCAGAACAATCATATGATCCCTTTCCAGATAAAAGCCTAGTCCAAACGTATTTGGTTTTAGAATTTATAAATCTTAAAAAGATATAGGAAAACAAGAAACACAAAGGAGAAAATGAATTCCTAACTGACGCATTTTACATGCAAAAATATACGTAATAATAATATCGCTAACAATAGACATATATCTGCTCTTATTTAGCTATTTGTTATTTGTAGTTAAACAGCGGTGAACATTCCTCAAACAGTAGGCTGTAGACCTGACATACTATGCACGAGAATTTTGTCAAATTTCCAGATTCCAGACAGTTCATAATACAGCTCAGTCCAGACCTCATTTTTTATGGTGACTGTCACTGGGACACATTTTCCAGATTGCTAGGAACAAATGAATAAAATGCCATGACTACAATCTTGTAGCTCACCAACCTTTTTCCTGAGCTTTAATTCTGAAAATATTTTTTTTCATCAATACTATATATTTGGTCCTTAGTTATAAAGAACACATCATTTGATGTTTAAAGACTCCCAAGTTCCAGGAAAATTGAGATGGTCATTTCACTCAAAAATCTGACAAGATAATTGATCACACAGTTTCCAAATTAGTTGGCAAATTTATGAAAAAAGTGTGTGGAAACCATTCATGTGCAAAAGTCTTAGTTTGATAAAATATGGTAAATGTGGTACACAGTAGCTCTTTAGTTAATTTCAAGAAAAATTTAGACACTTTCATGAGTGAAAGAGATAGTTTGTAGATTGTATATCGTGTATATCCTTAGTTTCAGTTTTGTAGGCTCTTTTGGTGGAAGTAAATAGTTGTATATTAATTAGCTAGTTTGAGATTGACATTTTACAAAATTTTATTATTATTAAAATGTAGCTGATGACTTGGATTACTCAATAGGCCCAAGTGCCTTCATGTTTTCCAAATGAAATGTAATGTAACGTAATAACTTAGCTAAGAATACGGTATACACTATTCACATTCAGCAAACTATCTCTTTCATTCATGGAAGTGTCTAAATTTTTCTTAAAATTAACTAATGAGCTACTGTTTACCACATCATATGGCAAGTCATTCCAAAAATCTACTACTCTATGAGTAAAGAAGTATTTTGTAGATCAAGTCAACAAGTCTGTTTTCTAATTTTCTTATTATGCCCACAAGTTATCCCATCAGTATCTAGTGAGAAAAAGTTATGTACATCTAAAGTGTCCAAACCTGAAAACATTTTAAACATCTGTATCATATCTCTTCATGTCTCTCAAAACTAAACATGCCTAGTTCCTTTATCTTTTCCAGTATCCCTAACTACTGTCATCAAATGAATTAATTAGCCACAGCCTACTAAGGGCCTATTTCTTTTTACAACATTGAATTGTAATTTTACTTCCATTTTATTACTTGGTAAGTTAATTCACAAATGTTAAATTATCTAAATAAGTTTTACTCATAAAAAAGACATATACCTAGATTATTACTACATTTGCAGTACAAAACCTTAAATTTAAGTAGCGTATTACTTCCCTTAATACAAGTGTACAGTACTTAGCTATATACAATAATGAATTCCTGAGTTTTTAAGCATGTGAATTATTGGCTATAAGTTCATATTCTTTTTTAATATGTGTTGTTTTATGTAAATTCGTATGTAAACTTATATACAGCTAATAACTCTTATGTTTAGACACTGACTCAGGAATTTATTATTGTACTCAGGCTTTAAGTCTGATGTCTTCAACACTCCATGGCCTCACAGCCATAAATTGACAATTTATTATTCAGCTTGATACAGGTCTGTAGTTACTTAGGCTTTTTTTAAATACTCCTCAATTTTAGATAAACAATCATTTGATAACTTGTACTGTCTCCCCATTTTCTCAGCAACTGTAGGTGGTTCAATTGAACACAAAACATGTTGGAATGGAATCCTGCAAACATCCTCTTGTTCAGGCCATTTAAAAGGATTCTTTTTCATGAAATTTACTAATAGATCCTTCTCAGTATCACACACTTAAACTATGTTTCCAACAAACCAGTCACCTTCATAGAAACAGGCCACATATGTACCAGGTTTATATTGGTAAGCCACATTTTCTTGAACCAAAAATTAATTACTTTAGATGTCACAAATACAATTTTAAGGTATGTATATAGTATAAGGGGTTTATCAGCTATCATGTATTTATTTTGAAGTTGTAGCAAAGTTTGTTTAACCAGCTATTTTTATTTTTCTTGCTCTACTTTGCCCACAACAACAACCTTAAGGGTTTCAAATGTTCAATCAAGAGTTAAAGTTACATTTGCAGTTTTAAAACAGGTTTGTAATGGGTTTTTATTGATAAATGATGAAATAGAGAAATCTTCATTTCCTTGGTGGTTCCTTATTCTTTACATTCAAGGCCTATCCTAACTAAAAACATTGTAAATTTTTAATTCAACCTGCGTCACAGGTTGATGTCTTAGTGACAGAATGGGGTTATCTGGCAAACTTTTTTCCTGAAACTGTACTGTGCATGTTTAAAACTAACATTTATTTCAGAAGTTTTGCGCAATGATTCCTCATTTCATGAAAGTAATATAAGTTACTCATTACTAAAACACTTGGTTTTGAATAATAAATATTACACCTTTTGGTTTAAAGAGAAAATATTTGTGAACAAAAAGGGTTAAGAACTACATGTTTAAGTTTAAACGTTATTGTAACCCCTCCTGGAAATCTCTCAGAGATAATTATGTGACTCTTACATGGTAAATTGGTGTCAATTGTTACTCCAATGAATTTTTTTTAACTTCTATTATGATAATAGACTTAACAATTCAGTTAATCCATATATATATATATATATATATATATATATATATATATATATATATATATATATATATATATATATATATATATATATATATATATAAATAAATAAATTTATGAAACTGAAAACTTTTAGTATTTCTTATATAATTTAAATTGCTGACAATTAGAAAAAAGAAAGAAATCAATAGTTTAACCATAAACTAAATAAAATAAGCATTTAACTTGACTTTGTGTGTACTTTTTTCATAAAATATTTTTCCTGGTTGGGCTATTTTTCACTACTCTGCGATTTAATTAGCTGGTTGGGTTTTGTTCTGGCTATTTTTCAAATTGGATTCAGTTTAGTGGTGTTTGTGATAGAATTATGACGTGCCACTCGTGTGATTTTGATCTGAGTCGTCATGTGTCCTAGATGAAGACAAAGGATTGGATGTTTTTATCAATTACGGCTTTATTCTCTCATCCTTAACTTGTCCGAAATGTGACAGTGAGTGCCTAACACGAAAAGATCAGAAGATATTTAGGTGAAATAACCAATATCAGCCTGTTAGGTTAATTGAATGCCTGGTTAGATCAACTATACACCCTTGATGAGCCAATAAAACATGTCTAGGGCCTACATTTCTAAGTTTAAACATTAGAACTGAATGCTCAGAGTGTGAAAAAGTTTGAAGATAGCCAGTACTTGGACCTCTACTTTTTATTGTTTATATTAATGACTTGGAATGTGGATCTAAATAGGAAAACCTCACTATTTTCAGATGATACAAAATTGTGCCAAAACGTAAGATCTTTAACAGATGTCATGAGAAAGCAAAAGGCTATTGATGAAGTAGATGCTTGGACAGATAGATGGGTGATGAAATTAATATATATATATATATATATATATATATATATAGTAAAAACCTTTTTTGAAAAAGCCAAATACCAATGGTTTTTATAAAAGCCAATGGCTTTTTTGTTTTTTTAAAATGACTTAAACCATGGTTTAAGCCAAACAACCCTGATCATAACAATCCAGAATTTGAGTATAACTTGGTTGGAAGTTGGATAAATGAAGAAAAGAAGGAGCGAGATTTGGGTGTCAATGTGAATCATGCTCTTAAGCCTACAACTCACTGTATTGAAATTAGAAATAAGGATAATGTTAGATTGAACCTAATGCGGAAACTTTTACAAAAGATCGCAATAATAGGCCAAGAGACACTGACCTTAAGCTTTTTCAACAAAGATGTAAATCGTAGTTAGTACAACATAGTTTTCAAACAGAATAGTAAAATTCTGGAATAGCTCAGATGAAGAAGTTGTGAGTTCCCGTACTTTGGAGACTTTTGAGAATAAACTAGATAAAATAATGCCCGAAAGAGATATTTGGTAATGATGTTTTGTTGGAGCAGGCAATGGTGTGGTGAAGAGGAACGTGAACCCTTCCCACATATATATATATATATATATATATATGACTTTTTCACACACTGAGCATTCAGTTATAATGTTTAAACTTAGAAATGTAGGCCCTAGACATGTTTTATTGGCTCATCAAGGGTGTATAGTTGATCTAACCAGGCATTCAATTAACCTAACAGGCTGATATTGGTTATTTCACCTAAATATCTTCTGATCTTTTCGTGTTAGGCACTCACTGTCACATTTCGGACAAGTTAAGGATGAGAGAATAAAGCCGTAATTGATAAAAACATCCAATCCTTTGTCTTCATCTAGGACACATGACGACTCAGATCAAAATCACACGAGTGGCACGTCATAATTCTATCACAAACACCACTAAACTGAATCCAATTTGAAAAATAGCCAGAACAAAACCCAACCAGCGAATTAAATAGCAGAGTAGTGAAAAATAGCACAACCAGGAAAAATATTTTATGAAAAAAGTACACACAAAGTCAAGTTAAATGCTTATTTTATTTAGTTTATGGTTAAACTATTGATTTCTTTCTTTTTTCTAATTGTCAGCAATTTAAATTATATAAGAAATACTAAAAGTTTCAGTTTCATAAATTTATTTATATATATATATATATATATATATATATATATATATATATATATATATATAATCATGCGGGTTGCTTCTACAGAGCTTCAATTTAATATTTAGGAGAAATCCAATGACAAGGAGAAATGTAAATGCCATGAAAAGTCTTCTTTAATGCGCAACGTTTCGAGCAATACGCTCATCTTCAGGCTGTTTAATAACAATGTGAAATTAAAATCAATATTGAATGAAAAACAAAACAGAAAATTTCTATAACCTATTCATAAAGACAAATTTTAAAAGACTGAGAAAAGAGGGTTAAATTCTAAGTTATACAGATTTACATATAAAAATTAAGAAGCTATTTTTAAATACATATAGTAAATGTGAAATTAATACACTGGAAAAATTAACAATAGTACACTGGAATAATGAAACTAACTAACCTTACACTGCAGTTTCCGAGGCTAACTGATTGAGCAGAGGCAATACGGAAAAAAACAAGAGATGGCGAGGGCGATTGGGGAAGGGGGGATTATAAGGAATTGGGGAAGGAGGAGGGATCATAGCAAATTGAGGGGGACGGCAGATGAGTCAACATTCAGACTAGGGGACAATGTTTTAATGAAAAGCGATTCCAAAATTCTTAGTGAGTTGGGACAAGTATTACAACCAAGAATTTTAAAATTGTCTAAAGTGACATCTGTTTTACATTTTATGCTGTGTTCGCGAATACTCGAAGCTTCTTTAGTTTTTAGAATTTTACCTGTTCGGCCACTTATTCCCATATGCGAATAAAATCTAGCCCTGAGAGAGCGAACAGTGCTGCCAATGTAATTCCCAAGGAGACACCTAGGGCAGGTAAATAAATATACAACACCGCTACGCAACGAGTCAGGGGTTCGATCCTTCGCTGAGAAAAAGCTACCTAAAGACGTTTTATTAATAAATATGATGCGGAAATCAGTATGATAAAAAAATTTCCTTAACAATTTTGTAAATTTAAGCTTAAATTCCTTATTCAAAGGACCCATTTCAGGTACCAAGAAATATTTTATATCCTTCGGCACTGTAATACATGGAAGTTGAGGGCTATAAACATTATTTAAGAAGGATCTAATTAGTTTGTCTACATATTGAACAGGAAAACTATTATTAGTAAAGTATGATCTTAGATTATTAAATTCATCATTAAGTAAGGTAAAACTAGAGGTCAAATTATATCCTCTGAACAGGAGAGTTTTAATACAAGACATCTTATAGTTGAAATCAGTAAAACTAAAAAAATTCATGCCCAAACCAGTGAAAGTGGGTTTCCTGTAAACTGATGTAGTAATAGAATCACCGTTTTTCGAAATTAAAAGATCTAAGAAGGGGAGGGAGCCATTTTGCTCAGTTTCCATTGTATACGTATATTGGGGTGCAAAGAATTTAGGAAGTTAAAGAATTGTTGCGCTTGTACCACATTATCAAAGACTGCTATCGAATCATCAACGAAGCGTCGATAGAAAATTGGCTTGAGATGAGTGGGAGATTGTCTAAAAATTACACTTTCTAAATGAGTCATAAAAAAATCAGCTGCTAACGGTCCGACAGGTGATCCCATCCCTACTCCATCAATTTGTTGGTAAACCTTATTGTTGAAAGTGAAATAGCATTGTTTGAAGACCAATTCTAAAAGTTCCTTAAAATGAGACAATGAAAAACCATGAAAATTATCAACTGAGCTAAAAACCCTATCTAAAATAATGGCAATAGTTTCAGATACAGGTACATTTGTGAAAAGCGACTTTACATCAAAACTGACAAAAAACTTTTTTGAATCGAAGTTTTTCCAAGGAGGTCTTTTTGGAATTCAAACGAGTTATTTATAGTGTAAGCATTTTTCGCAAAGGGGGACAGGAGACGAACAACAAATTTTGCCAATTGAAAGGTGGGTAAGTTATACGAAGCTAAAATAGGACGGAGAGGTGTTCCAGCTTTATGGATTTTAGGCAGACAGTATAATTGAGCGAGATTAGCACCAGATGCGAACAACTGAGAGTAAGTATCATTTTTCATTATCTTTAAAGACTTTAGTCGCGACAGAAATCTATTAACCTGGTCTTCTAACCTTACAATGACTTTATTGACAGGTTCTAGAATTTGTTTGAATTTAGTAAGATCACTTAGGATTTCATTAGTTTTGTTTATGTAGTCCGATTTATTCAAAATAACCACTCCGTTACCCTTGTCTGGTCTAGTCACAACAATCTCCTGGTTCTTTGCCAAATTCTTAATACACTGCAAATCACTCTTCCTAAATATGAAAGATTGAAATTTAAGATTTCTAAGTTTATGAAAAAATTCTTGAGTTAAATTTGAGAACTGACATTTGAAATTATTGAATTCACCCACATGGGGAACATTTTTCAAGCCATTGAAAAAATTTTCAAAGTAAAGAAAAAACGAAGGCTTATATATTTGAAACAACGGAAGCTTAAATTGCAAACCAAGTGACAGTAAAAACTTTTCCCGAGGGGAGAGTGTGTAACTAGAAAGATTCGAAATTACCTTATCGGAATTGAAAAAATTTGGTGAATTCATTCCCCAAGCCTTTAACTTACGTTCATGTGTTTCCAAGATGGTAGAGTGAAATTTTTCTAGTTCACGTTGTACAAGAGAAATTATTAATAAATAGTCCAACAACGACAAGGTATTTTTAAGAGTAGTTATATAATGCCCAAGAGACTTATTATGCGAATCTGATATTTTGATTTTATAATTAATTTCATTATTTAATAAATATTCCAGGGACGATTGATAAAATTCAGAGTCATATAGATTGTCACGGTAGAGTTTAAAATAAACAAATTTCGGGAAAACCCTGCAGGTCCGACACATTTCAAGAAAATAACAGTCCAGTTTTGACTTGAGAAACTTTCGTGAAGTCTTCCAAACATGGCGATAAGCCCTGAGGCCATCTTGTCCATACCTTGAATATATATAATCATGCGGGTTGCTTCTACAGAGCTTCAATTTAATATTTAGGAGAAATCCAATGACAAGGAGAAATGTAAATGCCATGAAAAGTCTTCTTTAATGCGCAACGTTTCGAGCAATACGCTCATCTTCAGGCTGTTTAATAACAATGTGAAATTAAAATCAATATTGAATGAAAAACAAAACAGAAAATTTCTATAACCTATTCATAAAGGCAAATTTTAAAAGACTGAGAAAAGAGGGTTAAATTCTAAGTTATACAGATTTACATATAAAAATTAAGAAGCTATTTTTAAATACATATAGTAAATGTGAAATTAATACACTGGAAAAATTAACAATAGTACACTGGAATAATGAAACTAACTAACCTTACACTGCAGTTTCCGAGGCTAACTGATTGAGCAGAGGCAATACGGGAAAAAACAAGAGATGGCGAGGGCGATTGGGGAAGGGGGGATTATAAGGAATTGGGGAAGGAGGAGGGATCATAGCAAATTGAGGGGGACGGCAGATGAGTCAACATTCAGACTAGGGGACAATGTTTTAATGAAAAGCGATTCCAAAATTCTTAGTGAGTTGGGACAAGTATTACAACCAAGAATTTTAAAATTGTCTAAAGTGACATCTGTTTTACATTTTATGCTGTGTTCGCGAATACTCGAAGCTTCTTTAGTTTTTAGAATTTTACCTGTTCGGCCACTTATTCCCATATGCGAATAAAATCTAGCCCTGAGAGAGCGAACAGTGCTGCCAATGTAATTCCCAAGGAGACACCTAGGGCAGGTAAATAAATATACAACACCGCTACGCAACGAGTCAGGGGTTCGATCCTTCGCTGAGAAAAAGCTACCTAAAGACGTTTTATTAATAAATATGATGCGGAAATCAGTATGATAAAAAAATTTCCTTAACAATTTTGTAATTTAAGCTTAAATTCCTTATTCAAAGGACCCATTTCAGGTACCAAGAAATATTTTATATCCTTCGGCACTGTAATACATGGAAGTTGAGGGCTATAAACATTATTTAAGAAGGATCTAATTAGTTTGTCTACATATTGAACAGGAAAACTATTATTAGTAAAGTATGATCTTAGATTATTAAATTCATCATTAAGTAAGTAAAACTAGAGGTCAAATTATATCCTCTGAACAGGAGAGTTTTAATACAAGACATCTTATAGTTGAAATCAGTAAAACTAAAAAATTCATGCCCAAACCAGTGAAAGTGGGTTTCCTGTAAACTGATGTAGTAATAGAATCACCGTTTTTCGAAATTAAAAGATCTAAGAAGGGGAGGGAGCCACTTTGCTCAGTTTCCATTGTATACGTTATATATATCAGTTTACAGGAAACCCACTTTCACTGGTTTGGGCATGAATTTTTTTAGTTTTACTGATTTCAACTATAAGATGTCTTGTATTAAAACTCTCCTGTTCAGAGGATATAATTTGACCTCTAGTTTTACCTTACTTAATGATGAATTTAATAATCTAAGATCATACTTTACTAATAATAGTTTTCCTGTTCAATATGTAGACAAATTAGATCCTTCTTAAATAATGTTTATAGCCCTCAACTTCCATGTATTACAGTGCCGAAGGATATAAAATATTTCTTGGTACCTGAAATGGGTCCTTTGAATAAGGAATTGTTAAGCTTAAATTTACAAAATTGTTAAGGAAATTTTTTTATCATACTGATTTCCGCATCATATTTATTAATAAAACGTCTTTAGGTAGCTTTTTCTCAGCGAAGGATCGAACCCCTGACTCGTTGCGTAGCGGTGTTGTATATTTATTTACCTGCCCTAGGTGTCTCCTTGGGAATTACATTGGCAGCACTGTTCGCTCTCTCAGGGCTAGATTTTATTCGCATATGGGAATAAGTGGCCGAACAGGTAAAATTCTAAAAACTAAAGAAGCTTCGAGTATTCGCGAACACAGCATAAAATGTAAAACAGATGTCACTTTAGACAATTTTAAAATTCTTGGTTGTAATACTTGTCCCAACTCACTAAGAATTTTGGAATCGCTTTTCATTAAAACATTGTCCCCTAGTCTGAATGTTGACTCATCTGCCGTCCCCTCAATTTGCTATGATCCCTCCTCCTTCCCCAATTCCTTATAATCCCCCCTTCCCCAATCGCCCTCGCCATCTCTTGTTTTTTCCCGTATTGCCTCTGCTCAATCAGTTAGCCTCGGAAACTGCAGTGTAAGGTTAGTTAGTTTCATTATTCCAGTGTACTATTGTTAATTTTTCCAGTGTATTAATTTCACATTTACTATATGTATTTAAAAATAGCTTCTTAATTTTTATATGTAAATCTGTATAACTTAGAATTTAACCCTCTTTTCTCAGTCTTTTAAAATTTGTCTTTATGAATAGGTTATAGAAATTTTCTGTTTTGTTTTTCATTCAATATTGATTTTAATTTCACATTGTTATTAAACAGCCTGAAGATGAGCGTATTGCTCGAAACGTTGCGCATTAAAGAAGACTTTTCATGGCATTTACATTTCTCCTTGTCATTGGATTTCTCCTAAATATTATATATATATATATATATATTGGATTAACTGAATTGATAAGTCTATTATCATAATAGAAGTTAAAAAAAATTCATTGGAGTAACAATTGACACCAATTTACCATGTAAGAGTCACATAATTACCTCTGAAGAGATTTCCAGGAGGGGTTACAATAACGTTTAAACTTAAACATGTAGTTCTTAACCCTTTTTGTTCACAAATATTTTCTCTTTAAACCAAAAGGTGTAATATTTATTATTCAAAACCAATTGTTTTAGTAATGAGTAACTTATATTACTTTCATGAAATGAGGAATCATTGCGCAAAACTTCTGAAATAAATGTTAGTTTTAAACATGCACAGTAGGGCGGAGTGAAAAACTCATTTTTCGAATTTTCAAATTGGCTAGTGTGGAAAATGTGTGAGTAGTGAGGAAATAAGCTGGTATAAATTTAAAATCATAACATTAATATCTTCAGGTGCCACAATGACCTTCAATATTGAAAAAAATTGAAAAAAGCAGATTTTAACCAATAATTACAGAAGAGTCCACGATGCACAATAGACAAGAATTTATTCACACTTGTATAAAAATAGCTCAGTCAACCTTTAAAAAAGTTTCTATTCTCTAAAAACAGTTTTCTATAGTCAGCTCACTCAGCTGTCACGTGAGTACCTCGGTTTCAGTGTAGCTGTCGCTCTCGTAGCAGGTGGGTGTTCTGTTGTTGGCGTTACTCAGATAGTCTAAACTATATTTCTTATATATTTTGCATTTCTGTATTGTGTTGCCCTAAGTTTGCCATGTACTATTAACTGAAATTAACGTATAATTGATATTAGCTCTTTCTTTTTCAGATTTGTATACTTTCAAAATGTCTCGAGTTTGTGCAAAATCAACCAGGGCCTCAACTGAGTGCCCCATGTTTGGTATGGGGGAAGATTTGTGGCACAGGAATCTTCCTACATACGAAGGAGTTTTTAAATATTACTTGTTTGTAAGAAACGATTTGAAACAGAATACTAATAAAGATCCTTCAATATCTCAAATATTAGAACAAGTTGTTGATAAATTGAAAACAATTTGGGAAAGTGCTTCCGTCCCAATTCTGTCAGACAGGCGAATTGAAACAATGTTCAGAAGCTACCACGAAAAGTATCGTATCATTATGAAGCCATACCAAAGCAGAAAAAATTCTGAAGCTTACAAAGCAAAGATTGATATGTTCAAAAAGAAGCACACACGAAACTTTTTGACATTGCAGCGTGCAAGTGCAAAGTACTAACACAATGTTCTTGTCCCAAAGAAAAAACGGTTCCAAAGGAAGAAGTGACGTTCCTCTTAGATCAAAGGAGTGAAAGAAAACTGTTTATTGATAGAGTAGATATTACACTCTCAAAGAAAAAAGCATCTACGTTGCTAAGAAAGCAAAAAGAAGCTGTGAGGCTCACCAAAGAATCTTCACAGGAGAAATTGCAGGATACAAATGTTGAATTATCATCATCGACATCAAATAGTGAAAGTGAATCTGGCGAAATATCAGACGATACATTTCCAGAGCCAGTTAGCTCGAAGAGAAAGCTCGAACAACCTGAAGAACAATTATTCAAGAAAAGGAAAACTACAAATCTACCTTCAGTGGCTACTGCTTGTGACAGGACTGCAGTTTCAGATCGAGCTGCAGCATTCATTGTTAGTGCAGTATTGCAAGATATTGGAGAAGTTTCTATTGACAATACATCTGAAGTAGTAGATAAGAGTAAAATCAGAAGAGAAAGACAAAAGAAGAGATCAGAAATTATGAAAGGTCAAAATCAGGTCCCAATCAGAGGAATCTATTTTGATGGTCGAAAAGATTCTACACTCTTCCAAGAAAAAAAAGAGTCCAAAGTATATCAGAAGAAGGTAACAGAAGAACATATCACTTTAGTGAGAGAACCTGGTTCAGATTATTTGGGCCATTATTCTGTGAATTCTGGATCAGCTGAACAAATATGTAAAGGAATGTTTGAGTATATTGGAAATAATGACATGAACCTGGAAAACCTTGTTGCCATTGGATGCGATGGTGCAGCAGTCAACACTGGAGAAAAGGGAGGCGTTATAAGGCTTATAGAATTGAAGCTGAAGAAGCCAGTTCAACATTTAGTGTGCCAGCTCCATGCCAATGAATTGCCATTACGCCATTTAGTTGCAAAGCTGGATGGAAAAACATCTGGCCCCCGCGGATTCACCGGTCCTATTGGCAGGGAATTAGAGAACTGTGAGAGTCTTCCTATTGTCGAGTTTGAAAGGATTGATGCTGAGGAACCAACTGTAGACTGTGAAGATCTTAGCACCGACCAAAAATATCTAATTGATATTCATCAGGCCATAACAAAGGGATATTGCTCTCCAGATCTTGCTCATCGTAGTCCAGGCAAAATGGCACATTCACGATGGCTGACTACAGCAAATCGTTTGCTTCGTCTATACGTTTCAACTGTAAGTCCATCTGAGAACCTCATGAACATTGCTTCTTTTATAATGAAGGTCTACATCCCAATGTGGTTTTCTATTAAGCAAAGTACGTCTTTTGTCAATGGCTCAAAATTTTTTTCAAAACTATTGAACTAACAAGAACACTGAATGACAAAGTAAAGGATATTGTAAACCCTGTCATACAAAGAAATGCATTTTTTGCAAATCCAGAAAATATTCTAGCATCAATGATTCATGATGAACGCAGCGCCATAAGAGAATTAGCGTGGAGGCGAATAAAGAAAGCAAGGCAAACAAACAAGGAAAAAGTTGTGAGGCGTTTCACAGTACCTGTTATTCAATTTGAAGCTACTGATTATACTGATTTAATTAATTGGCAAAAATGCATTGTCACTGAACCACCTGTGACAAGACACCTGACAGAAAATGAGATTGAAGAATTCATAGAAAACAAGAGTACCCCTCCATTCGAGAAACTCCCTTGTCATACACAAGTAGTAGAAAGAATGGTAAAATTAGTGACTGAAGCATCATCAAAAGTATTTGGATTGAACGCGCGAGATGGCTTCATAAGATCAACACTTCAGTCACGTAAAAAAATGCCATCATTCGAAAGTAAAGCTGAATATAAAGTTTAAATAAAACGTTAATAGAAAAAAACATGCGCAAGGATGGGTGGTTGGGAGGGCATGGATGGAGCTCGACACGCAGCCACCTCCTCGTGGTGAGTTCTGGATTATTTAGATCATTAATCAAAAGAACATTGATCTAAATAAACTAAGAGCTGCGTAATTCAGTAACTATTTTGGTAATTGGAACACTTAATATATGATAATAACAAGTAAGTTTCAGTTATTGTACTAATGCAGAATATAAGAAAATCATTATATTTCACTTTTTTCGACGGCTTTGTGGCACCTGAAGATATAATTTCGCAGGACTAATATTTATGCACAGTCATTATCTATAGCACCCACATATTTTCAACACTAGCCATATTTGAATTTCGAAAACAAGTTTAAAAACCTCATTTTCGATCCGCCCTAATGCACAGTACAGTTTCAGGAAAAAAGTTTGCCAGATAACCCCATTCTGTCACTAAGACATCAACCTGTGACGCAGGTTGAATTAAAAATTTACAATGTTTTTAGTTAGGATAGGCCTTGAATGTAAAGAATAAGGAACCACCAAGGAAATGAAGATTTCTCTATTTCTTCATTTATCAATAAAAACTCATTACAAACCTGTTTTAAAACTGCAAATGTAACTTTAACTCTTGATTGAACACTTGAAACCCTTAAGGTTGTTGTTGTGGGCAAAGTAGAGCAAGAAAAATAAAAATAGCTGGTTAAACAAACTTTGCTACAACTTCAAAATAAATACATGATAGCTGATAAACCCCTTATACTATATACATACCTTAAAATTGTATTTGTGACATCTAAAGTAATTAATTTTTGGTTCAAGAAAATGTGGCTTACCAATATAAACCTGGTACATATGTGGCCTGTTTCTATGAAGGTGACTGGTTTGTTGGAAACATAGTTTAAGTGTGTGATACTGAGAAGGATCTATTAGTAAATTTCATGAAAAAGAATCCTTTTAAATGGCCTGAACAAGAGGATGTTTGCAGGATTCCATTCCAACATGTTTTGTGTTCAATTGAACCACCTACAGTTGCTGAGAAAATGGGGAGACAGTACAAGTTATCAAATGATTGTTTATCTAAAATTGAGGAGTATTTAAAAAAAGCCTAAGTAACTACAGACCTGTATCAAGCTGAATAATAAATTGTCAATTTATGGCTGTGAGGCCATGGAGTGTTGAAGACAATCAGACTTAAAGCCTGAGTACAATAATAAATTCCTGAGTCAGTGTCTAAACATGAGTTATTAGCTGTATGTAAGTTTACATACGAATTTACATAAAACAACACATATTAAAAAAGAATATGAACTTATAGCCAATAATTCACATGCTTAAAAACTCAGGAATTCATTATTGTATATAGCTAAGTACTGTACACTTGTATTAAGGGAAGTAATACGCTACTTAAATTTAAGGTTTTGTACTGCAAATGTAGTAATAATCTAGGTATGTCTTTTTTATGAGTAAAACTTATTTAGATAATTTAACATTTGTGAATTAACTTACCAAGTAATAAAATGGAAGTAAAATTACAATTCAATGTTGTAAAAAGAAATAGGCCCTTAGTAGGCTGTGGCTAATTAATTCATTTGATGACAGTAGTTAGGGATACTGGAAAAGAATAAAGGAACTAGGCATGTTTAGTTTTGAGAGACATGAAGTGAGATATGATACAGATGTTTAAAATGTTTTCAGGTTTGGACACTTTAGATGTACATAACTTTTTCTCACTAGATACTGATGGGATAACTTGTGGGCATAATAAGAAAATTAGAAATCAGACTTGTTGACTTGATCTACAGAAATACTTCTTTACTCATAGAGTAGTAGATTTTTGGAATGACTTGCCATATGATGTGGTAAACAGTAGCTCATTAGTTAATTTTAAGAAAAATTTAGACACTTCCATGAATGAAAGAGATAGTTTGCTGAATGTGAATAGTGTATACCGTATTCTTAGCTAAGTTATTACGTTACATTACATTTCATTTGGAAAACATGAAGGCACTTGGGCCTATTGAGGTAATCCAAGTCATCAGCTACATTTTAATAATAATAAAATTTTGTAAAATGTCAATCTCAAACTAGCTAATTAATATACAACTATTTACTTCCACCAAAAGAGCCTACAAAACTGAAACTAAGGATATACACGATATACAATCTACAAACTATCTCTTTCACTCATGAAAGTGTCTAAATTTTTCTTGAAATTAACTAAAGAGCTACTGTGTACCACATTTACCATATTTTATCAAACTAAGACTTTTGCACATGAATGGTTTCCACACACTTTTTTCATAAATTTGCCAACTAATTTGGAAACTGTGTGATCAATTATCTTGTCAGATTTTTGAGTGAAATGACCATCTCAATTTTCCTGGAACTTGGGAGTCTTTAAACATCAAATGATGTGTTCTTTATAACTAAGGACCAAATATATAGTATTGATGAAAAAAAATATTTTCAGAATTAAAGCTCAGGAAAAAGGTTGGTGAGCTACAAGATTGTAGTCATGGCATTTTATTCATTTGTTCCTAGCAATCTGGAAAATGTGTCCCAGTGACAGTCACCATAAAAAATGAGGTCTGGACTGAGCTGTATTATGAACTGTCTGGAATCTGGAAATTTGACAAAATTCTCGTGCGTAGTATGTCAGGTCTACAGCCTACTGTTTGAGGAATGTTCACCGCTGTTTAACTACAAATAACAAATAGCTAAATAAGAGCAGATATATGTCTATTGTTAGCGATATTATTATTATTATTATTACGTATATTTTTGCATGTAAAATGCGTCAGTTAGGAATTCATTTTCTCCTTTGTGTTTCTTGTTTTCCTATATCTTTTTAAGATTTATAAATTCTAAAACCAAATACGTTTGGACTAGGCTTTTATCTGGAAAGGGATCATATGATTGTTCTGAAACATTATAACATATAAGATTAATAATTGAACGACAGAGGTACTAAGAACTGTATTAAACTTTATATTTAGGATAAAGACGATGACGTAGCGCAGAAAAGTTATTATATTTGGCAGCATCCGCTGTTTCGGGGGACTATCGCATTTCAATGCCTGATAAAAATGTATAAATGACAAAAATATATAAACGTGGATAGCTAGATCTAAAGTACAAAATTAAATCTGTTCAATAATAAAAATTAAAATTACAAAGCTGAAACACAATCCAAAATCAAATCGAAAGTAAAAAAAAAAATATAAATGACATTTAATAGTTACGCGTATAACGTTCATAACATATTTAAAATTACAATAAGCAAGTTGTAGAATACATAATTATGCAAGTTGTGCCAAAATCCCATTTTCTTTTATAAATAGTCTTAGAACAATTAACATTTTTAATAATATATATGCACAAAGAGAGAAATGGCTTTGAGAGTCTTTTTCTCGGAACTGGAAATTGCCAAGGCGACTTCATTAACATTAAATTTATCAAGATATACATTTATTTTATTAGTAAATAGCCTTGTGTCCGTAACTGCGGGGGTTGTTTCGGTGAATAATGGCTAAGGTGTCTTTAGGCATGAAGTTATTCTTGAACACCGTAAAACATAATGATGCGATGGTGGTTGCGACTTGCAGTGGATCGCATTTGAAACGGGTTATGTACATTCTTCTAAAGGCATGGAAACATACTCTAAGCACGCGCACATCATTCACGCAATAACGTTCACATTCATCAGCTATATTATAAGGGTTACTTTCATTAAAACTGTCGTAGTATCGATCAAAGTCTTCACGTTCATCCATACAGTCAAAATAACGTTTGGGGGGTGGTGGGCCTACGTAGTTTAAAGTCTCGCTGGTGAGGAAAGTGTAAGGGAAGTATCCTTTGGAATCCAACGTTGCTTAACATCGTTGCTCGGCTGAGTTATGATAAAAAGAAAATTAATTAATTATATTAAAAATATAGGTTATCATTGAGAAATAAATTAGGAGTTGATAAAGCTTCTAGCTTTGTATAAATGTTAACTTAGTTCTGAAATTCATATTCTTTTTCATAAAATTGCTTTAATTCACTTTAAGATGAAAAGCGCGTAATATTTTTTCTGCTCCACGGAGAGATGAAAAAATACATTGGTTTCCGGGAAGTGTGGTGTGTGTGTGTGTGTGCGCACGAGTTTATTCGTTTATTATATATATATATATAGCCGGGTTGGGGAATGAGGCTCGTATGTTAGTTTCATTTAAATTAATATACGTTTGTTATTTTCCTGATTTTCATGATATATATATATACACAGGTGTGTGTGTGTGTGTGTGTGCTTGTGTGAAAGCTAAGATTTGGAGAGAAGGGAGACGAGAGTGAGAGAGAGGAAGTTCCAGCAAAAATTCCTCTGTGAACGCCCACACCTTTCAAAGGTTTCTAGGATCATTTAAATTAATACACGTTTGGCATTTTTCCTGATTTTCGTAATATATACAGAGGTGTGTATGTGTGTGTGTGTGTGTGTGTGTAGATTTGTGAATATGATAATTTTCAGTCTAACGATTTATTTATTGGGTAACTTTGTTAATTCTGTTATATTACTAATAACTCATTGGAAAACTGAGTAAATGGAAATATTATTTGGATTCCTTTATTTGAACAAAACTCTCGCTCTCTTTCTATATATATATATATATATATATATATATATATATATATATATATATTATTAGTAAATTCAGGTATGCCTACCTTATTTCTTTCGCGGATTGTTATTTAATATAATTGTGTGTATTTCTTTCAATAACAGAGAAGTTAGCTAAGAATATGATACCATACAAATTACGCGTAAATATTTTCATTGTAGAAATAATAATAATGAAAATATTAATATTTGAAGATAATAATATTTGAAGTAAGTGGTGGTTTCTGCTCGAATAGCTTGTAGAAGGATATTCCCTCGGCCCGAAAAAGGTCTCTAGGGACGATTCGAATTGATGCGAACACGATCGCTTGTTTTGATTTTATTTCGGCGAAACGAGATACTCAGCCCTTCCATATATATATCCTCTAATTATATTTTAAAAAGAGCATTCGTTTCCACATTAAACTGTGGGTCGATAATCCATTCAGAAGATCCCCAGGAGAGATGAAAAAATGCATTGGTTTCCAGGGTGTGTGTGTGTGTGTGTTGTGTGTGTGTGCACGAGTTGTTCATATACAAACACAGCTGGTGAATGTACGAGTATATATATATATATATATATATATAGATGGGGCTCGATTGATTAACTATATAAATATATTATGGTGTTTTATATGCTTTGTGCACAGACAAGTGTGTTTCATAAATTTTCATTTCGTATGGAGTGAAGGGAGACTTATCAGGGATTGGGGGGTGGGGGTGGGGGTGGGGGGGTCTCTCAACCATCAGGTGTTCTTCGTGTGTGTGTGTGTGTGTGTGTGTGTGTGTGTGTGTACGAGTTGTTTATTCGTTTATTATATATATATTTATATACATCAAGAGCGGTCTGGAAGGAAGATCTCTCATGTCGTCCGACCCCGTTATAGCGGATTGTATTTTGGATAATTTCAACTTTTAATTGAATTGTTTCGTAAATTTTCATATTGTTTCATTGTTCAAATATTTATAATAAAAATAAGTGTGTAAAAATTATTTATTTAATAAACAGAATTTAATTGGATTCATCCCAACGTCAGACCATTACTTTGGTCTTATATAATTATTTTAGGAGAATTTACTAAACATAATATTAAAGTACATTTCTTTCTCATTAAAATGATGCATAATAATATATATCTAGCAGGACCAATCCGATCATTGCAAAAAAAAAAAAAACTGGAAAGATATGCAATTCCAGGTTTAATAATAATAAAGATTGAGTGTGTAAAAATTATTTATTTAATAAACATAATTTAATTGGATTAACTACCGTCATATAAATATATATTGTTGTACACTATTTAAATGGATGATTAATATATGGTTTTTGCTATCTGGCAACTGAATACATTGCGCTATCTGGCAACTCAGCCAGAATAGAGGTTTATAAAAGACCGAGAGACGACTGACGGAGTCATTCCAGCTCGGCTCCCAGCCGGGCAAGGACCTCTGGTCCTTCTCTTTCTGGCCCTTTGGTGAAAACCCCTTAGAGGCCTCTTAGGTTAGGTAAACGAAAATAGCTTGGGGGAGAACTCCGCCTCCAAGTTGCATGCCTTGCATTCAAAGGCAACTACTCTCTCTCTCTCTCTCTCTCCTTCAGGTGTCTCTCTCTCTCTCTCTCCTTCAGGTGTACCCCTCCCCCCTTGGCTCAGCCAACTGGCTGATTCTGGCTGATTAGGAGCCTATAAAACAACGCCTACTCGGCTGAAGTCTTAATATGCACTTGGCTCCTGCCAGGTGAACACCTCTCCTCCTTTCTCCTCCTTCTTTCTGGTCCTTTGGGGGGAATAGCTTGGGGGAGAACTCCGCCTCCAAGTTGCATGCCCCTTGCAACCACGGTTGGCAACAAAGGGCCCTTTGGGGTAATTTTTCTTTTTTTTTCTTTTTGTTGCAACACCCCCCACTCCCCTTTTGCAACAGCCCCCCCCTTTGCAACATTACATAATAACTTGCAACATTCTTGCACTCTCCCCTTTTGCGGCTATACTACTACCCCCTACTCTCCTTTCTCTCGGGCTAACCTTAGAGTGGATTTAGGGTTTTTGTTAGCCTTAGCTTCTGTAGATCTGTATCTTTAGGGAATTCATAACAACACTAAACCACTCCACAGATACATCCAGGCTATACAAGACTATAAACAGCATTACCCACTCTAACAGCGGCATTCACACCTCACACGCGGCTATCTGTCGCAGCCAAAATAATATCCCAACATATAAACAAAAAGCTAACATTCTAGTTGATCACTACGCAAAGATAAGTCACTTAAACAGGGACAACAACCAGAAACACGCAGACAGACAAACAGCCAGACACAAGAAAACCTACAGACTCGACACGACCATAGTAGTATGGGTGCGTTTGGTTAGAGGAAGTTGGGGTGCTCTGAAATCCTGCCCCTGAAGGGCCCCCCCCCTGAAGGCCTTCGCCTTCGTTGAGGGGGCCCCCTTACTTAAGTTCCTCACCCCATTTATGGGGTCTCACCGTCCTTAATGAAGGGCATTTGCCCCTTGAGGGCCCCTTGCGGGGCCCCATCCTCCTTAAAAAAAAAAAAAAAAAGGGAAAAAAAGAGGGAAAAAAAAGAGGATTCGTCTTCACAAAAAAAAAAAAAAAGGGGAAAAAAAGAGAGGAAAAAAAAATTAAGAAAGGACTGAGCCTCGCCTTCCTCCTTCAAATAAGCTCTTTCATGAGGCAAACAAGAACAAACATGAAAAAACATACATACATTCGAGTACTTTCTGTTCAGGGAAGTTCCGCCAGATATTAGAAATGAAAATGAATATCTGAAAGGTTTTAATAGGCCTAACGAGTGTGCATCAGCACATCGAATTTTCAAATGTTAACAAATTGCGAACAATACATAAATGAAAATCAGAGTGATCATATTTTAAACCGAATACAAGTTCTTTGTTTAAGATCTGTATTATGAAAAATAAAATGAATATTTAATATTTTTAATTTAAATAATTTAATTTCTCTCTTTTTTAAGGGAAACTGGCTTATTTTCAAACGAGATGACCTTCAAATACAATATATACTTATAGTACACGCATATTTGTTTATTTACTTTTAAATATGTAGTTTTCTGTTATTTACATCGCTATATACCATTACATTCACTTTCACATGCCATCTTCTGGTATATGAATTAATAATTTTACCGTTCATCAAATTTCGTTATAAAATTACATGTGTTAAAAGAACAAGTTGCGTAACGATGCTTTAAACTAAATCACCAAAGTTGTTTTCCTCCTCTAAACATCCACTTAAATATTATTACTAATATTGATTTATTGTTATATATTAATATATATATATATATATATATATATATATATATATGTGTACACGTGTTAAGAGTATTTAAAATAAATATATTGATTTCAATTCCCTTCGTAATAAAAGCATCTGGCAACTATTCCCCCAATCTTGCCATATTTCTCTCACAGTAACTGTCTTCAGAGTAGTTAAGTTTAACTTTCTTTTATCGACTATTAGTTGCTACTAATCTTGTTATTATTATTATTATCATTGTTTTATTTATATATATATTATATATAAACATCCAAATAAGTAGGTTCGGGTAAAAAACTTTCTTATTAGGTGCTTTGGCAATTTTAATTAGATTCAGTATTAAAAATAAGCAGCTAGGTGTTATAAATTTATAATAATAAATAAATAAGTAAATAAATAAGTATTATTAATAGTTAAAACATGTATTACAATGTTAAACAATATTAATGGACAATATTAAGCAATATTAGTGGACATTAGTCCTAGATTTTGTTAGTATGCCAATATTAATCAAGATTTCACTTGGTTTTAAAAATTTACATTCACAATATTTTTTATATCACCATTTAAATCACATAGTTTCAATCCAATGAAAATGGGTAGTTTTTGAGATGAAGACAACCGAGGTATAACAAGCATTGTTCTATTTCTGGTCTGATACGAATGGATTTCTTGTTGAGTTACAAAATATCTATTTACCCATTGCAAATTAATGATTTTGTTCTTACACTTGTAAATAAAAATAAAATGTGCCAGTTTGGTTATATCGTTGAGCTTTAGTAGGTTTAACTCTTTAAATAAAGCACTAGAGCGATCAAGGAAATCAGCAACATAATAACCTTATTGCTCGTTTTTGGATGACAAAGATACCATTTAAAGCGTTGTTAGCGGAGTTTCCCCAAACAAGGGAGCAGTATGTTATATAAGGAAGAACAAGAGTATGATAAAGAGTCAATAAAACTTATTTTGGGACTACATTTCTAAATTTAAACATTATAGAAACGCTCCTTGAAATATTTTTCGCGATTTAATTTACATGATCACTCCATTGCAAATTCTTATCTAGTATTACACCAAGAAATTCTGTTATAGCACAAGCCTTTATGGCGATTTCATTAACATTAAGTTCATCAAGATATACATTTCTTTTATTAGTAAAAATTATGAAATTTGTTTTACTAGTATTTAGGAAGAGTTTATTGGCGGTCAACCATTTCATTACACTGATGAATTCTGAATGAGATATATTCTTAGCTGTATTAACATTTTTGCAAGAAAAAGAGACAGTTGTATCATCTACAAACATTATGAAGTTCAGTATATTTGATGAACGTGGAAGGTCATTTATATATAATAAAAATAACAGTGGACCCAGAACCCAGCACTGTGGCACACCATGCTTGACAGGCGCTTTAGTTGTGCAAACCTTATTTACTGATACATAATGATATCTGTTGGACAACAACCAAATAAGTAGGTTTCTCCAAAAAAAAAAAATTCTCATTTCCAGTTAATAGAAAACTTGGAAAGGTTTTTAGAGGCATAACTCTGGTATTTAGCATCATTGCAGGTTGTTAACTGAATATAGCACCAGTCCTTCATGAGGCAATACCACCAAAGAAGTTCAAAGCACATCTTCAACAATAATTCAAGTAAGGATCTTTCACTACATGGTCGCTTTCGTTTATTTTAGCAAACCTGAAACTTAAATACTCTAAATTCTGAATGCTTTATACAACAAGAGGAAGAAATCGTAATTTCTCTCAAAACTGTCCTAATTCCATTATTCTAAATCCACATATTCTCTGCGATATATATATATATATATATATATATACAGTACTTACTTATGTCTGTTGATTTTTACCCATTCTTCAACAGAATGTACAAGCTGTTGTAAGCTAGAAGTCGGGTATACGAGGAAACTGTATTATTATTATTGGTAGTAGTAGCAAGGGTAACAGTAGTTTAAAACTTATCCTCACTTCTACACATCTCTCTTTCATAGCAAGCCTAAATCACCTAAGCTATCCGCTGAAGCAGGAGTCACGCCAAACTATTTTACATCGAAAGCATTCTAACATCTACATAATAACAGAAATGAGCCCGCATATACAATATACGAGTTTACCCATTTGGTTAACACCACAATGCTTTTGTATCACTCATTACCTATCTGTATTACCTAAAAATTAGCTAGCTAGTTGTCAACTAGCGATCAAAATAATGTAATGTGCAAATTTTTAGTTTGGAACCGAGCCTTAAAAGCTCGGTCCCAAACGCACAGTCACACACACACACGCACACATTCTTTCAGAAAAGGGCATATATATATGTACACACAAGCACCACACACACACACACACACACACACATATATACACCACCCCAAATTTTTAGTGTTCCGTTCGATGATTCATCATTTCACGAAGGTTAAGCTTGTTCCCCCACTCTCTCTCTCTCTCTCTCTCTCTCTCTCTATCTCTATATATATATATATATATATATATATATAAAGATGTATACTTAAATAATTATATGTATATTATATATAAACATGTAAATATAAAATATGCATAATATAAAGATTTTATACAAAGTAAATGACTAACAATAAATAACGTATTATGAATCAAACTGTGGAATGACATCTCGATCTCAAAGGGTTTTAATTTACATTTCCCTCAAAAACTGTGATTAATAGAAGAAAAACGTGTTTTCATTTTTGTAATCAGGGTAAAAAGAACATAAGAATCACACACACACATATATATATATATATATATATATATACACAGTACTTACTTATGTCTGTTGATTTTTACCCATTCTTCAACAGAATGTACACCATTTTTCTGTTGCAAGCTAGAAGTCGGGTATACGAGGAAACTGTATTATTATTATTATTAGTAGTAGTAGTAGTAGTAGTAGTAGTAGCAGGGGTACAGTAGTTTAAAACTTATCTTCACTTCTACACATCTCTCTTTCATTGCAAGCCTAAATCACCTAAGCTATCCGCTGAAGCAGGAGTCACGCCAAACTATTTTACATCGAAAGCATTCTAACATCTACATAATAACAGAAATGAGCCCGCATATACAATATACGAGTTTGCCCATTTGGTTAATACCACAATGCTTTTGTATCACTCATTACCTATCTGTATTACCTAAAAACTAGCTAGCTAGTTGTCAACTAGCGATCAAAATAATATATGGGCAAATTTTTAGCTTGGAACCGAGCCTTAAGCTCGGTCCCAAACGCACAGTCACACACACACACACACACACACACATTCTTTCAGAAAAGGGCATATATATATATGTACACACAAGCACCACACACACACACACACACATATATACACCATCCCAAATTTTTAGTGTTCCGTTTGATGATTCATCATTTCACGAAGGTTAAGCTTGTTCCCCCCACTCTCTCTCTCTCTCTCTCTCTCTCTCTCTCTCTCTCTCTCTCTCTCTCTCTCTATATATATATATATATATATATATATATATATATATATATATATATATAAAGATGTATACTTAAATAATTATATGCATATTATATATAACATGTAAATATAAAATATGTATAATATAAAGATTTTATACAAAGTAAATGACTAACAATAAATATCGTATTATGAAGCAAACTGTGGAATGACATATCGATCTCAAAGGTTTTAATTTACATTTCCCTCAAAAACTGTGATTAATAGAAGAAAAACGTGTTTTCATTTTTGTAATCAGGGTAAAAGAACCTAAGAATCACCCATATTTAGCAAATGGAGAAAAACTTTGTTGATCAATGTTATGATGTGATAAATATGTGCATTTGTACATTGTGGCAAGACCATAGTTCATGTGACAAATATTAATAATACGAAGAGTCGCTAGATTACATTTGACAGCTCAAATACTAAGGATAGAAATGGAATTAACAGGAAATAGTACAACAATGTCGGATGTAAGTACAGCCACAGTCAGACGTCTTTATATCATGAATCCCATAGCTTACGAAGATATATATATATATATATATAGTTTTACAATCATGTTCTAAATCAATTATTCAGCCGTTAATGTTCTCATATTTGCTGAAATAAATTTCTAATAATAAAATTTTTATAAGTTTCTACATCTCAATTTTGTGTTTATGTACAACACTTTTTGGGAACAGTTGGACGGAGAAAACCATATATAAAGATTTCACATGATTCCCCGACTCATTATATATATATATATATATATGTTAAAATTTGAATACACACATATGAGCGTGTAACAACATAGTATGAGCCTTATCAAGCAATTATACGACGCTGGAAAAAATAAGTAATTAGATAAATATAAATGAAAAATGTAGACGGAAATGGAACGATTTGAGAATCTCCCCGTCAAGAACCACTTACGAATTTATGAGTTATACATCTACTAGAGTTTCTGGTAGGATGATGGCTTCATACTCTTTTACAATGTATATTTGAGAATAAAGGGGATCATTCTAGCCTAAACATCCAAAAACCGTACAGCAGAGATCACCCCTACAAACAGACGACATTTTGTAGAGGCCTAAACTACATGAACAAGCAGGAGCCCCAAATAAAAGTTCACATACTTCATGCTCGTAGAACCATGTAGTTTTTATAATGCTAATACATGAATGATAATTTATCAGACTGTTTTCGCGACTCTTTCTGTTTTACCCTAAATTCTTCCACGTGTATAACTATACTGTATGTTGTGATAAACATTCTTGACAAACTTTTCAATGCATACATCCTATCGCTGGATGCATGTAAAACTCAAATTCGCACGCTTTTCACACATCTCTGTTGCATTATCACCCGGCTGTAGCATTTAGGACAGCGTTTTTCATGGATTAATGCGAGACCCCAGTGCATCCTCAAAATCATATTGTCAGAATTTACGAGTATATATAAACATAAGAACAAATAAATTCCATATAGGCCACTGCTGATCAAAATAATAATCAAAACACTACAAATACATAATGTTGTGAAACCTATAATAAAATAAGTTTACAAAATAGTTGCTAATTATAAGCCATCAAAATTTCAATAAAATTAAGCATGTACGAATTACTTCTCAAACTCTAAGTTTTAAACATTGCGTTTCATGGCATCATGCATCTTCTACAACACACACACACACACACACACACACACACACAC
The DNA here is from genome assembly GCA_023014485.1 of Bathynomus jamesi. Classification (NCBI taxonomy): domain Eukaryota; kingdom Metazoa; phylum Arthropoda; class Malacostraca; order Isopoda; family Cirolanidae; genus Bathynomus; species Bathynomus jamesi. Next base: position 744,469 of record JAJOZX010000271.1, on the reverse strand, counting down.
GCACATTAGCTTTCTGAGTTTGGTTCGAGGTCTGTGAGCCTCACCAAAGGTACACCTTTCTTAATGCACGAAGGTCATTCATACTGAATACACCCTGGTGTAGGATTTATATTATCATTATGAAATGAAGTTCATTCCTAACTATGGTCTCAGAGTTAGATAATTGTTCTCAGTAGTAGCTAGGTGTTAGTAAAGCTATTTATATGTTAATGAACTTCCTGATGATTAGATATTCTGTATTGTATATTTTGTACCAAAATATATTTTCCCTATCTCATCTATCTGAACATGGCTTATAACAGGGTTTGATGAAACCTTTATATCAGATTTTGTTCGTGATTAGAAAGTGGCGTTAAAATACTCGTAGCTAAAAGTAAAAAATCTGGAAAATATTTGTGAAGGAATGTTCATAGGAAATTTCGATATTGTAAAGTATTAAAGTGTGTATATATATATATATATATTATATATATATATATATATTATGCAGGAAGGAAGAGCCAAGGGCAAATGTTCGCAAAAGCGCCCCTCCCATAGAAGAGAGCCAAAATCAACGTCCGTGATTTTCGAGAGGCCTAGGCACGATGCGTTTGAAAGATGGGGGTCATAGACAGGAGGAAAGGCGGATTGAGGAAGATTTTTCCAGAGTTCACTGGTTGAGTAGATGAAAGACTGAAAATGCCGATTAACCCTTGTATTAGCTAGTTGAATAGAAAAGGAATGAGAAAGTGTAGAAAGTCTGGTACTGCTTGCTCTCCTTAAAGGAGGAGGCATGAAGTTTTAGAATTTAGAAGAGCAATGTCCGTTACGATAGCGATAGTGAAGAGAGAGTGAGGTAACATTGCAGCAAAGAGAGAGAGAGAATGAAGACAATCAGTAAGAGGCGGGGAACTGATGAGACTTTTCGTCTCATCAGTTCCCCGCCTCTTACTGATTGTCTTCATTCTCTCTCTCTCTTTGCTGCAATGTTACCTCACTCTCTCTTCACTATCGCTATCGTAACGGACATTGCTCTTCTAAATTCTAAAACTTCATGCCTCCTCCTTTAAGGAGAGCAAGCAGTACCAGACTTTCTACACTTTCTCATTCCTTTTCTATTCAACTAGCTAATACAAGGGTTAATCGGCATTTTCAGTCTTTCATCTACTCAACCAGTGAACTCTGGAAAAATCTTCCTCAATCCGCCTTTCCTCCTGTCTATGACCCCCATCTTTCAAACGCATCGTGCCTAGGCCTCTCGAAAATCACGGACGTTGATTTTGGCTCTCTTCTATGGGAGGGGCGCTTTTGCGAACATTTGCCCTTGGCTCTTCCTTCCTGCATAATATATATATATATATATATATATATATATATATATATATATATATATATATACACTTTAATACTTTACAATATCGAAATTTCCTATGAACATTCCTTCACAAATATTTTCCAGATTTTTTACTTTTAGCTACGAGTATTTTAACGCCACTTTCTAATCACGAACAAAATCTGATATAAAGGTTTCATCAAACCCTGTTATAAGCCATGTTCAGATAGATGAGATAGGGAAAATATATTTTGGTACAAAATATACAATACAGAATATCTAATCATCAGGAAGTTCATTACATTAACATATAAATAGCTTTACTAACACCTAGCTACTACTGAGAACAATTATCTAACTCTGAGACCATAGTTAGGAATGAACTTCATTTCATAATGATAATATAAATCCTACACCAGGGTGTATTCAGTATGAATGTGACCTTCGTGCATTAAGAAAGGTGTACCTTTGGTGAGGCTCACAGACCTCGAACCAAACTCAGAAAGCTAATGTGTGTGTGTGTGTGTGTGTGTGTGTGTTGTAGAAGATGCATGATGCCATGAAACGCAATGTTTAAAACTTAGAGTTTGAGAAGTAATTCGTACATGCTTAATTTTATTGAAATTTTGATGGCTTATAATTAGCAACTATTTTGTAAACTTATTTTATTATAGGTTTCACAACATTATGTATTTGTAGTGTTTTGATTATTATTTTGATCAGCAGTGGCCTATATGGAATTTATTTGTTCTTATGTTTATATATACTCGTAAATTCTGACAATATGATTTTGAGGATGCACTGGGGTCTCGCATTAATCCATGAAAAACGCTGTCCTAAATGCTACAGCCGGGTGATAATGCAACAGAGATGTGTGAAAAGCGTGCGAATTTGAGTTTTACATGCATCCAGCGATAGGATGTATGCATTGAAAAGTTTGTCAAAGAATGTTTATCACAACATACAGTATAGTTATACACGTGGAAGAATTTAGGGTAAAACAGAAAGAGTCGCGAAAACAGTCTGATAAATTATCATTCATGTATTAGCATTATAAAAACTACATGGTTCTACGAGCATGAAGTATGTGAACTTTTATTTGGGGCTCCTGCTTGTTCATGTAGTTTAGGCCTCTACAAAATGTCGTCTGTTTGTAGGGGTGATCTCTGCTGTACGGTTTTTGGATGTTTAGGCTAGAATGATCCCCCTTTATTCTCAAATATACATTGTAAAAGAGTATGAAGCCATCATCCTACCAGAAACTCTAGTAGATGTATAACTCTAAATTCGTAAGTGGTTCTTGACGGGGAGATTCTCAAATCGTTCCATTTCCGTCTACATTTTTCATTTATATTTATCTAATTACTTATTTTTTCCAGCGTCGTATAATTGCTTGATAAGGCTCATACTATGCTTGTTACACGCTCATATGTGTGTATTCAAATTTTAACATATATATATATATATATAAATGAGTCGGGGAATCATGTGAAATCTTTATATATGGTTTTCTCCGTCCAACTGTTCCCAAAAAGTGTTGTACATAAACACAAAATTGAGATGTAGAAACTTATAAAAATTTTATTATTAGAAATTTATTTCAGCAAATATGAGAACATTAACGGCTGAATAATTGATTTAGAACATGATTGTAAAACTATATATATATATATATATATATATATATATTATATATATATATATATATCTTCGTAAGCTATGGGATTCATGATATAAAGACGTCTGACTGTGGCTGTACTTACATCCGACATTGTTGTACTATTTCCTGTTAATTCCATTTCTATCCTTAGTATTTGAGCTGTCAAATGTAATCTAGCGACTCTTCGTATTATTAATATTTGTCACATGAACTATGGTCTTGCCACAATGTACAAATGCACATATTTATCACATCATAACATTGATCAACAAAGTTTTTCTCCATTTGCTAAATATGGGTGATTCTTAGGTTCTTTTACCCTGATTACAAAAATGAAAACACGTTTTTCTTCTATTAATCACAGTTTTTGAGGGAAATGTAAATTAAAACCCTTTGAGAACGATATGTCATTCCACAGTTTGCTTCATAATACGATATTTATTGTTAGTCATTTATTTGTATAAAATCTTTATATTATATATTTTATATTTACATGTTTATATATAATATGCATATAATTATTTAAGTATACATCTTTCTATATATATATATATATATATATATAGAGAAGAGAGAGAGAGAGAGAGAGAGAGAGAGAGAGAGAGTGGGGGGGAACAAGCTTAACCTTCGTGAAATGATGAATCATCAAACGGAACACTAAAAATTTGGGATGGTGTATATATGTGTGTGTGTGTGTGTGTGTGTGTGTGGTGCTTGTGTGTACATATATATATGCCCTTTTCTGAAAGAATGTGTGTGTGTGTGGTGTGTGTGTGTGTGACTGTGCGTTTGGGACCGAGCTTAAGGTTCGGTTCCAAGCAAAAAATTTGCCCATACATTATTTTGATCGCTAGTTGACAACGAGCTAGCTAGTTTTTAGGTAATAAGGATAGGTAATAAGTGATACAAAAGCATTGTGGTATTACCCAAATGGGCAAACTCGTATATTGTATATGCGGGCTCATTTCTGTTATTATGTAGATGTTAGAATGCTTTCGATGTAAAATAGTTTGGCGTGACTCCTGCTTCAGCGGATAGCTTAGGTGATTTAGGCTTGCAATGAAAGAGAGATGTGTAGAAGTGAAGATAAGTTTTAAACTACTGATACCCCTGCTACTACTACTACTACTACTACTACTAATAATAATAATAATACAGTTTCCTCGTATACCCGACTTCTAGCTTGCAACAGAAAAATGGTGTACATTCTGTTGAAGAATGGGTAAAAATCAACAGACATAAGTAAGTACTGTGTATATATATATATATATATATATATATATGTGTGTGTGTTATTCTTATGTTCTTTTTACCCTGATTACAAAAATGAAAACACGTTTTTCTTCTATTAATCACAGTTTTTGAGGGAAATGTAAATTAAAACCCTTTGAGATCGAAATGTCATTCCACAGTTTGATTCATAATACGTTATTTATTGTTAGTCATTTACTTTGTATAAAATCTTTATATTATGCATATTTTATATTTACATGTTTATATATAATATACATATAATTATTTAAGTATACATCTTTATATATATATATATATATATATATATATATATATATATATATATATATAGAGAGAGAGAGAGAGAGAGAGAGAGAGAGAGAGAGAGAGAGAGAGAGAGTGGGGGGAACAAGCTTAACCTTCGTGAAATGATGAATCATCGAACGGAACACTAAAAATTTGGGGTGGTGTATATATGTGGGTGTGTGTGTGTGTGTGTGTGTGTGTGTGTGTGGTGCTTGTGTGTACATATATATATGCCCTTTTTTGAAAGAATGTGTGCGTGTGTGTGTGTGACTGTGCGTTTGGGACCGAGCTTTTAAGGCTCGGTTCCAAACTAAAAATTTGCACATTACATTATTTTGATCGCTAGTTGGCAACTAGCTAGCTAATTTTTAGGTAATACAGATAGGTAATGAGTGATACAAAAGCATTGTGGTGTTAACCAAATGGGTAAACTCGTATATTGTATATGCGGGCTCATTTCTGTTATTATGTAGATGTTAGAATGCTTTCGATGTAAAATAGTTTGGCGTGACTCCTGCTTCAGCGGATAGCTTAGGTGATTTAGGCTTGCTATGAAAGAGAGATGTGTAGAAGTGAGGATAAGTTTTAAACTACTGTTACCCCTGCTACTACTACTACTAATAATAATAATAATACAGTTTCCTCGTATACCCGACTTCTAGCTTGCAACAGCTTGTACATTCTGTTGAAGAATGGGTAAAAATCAACAGACATAAGTAAGTACTGTGTGTATGTATATGTATATATATATATATATATATATATATATATATATATATATATATATATATATATATATCGCAGAGAATATGTGGATTTAGAATAATGGAATTAGGACAGTTTTGAGATAAATTACGATTTCTTCCTCTTGTTGTATAAAGCATTCAGAATTTTAGAGTATTTAAGTTTCAGGTTTGCTAAAATAAACGAAAGCGACCATGTAGTGAAAGATCCTTACTTGAATTATTGTTGAAGATGTGCTTTGAACTTCTTTAGTGGTATTGCCTCATGAAGGACTGGTGCTATATTCAGTTAACAACCTGCAATGATGCTAAATATCAGAGTTATGCCTCCTAAAAACCTTTCCAAGTTTTCTATTAACTGGAAATGAGAATTTTTTTTTTTGGAGAAACCTACTTATTTGGTTGTTGTCCAACAGATATCATTATGTATCAGTAAATAAGGTTTGCACAACTAAAGCGCCTGTCAAGCATGGTGTGCCACAGTGCTGGGTTCTGGGTCCACTGTTATTTTTATTATATATAAATGACCTTCCACGTTCATCAAATATACTGAACTTCATAATGTTTGTAGATGATACAACCAGGGCCGGATTAACCATTAAGCAAAATAAGCCCGTGCTTAGGGCATCAAGGGAAGGGGGGCACCACAGAAATTTTCCATTGTCGGATTTACCATGGATTTATTATACTATTATAATCGCGGCTTATAGCCTATAAGCTGTTGAAAACTGAATTATATATATTCATATATAGTATTTATTTTTTTTCATTGTTTGAATTTGTAGTGAACAACAACCCTTTTGAGAGAATAAATATATTTCGTTGTAATCACACACTTTACGCTTTGCGTTATTATTTTGTTTATATCAAATCTTTGAGCGCCATATTAAAAATACATATAGATTAAATATTTTCGTGTGCTATAGGAAGTTATTCTGAACGTGTGATTTGTGCATATAATATTAAATATATATTTTACATAATCATTTGGTATTGTTTTACAGAAAGATTTAGGTTTATAGAATTGTAATATAAATTAATATTAAAATAAAAGAAACTATAAACTCTCTATATTGCTGTTGTATCAAGTGATGTTTATCACGGCCATTATAATAATAAGATATACTGACCTAAGTTAATTAGCGTTGAAGAAGTTTATCTGTTGCTCTCTCTTCTTCTCTAGGGTAAGTCTATGAAGTGTACTTTATTTGTATATATAACAATATTTTATCATACACGTATCTTTATTTTATAATTTATTTATCTATTGTCATAACAGTATAAAAGAATTTAGATTGTAATAACCAGAGTGAATAATTTGTAATGTATATATAACATCAAACGTAGTTAGGACAATTTAGGCCCTAAGCAAATGTTCATATTTCCTATAATTAAATATTGTGTTTTAAATAAATAAATAAATGTAAATATAAAATGTGGCTCGTTAATAGTGAAATGTTAATATTGATATTTTTATAGATTGCGTATTATTAATTCTAATGTTAAGTATTTTTATTTTATAGGTTTCGGTTCCTTCTTTCGGTTCCTTCTTTTGGTTCCTTCTTTCGATTTGATTTGTATTCAACATTTCGAGTTGATATTTCGGTTGAGTTATATTTAATTGCCACTTATATTTAAATTGCCACTTTGGTTGTGTACGGTTCCCATTTTGTCTTTCTGAGAATAAAAGAACAAAGCCAAGATTGTGATATGTGTAACTGTGTTGATTGCCACATAATATACAAATAAAATATTCTTTTTATTTCTGTATTTTACAGACCCCAAGAACCAAGATGAAACGTGTTCAGTTAAGTGGTGCACAAAAGCGAAAACTATCAAAAGAGAAACAAGAGAAGACTTTGGATTTAGAGTCCAAGACTGCAAAGCTGACTGATTTCTTCACACAAGTTCCACGACCACAACGTCAACATGATATACCGATTCTGAATCAAAACCAATCTCCGTCATCAGAAGTGGACACAAATACCACTTTGATCACTTCAAAATCAAAATATGATGACGTTGGAATCACCGAGGTGTCACAAGCAGGTTCATCTACCACATGTCTCACTACTGATCTCACTTTGCCTGTAAATTCTCTTGATACCTCTACTGCAAATGTTGATTCAAGTTGCTTTACAAGACATTCTGGGGTTGAAATAATTGCTGAAAATGAAAGTTTAGTGGACCATGGTGATGGTGGTGAAATGAATCAGTCTGCAGAAGATGAAGTAAATATAGCAAAAGATCCAGGGTTGTGGCTTGATTTCTCTGCTGATGATGTGGCTTATTGGATTGCTTGTGGACCCAGTGACTGTCAACACCACAATGGGCCATTTGACAAGTCTTACCGGCATTTCAGTAGTGGCAAACCAGCAAGATACTGTTCACAAAAACTTTTCGTTGGGACAAAAGCCAATGGTGAGAAATACAAGAGAGAGTGGTTATTGTATTCACCATCAACAGGATCAGTTTACTGTTATGTTTGTAAACTGTTTGCTCCTAAAAATGTCTCACATTTTGTTATAAGAGAAGGGTTCAGTGACTGGCGAAATACTATTGTAATTGATCATCATGAAAAAAGCACTACTCACCGAGACTCTATGCTAACATACTTAACTCGCAGACAAGGTGCGGGGTTGGGACAACAGTTGGAAAAACAAATTCAGGAAGAGTGTGATTACTGGGAACATGTCTTGAGGCGTGTCATAGCTGTTATTTGTACGTTAGCTGAACGTGGCTTGTCTTTTCGAGGAACAGAAGAAAGATTTGGATCATTGCAGAATGGGAATTTTTTAGGGCTGCTTGAGCTCATAAGCCGGTTTGATCCATTTTTAGCAGGTCACATTTTGAAATATGGAAATTCTGGCAAAGGAAATCCTTCTTACCTGTCCAAAACCACCTGTGAGGAACTCATTCAACTAATGGCTCAAAAGGTCCACGCACTCATTGTTGACGAAGTAAAATCTTCTGGTTATTTTAGTTTGTCAGTTGATTCAACACCAGATCTATCACATATCGATCAGTTAAGTGTTGTACTTAGGTACTTAAAAGATGGACAGCCTATTGAACGCTTTTTAACCTTTCTGAAAATGAAAAGCCATACTGGTGAGGAAATGGCAAATCAGGTGTTGCAGTACTTACGTGAAGTTTGTAAGCTAAACTTTTCAAAATGTAGGGGTCAATCTTACGACAACGCTGCCAACATGTCTGGGCGTTATAAGGGGATGCAGCAAAAATTTTAGAAACAAACAAGTTTGCTATATATGTGCCCTGTGCAGCCCATTCACTAAATCTGGTAGGCCGAAGTGCTGTTGACTGCTGTCAAGAGGCGGTTAATTTCTTCTCTACAGTGCAGTTGCTCTATACCTTTTTTTTAGCCTCAACCAGCAGGTGGGAAATTCTTAAAGGTTGTATTGGAAATGAAAGTGTCTTAAAATCCCTCTCTGATACCAGATGGGAGGCACATGCTATGGCAACAGCAGCAATTTTGAAATCTTTCCTTAAAATTTTAGAAGCGTTAGAATGTATAGCTGAAGACCAGTCACAAAAGGGAGACACTAGAAGAGAAGCAAATAATATTGCAAATAAGATGCAAGAGCTAGAATTCGTTTTTATGTTGAATTTTTGGGATGAGATTTTGCAAAATTTTCATAGAGTAAGCAAAGTTCTACAGAATAAGGATGTGAACTTAAAAACATGTGCAGATCTGTATGGATCATTAGCTGACCAACTGTGCACTTCACGAGATGAATTTGAAAGATATGAAGCAGCTACAAAGGAAATGCTACCAGATGTTGATTACAAGGCAGCTCAAACTCGCAAACGTATCAGAAAGAAGGTACCCAATGACGGAGATGCACCAGAAGTATATCTGAATGCCAGAGATAAATTTCTTATCACCACCTTTTACACAATTGTTGACAAACTTGAAACTGAGATGAGAAGAAGAGGAGAGATATACAAAGAAATAGCAGAGAGATTTTCTTTTCTAAGTGATGTGCCACATAATGTCACCACTTCATCATCTACTGAAATTGAAAGGTATTCTCAGGGTTGTAAAAAGATGATTGATGCTTACCCAGAGGACTTGAACACTAATTTCTCTGCTGAGCTTCAGCAGTTTCACTCATATGTGTGCCATAAGTTCAGTGCAAAAAAAAATGTAAAAACAAGATTCAGTCATGCTGAACTTTATAAAATAATTGTAGAAGACAATATTGAGTGTGCCTTCCCAAATGTAGAAATTGCCTTTCGTATATTTTTAACATTAATGGTCACAAATTGCTCAGCTGAGCGTTCATTTTCTCAGTTGAAGTATATTAAAAATACCAACAGAACAACTATGCAACAAGGCAGGCTGGATGCCTTATCTCTACTAAGTATAGAAGCAGATGTGTTACGTAAGATTAGTTTTGAGGATCTGATCAAAGACTTTGCAATTAAAAAAAGTAGGAGAAAACTTTTCAAATATAAATGAAGTGGAAGTATACAAAAATAAACATTATTTTCCATCTTACTGTAAGTTTTGTTTCATTTCAAAAAATAAAATTTTATTTTATGGTTTATTTTTGTTTATATTTTGAATTACATATATATGGGGCACCAAAATCTTTTAAGTGCTTAGGGCCTCTAAAGGTCTTAATCCGGCCCTGGATACAACTGTCTCTTTTTCTTGCAAAAATGTTAATACAGCTAAGAATATATCTCATTCAGAATTCATCAGTGTAATGAAATGGTTGACCGCCAATAAACTCTTCCTAAATACTAGTAAAACAAATTTCATAATTTTTACTAATAAAAGAAATGTATATCTTGATGAACTTAATGTTAATGAAATCGCCATAAAGGCTTGTGCTATAACAGAATTTCTTGGTGTAATACTAGATAAGAATTTGCAATGGAGTGATCATGTAAATTAAATCGCGAAAAAATATTTCAAGGAGCGTTTCTATAAGTTTTAAATTTAGAAATGTAGTCCCAAAATAAGTTTTATTGACTCTTTATCATACTTGTTCTTCCTTATATAACATACTGCTCCCTTGTTTGGGGAAACTCGCTAACAACGCTTTAAATGGTATCTTTGTCATCCAAAAAACGAGCAATAAGGTTATTATATGTTGCTGATTTCCTTGATCGCTCTAGTGCTTTATTTAAAGAGTTAAACCTACTAAAGCTCAACGATATAATCAAACTGGCACATTTTATTTTTATTTACAAGTGTAAGAACAAAATCATTAATTTTGCAATGGATAAATAGATATTTGTAACTCAACAAGAAATCCATTCGTATCAGACCAGAAATAGAACAATGCTTGTTATACCTCGGTTGTCATCATCTCAAAAACTACCCATTTTCATTGGATTGAAACTATGCCATGATTTAAATGGTGATTAAAAAATATTGTGAATATAATTCATTTAAAACCAAGTTGAAATCTTGATTAATATTGGCATACTAACAAAATCTAGGACTAATGTCCACTAATATTGCTTAATATTGTCCTTAATATTGTTTAACATTGTAATACATGTTTTAACTATTAATAATACTTATTTATTTACTTATTTATTTATTATTATAATTTATAACACCTAGCTGCTTATTTTAATACTGAATCTAATTAAAATTTCCAAAGCACCTAATAAGAAGTTTTTTACCCGAACCTACTTATTTGGATGTATATATATATATATATATATAATATATATATATATATATAAATAAAAACAATGATAATAATAATAATAACAAGATTAGTAGCAACTAATAGTCGATAAAGAAAGTTAAACTTAACTACTCTGAAGACAGTTACTGTGAGAGAAATATGGCAAGATTGGGGGAATAGTTGCCAGATGCTTTTATTACGAAGGGAATTGAAATCAATATATTTATTTTAAATACTCTTAACACGTGTACATATATATATATATGTAATAATAACAATAAATCAATATTAGTAATAATATTTAAGTGGATGTTTAGAGGAGGAAAACAACTTTGGTGATTTAGTTTAAAGCATCGTTACGCAACTTGTTCTTTTAACACATGTAATTTTATAACGAAATTTGATGAACGGTAAAATTATTAATTCATATACCAGAAGATGGCATGTGAAAGTGAATGTAATGGTATATAGCGATGTAAATAACAGAAAACTACATATTTAAAAGTAAATAAACAAATATGCGTGTACTATAAGTATATTGTATTTGAAGGTCATCTCGTTTGAAAATAAGCCAGTTTCCCTTAAAAAAGAGAGAAATTAAATATTTTAAATTAAAATATTAAATATTCATTTTATTTTCATAATACAGATCTTAAACAAAGAACTTGTATTCGGTTTAAAATATGATCACTCTGATTTTCATTTATGTATTGTTCGCAATTTGTTAACATTTGAAAATTCGATGTGCTGATGCACACTCGTTAGGCCTATTAAAACCTTTCAGATATTCATTTTCATTTCTAATGTCTGGCGGAACTTGCCTCAACAGAAAGTACTCGAATGTATGTATGTTTTTTCATGTTTGTTCTTGTTTGCCTCATGAAAGAGCTTATTTGAAGGAGGAAGGCGAGGCTCAATCATTTCTTTATTTTTTTTTCCTCTCTTTTTTTTCCCTCTTTTTTTTTTTTTTTTGTGAAGACGAATCCTCTTTTTTTTCCCTCTTTTTTTTCCCCCTTTTTTTTTTTTGAAGGAGGATGTGGCCCCGCAAGGGGCCCTCAAGGGGCAAATGCCCTTCATTAAGGACGGTGAGACCCCATAAATGGGGTGAGGAACTTAAGTAAGGGGGCCCCCTCAACGAAGGCGAAGGCCTTCAGGGGGGGCCCTCCAGGGGCAGGATTTCAGAGCACCCCAACTTCGTCTAACCAAACGCGCCCATACTACTGACCATTACACCCTTCAATACAGACCAGACCACCAAGATCATCAAAAACATTAAGAATTCGAAGGCTATTGGATCAGACAACATATCTAACATACACCTTAAACACTTGGGCCCACAGGGAATACCAGCTCTCACAAATATCAGCACATATTCATACCAACACTGTATTATTCCTGACATATGGAAACAAGATAAAATTATTACACTATTCAAACCAAACAAAAATCCAACAGAACCAGCTTCCTATAGACCCATTACTTTACTATGCACACCTTCCAAAGTAACAGAAAGACCAATCTTACAAATCACCAACCCACACATACCACTATCGCCTACTCAACATGGATTCAGACCTCACCACTCAACCACGACATTACTCACTAACCTCACGCAGCACATCATGTATGGCATCAACTCCAGACGACCAGCTCAACGTACACTATTAGCAACAATAGACATTAGTAAAGCATTTGATGCTATCCCACGCGTCCCTCTCATAAACAAAATACTCAACACAAACATGCACAATAACACTAAAAGATGGCTGAGCAACTATCTTTCAGGAAGATACTCACATGTCGCATTTAATAGCAAGTCATCCAAAAACAAGCTTTTTCCGAACGGGGTCCCTCAAGGCTCTGTTCTCTCACCAACACTGTTCAACTTATACATGCATGACATTCCAACACCCATAGATAACGAGCTTACCTTATCATCATATGCAGATGACATCACTCAAACATCCACCCACAACAACATCGACACCGCTACTAATAACCTACAAACATACATAAACAGTACACAAGACTGTCACACACACAATAGACTCAAAGTAGCGCCCACAAAATCAACCATCACCTCGCTTACAAGCAATACAAAAGAACACCAGATAACTCCACAGCTTACACTATACAACACCAACATTCCACACACTCACAGGACCAAAATACTTGGGGTCACATACAACACATCATTATCTTTCGCAAACCACATTCAGACATTAAAACAAATGTACGTCAAGACTTAACACGCTTAAGGTACTAACAGGCACAAACTTTGGACATCAGCAGGAAACATCACTCATATACAAACAATATATTCGCTCAGTTATGAACTATGCTAGCCCATGCTGGGCACCCATTATCTCAAACACACACATAAACACCTTACAGGACAATACAAAACAACGCACTTCGTATCGTTACAGGATGCACTCAAACAACACCAATAGAACACCTGCACACAGAAACAAAAATACTGAAAGTTAGGGGACATTTAGGCATGAGGGGAACACAATTCATGGCAGCAGCGACAACTAACCCACAACACCCTTGCCACTACATGTACAATCATGCACCGACACCACGCACCATTAAGGTAATACCAGAGAGACATTATAACCAAATACTCTATTCCATACCACGCCCCACAGACATCACACAGTACAGAAAACACATACACACACACACCTAACCCACAAAGCACTGACACGACTCTGTCTGAATGCGGTCCTAGGTGCGAAGACGCCACCCATTAACAGGTCAAAGATCAGCCTGAGCAGATCGGATCGAGTTAACTTAGCACGATTCCGATGTGGACATCACCCCAACTTACGGACATATAAACACAGACTAGACAACTCCACAGACGACACCTGCCACCTGTGCCAGGACACACCACAAACAATTGAACACATTATGACAGACTGTACCGCTCTAGCACAACAACGAACACAACACAACATCATTAGTGCGCTGAACCTCTGGTCCACTCCGGAGAGGGCGATCGGTTACCTGCGTGCCGCCGGCTTGCTCGATCAGGGTGGGCTGATCGGCTAAACAACAACAACAACAACAATCACAAGTACGACAAGTAAATTCATAAACTAGTCCAGACTTCATCATCAAAAGTGAAATCGGATCCTTGAATTCAAAAAAGCCGTTACAGTTAAAGGATTCGCAAAAAAAAATCGTTCCTTGGAAAAAAACTGGGTTAAAAGCTTTGGAAGGTCATCCGTAAGTAGAATATTTAAAATTTCAAGGTCCCAGTGGCATGGGTAAACAAGTTCGATCTTTAGTGACAGTAATAATAAGAATTTTGGGACGATGAATTGAATTAAAATTTTTACAGACAATTAAATCCAATGATTTCTCAAGGGATAAATTATTATCAAAATAAAATTTCAGATATTTGATTTTATGAAAATTGAGGTATGTAGCGCTCAAATGATAAGCGCGGTACCCTTTTGGTAACATTTTGGTTTGCTTCCGCCCGAATTGTTCATTCTGACGAAGGTCAAGCTTTTTACTCCACCTTAGACCTACAGTTTAACGTGGAATCCAAACCACGCCCTACCAGCAGCCCAGCATCTTAACCACTTGGCCACCCAGGGTACCCATTTACCTACCACACACTTTCTTTTATTGTGTGGAAGGATGAACAGCTGGGTTTTGCTGCACGTCACCGGGTCTCGATCCCGCGGCCGATGGATTCGTAGTCACCGACACTAATCACCACATCACCGCAGCTAGAGTCCGTATTGGATTCAGTTTAAATACTAAAGGACAAAAGCTTGTATATTATATTAGCTGAGGTACCCTGCGTTGCCCGGGATAAATTTCACATTAGATCCCCAGTTTAAATAAAATAAAGTTTAAGACAAAAGGCTGAATTTGATTAAAGTGATTTATCTTAATTCTTCATCCTATAAGAGGTTCCCATGCCAAATTTGGTAGCTCTAGGTCAGACGGTTTGAAGTCGTCCTAAAAAATAATTATATGTGAAGCTCAAGATTTTCATGACTGTGTCCTAAAAAATAATTATATGTGAAGCTCAAGATTTTCATGACTGTGTTCTTTTCTATAGTTTTATTGACCACATAATCAAAATTTTCACGACTGCGTTCTTTTCTGTAGTTTAATCGCGGTTACCCCCATTACCCCCACACGCAAAAGTAAAAAAGCCATTACCCCCACCCCTCTCCCAATTATCCCACCCCCTCTCCCCCAATTACCCCACCCCCTAGCTATAGTTTTATTGACCAAATAATTAGTCATGAAAATCTTAAGATTTAGAAATCTAGACAAATGTGAAGTTCAAAATTTTCACGGCTGCGTTCTTTTCCGTAGTTTAATCGCGATGCTGGGGCCTCCGGGCCCAAACAGACAAACAGACAAGCTGACCGACTCTGTGTTGACATTCTTCATCCCATAAGAGGTTCCCGTGCCAAATTTGGTAGCGCTAGGTCAAACTGTTTGCGCTTGCATAAAGGACAAACAAACAGACAGGCGAAAATATATAATAGGAATCACCATAAGAGGTTCCCGTGCCAAATTTGGTAGCTTAGGTCAAACGGTTTGCGCTTGCATAAAGGACAAACAAACAGACAGGCGAAAATATATAATAGGAATATACAGCAACAGACCGGCTGGTTTCTACGAGGCTGTCTGTTTAAGAAGGAAGGTAAAAAGAAAATGATAATTTAAAGATCAGTGAAAATTTTAAAGCAAACAGAAGAGAGAATCCGAATAAAAATTCTGCACTACTTTTATTCGTTATATATATATATATAATATATATATATATATACAGGGTGTTTGAAAACTTTCTGTACAAATTGTAATGGGGGATGGGCAACACCAAGACAAACCCTTTTCGTCTATAAGTGTATGTCCTCTGACGTCACCATTCGGCGCGAGAGGGCGCCGCTGCAATTGGCTAAAAGGTGAAGTGGGCTAGACTCGCGCTTGCCGCGGGCATTCTTAAATCGGACGTAGTACGCGTAACATGGAGCGCTTCACGACTGCTGAGATGGCTGACATGCATATGGTGTATGGGGCTGCCAATGGAAACGGAAGAGCTGCTGTGAGGTTGTACCGACAGCGCTTCCCAAACAGACGTGTGCCAAACCACCAAACGTTTGCGCATTTGCATCGGCGACTGCGAGAAACTGGAACATTCCATGCAAACATGCATGACACTGGTCGGGAGAGAAACGTGCGCACTCCTGACATGGAAGAAGAAATCCTACGGCGATTTGAGGACAATCCAAGCGCAAGCACGCGAGGTGTTGCACGTATCCTCGGGTGAACCACGACCTGGTCTGGAGAGTGTTGCACGAGCAGCAGTTACATCCGTTTCATCGTCAGAGAGTCCAGGCATTACAAACCCGTGTAGCATGTGGATTTGCGTGCGCCCACACGTGAGAATTGTGCATGTTAAACACACCCTCACGTCTGAAACAGGCCTCATCTGAGAACAGCACATAAGCCGGAAAATTAGGCTGCACCGCTGTCTGCTGCAGAAACCAGCGTGCGAATTCCACACGAAGAGGGTAATCCCGAGGTTGTAATGCCTGGACTCTCTGACGATGAAACGGATGTAACTGCTGCTCGTGCAACACTCTCCAGACCAGGTCGTGGTTCACACCGAGGATACGTGCAACACCTCCCGTGCTTGCGCTTGGATTGTCCTCAAATCGCCGTAAGATTTCTTCTTCCACGTCAGGAGTGCGCACGTTTCTCTCCCGACCAGTGTCATGCATGTTTGCATGGAATGTTCCAGTTTCTCGCAGTCGCCGATGCAAATGCGCAAACGTTTGGTGGTTTGGCACACGTCTGTTTGGGAAGCGCTGTCGGTACAACCTCACAGCAGCTCTTCCGTTTCCATTGGCAGCCCCATACACCATATGCATGTCAGCCATCTCAGCAGTCGTGAAGCGCTCCATGTTACGCGTACTACGTCCGATTTAAGAATGCCCGCGGCAAGCGCGAGTCTAGCCCACTTCACCTTTTAGCCAATTGCAGCGGCGCCCTCTCGCGCCGAATGGTGACGTCAGCGGACATACACTTATAGACGAAAAGGGTTTGTCTTGGTGTTGCCTATCCCCCATTACAATTTGTACAGAAAGTTTTCAAACACCCTGTATATATATATATATATATATAATATATATATATATATATATATATATATATATATATATACAGAATTTTTTTCAATAGCGTTTTAAATTCTATTTTTATTCATTTGATTCTTAGATCCCTTGTCACGAAACGGTGCTTCGGTTCATGGAATTCAGTACTCTGGTTGATATCTAAATCCCCAATTACAAAAACGGAATAAACAGCTGTATCAGGTCCTGACAGACGATTGAGGTTATGTATTAATGGAAATATATAGGAAAAATTCGATCTACTGAATTTTTTTTAATACAAATTTTCAATATTCTATTTTATTTACAAAATATATTTCAGTGCCAAAGTACGTAATATTTTATGCCAATCCAGTACGAGGCATTTTTTTTTTTTTCAGTATAATTTCAATTTCCAGTTAAAAGAAGGAATAAAAAAGTCCCATACTAGTCTAGTTTCCATGCATTTGTACGCTTGTAATTGTATAGTTGTATAGGTTTTAAGGCAATATAAGGGGATTTTAAATGACTTAAAGTAACAAGATATAAATTATAAACGATACAAATTTTTGATGGTGACATATTTGTAACTTCACAGAGACATTTGTGTCACATTGGTCATAAAATTTCATATGCCTAAATGAGGTCGTCATAACGAATATACTTTCCATTAATATAACCTAATTAAGAAGCTAAAGATTTTTACAACATTTCTGAACAGGCTTGCCGATTTTTAGTATAGTGTGGCTAACACTGAGAGCGGTAACTACATATCCCATAAATCTTTTCCTCTCTAATCTATAGCTGACATCGTAAACTTTACAGTTCAAAACAAACGCATATTTTATAATTTCAGTTGTAACTTCGTTCAATCAAGTCTCTCCATCCTTCGTTATTTTTATGGACGGTTTCCCTGTTTATTTTTTTCTCAAGATTCTTGTCCGATCATAGGCTCCGACATCTGGTACTTTTCAACGTCAGTTCTCGAGCAAACGTCATCAAAGTTTCGCTACGGGTCATGACTTAATGGTACTCCGATTGGTTATTCCCCATAGAAGCTCCTCCCAATTAAAAGTTTAGATTTTATATCGCTCCATCCTACTCGGCGGACTGTTATGTCATAGGCATATAACGGAGAGAACCGCCCAAATAGGTTGTTCCTGAGCTCTAAAATCTCCCGCCTACCATAGTTATTTAGCCTCGAACAAAGGCTTTTTCTAGGGTCTTGTCATTTCCCCAGCCCTCGTGCCAAGGTCGCCCCTTTAGGCATCCGTGATCTGTTCTTGCAATTCTGTGTCACCCCTGACAGAGGTGGCCCCTGTTCTTGCTAATTCGTTAGCCCTCTTTTTTTATTTTATGCAGGAAGGAGGGGCAAAGGGCAAATGCCCGCAAAAGTGCCCCTCCCATAGAAGAAGAACAGAGCCAAAATCAAGGTCTGGGGTTGTTGAGATGCCTAGACAATCTGCGTTTGAAAAATGGGAGGTCATAGACAGGAGGAAAGATGGATTGAGGAAGATTGTTCCAGAGTTCACCGGTTGAGTAGATGAAAGACTGAAAATACCGATTAACCCTTGCATTAGATAGTTGGGCAGAAAAGGAATGAGAAAGTGTAGAAAGTCTGGTACTGCGTCCTCTCCTTAAAGGAGGAGGCGTGCAGTTAAAGGATTCAGAAGAGCAATGTCCGTTATAATAGCCATAGTAAAGAGAGAGTGAGGCAACATTGCGGCGAAGAGAGAGAGATTGAAGACAATCAGTAAGAGACGGGGAATTGATGAGACGAAAAGCCTTTGATTCACCCGCTCAAGTACGGCTGTGTGGGTTGAGCCACCCCACACATGAGAAGCATACTCCATACAGGGGCGGACAAGACCCCTGTACAGAGAGAGCAACTGAGTGGTGAAGAAACCGTCTCTGCCAAGGCCACCCCTTAAGCAACCGCCCATAAAATTCTGTGAAACTCGAATGACGCCCTCACCTGCAAAGATATTGTGCTCCTACAGTAACTTATCGTGAAATTTCTCAAGTAATGATTGTGAGTTAATTCCGACAGTTTTATTGAACGTGTTTGTTCCTCCGCATTCTCAGTATTTTTATAAGAATGTCCCATTAGGGCATATCATACTCTGGGTTCAGGGTTGAAATTTTGGAAAAACAAAGTGGCAATACGTATTCCTATGTAAAAATTAATTCTAAGATGGGTTTATTATTTGCAACTTTTCCGAAAAATCTCATTTTCATGGTCAAAATCACAATTTTCTAATTTGAAGGCTGCCTAACGCAGCCTCAGGGCACCCAAACCAAAGCGCGCAACTGTTCTGCATATGATTTAGTCTAAAAGCTGCTTTTCTGATCTCATCCTTGCTTTCTTGCGTGTTTCAACACCTCTGGGTGCTGAAAAAATGTTTAGATTTTACGTAAAACTTAAGAATTTTAAGTTTTTCTTCAAAGAATAGGCGCGGCTCACCAGCTCTACTCTGATCGCGTAGCGGGAGACTTGCCACCTCCGCGTGTAGGTTTCCACGCCTGTTCTTCCTGGATCCCTGAAAAGCGTGGCCTCATAAGATCTTATATTATGATCTTATGAGGACTTTCAGCTCTTATGAGCATTAACGATGGCTTCAGCCTCTTCATCAGCCACTCGAACCTGAAAAGCTCTTAAGTATGTCCTGCTTCGATATGAACACTGGGAGCATTTCTCGATGGTCTATCCTGGCTCTCACCCACCCATCTCTCCTCTCGTGACCGTACACAGCTTGAGAAGCAGTTGAGACTTCCTGTACAGCTCTCTCGCAGGACTGAGTATGAACAGAGAAAGCGTCCACTTTGAGTGGAGTTTTCCTGAGATCCTCGAGCTCAGTCAAGGTCATCTTGCAGGTGAAAATAGGCTCGTAAATATTCTCTGATTCCCAGTTGATGAGATCCTCAGGTGAAGTGGCTTGCAGATTGACTTTGGGATTTTTATGGGGCTTCACTGTCGTATCACCAAAGTCTCTTCCTTCTCTGATCTTCTCTATCTGGCTCACAGCAAAAGCTCTCTGATGCTCATCCTTACTGCACAGGAATGAAGCCAGGATGTTCATAAGATGTGCGTGGTAAGCTCCTCTTATCACTGCAGCAGAGATGATGTTCCTGACCTCGGTAGTCTGGTTCCTCAGCAGACTCAGGCTTGAAAAAACGTGTGCAGGACCAAATTTGAGGTGGTGCTTCACTTTGATGTCGTAGTACATTTTGAAGTAGAAGTTAAGGCAGAACTTCACGAGGACCTCGAGCCTCCTCAACACCTCCCCCTTCAGTCCGTGTTCCCTCATCCACAACAGCAAGATGGCCTGTGCAGTAGTGAGCCACCTGGATTGGTTCAGAGGTCCGTACTTGAGACCAGCCAACTGTAGACTGAGACTTCCAGACTTGATGGCTTTGATCAGAAGATAGCAGTTGTGCTGGTCTGTGGAAAGAGATTTGACTATCTCTACTGGCAGCTCTATGATATCTTCAGTTCCTTCCACTGGTTTGAAGTTGAAGTTGGCCTCAAGTTCATTCACTTTCTCAAGAAGTTTTCCAATAGGCTCACTGAAGCCTGACCGGGGAGTTACAGGGCCGTCCAGCTTGATGATTAAGTGCCTCAGGGGGAGCTCGTTCACATGGAGCTGACAGATCATCCAATGGCACTTGCGACCCAGCATCTTCTCCAATAGGGCTATGTCGCCTGCAGACCACCCCGTGTTGGTCTTGGTCGAGTCTCCTCCAATCATTACAAGGCTCTCGTCAGCTCCGTGATCCAGAAGCCACTCATGCAGGCCCTGAGCGATCTTATGAGCAGGCTTTTCTCCTTCCTCAGGTTCCTCGGGAGTGAAATGAAAGAAGTACTTTCCTTGAGGCTCCCACGTGATAGTGTAATGCTCCTCGATCACTTTGCCAGGATGAAATCTCCCTGTCACTTCGTCATATTTCAACACCTTTGTGTTCCTATCCTGCTTGCCATCAAAGAATACCCCAGAGATCTTCTCCTCTGATCTCTGCGTGAGAGCTTCAACTGATGAGGCCATTACTTCCTCCTTGGCTCTCCAGACTTTCATGCTATTTATGGCCAAGTAAGCCTTGTCTTTGGAAAGATGACCGGCCTTACCGAAGAAAATGGCGTCCACTCACTTCTACTTCACAATTATAACTGGCGTAATTGCTCAGAGCAGAGGCGTACCAATACTTTTTGCCGCTCGGGGCGAAAATGCCAACGCCCCCCCCCCCCCCCCGCAACAATTTTCAATTTTAAAAACAATTCCTTTACAAAAATACACTTCTAAACAAAACTTTTATTGGAAGAAAAACTTAAATAAAGCAACTTCAATTTTAACAATACTACATAATGTACCGTACATAATACACTACATAATTTTAACAATAACGATATAATGTATAATGCCTAGTTAAATTTTCGGACTTTCGTAACAGAAAATTCATGAATGATTTTTTCTATGTCCATTGTCTCTGCAACTTCGCGTTCAACTGAAATAATCGCCAAATTGCTCAGTCTAGCTCTAAATTGACATAGTTGACCTGAGGTAAGTTTTTATAAGTTTCAGTTTCGAGAAACTTCGTTCGCAACTTGCCACGGACATGCATGTATTTAGACAGATCCGGAGGGCAATTGTTATACGAGGCAAAGATTCCACTAGATCCCATTTAACGATCCACTGAAGTAGTTTTAACATATCCTAGTTCTTTGGATCATCGTCGACGCTTATGCTTTCGAAACTGAGCAAATGTCTGCGCAAACGCTTTATTTCTTCCAGTAGACTTCCTGGATTAATGTCATTGTAGATGGAAGAAAAATTATTGACCTTGGTATTAATTTCTTCATCTTTGGACTGATTCAAAAGGTACGAAGGAGACAGAAATTCAAAGCGATCATTCATGTTTTTAAGACAAACTGTGCGTTTTTCAATTTCTGCTAATAAACGATCCATGATTTCAAAAAATTCTCTGCGTACATCCTCTTGCACGGCCAATCCAACATCACGAGCTTGCTTTCCAGGCATTCTTCTCCGTCTCCTGACTCTGCGGTCTATACTGATATCCATTTCATTACAGAACTCTTCGGCGGCATTTTAAAACATAAAAACCCAACATTTTGCATACTGCGCCCGCCTGACAGTAATTTGCCGCCCCTCGGGAAGTGCCGCTCGGGGCGGTCGCCCCTCTCGCCCCTCCCTTGATACGCCACTGGCTCAGAGCCATCTATTGAGAGAATGTTGACTTCACCTTCTGCGTCCAAATGGTTACAGAGATTCAAATGGAGTAGATTTTTTTTTCTTATGTATGTATGTATTAAACCTGTAAGTTCTTCCAGTAGACTTCCTGGATTAATGTCATTGTAGATGGAAGAAAAATTATTGACCTTGGTATTAATTTCTTCATCTTTGGACTGATTCAAAAGGTACGAAGGAGACAGAAATTCAAAGCGATCATTCATGTTTTTAAGACAAACTGTGCGTTTTTCAATTTCTGCTAATAAACGATCCATGATTTCAAAAAATTCTCTGCGTACATCCTCTTGCACGGCCAATCCAACATCACGAGCTTGCTTTCCAGGCATTCTTCTCCGTCTCCTGACTCTGCGGTCTATACTGATATCCATTTCATTACAGAACTCTTCGGCGGCATTTTAAAACATAAAAACCCAACATTTTGCATACTGCGCCCGCCTGACAGTAATTTGCCGCCCCTCGGGAAGTGCCGCTCGGGGCGGTCGCCCCTCTCGCCCCTCCCTTGATACGCCACTGGCTCAGAGCCATCTATTGAGAGAATGTTGACTTCACCTTCTGCGTCCAAATGGTTACAGAGATTCAAATGGAGTAGATTTTTTTTTCTTATGTATGTATGTATTAAACCTGTAAGTTGCAGGAAAGAAACCCCTCTTAGAATTAAATTTTACATAAAAATACATATTAGCCAGAGTTAAATTCGTACTCGGAAAAGTATGATATGCCCTAAATTTGTTCCATAACTGTCTTTCGTTATCAACAGAAATTGTGAAAAAAATAACATCCACTTCATATAATCAAACTGTTCCATTTCATGTCATTTTAACTGAAAACTGTTCCATTTTACGTCATTTTAACTGAAAACTTCCATTTTATGTCATTTTAGCTGAAAACTGTTCCATTTTATGTCATTTTAACTGAAAACTGTTCCATTTTACTTCATTTTAACTGAAAACTGTTCCATTTTATGTCATTTTAACTAAAAACTATTTCATTTTATGTCATTTTAAATGAAAACTATTCCACTTAAGTGCAATTAATTTGTTGTTTTGTATTCATCACTTCAATGGATTTAGTTCAGATAAACATTAAGAAATACGCAGTGTTTTGTTTCATCCTGAATTATACGCATAAGAAAGGTAAGAAAATGTGATCCACTTCTTCGATGAGTTAACTATTCGCAAATTACAGACTCGATGCTCCCTGCAACAACCGACAGATTGGGACCATCAGAAATTTCCCCGAGTCCTTATAAGTGATCATCCCTGCAAATATCGTACGGTAGATAAAGCCCAAGCAACATTTGTACAACTGGAACAGTGCATATTATTATCAACGGTGTTTATTCCATTTAACCACTTGTCAATACCTTTTATGGCCCTTTAGCTAAGTATACATTTGTTTACTAAAAAAAAGAGATAAAACATATTTGGTTTGTATTTCATAGTGATTCTTTCTTTCCCCTTTACGAGTAATATAACAGACATTTGTATCATAAATTTTAGTATGAATAAAGTGTGAAAGAAGATTATGTAATGTCATACAACTCATTTTTTCACACATTGTAGTGGCAATGTTTACAATTTTCTTTCGTATCTTTCTTGCTTTTCTCACTCAGACCCGAACTGTAGGTAAATGCACCTTCGCATTCCGATGTCATGTAAAGATTTTATCTATAAGTTTATGTTTAAGAGCTAAATTAAGCAAAATTTACTCTTATGAGAGGAAATCATTGAGTGAATTTTCGTATAACGCTTCAACGAATAAAGCCGCCATCAAAGGGTCTTATAAAAAGCGTCAAAAGAAAGAAATAATTCTAAACTCACCTATGTATAAGGACGGTTATACCGTACCATTCTCATCTCACCATACATGACGTTCCCGGTGAGTAAACAAATCACCTGGGAATTCATCAAACGAGAGCAAGCGAATTCCGACCATACAAACGGTCGATAGGGTCGGAATTCCTTTGCTTTTCGAAAATTTTTAGTGGAATTTCAACCTTATTTACTCTTCTTAAGGGCGGTTTTCGTTTCTAAAATGGGCTCCCCGGTGGGTAGACACGCCCTAATTGAGCCCAAACAATGGAAAGGCGCTAAACCGTGAAATTGTAATTGACATTTCAGAAACAAATAATGATTTACGAGCGTCCGTAAATGGAATAAAGAGAGGAAGCGGGGTGGGAACCCTCACAAATGGGGGCAAAACTGAAGGGAGGAAGTGAAAAGGGGCGTACTTCTTTGATGGAGGGATGAAAGTTGGATGACAGAGTTCGGTACCAGGATGTTGGCGCAATGGATGGTTTCCCTTATGGAGGACGATCGGACGATCTCAGTTTTCAATCTAATTACGCCGGTAATGAGATCTCATGTATATATGTATGTATATAAGCCTGGCTCAGAACGGTACCAGATGAACCGGGTGTACCTGGCTATGTGCAGTGGAGAGCGCAAGAGAGCAACTCGCTCCTCCACCAAGCCAGGCCTAAAGGCGGGCCCACCAGCTTGACCTTCGTGTCAAGAGAGACCAACGACGGAACTGCAACGAGGATAACGAGGATACTGTCCCTCCTACGGCGCGACAGGAGGCCATGAAAACGAAAATGAAACATGCCCTCAGAATACGTGGCCCAAAATTCGGATCACCTGAAGATTAGAGCTGCCACTGTGATATTTTCGTTAAAACTAACGAAAATATCACGACTTAACCTAATCAATCGTCAAAGGCCTACAGTTGACCTAACCGGGCATTAAATTTAATAATTTATTATTATATTTGGTACTGTAAAGCACATCAGCCTGAAGAATTTCAAGAACTAACTGGACAGGTTCTTTTGCAAAGCCCCTGACCAGCCATGCACAGCTGGCTACGAGGGCAGGATGAGAGTGGAAACCAACTCTTTCCACAACCTAATTCAGCAAACAAGGCGAAATGTTGCAGAGGGGTCAACGGCAGGTCGATCCTGAAGCGTCGCGTCGTTCGAAGTCATACGGTAATATATATATATATATATACACCTTACCTTATGAACCTTATGTTGTTTCGTGCGTTGGTCTCTCTTCACACGGAGGTCAAGCTGGTGGCCCCTCCTCTAGGTCTGGCTTGGTGGAGGAGCAAGTTGCTTTCTTGCGCTCTCCACCGTACATAGCCAGGCACGCCCGGCTCATCTGGTACTGTACTGAGCCAGGCATCTAGTCTTCTCTTGAAGACTTCAACTTTGACCCCCGTTACGTTTCTGAGGTCCTTTGGAAGCTGGTTGAAAAGTCTTGGCCCCCTGACAACCAAACTATTTTCCTTCAGTGTTGAGGAGGTTCCTTGTCGGGCCTTTAATATGGGAACACTACACATTCTGCCTCGCCTATTTTCCAGTGATGTTTGAATGGTAATTAAGTTTAGTTTTAGATTTGGTACCAATTTCTCGATCATTTTCCATATGTAGATTATGGTGTACTTCTCTTCTTCTTTCCAGGGAGTACAGATTTAGTTTACGTCGTCTTTTCCAGTAGTTGAGTTCTTTGCAGCCATCAATCTTGGCTGTGAAATGCCTTTGCGTTTCTTCTAGTTTATTAGTTTCTTCCTTTTTATATGGGGACGTCAAAATTGAGCAGTATTCAAGTTTTGGTATAATCAGTGTTTTTAGCAGGGGAATCATTACTGTCCTGTCCCTTCTTTTGAAAGTTCTTAGTACCTGTCCCACGACTCTTTTTGCTTTATTTATCGCTATTTGATTTTGTGTTTCGAATTTCGCATCATCTGTCATTACTACCCCCAGATCGATCGCTTTCGTGCTTCTCTGAATTTCCTGTTTATCTGGAGCATAATATGCAGTCTGTTTAAGTTCCTCTTTTCTACCATATCTCAAGAGCTGAAATTTATCGGTGTTAAATGACATGTTGTTGTCTTCTGACCATTTGTATATCTTATTCGTGTTCCTCTGCAAGGCCTCTACTTCATTTATATCGCTGATTTTTCTGCTGATCTTTGTATCGTCTGCAAAGGATGTTACTATACTGTTGCTGTTTACTTCGCTGTCTATGTCTGTTAGCATGATAATGAACAGGAGTGGGGCCAGTACTGTCCCTTGTGGTACTTGTCCTTTCAGTGGTACTTGTCCCCTGTAGTATATATATAATACACACAGACCGTGCATGGAACAAGGAGCTCTTCTGGGAAAATTAAATCCACTATAGTCCGAACAAGTAATGGTAATGACAAACACTAGTTTTTTCTTTTTCATGATGTTAGCCCGACGCGGGAACGGGTCACTCGCAAAGAGGCCCAAAAAATATAGCTTCCCTCACCAGCTATCTGTAAAGCAGATAGAATCCAGCTTTGTGACAGGATCTAGGGGTTACAGCTACACCTAGCCTGCTATATCCAGAACCTCAATATAAGCAAAAGATATGTTATGTGCCTTGAAAAGTGGACGCTCAATTTTGCCAGTTGAGGTTTAAGTTTTGATTTTTAGCTAAAAATAGGATAGTTACCCCTTTTTCTTTGATGTATTCAATCCGGCGCGAATGCAACGAGTCTTTTGCTTATATTGAGGTTCTGGATATAACAGGCTAGGTGTAGCTATAACTCCAAGATCCTGTCCCAAAGCTGGATCCTATCTGCTTTGCAGATAGCTGGTGAGCGAAGCTATATTTTTGGGGCCTCTTTGCGAGTGACCTGTTGCCCCCGTCGGGCTAACATCATGAAAAAGAAAAAACTATAGTGTTTTTCATTACCATTACTTGTTCGGACTATAGTGGATTTAATTTTACCAGAGGAGTTCCTTGTTCCATGCATGGTCTGTGTGTATCATGAAAACACCTCAGGGGACAATTCTGAGTTGAATCCCATATATATATATATATATATATATATATATATATATATATATATGGCGCCTCGGTGGTGTAGTGGTTAGCGTCGCTGACTACGAATCCATCGGCCTCGGGTTCGAGACCCGGTGACGGCAGCCGGCACGCAGCAAAACCCACCTGTTCATCCTTCCACACAATAAAGAAAGTGGTTGTAGATGAATGGGTACCCTGGGTGGCCTAGTGGTTAAGACGCTGTGCTGCTGGTGGGGCGTGGTTCGGATTTCACGTTAAACTGTAGGTCTAAGGTGGAGTGAAAAGCTTGACCTTCGTCAGAATGAACAATTCGGGCGGAAGCTAATCAAAGGTTTACATATATATATATTTTTTTTTATTGGGGTTGTTTAACCTCCTTCGCAACATCTAAGGTCATATGACTGAGGGGACCTACAGCTTTACGTGGGATCCGAACCACGGGTCGCTACATAATCTGGGCGCGGAGGACGGTCTTCCATCCAACTACTACCCAGACCCAATGTCGCTTAACTTCGCTGATCTCCGGGAGGTGGTGTTACGACATCGGCTACGACGTAGCCCATATATATATATATGTGTATATATATATATATATATATATATATATATATATAGAGAGAGAGAGAGAGAGAGAGAGAGAGAGAGAGGAGAGATAGAGAGAGAGTCACGACGAAGTGTCATAACTTCGGGAGCTTATAGCTGAGTCATTCCCAGTCAAAAACTTCATTGAATATGGGTCCGATTCTTTTCGGTTATGGAGCTATGGATGTTTGGATGTTTAAAAATAAGAATAAGCGAACAAATGGCTGCTAAAGCTTTTATTCATGAATTTACAATAACTGTTCAAAATGACTACTCTCGGCCTCAATACTTATCGCGGCTCGTCTGTGAATCACGGGTGTAGCGCGCATTAGTTCATTACGATTGTCCTTTATGAGGGCTGCAGCATCCAAAATGCGACGAAGCAATGCTTCTCGTGCTCCCACTTTTCTCTGGTACACCAGCTCTTTCATGCGCCCCCCACAGATAAAAATCTAGAGGGGTTAGGTCCGAAGACCTGGGTGGTCAATTTTGTGCACCACCACGACCGATCTATCGACCAGGGAAGCGATCATCGAGATGCGTTCTCACTGCACGGCTAAAATGGGGAGGAACTCCGTCTTGTTGGAAGTACATACGCAATCGTGTTGCCAAAGATACATCTTTTAACAGTGGCGGCAGTTCGTCTTCCAGAAATCGTAGATAAATGTCACCTGTAAGACCACCTTCGAAGATAAACGGACCACTCAGCTGACTGTAGAGAATACCACACCACACGTTGATACTGAACCGATGTTGAAAATTACTTTCCACAATGGTATGAGGATTCGTTTCTGACCACACATGTCAATTGCGATGTTGTTGACACCGTCGCAGGTAAATTGAGCCTCATCACAGAACAAGACGTATCGATGCAATTGTCGATCGGCATTGAGCCAATTACAAAATTCCAGCCGTTGGGCACGATCCCCAGGTTGGAGGTGCTGAACGCGCTGTACGTGGTATGGATACATGCCTTCTTCGTGTAACGTTCTACAAATAATAATAATCTACATACTCTCGTTTGAGGAACTCTAAGACGTGTGGAAATCCTTCGCGTACTAACATGAGGACTTCGCTGTACCATCTGAATAATGTTTTCTTGTTCAGCTACATCTTGTTGTATCGGACGCTCAGATAAAACAGTAACGCTAGGAAATGAACTGCTCTCTCGCAATCTCCGGGAAACGTTGCTAAACACTCGTCGATCTGGAATTCTTCGCTTTGGAAAACGTCTCTGGTATTCAGCGACAGCAGCAGTAGTATTTCCATCGCAAAGTCCATAAACATACACCATATCGGCATATTCGGCATTTGAAAACGTAAAAGGCATACTGAAAGCACAAAACATCAACTACACTCTGTGAAACACAACACTCTACTGCGTGGTTAGTTCGGTTTGGTAAGTAACTGTTAATTCAGTTGAAGGTCACGCATGCGCACATATGCTTGAAATTCAAACATCCATAGCTCCATAACTCCATTAAGAATCGGACCTGTATTCTGAGGTGCATCCCCTTTTTCGGTTGCACTTATTGCGCGTGCACGTTCGTTTATTTCAGGATGACTCTGCCTATCCACTTTGAATTCCTGTGGCTTCACCCCGTTCCTGGTGACCACGTGGGCTAGATACTCCACCTGAGATTGCAATAATTTACATTTTTCTAACTTTACCTTTAAGTTGGCTGTGCGTAGGCTATCCAAGGCTCGTCGTACCCTTTCGTCATGTTCTTCCAAGGACCTTCCAAGGTCAATGAGGTCATCCAGGTAAATCAACACTGCCTTATCCAGTTGCTCCCGAAAAATAAACTTCATTATTCTTTGGAACACTGGTGGACTATTGGACAACCCAAACGGGACCACCCTGAACTCGAAATGACCGCTTCCCGTTGAGAAGGCAGTTTTCGAGATGTTGTCCTCGTGAATTGCCAGCTGCTAATATCCAGAACGTAAATCCATGCTTGAGAAATAATGAGTCCCGTGCAGCTTGGCCAAGGTTTCATCAATGATGGGGAGTGGATATTTGTCCTTGATGCAGTTAGCGTTCAAAGGTCTATAGTCTACACAGAGCCTCAGGGCAACACACTTCTTTTTTTTCTTTAATCGCCTCCACTTTGGACTCCTGTGGTCATTCTTCATTCCTAGTGACCACGTGGTCCCGGTACTCTACCTGTGACGGTAGTAATTAATCTTGTCTTTTACTCGTCGGTCTTCTTCATTTTGAGAGCGACGGACATCTATGAACATGAGTCTTGAGGTCTGTCACTCCCTTCTTAGTCGCTTCTGGAATTTTGACTCTTTCTCACAGTGACACTTGTTCCATTTTTTCTTTTCGGGCGAGGAATCGAACGGCTGTTCCGACTAACCTCCCCGTTCTCTTTCCCTCAACCACCATGCCGACGTCATCCTGTCTTCAAGGTAGTACTCGTCACTTTTATTTATCAAGAGAAACTTTACCGCCTCCATGGAAAGTTTTAACTTCCCGTTGAGATTTCCGCTCTGTAATACTTGCAAATCACTTTGAACCTCACTGCACATCCCGTGCAGGGAAGAGTAGACATCCAGGGGAAACCATATCCCCAGATTTTTCTTCGTTGTTTATTATTCCTTTATCATTTAACTCCCATTTGGGATTCTGCTCGACAACTTTTTCAAATTTCCTCGAGCCTCACTGCATATCCCATGCAGCGGAGAATAGACGTCCACGGGAACCGCGTCGCCGGGTTTCATTTAAACTCTCCTTGTCAGAATCATGCTGGCTTCTTTTCCATTCTGACCCTCCTTGTCAGAATCATGCCGGCTTCTTTATTCTGTCCGCTCCTATTCCTTGTCTGGTTACCTCTTCGTTCAGAGTGACGATTCTTTGCTTTTCCGAGTTACCGTTGTTTTGTCTTCATATTCTCCAAAACAACACGCCTATACATGACACTTAACACCGAGAAATTTCAGCTCTTCAGATAAGGTAGAAATGAGGAATTTAAACAGACTGCATATTATGCTCCAGATAGACAGTAAATTCAGAGAAGCACGAAAGCGATCGATCTTAGGTAATAATGACAAAGGATGCAAAATTCGAAATACAAAATCAGATAGCGATAAATAAAGCAAAACGAGTCGCGGGACAGGTACTAAGAACGTTCAAAAGAAGGGACAGGACAGTAATGATTCCCCTGCTGAAAACACTGATTTTACCAAAACCTGAATACTGCTCAGTCTTGACGTCCCCATACAAAAAGGAAGAAACTAATAGACTAAAAGAAACTCAGAGACATTTCACAGCCAAGATTGATGGCTGCAAAGAACTCAACTACTGGAAAAGACTACGTAAACTAAATCTATACTCCCTGGAAAGAAGAGAGAGGCACACCATAATCTACATATGGAAAATGATCGAAAAACTGGTACCAAACCTCAAACTAAACCCAATTACCATTCAAACAACAGTGGAAAAAAGGAAAGACAGAAAGTGTAGTGTTCCCAAATTAAAGGCCCAACAAAGGACGTCCTCAACACTGAAGGAAAATAGCTTGGTTGTGGTTGTCAGGGGGACAAGACTTTTTAACCAGTTTTCAAAGGACCTCAGAAACGTCATATGGGTCAAAGTTGAAGTCTTCAGGAGAAGATTAGATGCCTGGCTCAGTACGGTACCAGATGAGCCGGGCGTACCTGGCTATGTACGGTGGAGAACGCAAGAAAGCAACTCGCTCTTCCACCAAGCCCGGCCTAGAGGCGAGGCCACCAGCTTGACCTTCGTGTGAAGAGAGACCAACACATGGAATATCAACGAGGTTAACAAGGTGTA
Source organism: Bathynomus jamesi (assembly GCA_023014485.1). NCBI lineage: Eukaryota > Metazoa > Arthropoda > Malacostraca > Isopoda > Cirolanidae > Bathynomus > Bathynomus jamesi. The sequence goes on along the minus strand of JAJOZX010000271.1, from coordinate 712,932 downwards.
TATATATATATATATATAATATATGAAAGGAAAAATGAAGGTGGAAAAAACTTTACTGACAGATCATTCATAGCCATATTCCAAATACAATTTATACTATAAAAAGCCAGTTCTGTCTGTCTGTCCGTCTGTAGACAGCATGTATTTACAGTACTATTAAGCGATTCTGAACATAAAAATAAATGCGCTTTGCTTTGTTTCAACTTTTGACTCTTTCGACTTTTACTTACTGCGTTCTTTTCAATTATTCGGTTAATAAAATTATAGAAAAGAACGCAACAATGAAAATCTTAAGCTTCACATCCGAACCCATTGTATCAAGATTTGTGAAGCTTAAGATTTTCATGGCTGGTTTCTTTGCTATAGTTTTATTGACCGAATAATTGACTTCCCCCAGCAATTGGGGGACCGAAGGCCGCAGCACAGCAGGTCTAGCTAAATGGTCCCGTAGGGCCCACTTTAGCTAGTAATAATAAAAACTAAAATGATGAAAATAAACTAGAAGTCAAACATATAAGTACTAAGATATATATATATATATATATATATATATATATATATATATATATATATACATATTGGCGTTCATAAGTATTCGTACAGAGAAATCTATCTATAAATAAAAACCTTTGGGCGGTTTTGAGCGGAGTTGAGCGGAGTAACAAATATCTCTTTCGCTCAATCGCCTGTTATGATTGGCTGTCTCGCGTAAAGTGGGCGGAGCTAATGTCTCTCGCTCAGTCGCCCGTTAGGGTCGAATCTATCAAGATGAGTGGCGTTAATTAAAGATCACGAGATGATCACAAACCCTACCCATAGGGTAGGGTGCCGAAAGCGCTGCTTGTATTTGAAATTATATTTGTCCTTATCTTTTGTACCATGCTTACGATAGTTATAAAAAGTTTACCGTTCGTTTGGAAAAATTTAACAAATCAAAAAATTTCTGAAGTGATTTTTTCTGTGAACGATCCACCGATGCAATCACATCTTCACATTGTTCTGCTCGCGTTGTTGGTCTTCCTGACCGTGGTCTGTCCTTGATGTAGCCAGTTTCAAACAGCTTTTTCTCCCAGCGTAATACCGTCTTGTTTGGTGGTGCAGCCTTCTTGAATCTTATGTTGAAATCATTCTGGATATCATGCAGCGTTTTGCCAGTATGTGACCTTTCATGAGCCCATGTGTTTATCACTATCCTTTCCATCAGATTGTAAGTGGACTGGTTTGCCATTGTTCACACAAATCTAATACCTGGAAAAGAAAAAAATGTCAATGATTCACATATAAACTCAATTACATGTAATATAAAACATCAGAGAATACATTGAATGCAAGAACGTGCGATATAGGTTACACAAATTATTACAAATTAAAATATATATATTCAATAGAAATATGTAATCAGCTGAGAGAAGTTGGAACAAGGTAGGAAAAAGGTCATAAAACTAAACTCTCGTGACTGACTTCCACCCAACCGAAAAAAAAGGAAAAAAAATTTGTGTGTATATGTATGTGTGTGTGTGTGTGTATTGAGCGATTACGGTGGTAGATAACATGGCCATGGATCCAAATTCTCATCTAATTTGCAACTTACTGTATATAATCTAGCAACAATTGAAAACGAAGCAATCAGGTATGATTTCTCTCAAAAGTTGCACGACTTTAATTGTATAAATTAGGTTGATAGAAAGTAAAATTTGAATTAAACCGAATAAAATTTGAATTAAACCGAATAAAATTTGAATTAAACCGAATAAAATTTCAACTAAACCGAATAAAATTTGAATTAAACCGAATAAAATTTGAACTAAACCGAGTAAAATTTGAATTAAACCGAATAAAATTTGAATTAAACCGAATAAAACTGGAATTAAACCAAATAAAACTGGAATTAAACCAAATAAAAATTGAATTAAACAGAGTAAAATTGATTGTCCTCTTTTCAGCTTACTTAATATTATCCGAAATTCATAATTCTACGAGTAAATTAATTAATAATAAACACGTATAGAAAAAAAATTCCGAGTACTTTTGTATGACGATACATTATACGCAATAAATTTTATGATTATAAAATTTATTGCGTATGATGTATCGTCATTTTATCGTCATTATTATATTACAGCGATTGCTGTAATATAATAAAATGTAAACGAAATGAATGTAGTGAGTAGTATGGGCGAAAAATGGACGAGTGCAAGAATGTTGCAGAGATAATGATCAATGTTGCAAAGGGGTTTGGGGTATGCAATGAAGAGGGACGGGGTATGCAATGAAGGGGAGGGGTATGCAATGAAGGGGGTGGGAGTATGCAATGAAGGGGGGTGGGGGAATGTTGCAGGTGTAACAAGGGGTCATGAAACTTGGAGGCGGCGTTATCCCCCAAGAGAAAGACAGGAGAAGGAGAGAAAGGAAGAGAGATGTTCGCCTGGCTCCTGCCAAGTGCATAATAACACTTCAGCCGACCCGTCGTCCTCTTATAGGCCCCTAATCAGCCAATTGGCTTAATCAGCCAGTTGTCTTAGAAGGAGCCAAGGGGGAGAGGGCAGGTTGAGGGGAAGGGGTCTTCGGGGGGAGAAGGAAGGCTGACCTCCCCCAAAGGTGTTGCCTTAACCTAAGAGAGGAAGAGAAACAAGAGACGGAGGAGGGCTTTGGGGGAGAAGTTGGGATGTCCTTACCCCCCAAAGAGAAACCTAACCTAAGTCTTAACCTAAGAAGGAAGGCAGGAGATCTTCATTCGACCACCGAAGTTCACAGCCATCTGACCGCTCTGAAGCGAGGCGGGTCTTATATAGAGAAAGGTTGAGTTGCCAGATATCACTGTTTATTTTATTTGTTCAGGTATACATTATTAGGGTGAGTTGCTAAACACCACCATTTATTGTAATTCGTTACCAAAGCAAACGAATTTTCTCTTTTAAGAGATTAAATGTGTCTATTTTCTTTTCGCTATCCTTTCTACTGCACAAAATCAGAAAAATAAAAAAGAAACCATTCCGTTAACATATTCTCTAAGAGTAGTATTCAATTTTCCTTCACTAAAACCTTAGAATGTACATTGTCTATTTAATTTTGTCATTCCTTATATATATATATATATATATATATATATATATATTTATATATATATAATACCAAAGCAAACGGACTTTCTCTTTTAAGAGAATTAAAAGAAAACCGATATTAACAATAAAAAAACTCAATCTGTTTATTAATTATTGTAAATAAATAGAATTTGCCTTCTACTGCACAAAATAAAAAATAATATAAGAAATACGAAACGTACAATCGTCAAAATAATAGTTCAGACGAAACACACACACACACACACACACACACACACACACACACACACACACACACAACTGTATTTGACCTACTTTCTCAAACTGTGCCTATTTTCTTTTGGCTATCCTTTCTATTGCACAAAATCAGAAAAATAAAAAAGAATTCATTCCGTTAACATATTCTCTAAGAAAAATATTCAATTTTCCTTCACTAAAACCTTAGAATGTACACTGTCTATTTAATTTTGTCATTACTTATATATATATATATATATATATATATATATATAAACGGACTTTCTCCTTAAAGTGAATTAATTATTAAAACAATATTAACATTAAAAATTCAATAAACAATTGGCTTAGCAAAAGAAATCGTTCCATTAACATATTCTCAAATCTGTACACCAACACACGCGCACAATTATATTAAATAATTATTCTCTTCCAAATACGTTTATTTTAACATTGTGTTCAGACGACAGCGAGCGGAGGCAGGTAAGCAAAAGGTCCAACGATATTTAGCCCGAGGCTTTTTTAAAACCGCAAACTGGCGAGAAAGGAATGTGTGTCAACTTTCTTTCTCAAAAACACACATCCGTCTCCTCTGGTTCCAAATGTTATAATTGTCACGCTTAATACTATAAGACCTTCTTGCACAATTTTTGAAAAGGAAAAAGCATCAATTTTTCATAAGTATATTTTTAAAAAATATAAATAAAGGTATGAAAAGAAAAACAATTAATTTTATTAAATTTCTTTATTATAAAATCCTCTCGATATGATTGTAAAGAGAATCAACAATTCATTTTATTAAACTGTAAAACATTCCTTGTGCAGCTGGAAGATAATAGAGAATATATTTAATACAGATTTTCAAAAGACCTTTCACCGAATTGTTCATTTTGACAAAGACCAAACCTTTCACTCCTCCTTAGACCTACAGTTTAACGTGGAAATCGAACTAAGCTGCAGCACGGGCGGGGAGAAATGTCATCACCCCGATCTCTCAACAGCAACCGCCGGCTAACCCAGTAGGATACCTAGGGTACCCATTTATCAGCCAACCAAGCAGAAATTCAATAACTAAATACAATTTTTCCAAACTCCTATGCGAGAAGTCAAACCGAATACATTAATCGAATAGTGTGACAGCAAAACATACACAAAACAGAAATCTTGAGAAAAATCCGAGAACAGTATGACCGCAAAATGTGATATGCTCAAAGACAATCTAGACTTGATATTTATGTCATAGGATATTACTGTGCTGTCAATGTCAGAGTAATGAATAAAAAAGATACTCAATTAGTAGGGTCGCAAAAAATAATAATGCACATTCTGGAAATCTTCTATAGAGGTGGATGTTGCGAGGGATAGTGCATAAAGGGGTGGGTTGGAGAAAGCCAAGTATAGATGCAAATATTGTCGTGGTAGAGACTGCAAGGGGTAATACGAGCATTAAATCTATTTAGAGAATATAAAGACTCCGTTAGTCGTCCAAAGCTTGGCCCCATAATATAGGTGTTACGAATGGTACACAAATTAGACATCGCCCAGTTACACTGGCATTTAATCATTACGAACATACTCTCAGTCTTTTGAGCATTAAAGCTACGGAGAGAATATAAAGACACCATTAGTCGTCCAAAGCATGGAGCTGTTATATCGGTGTTACGATTGGTACACAAATTAGGCCCCGCCCAGTTACCCTGACACCCAATCATTACGAAACTGATCTTAGTCTTTTGGGGCGGAGCTTTGGGATTGTGCACATAAAAGGAAATATTTCCAGCTGGGAGTCACAGTAGTTATCTTCAACAGTGAATAAACATTTCCTCTGCCATGGATCACGAAATTTACACTTTTCCAGATTTATATCAAGAAGGTGACACTGCAGCATTGACTACAATTAATCTTTTTAACGCGATTGACCGGGATGGATTATTTCCAACGCAAGCCGTTGATGATATTTGCAATGACACTCCTTACGATCCAGCGCAAGGGACTACCATAGAAATGTAAGTGTCTATAACCATTTTTTTTAGTCAATTATTCACAAACTGCCAGAAAGAGGATTATTTCATATATATGGAGGGATGTAGTATCTCGTCAATTACTTCATTTAGATACTCGACATTAGTCTACAATTATATCCTGTTTTGATTCATTGAATTTTTTTATAGCAATCTTTTGCGTGTTTTTTATAAATGTTATTCGGAATTACCTCTTAAATGAAGTTCTCTGATCGGTTCAAAGATATCTTCACATAATGGGGTCTGTCTTACAATATATATACGCTGTGTATGCTTTTATTAAAAAAGATTCAGTATGAACATTATTCTTTCCCCTTTTAGGTCCGATGAGGATTTGTCACGTGTTATACAATCTCTTGAAGAACCTCGTGTCATGGACCTGAATACGGAGGATATACCGAGCAGTCAGCCGAATGAATGTCACATCGAAATAATGTAAGTGTTTTTTGTATGATCATTTTTGGGGGAAGAAGACAATGTATTTTCATCAATTTATTAAATGAAAGAAATCAGTACAATAACCATCTTAAACTACAGAATATACAAACTGACATTACAAATATAATATATATATACACACACACACGAACAAAACATCATACTATACAACGAGTACGCACAATTGGGAAACGGCGTTTTATCTGGCTGCATACCATTTCATCGTTTCGTTGAGTGTGAGACGGGTCGAATAATTTTTAAAAATTTATAAATTCTTTACCACGTGACATATGCATGAGAAATGAAATGCAGTACATACCACATGTACAGTATTACTAAAATACCCTTGTAATCGAAACGGGTTCCATACAACTTCGGGGATATGTAACTGGTCGAGAAATTTTACAATAACAGGGTCACTCCAGGGTTGTGTCCCGAGTGAATCGAAATAGTACAAACGGTCCCTATTTTTAAAATAGATTGCAAACAATGAATACCTTCATTACCAATGGCATCTGTGTTCACAATAAGACTACCGCAATCTCGCGTAGTTAGCAGAATCAATGTTTCATTCTACGCAAACACACCGATAAATTTGGAACGTGTGATTCGTTCACTATTCATTACTCTCTGAAGTGTATTAGCATCCATTTTAAAAGTCAGTGATAAAGCCCCTAAATCTATCTACTTCTATTAGGGCTTGCGACTCGAGGTATACTAGTACACTAATAGGCGCGTCTATAGGCTTGGTGAATTCCATTCCAACCTGACTGAGATGTTTCCGCTCTATTGTGGACTTAAATGCGTATTTACGCTAGCAGATAAGTCAGGTGTAATGTCAAACGGATAAAGGTTAAATTGATCAATGAATTCTTTCTGCGTTACGCCATTACCGAGCTCGTCACAATCACCTGCAATATGGGCCAGATTACTATAGGGTCTCGCGGAGGTAACACAGGGTCTGATGAATAGTCCGTATTCAATGTTCCTCCCAACGCAATGCCATTAACGTAAAGAGTTACATTTTTAAGTCCGAAATTCTCGAATTTAAAGCCACTCTTTATATCTTCCATTCACCGAAGCATGGTTCTGCATTCCGATTAATATCCTTTTAGGAAGATTTCCCTGCAGGCACCGTATATAGTTTGATTTGTACTCTGTTAATAGAGTATTTCACTGTAGCGTTTAGTAAATTTTTCTCAATTTCTAATTGTTTTGGTGAACTTAATTTCACTCCCCGTACGCGGAGGTATGTCTCCATAATATGAACTACAACGGGTTTTGCTCCCTCTTCTTGATCAGCATCCAGATTTAAGCAGATCTCAGGACTCGTGCGGGTGAGCTTTATTTTCATATCCACCCCATTCACAAGCAAATTCTCCTGGAATGTGAACTCTGTATACAGACCACCAAAACACTCGGATATCTTCTTTTTAGAATTTTTAAATTTGTTCTTTATACTACTTTCGTCTTTAGTTTGATAATATCCCTCGGCACTTAAAAAGGTAGCCTTCGCTTCTTTGGAAAAGTTGAGAACATTTTCCAGATAAGCTCGTAGGTGATAGTACCCGTGCCTGACGATATGTTGACGTGATTTAAATATACGTCACACTGGTTGAATAAGGAGTGCAGAAAGTTTGTTTCATCGCAGTCCGTTCCATCAGAATGGGCTATACGTGGCTTAGCGTATATGTGCACAGAGCTTGGATCAAAAAAGTAAGGACCTGAGCTGGGTATCACGAATTCTATAGGAGCACTCGGGGAACTAATTGTGTTTAAAGGGTTAATTGTAATAAAGTCACTGTGTTCAATAGAAACTTGAGTTGGGGGCATCTCAAAGATGGATAGCTCCAATTTACAGCATTGTGAACTACACGGGTGGATGAAGCGTGCCATGACGAGTTAGAAATAGTGCCTCCTCTCTCGACAAGTAGTAAACAAACTATGATTCATGAGATCAATGTCCTTAGCTTATATCAGTCAAAAAAATGGTCAACCATAGGTTTCATTCGCTTACAACACTTCTTTTTTGATATCCTTTTACGTTTAATGCCACGTATTCCCTTCTTCCGGTCAACCCTCTTCTTCTTCCCACCACCACGCATTTTTCTCTTTGCATCTTTGATGATTTCGTCCCGTGTACGTTTTAAATATTTTTTTAGAGCTTCTTTAGGTTTAGCCCTAGCCAATACGTCTTCTGCAATGTTAAGACCTGATTGTAGCGCTTTGCTTCCGAGGTATCTGGCACCCCTCTTCAGCAAAGGAACAGCCGTACGTAGTATGGTTGAAAAAATGGACTCAAGTCCACTACCGCGCTGGTATCTCACCCCTCGATAGACGGTGAAAGGCTTTCTATCCATTATAACTCAGTGCGTCGAAAGTGTAGCTTCACTATTAAGCTCCCGTTACCGAATGGGAAGTTTTCACCCTCAATCGTTCTTATATATATTGAGATATTGGTTATTAGATTAGCTGCGACATTCACATAATGGGGCCTGTCATATGTAATACTCACACTCCTTCCTCCATGTTTGGGAATGTGAGCTATGCGTAGCAGGCGTGCCTGGGTATCCCCAACAAACTGGTGCTCCACTATATTGCTGTAAATATCGCACATGTCTGGGTGCTGAGAGCTTTCATCCAATTTCTCCATCTTCAACTGATACATTAATCTGGACAAGTCATGCGGTGCCTCGTGAAATGTGTCTCTTTGGAAGGCTGCGCTATATCCATTCGGTTATAATTTTGAACACTTCGGTCTTTAATACGTCTGTTAGTCTTTGATTTTAGGATTAGTATGTGCAGGGTTTCCTTTGTTTACGATTTCGTATACTAAATCATTCGTAAGATTTGAGTTTTTTAAACTTACGTTTAAGTCTCTCACAACATCCTCGCCGAACCATAACGGCCCGGCCCTAGTGTTACTTCTGTACTGTAATACGTGCACCTTAGTCCGGGCGATACGTATAGTTTCATCCGAGCTACCCGGCTTTTCACACTCGTCATGTCTCTAAGAATCGTAAAAACGGTTCTTTATATTCAATATTTAAAAAGAGGGTGTCCAGCTGAATTTCGCATATCCCCACCTCATACGAATCACGACCCAATTCAATGGGTCCGTGGAGCTCTGTTACAAAGTTGGCTAGTGTGTTGTTAGGGTGTACAGACAGGGACGAGGAGGACGGGAGTGTGACGTAGAAATGGTTAGGAGCCATGTTGCATACTATTTAAGCTTCATTATTGCATCAGCTTTTATATAGGTGTTGAAGCTTTCTGGGTATCCTAGCCATTTCACCAGGTACATTTTTCTCTTTCCTGAACCTTTGCTTCCTAAAATTTTCTCAATTTTAAACACATTTTTTCCTAAATTAAATGCCACTTTCTGCAACTCCTCGCGGTAAAAGCCTCCTAGATTTCTTCCCCATTCAAATCTTCAACGTAATACATCATATCTCACCTTTAGGTCTCATAGCCCTAACTTTAAAAATCTCACGTGTCCATCCTTGCTCAAATCCTTCGCGAATTTATTTCCCGAACGCGACAGCCTTACATAATCATTGATTTTGAAACGCGCAGAGTGTGGTGGTGTTGGTGATCCATCTCTTCTCGGGCGCGTACCTCTTTCTAAAACTTCGTTAGGTGTTGTCCCAATCGTGCGATGGTGTGAGCGGTTGTAGGATGATGCCAATGATTCCAGAATGTCTAGAAATCTGTATGTGTTTTTCTGTGTAAAATAGCGGTGCATGCGTTCCTTTATGGTACGTTGAACTCTTTCAGCTGAAGAAGCCTTATGTATAGAATTGGTTGTGTAATAGCTGATATTAAACTCTGTCAACATGTTCTGAAAAGCACGGCCTATAAATTCCTTCCCCAGATCCGTACAAAAATAGCCAGGAACCCTGTTTTCTTTTAACATTAGCGTTTTGGTGGCTTTAGCAACTGTTTCAGGTGATTTACTTTTCAGAGGAACTAGCCACAGATATCTAAAGAATAGTGTACATCTATTATGAATAAAATTTAACGGTAACGATCGTTATACACAGAATATCTTTGCATGTCTGTTAAATCTGCTTGCCAAATAGAATCAATCGAGGCAGCCGTTGTGTTGGCTGTTTTAAACCTTTTTCTCACCAGCTTATGAAGCGTATAAGCGTCCTGCTCCCGCAAAAATCACTCATCTTTTTTCCTACTCCATAAACACTTCTGTACAGTCTATCTACGCCGCCGTAGGAGACTGGGTTAGAAATGTCATAATAGCGTTTACTTAATACGTTAGCCATTTGCGTATTTTAGAGGCACGTGGGTAGGTTTGACCGTTGTTTAACCTCTTCTTTCTCCTCTTCAAAGGTGTTACTGACGGGGATGATGGCGTCTTCAATTGTGTCACGTGCGTCGCATGTTCCAAGTCTTTTAACCTGTTCAGATTTCCTATCAATGTTTTGGGGACATTTATTTGTTGTAGTCTTGCTTTAATATGCTTCCATCTTGATGGTGAGGGCCTATCCCACTTTCTCACCAGATCATGGACAATGTCTACGATATTCGATCCCTGTACCTTTGATCCTTCCACAATGATCTCGCCTGTATCGGTCCATTGTATGGCTGGGTCCTCATTCAAGATTATAAAGACCTAAACCTTTATTCCTCAATGTATGTGCGAGGGTGCTTTTTATTACATGCTCGATGTGTTGTGTGGCCGACTCCTTAATCTTTGGCTGGTCAGATGTATCGTTGGGCACAGGTCCTATGTCGCCATACCCATCGTTCCCCGTGCTGTGGCTAATAACCACAGGAATCTCTGTCGGGTTCTTATAATTTTCATACTCGTGAAGAAATTTCTGCAGAGCTTCTTGGTATAAGATTCTTTTCTCATCAGGTGTTTTTTCACTCTTTAATAGAGCTAGCAATTCGCTTTCCATTCTTTTAAGTCTGCTTTTACGGGGATCTAGATCCGTGTCCGGATTCCTTTGCAGTGAAGCATACACCTCGTGTGGAATCACTACCACTTTCTTCATTATATTAATCTAGTCAGTAAAGGACCCAAAACTGAAAATAAGATGGGGAGAAATGACCTTCCTGTTTGTACAATAATTCGTTTTTTCTTCCCTTCAGTTTGACTTTTAAGAGCGAGTGCACGTATTATACTCTTGTAACGGCGTAGGCGAGCCTTCTGAGGTGGTTTCAATGATACATTGCAATTTATAACGTTAAGACAGATTTCACAGATGCATTTTAAAAAGTCGGAGTCGATATTTTTAATAAACATCTGCTGCATTGCCCGGGGCAGTCGATGATAGATTTTTATTAATTCATGGTATTTCATTAGCCTCTTTGTCATTCTGGAATATACACCGTTTCAGGCTCGTTTGGAAATATATTCGTTCTTAGAAGCACCCTAAACGTGTTTCGCGGATGAAGGTCGCAAACCAAATATCCGGAACGCGTACTTGTAGCTTCTTTAAAAACTTCCAAAAACTCCTTACGCTGATTCGGGAACATTTGATTGGCTAATACCCCAATTTGTGATACAGCTCTACGTTGCGCGAATAAGACTAGATATTGTGTATTTAACGACACATCGCGCATGTACCTATTTTTGAAAAATAGATTCTGGTTGATGAATAACACGCTTATGTTAAGATTGTGGGAGAATACTGTAAATGTCTCGGCAAACGATTTATCCACCTCCTACATGAGATTGTCAATTACAATGACTGTATGTTCATTTCCTTTTAACGAATTAACGTCATATACACCTTTGTGGAACAAAATATCATCTTGGTACTCGTTGAACACTGATTGATACGTCGAATAACACCATATAACTTTATGCACAAATTTTGAGAACATCTCTCCCTTTACTTTAATGATTTTAAGCATAAACACAGTTTTACCACATCCTGTAGGTCCAGATATAATACATGTGGATGGGCTCGTGAATTTGAATTTTTCTACAGAGTCCATTTCTAACACGTCACACTCCTAAGTGGGTCATTTACAAAATATTACAAATATTGAGTGCTGTTCCTTATATTCTACAGCCTTGCTTTTCTCCTCTCCCACATAACCGTGAATGACGATGAGGTACAGCACCCCATCATCGACATTACGGATGATATATATAATAGTATGGCCTCCTTTAGCAAATAAATAGATTTAACGTCAACTGCTTCATTTACCGTTTTATTTGATAGTCGTATATTCTCTCGTATATAACCATCAAATATGAATAATTCAGAAGTATCGGAACAGATCCGTGTACCATCATCATTTAAATCCAGTTCATTGTCACCACAAAGAAAAAGTTGCCTAAAAAATTCTGAGACTAATCATAACATTGTTTGCACTGATGAAAGTGACTTTGGAAGTGATAATAGATGCAGCGTTGACAAAATTGCAGAAGAGTTAAAAGTCGTGAACCAAAGATGGAATGATGAAATTGGAAACGTTTGGGTTGCACCAAACCCCCCAAAAGTAAACTTCTGTGACAACGTTCTAACTTACCCCGTTGCTGATTGCTGTAGAAGGGAGCAATGGGAAGAGTGTGCTCGGGACAGATTAAGATTTCAGAGACGAATTGAGGAAACTCAATCTATTTTAAAACCTGTATTAAATCGTGAACATAGACTAAAAGTATTTATCATAATAGAATGCACTCTTTAAAGTATTGGTTACTGTTGTTTGTGATCACAAAATCTATGCATTTGTTTTTTCCTGTGTTTTCTGTTATTTCTTATGTTAACATAATTTCAATTGTTAACTTATTTATCACACGTATTTGTAAATATATATGCCTTGAATATAATCTTTGATGTGTCTATTGCTAACTTATTTATTACACGTATTTGTAAATATTAGGGGTTAAAACCGGTATTGAAATACCGGTATTAATACCGGTATTGAAGAAGTACAAATAATACCGATACCGATATTATAGGTTTTCGGTATTGACAAAAATTGCTATTGTAAAATTTAGGCAATTTAGTCCTCCGATGGGCAAATAAACTGTTTTTGGAGGATTCGGAGAAAAAAAAAGTTTCGGGGTATTTTGCAGTTAACCTCTTTTTTTCGTTTTCTATTCCTTTCTATCAAAGAAAACTATTTATTGCACTAGCTTTAAGAGTGATTCATTCAACTGTAGCCATTTCTTCAACAGAGTGGGAAATTATTGAAAACCTTTATGACACCTTACGTCCTGTTGAAATAATTCTTAAAGGGTTATGCTCGAAAGATGCATCACTCCTGACAGCTGAATCATCAATGAAATTTATTTCAAAGAAACTAGGAGAGAAAAATAATCCAATAGCAAAAGAGTTAAAAGATTGTCTTAGAAATCGTTACATTTCAAGAAGACAGCAAGACATTGTAGGTTTAATCAAATATCTTCATAATCCCGAAGTAGTTGTATAATAATATGCTAAAAAAAAATTCAAATAATATTTTTATTACAATTTAGTAATTTACTGTATAAACTTTTTCGAATAGAATGCCATCTATTTGGAGTTGGGTCATTAATTTATAGTAATATGGTGAGTACTGCAAGTCCCTCAGACTTGTGGGAGGGTTGGTAGGGTGGCACCATAATAAATCAAAATAAATTATTTTTTTCATAATACCGGTATCAATACCGGGATTAGCATAATTGCCTCCAAATACCGGTATTGAAAATTTTCGGTATAATGCAAGCACTAGTAAATATATATACACCTTGAATATTTTGTTTATTAAATAAATCATGTTTCAATTAGCGTTTCAATTTCTCGTGTGTGTGTGTGTGTGTGTGTGTGTGTGTGTGTACACAGGTGAAAGTTCTAAGCTCCGCCCACTGTAAGACTAGCAACGTGAGTCATGCTACTACCTGGGCGCCCCTGCGTGCTCAGTTGATTGCAGTAAGCCCTGGACATCAGACGTGTATTCTCCCGCGTAGACAGAAAATAGTAGTGTAATGGCTACCTTTAATATTGCTTGTTCAACGTTTATGAAATGGTATTCTGCAAAGTGTCAAGATGTAGTGGATACTGAAAAACTCCCTATTCCCCCCTCCTTTGCCTCTTTTAAGGTTACATTGAATCGTGCGAAGGAGGAAGATTTACAAATATTCTATGGCTATTCTGGTGAGAGCGTTGTAGGATTTCGTGGGACAAGTGATGTCAACGTCCTGTTGAAATAATTCTTAAAGGGTTATGCTCGAAAGATGCATCACTCCTGACAGCTGAATCATCAATGAAATTTATTTCAAAGAAACTAGGAGAGAAAAATAATCCAATAGCAAAAGAGTTAAAAGATTGTCTTAGAAATCGTTACATTTCAAGAAGACAGCAAGACATTGTAGGTTTAATCAAATATCTTCATAATCCCGAAGTAGTTGTATAATAATATGCTAAAAAAAAATTCAAATAATATTTTTATTACAATTTAGTAATTTACTGTATAAACTTTTTCGAATAGAATGCCATCTATTTGGAGTTGGGTCATTAATTTATAGTAAATATGGTGAGTACTGCAAGTCCCTCAGACTTGTGGGAGGGTTGGTAGGGTGGCACCATAATAAATCAAAATAAATTATTTTTTTCATAATACCGGTATCAATACCGGGATTAGCATAATTGCCTCCAAATACCGGTATTGAAAATTTTCGGTATAATGCAAGCACTAGTAAATATATATACACCTTGAATATTTTGTTTATTAAATAAATCATGTTTCAATTAGCGTTTCAATTTCTCGTGTGTGTGTGTGTGTGTGTGTGTTGTGTGTGTACACAGGTGAAAGTTCTAAGCTCCGCCCACTGTAAGACTAGCAACGTGAGTCATGCTACTACCTGGGCGCCCCTGCGTGCTCAGTTGATTGCAGTAAGCCCTGGACATCAGACGTGTATTCTCCCGCGTAGACAGAAAATAGTAGTGTAATGGCTAGCTTTAATATTGCTTGTTCAACGTTTATGAAATGGTATTCTGCAAAGTGTCAAGATGTAGTGGATACTGAAAAACTCCCTATTCCCCCCTCCTTTGCCTCTTTTAAGGTTACATTGAATCGTGCGAAGGAGGAAGATTTACAAATATTCTATGGCTATTCTGGTGAGAGCGTTGTAGGATTTCGTGGGACAAGTGATATGTTGAACTATGTTATAGACCTAAGCTTTATAAAGGCTCACATATACCGTGAAGTAAAAGAAACAACACGTGCAGGAGAGAAACAACGGTTATGGATAGTGAGTCTTGTTGATGAGTGGTGTAACAAGCGTTATTATGTCATGTTGCATCATACCGAGTACTCGTACCCTGCGACTGAAAATGTAAATCTCGTCATCATGGAGAATCTTAAGTATTTTTATCACTATATTAATATATATCATGATGAACTTTGTAGTGAGGTTGTGGCTAATGCCCTGTGTGAGTTTTTAACAGTCTTTAGAGATGAGTATAGCTTGTTAAACAAAAAGGAAAAATATGGGCATATGTTCCTCTCAAATAGTGCGCCGGAATGTGAAGATGTTTAGTTTGTGGAAATGGCGAGTGGTAAAACATTAAAACCGTTATAAAATGTGTTTAGTTTGTGGAAATTACCCTGAAGGAAAATGCCTGGTGCGTATTCGGGGAAGTGGGAGTGATAAAACATTAAAACCGAAATTAATTCTTATATCGGACAATTTTTCAAAACACCTGCCCAATATAATGGAATACAACGATTCATGTTGGATCAGCGCCGTACACGTTTCATTAGATTATGGTGCGACTCACTCCTCCCGTCGAACCGTCGCGTTGCATGTGCCTCATAGTTATCTCAGAGCTTGAGCCGAGTGGACGTGCGCTCCTCAAATACGATGGAACTTCCTTTGAGAAGCATTCTCAACGCCGTATACGATGTCTCCGTGACAAAGTCGTTGCGCGTGTTCAGGCATAAATCCGGTATCGTTAACTATGTACTGGAAACGGATTGTAGACAAGCAAACAAACGGAATGTTGTTTATTTAAGTGTCGAGGAGATGAATAGAATCTTCATTATAATTAAGAAGTGGAGTGAAGATCGTTATAAAATTCCTACAGGTGTAGGTACAAGAAGAGAGGAGATTAGTGACACCCCCTCATACGCCGTTGTATGTACGTTGTGTATAAATAACGACCGGCCATGCATTGATATACGGTTGATGTGGAAGAATGCTTCTGATAATAACGCTCTTGTCCCTACGCGAAACCGTTTCATCCTCGACAGAATGTTTGAAATCGTCGGATTCCGCAAGCTGAAGCCTATATTAGACGCACGTGTTGCGGATATGCTTTATTTTGATACGGTTCTTGAATACGCATACACCGCTCTGCTGGATGAGTTTACCGAGTGTAGGGTTGAACAAGGTGAGAATGGTCTAGAGCTGGACGTTTATTTAAAAAGTTTAGACTCTTTGAAATATTATGAACTTTGGTACAGGGCTGAGCTTACCTACACCGTTCACCCTGAAGAACTATTTCTTTATATAATGGGCAGCTGTCGTAACGACTTAGAAGATTATTTCAACTGTCGCAATGCAGTGTGAAAAAGAGTTCACGATTGAAAAGCTCGGGTCGGTAGAAATAAACCCTCGATTGGAAAGGCGTGTTTATAAACTTGTATTTAATAATGATATTGTGGCTAACGATGAACTCTTTGTGCGTGCTTTTGATTGTATTCTAGCCGTGTTTAAAGATAACTTGCCAACCGAATGTAAAGTGGGCACAAAAAATAGTACTGAACGATATGAAGGCCCTTCATATCGAGTACAGGTTTCCCTATACTTTAAGCGGTGAAATATTATTAAACCGCGTATACTGCGTAATGCAGAGCAATAACGATGTAATTGTAGACTCGATTAAGTGCGAGTTTAGCATTTTGAAAGCAAAGTGAAATGTATTTATATATTTAACATAATTGTGTGTGTCTGTGTATATTTCTGCTATATTGATGGCTATACGATTGCTTATTTTTTATTTTGTACGGTAGAAGATAAAGTGTATGTATTTATTTATTTAAACATAATTGTTTGTGTGTGTGTATATTTCTGCTATATTGATGGTTATATTATTTCTTATTTTTTGATTTTGTTTTTTGGTCATTCCAATGTATATTTATTTCCTATATATTTCCATAATATAATTGTATGTATATATATATTTCTCCTGTACTGTTATGTGGACCGTTATATTTTTTGATTATATGCATATTCCTCGTTCATATTTCTTATACTATTATTATTTTTAATTGATCATTCAAATGTCTATTTATTTTCTATATATTTATAATATTTAATAAACAGAATGATGTGTTGTTGTTTTATTTAATTCTTTTGGTTGTAAACAATTATACAAATGGCTGGTTACGCCTTCTAAACCTACTGGCGGATTTCTAAGCCAACTTTTAAGAATTAATTAAATAAATGGCACAATCTGGCAACTCAACCTAATAATGTATACCTGAACAATTAAAAACACTATTTGGCAACTCATGTGAATTAAAATAAATGGTGGTATCTAGCAACTCACCCTAATAATGTACACCTGAACAATTAAAATAAAAAGTGGTATCTGACAACTCAACCTGTACAAGCCATTTACGCCTTCTAAGCCAACTGGCTGATTAGGGGCCTATAAGAGGACGGCGGGTCGGCTGAAGTGTTATTATGCACTTGGCAGGAGCCAGATGAACACCTCTCTTCCTTTCTCTCCTTCTCCTGTCTTTCTCTTGGGGGATAACGCCGCCTCCAAGTTTCATGACCCCTTGTTGCATCTGCAGCATTCCCCCACCCCCTTCATTGCATACCCCCTCCCCCATTTGCAACATATCCCCACCCCTTTCCAACATTGATCATTATCTCTGCAATATTCTTGCACTCGTCCATTTTGCGCCCATACTACTGTAGTGAATGAAGATAATCCAAGTTCTATTAATATATTAATCTATTAAGTATGATATTCTATTTCGCGTCATTACAAACGCTTCCACAGTCGGGTCTTTTCGGTTTGGGGCTGCTACAGATTTTTACGAAACTTAGCAAATCAATTATTTACAAATTTTATCCTAAGGAAATGTAAGTTATGTCAGGTTAGGTTAGGTTAGGTTTAGTTAAGTTACGTTAGGAATTAGAATTTCCTTAGGATAAAATTTGTAAATAATTGATTTGCAAAGTTTCGTAAAAATCTGTAGCAGTCTGTCAAACCAAAAAGATCCCCAAAATCAATATTTCTAATTTACAGGGTGTTCGAAAAGTCCCGTCATCCCCTACAAAATGTACATATTGTAATACCAATTTTATTTTTGTGTGATTAATTGTATTTACATGTGGTAGGTATAATTTAAGAAACAGGTCACTAGCAACAATTACTTTAATTACGGTAATTTAACTACGGGCGGTATGGTTTCATGTCGAGATCTTTGTCATGTGATCTCTCATTGTGGGCATGGGGATTGCCAGTTGTTGTGATCGTTTCTGAAGTGATTTTTACTGTGAACGAGCCACCGATGCAATCACACCTTCACATTGTTCTGCTCGTGTTGTGGGTCTTCCTGACCGTGGTCTGTCCTTGATGTAGCTAGTTTCAAACAGCTTTTTCTCCCAGCGTAATGCCGTCTTGTTTGGTGTTTCAGCCTCATTGAATCTTGTGTTGAAATCATTCTGGATATCATGCATCGTTTTGCCAGTATGTGACCTTTCATGAGCCCATGTGTTTATCACTATCCTTTCCATCAGAGTGTAAGTGGACTGGTCTGCCATTGTTCACACAACTCTAATACCTGGAAAATAAAAAAAATGTCAATGAATCACATATAAATTCAATTAATTACACAAAAATAAAATCGGCATTACGATATATACATTTTGTAGGGGGTGACAGGACTTTTCGAACACCTTCAATATTTTTAATTTTTCTCTCTGTCATCACTTACTTTGTTTTAACTTTTATATACTCTGTCTTCCCGTGCATGATTTCCTGTCAAGAAATATGCATGCATGGTTCAATGCATGCTTATTTTTCAGTGTATTTTTTGCCTGTTTGTGCCAAGATGATCCTGAAAAAAATTACATTTATCAATGATAAAAAAGAGAAAGAACTTCTGGGCCTTGAAGACACGAATCTGTGACCGTGCATGCATTTTTTATGACCGTATATTGAAAAGTAAAATACACTGACGTTTCTACAAATAAATGTTTTGTTTTTTTAAAAATATTGAAAAAAATTATGTGTCAACTATAGAGGCTTCTATAACTTGCATATACGAGTACGATTGGCAGAATAAAATTTTTATTTATATATATTACAGGTAACATCAAGGAGGAAGCTCATTTCTCAACTATGTTGGGGTGAGTGTGCTCCAAGAGACCCTTTAGCCTGAGCATCAACAGGGTAAGCGGCCGACGCAACCCACCCTTTGGGCCAGCAGAAGGGAACAAACATCAAAATTTTGCATTACTCTAAACTAGAGGTGGAAAGAGTACTAAAACGAGCACCAAAACGAGTACCAGTACAATTAAGAGTACCATATTTTTTGAGAGGTCAAGTACGGTTTTTTAGTGTTCGAGTATGAGTACGCGTGTAAGAGTGTGGTTTCAAACTTTAACTGGTGCTTGGCTACAACTTGTAGCCAAGCACTTTAACCAAGCACTCTGACTGGTACTTGGCTACAACTTGTAGTCAAACACCAGTTAAAGTTTGAAACCACACTCTTACACGCGTACTCATACTCGAACACTAAAAAAACCGTACTCGACCACTCAAAAAATACGATACTCTTACTCGTACTGGTACTCGTTTTGGTACTTGTTTTGGTACTCTTTCCACCTTTACTCTAGACAGAGGATCTGTTGAAATCTGAGAAATTTCTTGTTCATTTGATGTTTTCAATTCTTCTATTCTGTGTCGATTGTTTAAACATTCTATCTTTAAAATAATGCCACAGATGAAAGTCACAGGGATTTAGATCGGTGATGTTGGTGGCCATGATATTTCTTTATAAAAAAACGCAGGAAATTTGTTGGACAGGACTCTTTCGTCAAAAGAACCGTGTAATTATTGTGAGCTGAGAGGACATTACATAGACTCTGCAGGGGTGGCCAAAGCGTCGATCGCGATCTACCAGTAGATCTCAGAGTAATTTTTAGTAGATCGCAGAATGACCAGTAGCTTAACCTAGCAACAGAGACCTTACATTTCACAATACTAACGAGCACACGACCCGACCGCTACTACCAAAAATTAGGCTTCTTTATGTTATCACCTCCATTATTGTTAGCAACATTTATTTGTTTTATATTTGTGTTTACCAGTCATTTAACAAAAAATAACAAAATTTAACTTTAATAATTCTGAGAGATATTTAATTAATGTCTCAGAAAATGATACCGCTAACTTTAATTTCTGTCAAAATTTCATACCGCGGTAAGCTGAGCTGTTATGAGCATGTGTCACTGAACTGACTGAAGTGACGGGTCAGTCATTTGGAATAACACTGGTATGCATCAATTTTGCTGTCAAGGGTTTTGTAAGTGATTCTTATAGAGTTTTTCCTGCTGATTTCGAATCTGCAATCCGTTTTTCTCAATCAGCTCAAGTTATCCGGCTATGGCCTCATAAGTAAAATAGAATTTTTCGTGATTTTGTCAAAGCGGAATTGGAACAGTAACATCTATCATCACTTGTTTCACTTGTATAATATCTTTTTACTTTTCAGGCATATAGATAAAATATTTCATAATGAATAGAGCGTGTAAAAATGATCCCAATAGATTCTGCTACATATGTGGGACGGTTACCATGCCAAATAACCAGTCCCAAATCACTAAATTTGTGAAGACAATGTATAGAGCATACTTTGGAATTAAGCTAGGGGACCAGGACAAAAATTTCGCCCCTCATATGTGCTGCAAGACGTGCATTGAAAATTTGAGAAGATGGAGCAAAGGCAGAGCGAAATCTTTGCCTTTTGGAATTCCCATGATTTGGAGAGAAGGAAAGGATCACGTGACAGATTGCTATTTCTGCATGACAAACCTCCAAGGTGGGCTTATAAATTTATTTTTCTTAAATATTTTGAAATCCTCGTATGAAACTTGACATAATATTCACCATAATGTAATATTCACCATATATAGCATAATATTCACCATAATGTAATATTCACCATATATAGCATAATATTCACCATAATGGTAATCATACATTTACATATACATATTGTTATAGAAAATACATTTACACATACATATTGTTATACAAGTTACATTTACATATACAATGATTGTATATTTTCTTTCTTTTTCATTCATATTGTCCCCGAAGGGACAATATGAATGAAAAAGAAAATATACAGACTCCATCGACCTATTTCATATCTTACAGACCGCAGCCTTCCCTCACGAGCCGCCACTGTCTGAATGCTTCTTCTATTTCATATGCAAGTTTTATATCCATGTTTCTGTGTTTCTATTTTCAGGAGTTAACAAGAAGAATAAACACATTGTTGTATACCCTGACATTCCTTTTGCTATGAGACCTGTACCCCATAGTCCTGGAATTCCAATACCCGACCCACCTCAAACCCTGGACTTCGATGATTCTGATGATGAATCAATGACCAATGCCAATGACCAGTCTCAGTCGTATATACCTCAAAATACCGCTTCAAATGAGCCGAGGCCTCTCAACCAGGCCAAACTTAATGATCTTACCAGGGATTTAGGACTTTCCAAATTAGCTGCCGAGATCTTGGGCTCACGACTTCGAGAGGACAACTTGCTGGCTCCGGGAACAACATTCTCCTGGTATAGGAAACGAGAGGAAGAATTCCGCAAGTTTTTGCAGTGCACGAAAATACCTCTTCCTTAGTGTACTGCTGCAATGTTGAGGGGCTAATCGAATCCTTGGGCCTGCCAAATAACGCATCAGAATGGAGGCTATTTATAGACTCGTCTAAACGAAGTTTGAAAGCAGTACTTCTCAACATTGGGAATAGGGTTGCATCAGTCCCTGTAGCACATTCCGTACAACTTACTGAGAGCTACGATAACATGAAAATTTTACTGGATGCTCTGGTATACGACCAACATAACTGGAGGATCTGTGGAGATTTGAAGGTAATACTAATATCATAAGTAAACTATTGCTATTGACTATGTTGTTTTTCCAAAGGTTATTTGAGAGCGTATAAGAACACTTAACTTCCCCACAGAAGTGATACAGTCCAATGCATAGATTTTTTTATCTGATAGAACAAATTTTCTAAATTCTTTAAATATTTTCATTTTTTTTCAGATTGTGGCATTTGTATTGGGAATGCAAGGGGGATACACGAAATGCCCATGTTTCCTCTGCAAATTGGATAGCCGAGCGGATGAGAAGCACTATGCACAGCGTGAATGGGCATCCAGAGAGAATTTTGAACCTGGGTCGCATAATGTCGTTTCAGTGCCCCTTGTACCACCAACAAAAATTTTGCTCCCACCACTTCATATTAAGCTGGGCTTGATGAAAAATTTCATCAAATCAATGAATAAGGAGGGTTCAGCATTCCGATATCTCGAGAGTAAATTTCCTCATATATCTGATGCTAAACTAAATGCTGGGGTTTTGATGGTCCTCAAATTCGAACTTTGATCAAGGATACTCAGTTCGAAAACGCAATGACTCCAACTGAGAAGAATGCCTGGCAGGCATTCAAATCAGTTGTCACTGATTTTCTTGGCAAGCGTAGAAGTCCAGAATACGAGTCCGTTGTCGAAAACTTGATGGAAGCTTTCAAAGCTCATGGGTCGCGCATGTCCATAAAAATGCACTTTTTGTGGTCCCACTTGGACTATTTTCCTGAAAATTGCGGGGGTTATAGTGAGGAACAGGGTGAACGATTTCACCAAGATATCAAAATAATGGAAGAGAAGTACCAGGGAAACTGGGATATCAATATGCTGGCGGACTATTGCTGGTGTTTGAAGCGAGACGTGCCCGAAGAAAAACACAGACGGAAAGCCAAAAAAACTTCATTCCTTCCTCAATAAACTTTTTTCCATATTCATTGTATGAATAAAAGTATTTATTCACACAATGTTTTCATTTTTCACGAGTGTTCTTATAATATTACTCGTATCTACAGTGTTTAAGCTAAAAAATCAATAAATTTGGGGATAAAATTGGACTTATAATAAATGGCCAATAGAGAAAAAACCTGACCTGATTGAGGAAAACCAATGTCATTTTCGAATTCAGCATGGTCGAATTATATAATATGAGTTGAAAAAACCTTCACAGCAGACAAAAAAATTTCATATGCATACCAGTGATAATCGATGGTGAAGGTGTCTCCAGTCTAATTGCATTAACACCGTTAAAATGAGTGCTGGACCAAATGCCAAGAAACCAAAAACTTACAACTTTCACAATGAGTGGGAGACGGCATATTTTTTTTACGATAAAAAATTCCAAATATGTGTGTTTAATTTGCCATGCATGTGTCGCTTTCGTCAAAAATAGGAATTTAGAGAGGCATTTTAAAACTATTCACAAGCGGTATGACAGTGATTTCCCAGCTGAAAGTGAACTACGTAAGAGAAAAGTCAATGAACTTAAGTCTCAACTTAGTGCTCAGTAATCTATCTTTACAGGGCCTAGCACAAAATCGAAAGCAGCAACGATTGCGTCATTTCAGGATGGAGAAATATTCAAAGAAGCATTTACAAAGGCAGCAGAGTCGTTGTTTCAGAATTTCAGTAATAAATCGGAAATATTGTCTGCTATTAACCAGCTTCACTCTCCAGAAACACTGTGATGCGGCGTTGTGAAGTAATGGATGAGAATTTGGTGGAACAACTAGAGAAAGACATACATGACTGTGTGTTCCTTTCACTTCAGTTTGATGACTCGACAGATGTGATCGACACATCACAGTTATGCATTTTTATTAGAATCGTGTTTAAAGATATGACTGCCAAAGAAGAACTGCTTAAAATCGTAACTTTAAGAGGGAAAACTCGAGGTGAGGACATTTTTCACGCATTCAGTGAGTTTGTTAACGACACACAATTCCCACTTCACAAGCTTGTGAGCATAACAACTGACGGATCACCTGCTATGACTGGCCGCTCCAATGGATTCATTGCCCTGTGCAAAAGTGACAAAAGGTTTCCAAACTTCTTTAATTATCACTGCATAATTCACCAACACGCACTGTGTGGTAAAATGTTGAATATTAAAGAAATTATGGATATTTCCCATAAGATTGTGTGTTCTATTCGGGCGAGAAGTCTACAAAGGCGTCTCTTCCGGTCTCAGTTAGAAGAAAATAAAGCAGAACACACTGACCTTTTGTTGCACACTGATGTCAGGTGCCTAAGTAGAGGTAAATTCCTGCAGAGGTTTAGGGATCTCTTACCTGAAATTAAAGACTTTCTGAAGTTAAAAGAAACATATTACAAAGAGTTGGAAGACGAAGTGTGGCTGTTAGATTTAGCTTTTTTGACTGACACCACTGCTTTTCTAAATCAGCTAAACTTAGAGTTGCAAGGTAAAAACAAAACTATTGTTGAAATGATTACCTCAGTGAATGCTTTAAAAAAAAAACTAGAACTGGTATCCTCACAGCTGCAGCGACACCAACTGCGGAACTTCAAAAACATGATGTCAGAGCTGGAAAGTCAGGGGAAAGAATGCGACCAGTTTGACAGTGTTCGATACGTTGAACAGTTGCTGAATGTTATTACAGACTTCAACAGACGATTCCAAGACTTAGCAACACTAGAACCTGTAGCAACATTCATGTGTTTCCCATTTGGTGCAAAGTTTGACATTGATGATATTGTATCAAAAATGGCCTCATTGTTTAATATGGACATATCTGCAATCGAGAATGAAATTTTGACTCTGCGAGACGACGTTCAAATAAAATCTAGGTTTTCAGAAGGAAACTTTTGGCACCTACTTCTTGAAGAAAAGTATCCGAATGTCAGAAAAAGTGCCATGTACTTGACGGCATTTTTTGGATCAACCTACCTTTGTGAGTCAACGTTCTCACACATGAATATCATCAAATCAGAATACCGAGCCACTCTGACAGATGATCACCTTGATCCTTTTTTGAGGCTAGCAATCAGCAGTTACAATCCGGACTACACACGGCTTGCTGATGCCATGCAGTGCAAATCATCACATCAGTAAAGTAAGCTCTTCCTATTCTAGTATACCTAATTTCTAATTTTCTAATAAGTTTGGGGGTTAAAATTTAATGAAAAATATATCTGTGTGCATTTGGCAATATATTTTTATATTCACTTCATTTTATTCTCTCTCTCTCTCTCTCTCTCTCTCTCTCTCTCTCTGTATATATATATATATATATATATATACAGCATAACTGGGCTGGTGGATCGTATAGGGAGAACTTTGGAAAAAGTAGATCCCATCTCAGTAAAGTCTGGCCACCCCTGACATAGAGCATGTTTGGTACTAATGTACTAATTCCCCATGTGTAGAAAGGGTATGGTAAAAATTGCACGCTATTATTTCAGTTAATAAAAAAACACAAACCTTTCAAAGTGTCAGATGTTTCATATATAAATAAAAAAAAAAATATATATATATATATATATACACCGGGCGTCCCCAAAAAATGTATACACACTTTAACAGCTGATAGCTCAATTGATGTTTCTTTCTTTCCAAGTTAAACCCATTAGAATTAATAATGGCAGTCAGACTAAGCTTTGAACAAAGGAAATTCATTCTAAAATGCTACTGGAAGTGTGAAAACGCAGTTGAAGTGCAAAGACAGTTTAGGAGGGAGTTTCAAACAGATCCACCAACGCGACTTACCATCACTCGAATTAGAGATAAGTTTGAAGCCGATGGAACTGTTCAGAATGTCCACAAGAAGCGTTCCGGAAGACCACGGACATCGACAAGCCCCACAAAGCAAGAAAGAGTACTGGAAACGTATCACCAAAGTCCAAGAAAATCTGTGCGGCAAGCGAGTCGTGAGGTAGGAATTTCAGAATCGTCTGTCCAACGCATTTTGAAGCGCTGTCAATGGAAAAGTTACATTCCAAGATTAGTCCATGCTATTAATGAAGATGATCCGGACCGAAGAGTGGAGTATTGCGAGTGGTACTTGGCACGATGTGGATGTGGATTGGACGAAGGGGTTTCGTAGAATACCCTCCGCGTTCACCAGACCTCACACCACTAGACATTTTTTATGGGGATACTTAAAAGACAAAGTCTACGCTATAAAACCTGCAACAGTCGCTGAATTGAGAGCAGCCATTGAACGAGAATGCACACAAATACCAAACGAAATGTTTCGTGATGTTTGCGATTCCATTGCTTCGCGTTATCAGCAGTGCCTGGACCAGAACGGACGTCAGTTTGAAAACAGGCGTTGACAAAACAATTAAATAATGTCTGTAGATTCTATTACATTTTGAAAATGAAATGTATTTTAATAAACACTGCCTTTATAATTATTTATAGTGTGTATACATTTTTTTGGGACGCCCTGTATATATAAAACCTTTGGTTCGCTTCCGCCCGAATTGTTCATTCTGACGAAGGTCAAGCTTTTCACTCCACCTTAGACCTACAGTTTAACGTGGAATCCGAACCACGCCCCATCAGCAGCCCAGCGTCTTAACCACTAGGCCACCTAGGGTACCCATTTATCTACCAACCACTTTCTTTTTATTGTGTGGAAGGATGAACAGCTGGGTTTTGCTGCGCGTCGGCTGCCGTCGGGTCTCGAACCCGGGGCCGATGGATTCGTAGTCAGCGACGCTAACCACTACACCACCGAGGCGCATATATATATATATATATATATATATATATATATATATATAGGGTGCTTCATGCTTCAAAACAATTTACCACTTATATGGCGCTAATATGTCGATGCTTACCACCTATAGTTTGTGTTTGTTTTGTTTATGCAAGTATTTGTGTTTATTTGCTTTTTTTTAATAATAATGTCAGTTCTTTACTCATGGCGGGCATGTTGAAATCCATGTATGTGTATATATATATATAACTTATATATATATATATATATATATATATATATATATATACAGGGCGTCCCAAAAAATGTATACACACTTTAAATAATTATAAAGGCAGTGTTTATTAAAATACATTTCATTTCAAAATGTAATAGAATCTACAGACATTATTTAATTGTTTTGTCAACGCCTGTTTTCAAACTGACGTCCGTTCTGGTCCAGGCACTGCTGATAACGCGAAGCAATGGAATCGCAAACATCACGAAACATTTCGTTTGGTATTTGTGTGCATTCTCGTTCAATGGCTGCTCTCAATTCAGCGACTGTTGCATGTTTTATAGCGTAGACTTTGTCTTTTAAGTATCCCATAAAAAAAGTCTAGTGGTGTGAGGTCTGGTGAACGCGGAGGGTATTCTACGAAACCCCTTCGTCCAATCCACATCCACATCGTGCCAAGTACCACTCGCAATACTCCACTCTTCGGTCCGGATCATCTTCATTAATAGCATGGACTAATCTTGGAATGTAACTTTTCCATTGACAGCGCTTCAAAATGCGTTGGACAGACGATTCTGAAATTCCTACCTCACGACTCGCTTGCCGCACAGATTTTCTTGGACTTTGGTGATACGTTTCCAGTACTTTTTCTTGCTTTGTGGGGCTTGTCGATGTCCGTGGTCTTCCGGAACGCTTCTTGTGGACATTCTGAACAGTTCCATCGGCTTCAAACTTATCTCTAATTCGAGTGATGGTAAGTCGCGTTGGTGGATCTGTTTGAAACTCCCTCCTAAACTGTCTTTGCACTTCAACTGCGTTTCACACTTCCAGTAGCATTTTAGAATGAATTTCCTTTGTTCAAAGCTTAGTCTGACTGCCATTATTAATTCTAATGGGTTTAACTTGGAAAGAAAGAAACATCAATTGAGGTATCAGCTGTTAAAGTGTGTATACATTTTTTTGGGACGCCCTGTATATATATACACACAGTATATATCTTGTTTTGCCGTTGTGACGATTACACGTGTTTCGATCGAAGTCCAAATAAAAGCGGTATTACAGTAAATATCCTGCAGTTAGTCAGTTTTTAACGATGCCGATATTTTGAGTTAATTTATAGTACACTGTGGTATTTCTCTTTAAAAAGTAAAAATCGCGGCATATGTCAAAAAAGTAAATAAAAACGAAGCGAAATAATCTATACACATTTTTCCGAGTGTTTCTTTGTGAAGGAAATTAGCTGCCCATCGAAATTCCTAAAAATACCCCCAATTATCCCCCGCTGCCACAGTCGCGAGCACCAATCAGTGAGAAGTATACAGCATGCCACATCCCCCATCCCCCGAAGTAACGGAGAATACTTTCCCTCACTCAGCTTGAATCAACCCTCACCCAATACTTCCCATAATACCCTTTTTGAGTCAATTTTGTGCACCAGCAGCTACCCTCTATCAGTAACATGGAAATGGAAAATAAATTCCCGCAACTCTGTGGTATCTGCAACGATGCATCTAACAAAAGCGATGAGGTGCGATCTCTGCCAGTTGCTTTTTGATTTCAGATGCCTAGAATGGGAAAATGAAAAAATCTCCCTCATAACGAACGCAAAGCATCTTAATGGGATAAAAAAATTCTGCGAAAACTGTATGACCGAAATAACTTTTTTACGTATTTAAAGCAGAAAGAGACTGCGAGAAGAAAATAAAAGAGGAAAGTGTAACTAAAGAACAGAGGGAAAACAGAAGAAACGAAGAAAGGCGAAGTAGAAATAAATCAAATACCGTCACACAACGAGGTCAAAACCATACAGGCAAAAGAGAATATAAAGACAACAGATGGTAGTAAGGCAACGAAGGACATTAACACAAATAGGAAAAGACAAGAGTGCAATCAAGAAAACGGAGTGAAATTGCCCCCCAATAAGGAGCAAAAAACAAAGGCCCCGAGTAAATATGGGGAAAGAATTATATGCAGATATTATATAAAAGATAATTGCAGATATAAAAGAGGACTAAAATCGAAGACAGATGCAGGTTCTACCACCCCGGACATCTGCAAGACTTACACAAAATATAGAACCTGCAAATATGGGAAAAAATGCTACTATCAACATCTGACGAACCCAAAGGACAAAGGACAAAGTTTAAAGGACAATAGGTATAACAATAACAATAAGAATAACAATAGGAACACTAAAAACGAGCAAAAAAAATGTTCAACATCGCAGACACGATACGGCTGCTAAATGTCATACAACGCATGCAGGTGACACAACTGCAAACCCGCGAGCCAAACCGCTTCCGAGCAAGAAGCTACCCGAACAGGTAGGCGGAAACGGATCTCTCTCGGAGGACCATAGGGCAACGAAACAAGCGATACCGAAGAAAAACGAACTTGAAATGCACGAGGAGCAACGAAAAACAAAGAACATAAATATTGTCTTGGCTAATATTCAAGGAATAAGACCAAACCAATCACTCAACAAAGTTTCGTACCTGAAAGGATTTATGGACGAAACAAAGGCGGACATCGCATGCCTCACAGAAACTCATCTTAAGGATTGCCAAGGAAATTGTGAAAACTGCGAACATTGTATTGATAAGAAAGAGATAAATATAGACGGTTTCAATTTTCTAAGAGTGGATAGAACAGCGAGACCTAAAGGTGGCTGCGCTATATTATATATATATATATATATATATATATATATATATATATATATATATATATATATATATACATGGGTCATATGACATAAACGGTAATAAGTAAATCAAACAGCTTTGTGGAACTCCTAGCAGTGAAAATAGAAAAACTAAACGTGATACTGATAGTCATCTATAGACCTCCAAACTCTCCAACCGAAAAATTGTCGGATGCCATTGATGATAGCAGAAACCTAAAAAGGCCTAAACCCTCCATCCCCCAATATAATGCTCTGCGGAGACTTTAACTTCCCATTTATAAAATACAAAACGTGGATAGGAATATATATATATATATATATATATATATATATATATATGAAAACTATTTCACGAAAGTGACACGTGAAAAATATTTATGATGAATAAAACCACGAAGGAAAGGAAACACAGAATGGTGCTCAAGCGCTTTCGTCTAATGACATCCTCAGGAACACTGAAGTACATAAAGAGTTACAGCCTATATATAGGTTACAAAAAAAATACATATATATATATATATATATATATATATATATATATATATATATATACAAGAAACGGAGAAATAAAAATAAAAATTAAAAATTAAACATTAAA
This sequence comes from Bathynomus jamesi, assembly GCA_023014485.1. Taxonomy (NCBI): domain Eukaryota; kingdom Metazoa; phylum Arthropoda; class Malacostraca; order Isopoda; family Cirolanidae; genus Bathynomus; species Bathynomus jamesi. Next base: position 682,889 of record JAJOZX010000271.1, on the reverse strand, counting down.
GGATTGTGGGAGGAGCATACAAATTTGTAAGGAAAAACTACCGATTTTTAGCACAAGATCAAATGAATTGTTTCCAACCAATGTTATAGATAATAAAAAAAAATACAAATTTATTCTGGAAATCTGCCCGGGTTTTAGCACTCTATCCTTCTTGTTTAAGGTTCGATGTATATAAAAATAAATTGAAAAATAAAAGTTATTAGAGTAGCATACAAGTTTACCAAAGATTTGGCGTTCTACCCTTCTTATCTAAATCTGTTCTGAAGGAATTCAAAACAACAGGATCGAGTTGAAAAAGACCTTTGCTTATGTTGAAGTTATTTGTAAGTTGGATAATGGCCCTTAGGATCGCCAGTCCGGAATACATCGATGCCGAATTAGAAAAAATCAACGGTATTGGAAGTGATCTGTGTTATCCATCTGCGTTTATGGAATCTTGTCTCAACAATGCAAAACGAACTTTCTATCGTGTCAGTAATAACACTCGTACTTTGTCAAAAAATATTTTAGTACTTCCATTTTTCCGGGCTTTTTAGGCATTGCTAATGTACTTAAACTTTTGGATATTAATGTAGTATTTTCATATAACAATATTGTGAAAAATATCATAGTAAAAAATAGCACTACCAATAATTCAGGCATTATCTATAAAATTGGTTGTAAACAATGTGATTCCTTTTACATAGGTCAGACGGGAAAGGATTTGCACACACGTATAAAACAGCATCAATATTCCGTTAGAACAGGACAATCGTCCAGTGCCCTTTGTGTCCATTTGTCAGAGTTATCCCACCGTATTGATTGGAGTAATGCTTCAGTTTTATTTCACTCTAGCAACATTGTTAATGGAAATATTCTTGAGTCTGCCATTATCCAACTTACAAATAACTTCAACATAAGCAAAGGTCTTTTTCAACTCGATCCTGTTGTTTTGAATTCCTCCAGAACAGATTTAGATAAGAAAGGTAGAACGCTAAATCTTTGGTAAACTTGTATGCTGCTCTAATAACTTTTATTTTTCAATTTATTTTTATATACATCGAACCTTAAACAAGAAGGGCAGAGTGCTAAAACCCGGGCAGATTTCCAGTATAAATTTGTATATTTTTTTTTTTAAATTATCTATAACATTGGTTGGAAACAATTCATTTGATCTTGTGCTAAAAATCGGTAGTTTTTCCTTACAAATTTGTATGCTCCTCCCACAATCCTTTAATGTTTAATTTTTAATTTTTATTTTTATTTCTCCGTTTATTGTATATATATATATGTATTTTTTTTTTGTAACCTATATATAGGCTGTAACTCTTTATGTACTTCAGTGTTCCTGAGGATGTCATTAGACGAAAGCGCTTGAGCACCATTCTGTGTTTCCTTTCCTTCGTGGTTTTATTCATCATATATATATATATATATATATATATATATATATATATATATATATATATATCCAGGACAAGGGGGACACAAGAGAAGACCAAGAGCAAGCAAAAATGTTGATGGCTCTCACAAACGAGTTTATGCTGACACAGGAGATAACAGAAAATACCCGAAAAAATAACTGCCTAGCTCTGGTATTCAAAAAATAACACGAACTTGATTGCTGATATAAAAATAACCCCAACCTTTATCTCAGACCACAACTTAATTGAGATATCAACAAATATAGCAACAACATTAAAAGACAATATACATATTGAAGAAAGAAGCAAATTTGGGGCCTTTAACTTAAACTCCAAGAATATAAATTGGGAAGAAATCAGATCACACATGGCCCAAATAGAGTGGAGAACAGAGAATACAACAAATGAAGAAATTCTAACAAACTTGGAAGGAAAAACGCTCAGAATTTTAGAAAAATATGCTCCGAAATCACAGCCAAAAGGGAAGAGGAGCTGGCTAGAGATGCAAAAGAAAAGAATATTCCGCAAAAGAAAGTGAGTAGCGGCGAAGTTAGCCAACTGCGAAGATAACAATGCCAGGAAAGTAATAAAAGAAAAACTGGAGGGTATCGATAGGGAAATACAATCCCTGATTAAGGACATACAGAGAGGGAAGAGGAAAAGGCGGTAGAAGCAATAAAGGAAAATCCAAAATACTTCTATAGCTATGCGAAAAGGAAAACCAAAACACGCGCCCCTATCGGGTACTTAAGGAAAAGAAATAATGAACTAACCGACGATCTAAAAGAAATATCTGAAACATTGAGAGCCTAGTATGAATCAGTCTTCAGTATCGCCAAAAGTGACAAAGCGATACCTGACATAGATGCATTCTTTGAAGAGAAATTGCAACGAGAGTATATAACAGACTTTGATTTTTCCCCAGAAGATGTAGCGAGAGCTATAGGACAAATGAAACCACATTCAGTTGCAGATCCGGACAACTGGAACACATTATTGATTAAAAACTGTAAAAATGAAATAGCTACACCCTTATACTGGATATGGAGAAGATCCCTAGACACTGGGGAAATACCGAGCATCTTGAAAATAGCACACATTGTCCCTTATATAAAGGAGGGGATAGATCTCAAGCAAAGAACTATAGACCAGTGTCATTGACGTCCCACCTCACCAAAGTATTTGAAAGAATAGTTAGAGAGAAAATCTACGATTTCTTGGAGACACTGGAAAGATTCAACGAAAATCAGCATGGATTCCAATCAGGACGATCATACCTATTACAACTTATAGAGCACTATAACAATATCCTAGATGCACTTGACAACTACGATGTCATATACACGGATTTTGCTAAAGCCTTCGACAAATGTGATCATGGTATCCGTATAATAACACATAAAATGAAATAGAGTATATGGGAATAACAGGCAAAGTGGGAAAATGGATCTACAACTTCCTCAGAGAACGTCTACAGGTCGTCAAGATTCAAAGTATATCATCATCAGAATCGGAAGTACGCAGTTAATACCACAAGGACAAGGTACAGTACTGGCTCCACCCCTGTTCATTATCATGCTAACAGACATAGACAGCGGAGTAAACACCAACAGTATAGTAACATCCTTTGCGGACGATACAAAGATCAGCAGAAAAATCAGCGATGCAAATGAAGTGCAGGCCTTTCAGAGGGATACGAACAAAATATACAAATGGTCAGAAGACAACAACATGACATCTAACACCGAGAAATTTCAGCTCTTGAGATATGGTAGAAATAAGGAACTTAAACAGACTGCATATTATGCTCCAGATAGACAGGAAATTCAGAGAAGTACGAAAGCGATCGATTTGGGGGTAATAATGACCGATGATGCGAAATTCGAAACACAAAATCAGATAGTGATAAATAAAGCAAAAAGAGTCACGGGACAGGTACTAAGAATGTTCAAAAGAAGGGACAGAACAGTAATGATTCCCCTGCTGAGAACACTGATTATATCAAAACTTGAATACTGCTCAGTCTTGACGTCCCCATATAAAAAGGAAGAAACTAATAGACTAGAAGAAACGCAGAGACATTTCGCAGCAAAGATTGATGGCTGAAAGAGCTCAACTACTGGGAAAGACTAAGTAAACTAAGTAAACTCCCTGTAAAGAAGAAGAAAGAGGTACACCATAATCTACATATGGAAAATGATCGAAAAATTAGTACCAAACTTCAAACTAAACCAAATTACCATTCAAACAACACTGGAAAATAGGAAAGGCAGAATGTGTAGTGTTCCCACATTAAAGGCCTGACAAGGGACCTCCTCAATACTGAAGGAAAATAGCTTGGTTGTCAGGGGTCCAAGACTTCGTAACCAGCTTCCAAAGGACCTCAGAAGCATTACAGGGGTCAAAGTTGAAGTCTTCAAGAGAAGACTAGATGCCTAGCTTATGACGGTACCAGATGAGCAGGGTGTACCTGGCTATGTACGATGGAGAGCGCGAGAGAGCAACTCGCTCCTCCACCAAGCCAGGACTAGGGGCGGGACCACCAGCTTGACCTTCGTGTGAAGAGAGACCCACACACGGAACATCAACGCGGTTAACGAGGTGTGTATAAATATATATATATATATATATGGGATGAATTTCACAATTAAACACGTGAAATGAATGAATGCTGCAAATCCACAAGGAAAAAGAAAAACGATTCCAAGGCCTTTCATGTATTCAGAGCTACACCTCGTCATTCCCTGACGAGGTGTAGCTCTGAATACACGAAAGGCCTTGGAATCGTTCTTCTTTTTCCTTGTGGATTTGCAGCATATATATATATATATATATATATATATATATATATATATATATATATATATATATATTGTAAATATATTAGTTATTCATAGAAGTTCAATTTTCTTTAATTTCGACTCGATCATTTCAGGAGTAACTAAAGCTAAATGAATCTCGCACAGACTTCGCCGTTATGTTAATTAACTGCAAAAATTTTCAATAAATGAATGAATGAATAATTTTTTATTTATAAAATAAATACAATTCTACAATTTTTTTGTTACAATAATTTCAACATAAAATAAATAATTGAGAAACAACTATTTATTTTATTTCATGTTATGAAGCACACTGTGGTGTGTGCGTGTGTGTGTGGGTGTGTGTGGGCGTGTGTGGGTGTCGCAAGATAGCCATTAATATTTACATTTTTTATCTCAATACCTTAATACTTAAATTAATCTGCTTTTCACTTAAGAATTCGCCCTTCGTTACGCTAAAAATCCTCAATTTCATTGTAATGATTGACATGCGATCACATTGAGCTCACTATAATAATAATAATAATAATAATAATAATAATAATAATTCAAATTTAAATAACATAACATTATGGAAAACTGATACGTGTGGGTAGTTGGGAGGTAACGAAAATGGTCCACTGAGTAGGTAGGTAGTTAATCTAATAATCATTAAATTCCTTTTATGTCAATAAATGGGTGCATGAAACCAATTGGTTGCTCACCAGAGTTATTCTCCACATTAGTATTTATATACTGTGTGATGGAGCGTGCTCGGTAATACACATACATTACCGATCAACCAACTGAAAAAACCAAGAGGACGCTGGTGGAAAAAGCCCCGCGAAAAAGGAGAGGAGAACAAAAAGAGCCAACGAGAGAACAAGACGGAATGGGGGGAAGGAAGAGGCTAGACAACGGAAAAAGATCCCCACCAGCAAGTACGCTCTCAACAATTGAGAAAAGAGAAGGACTGTCTAATAACACTCGGTAAGTGATCAGTTGTGTTTTTAGCCCAGTTAATTAAGGGACATAAATTAAGCTGGGTCAGACAAATTAGGCCTACATTGTGGTCTAAGACCTAGCATCAACTCATAGCTTAACAAAGGTGAAGTAAATTACCTAACCTAATTTGGTGAGGAATCCTACTGTGGACTTCAATTTACTCTGCCTGCTCTGGACCATTTCCGAAATCTCTAGGTTGACCCCTACAAGGCTAGGCTTAATCTACTCTATAGTTAGACTGGAGATATTAGGGGTGGGTTAATTGGGGACCAATTCATACAGAACATTTTTCACAATCGTGGCCCGTGTGGGGGGAATTTACATACTTTAGGCTTAACTTTACTTAACAAAAATTGCAAAATTAGGCTAAATGGTCTAGCCTAAACCTAACCTAATCAAGCCTAAAGTAACAAACTTGCCTAATTAGGTCTACAACCTAGGGCCTAACTAGGAAACATTTACATTTAAGGAGTTCCATCCTCTTATAAGCTTAGAACTGAGTGGCACATAAGTACTTGGGGCCGCAGTGGCGGATAGCCCTATAGGCTGCACAGGCTGAAGCCTAAGGCCCAGATGTCTTAGGGGCCCGCCAAAAATATGTGTATAAGTAAAAAAAAACAATCAAACAAAAGTATTTATTTCGGAAAATGAGATACATAAAAATTGAAATACATATATAATAACAGAAATATTTAACATTGTAATTTGCGACATTTTTTGCCTGCGAATTCATTAATAATATCCTGACAGTCAATTTTATGCAAATGCTCCCACTCGATGTGCATCAATTATGATATTTGTAGCCTAGCCACAAGTCACAGCGCTGTAAACACGTTCAACCACGTTCACACTTGTTTTGTGCGCTGTTATGCATTACTCCCTCAATGAAAATTAAATTTTTATAGTATATGAATAAAAGGGCCCGATCATACATACTAAGCCTAAGGCCCAGAAAATGTTAATCCGCCCCTGCTTGGGGGAGATTTAACTAAATTTAAAAGTTGACTGTTTTGTCTGATTACTCAATTTATTTGATCTCTCATCTCTTAAAATTTCTTCTTGCCCTATATTTCATTACGATCCCCAGTTAAACAATTTTGACTTAAACATGGACAGTGAGGAATTGAAACAATTAAAAAAGAAAAAGAAGGGAAAGTTGGGCGCTGTTACTAAGGCCATCAACGCTTTTAACAATATTACACAACCAGGCAAGGAAGATTTAGAGTATGTAATTCTTAAATTGGGTAGCTTTCAGAAGGATATAATAGCCATTGATGAGAGTATTTCAAAGTTAATTGAACCTGAAATGGCTGATGAACAACTTATAGACCTTTACTCTGATAATGAGCATCAGGTAATCTCAACTGAACAGCACATAAGGAGATTACAGTCTCGTTTGACCGACTTAACATCAAATAAACCTATTTCTGATTTTAATCAAAGTAGAGCTAACCTTCAACAAAATTTAAGTGACATGCCAAATCCCGAGTCACAAGAATTTAGGGCTAAGTTACCCACTTTGCTAGTACCAACATTTGATGGGGACATGGTACAATTCCCATCTTTCATTGAAAAATTTGAGAGTTCAATAGGTAATAAACCTTATATTCCAACTGTTGATAAGTTTAGCTACTTAACTAGTTTTCTTAAAGGTCCAACCTATAACATGATAGCCTATTTACCAGCTGTGGGTGATTCATATGAAATAGCTATTGATTTCTTGAAACGTAATTACATTAATAAAGATGAGATTATATTTGAATTAGCTCAACAAATTATTGATTTTGCACCCGAAAAAGATAACCATAGTGATATGGAAAAATTTTATTTAAAATTAGAAGCTATTATGGGACAACTGGTTAACAATGAGATAGATGTTAAAGCTTCATCTTGGATTATACAAAGCGCAGTTCTTAGGTGCCTTCCTTTGAGTTAAAGATGTTTTAGTTCAAAAGACGGGAGAAAATTATCCTAATCTTGAAAACATCAGAAAACACTTTCCAACTATCCTAACTAATTTCAAATTGAGAAATAGTTCAACACAAAATAAGACCCAGACTATGGGTAAACCAAAGACTGTCCCCAGAGACCAACTAGTTACAGCCAAACAGACAAAACTTGACACTGTAGAATCAAATGTGACCAACTGTAACACACGAACACCTACATTACAGAACTTTAATGTAACTGCTGCCTCAACTTACACACCACATTGTAAATTTTGTGCAAGTGATGGACACAGTAGTACTGGGTGTGGCAAATATAAACACTTTAACTCAAGATCTAGAAGATGTGAACAGTTGAACCTAAGTAAAAAGTGTACTGGCCAGGGACATTATAAGAAAGACTGTAAATCTAGGTTAAGATTCAGTTGTAAGTTTTGTAAAAGTTCACGACATGTCTCATCAATGTGTGATTCACTGAAATGTCCAAACAACAATACTCAAACTCAAAAGATACCTCCTCCAAACAAAGATAATTAATCAAGAAAATGCCACTTTCATGGGTCATTCTCTTTGTTCAAACAACTTAACAAAAAACACTGAGATTCTTTTACCAACTATTACTTTGGACTTAGTGAATGGTGAAGGTAGCACCACTCCAGTGAGATGTCTTATAGACTCTTGTTCTCAACAAACATTTGTTTCGCAAAACTTAGTTAATAAATTGGGTTTGACACCAAACTCGAATGAACAAGAATTCAATATCACATCCTTTGTTAAGGATAACTCAAACAAAATTAGCTATAAGACAATTGACCTGGAATTACATGTAGAAAATGAATTAGAAAAAATTAAAACAGTCATTATTCCAAAAGTAGGACAAAACAAACTGGTTGTACCCAAACTAGAACAAACCATCAATCATTTGAGGAAACAGTACAATATAGCTGATAGACATATCACAAACAACACAGTAGCTAACACTGAAATGTTAATGGGGCAGATTATATTCATCTTACTCATAAGGGCATAGTGAAGATAGGTAATGGAATAGCTTATCAGACACCATCAGGGATAGCCCCTTTGGGTGACCTATCCAGATACAACCTAGACCTAAACCAAAATAGTTTATGACTAACAAATAATATGTGCCTCAACTCAGTCCTACATAACACCTGTAAGAATAGCAACACTTTGAATAATATTATAACAACTGAGAACATTAATTCATCACTATCAAATGAAACTCTGGATGAGGCAATTCAAACTTTATGGTTGCTAGAATCTGTGGGTATACATGACACAAATCAAACTTCAGAAGATCAGTTAATGGTAGAAAGATTTGAAGACACCATTCAGTGCAAAGACAATAGTTATTTTGTTGAGTTACCTTGGAAAATAAATTGTCCAACTTTAAGAGATAATCTCAAAGTAGCTAAAGGACATTTATATAAAGTAATGAAAAAGCTCAAACAAGATAATAGAATTCAAATGTACAGTGATGTCTTCAAAGAACAGCTACAGAAAGGTTTCATTGAAGAAGTAACAAATAACCCTTTTAAAAAAGATGGTTGTCATTATTTAACCCACAGGGGGTTTATCGACAAGATGCCCCAACAACAAAACTCAGAGTAGTATATAACTGTAGCCTCAAAGACAGTGATAAACACAGTTTGATTGATTGCCTGATTGAGGGTCCTAATCTCATTTCTGACATTGTGAAGATCTTACTCAGGTTCAGATTAGATAAATATGCCTTACAAAGTGACTTAGATTCTTATGGTTCAGGGATCCATTTGATTTGAATAAAGGGTTCATAACCTATAGATTCAATGTTGTGTTGTTTGGAACCAATTGCTCACCTAGCCTATTAGCATTGACAATTAGACATCATTTAAACCAGTTTAATAACTCCTTAATGCTAAACTTCCTCAAGGAACATTTTTATGTAGAAATCTAATAGGCTCAACATCAACAAAATCTGAATTACCTGAGGTCTATGAACACTCTCAAAACATTATGCAACAAGGTAACTTTGAACTAAGAGAGTGGATTTCAAATGATGAGGATTTAAACAAAAAGATTTTAAAGGAGAATAATGGTCTTACTGAACCATCAGACAGAGTTAAAACTTTAGGTATGAACTGGTATTTGGATGCAACTTCTAACAATCATGTTTCAATCTGCACTAAAGGTTTTAAACTTGATGAGCAAGCTAACACTAAAAGACAAATATTATCAGAGGCTTCAAAGATTTTTGATCCCATGGGTCTATTCCTGCCTTCAACAATAAAATCAAAGATTCTCTCCCAAGAAGTTTGGAGGACAAATGTTGGGTGGGATGAGCCATAACAACTGAAGATCAAAAATCTTGGAAGAACTTAGCTGCTGATTTAACAAAAGTGCAGAACATTAAAATACAAAGGTGCTGTGGGTTTAGGGATAAATCCCAGAGACTTCATGTGTTTGCTGATGCAAGCACACAGGCTTATGGGTGCTGTACGTATCTTGTAAGTCCTACAGAAAGTCATCTAATTTATGCAAAAGGGAAAGTTGCACCTCTCAAATCTACCCGAACCATACCTCAATTGGAACTATTGGCTGCTGCGTTAGCCATTAAAACCATTTCATTACTTAAGGATGCTTACCATGATGTGAACATAACTGATACCCACATCTGGCTCGACAGTCAGATTTGTCTTGCCTGGATACGGAATGATAGCATTAATAGTAAGAACATCTTTGTAAGAAATAGGCTAAAGGAAATAGCTGAAGCTAATGAAAGCCTACAAGTCAACTTTCACTATGTTCCAACTAAACAAAATCCAGCAGACTTTCTGACCAGAGGTTTATCCTACAAGTTGTTGAAGTCAAACAAAACTTGGTTCATGGGACCCAAGTGGCTCTGTGATACAGACCAATGGCCTGTGTAACAATTTAACTTGACATTAAATTTAATCTTTTCAAATGAAAAGGTTGAACCAATCACTAATTATGAACATTATTCTGATTTCAACAAACTTGTCAGGGTCACAGTCTACTGTTTAAGGTTTGCTCACAACTGTTTAACTACAATTAACAAACAGCTAAATAAGAACAATCACAATTATACAAAAGTTGCAACCAAGTACTGGATAGGGCATGCACAACAAAAGGAGTACAATACAGAGTTAGAATTCTTGACTAATGGGAAACAAACAAAAGAGCCTGTACCATCAGTAGTTGTGGATCTAAACTTGTTCAGAGATGAGGAAGGTCTTCTAAGGTGTAAAGGGAGATTAGACAAATCAAAACTGTCTTACAAAAGCAAACATCCAATCCTTTTACCAAGATTTAGCTATCTGACAACATTAATCATCAGACAAACACACAATGATGTACATCATATGGGGGTACCACAGACACTAACTGCATTAAGAAAAACTTATTGGATACCCAAGGGAAGGATCACTGTTAAAACAGTTCTGAATGAGTGTGTCACATGTAGGCGTATTCATGCTATGCCCTATAGGAAACCAAATCCTCCTGCTTTGCCAGAGGAGAGATTACTTTCAACAGGCCCTTTGAGACTGTAGGCATTGACTATACAGGAGCATTGACTGTAGGGATGGTTGACACTGAACAAAAAATGTACATTGTACTGTTTACATGTGCTGCCTCACGAGCTGTTTATCTGGATGTTGTGGAGGATCTTACAGTAGAATCTTTTGTTGCTGTCTTTAAGAGATTCTGTGCACGACACTCAGTACCCAAGACAGTTTGGACTGACAATGCTACATATTTCAAGGCTGGTGAATAGGTCATTAATGACTTGTTAAGCAATAAAGTCACACAATTATATATACAAAATTCAAACATAAAGTGGCAGTATATTCCAGTTGCCTTTCCTTGTTATGGTTCTATCTGGGAGAGGAATATACAAACAGTAAAGAATTGCTTGAAAAAAGCAATTGGTAAAAAACAGATACACTTGTTTGAGTTGCTCACTCTCCTGGCTGAGATTGAGAACATCATCAACAATTAGGCTGACCATATTTCCTTGAGACAAAAACGGGACATTGGGATGGCAAAAAAGGGACGGGGGTTATGTAATATTCTGTATTCATGAAAAAGTAAGTACATAAACCGGGACAAAATTGACATTTTTATTAAAACGACGGGACGGCCAGGAAATATAAAACAAACGGTACTGTCCCGTTCAAAACGGTACGTATGGTCAGCCTATCAACAATAGACCACTCACTTATGTGAGTGACAATGACCCGGAACCATTAACTCCAAATCATTTGATTCGGGGAGAACAAGTTAGTCTCCTGCCGGACTACAATATAGACTCTTCAGAAGACCCAAACTGGACGCAACGACATGATGAACTCCAGACTAAGTTACAACACTTAACTAGAGTTAAAGCTCATTTCATTAAACAGTGGAAAACTGAGTACTTGATGGGTCTAAGGGAGAGGCATAAACAAATGTCTAAGAAGGATTGGTCTGACACAATTAAGGTAGGGAACCTTTTTCTCATATATGACAGTACTACAAGACAATACTGGCCTCTGGCTAAGTTTTAGAACTCAGACAAGGGGCAGACGGGGTAACAAGAGTGGTCAAATTAAGGACTTCAACGGGTGACACAACAAGAGACATTTCTCTTTTGTACCCCCTAGAGTCTGGACCCAAAACAATGGACTTTGGAGAGCCCTCTCCACCGACAGTAACAACTGGAGACACTGAACTTCCATTAACTATCTCCTTGACAGTAGGAGCGGTAACGCATCCTACTACAACATTGACAGACACAAGACCTCAGCGACAAACAGCGTTAAAGGCGCGACTCGTTTTACAACAAAAAATAGATGCTGGGGAATTGTAATTTTATCTTCTAACTTTCACTTTTCCTTTTCGTATGGTAAAGACCATGAACAGTTTCATCCTATGGATGTATATTTTCTCTTCTAATTAAATGCTACATCTTCTCCATGAGAAGGTGAGGATAGTCACTGTTAATGAGATTAACAGGCATTTACAGTCAAATAGTTAGCTAGTCTACACTCAGACATAAAAATTGGTGACAATGACACCAAGATTTTTATCTCCCGGGGCCCCCAGTATATGGAAAACTGACACGTGTGGGTAGTTGGGAGGTAATGAAAATGGTCCACTGAGTAGGTAGGTAGTTAATCTAACAATTATTAAATTCCTTTTATGTCAATAACTGGGTGGATGAAACCAATTGGTTGCTCACCAGAGTTATTCTCCACATTAGTATTTATATACTGTGTGATGGAGCGTGCTCGGTAATACACATACATTACCGATCAACCAACTGAAAAAACCAAGAGGACGCTGGTGGAAAAAGCCCCGCGAAAAAGGAGAGGAGAACAAAAAGAGCCAACGAGAGAACAAGACGGAATGGGGGGAAGGAAGAGGCTAGACAACGGAAAAAGGTCCCCACCAGCAAGTACGCTCTCAACAATTGAGAAAAGAGAAGAAGGACTGTCTAATAACACTCGGTAAGTGATCAGTTGTGTTTTTAGCCCAGTTAATTAAGGGACATAAATTAAGCTGGGTCAGACAAATTAGGCCTACATTGTGGTCTAAGAACTAGCATCAACTCATAGCTTAACAAAGGTGAAGGTAAATTACCCTAACCTAATTTGGTGAGGATCCTACTGTGGACCTCAATTTACTCTGCCCGCTCTGGACCATTTCCGAAATCTCTAGGCTGACCCCTACAAGGCTAGGCTTAATCTACTCTATAGTTAGACTGGAGATATTAGGGGTGGGTTAATTGGGAACCAATCCATACAGAGTATTTTTCACAACATGATACAACACTTAGCTATAATATATTAGTATGTCTGAAATTGGAATCTCTCCTAAAGATGTTCTTTCTGCCCTATCTGGGCTCAACTCCAGGAAGGCGTATGGTCCTGCTGGTATTCCTTCTGTTGGTCTCAAGAACTGTACTTCTGTGCCTTAGCAAACTCTTCGTCTTTGGGTTTCGTCTGGTACTTTTCCTTCCTGCTGGAAGTTCGATTTCTTTCAGCTTGTCCCAAAGAAGGGTGACCACTCCAACTATCATCCAATTGCTTTGATTTCTTACCTTTCTGAAGATTTTGGACTCATCCTTAATAGGAAGATTCTTAAACACCTCTCTTCTCACAATCTTTTTTCAGATCATCAGTAGGGTTCAGCAAGGGATGCTCGACTGGCGATCTTCTTGCATATCTCTCTGACTCTTGGTCATCCTCATTTGGGGATTTCGGTGAAACTTTTGCTATTGCGCTAGACATATCTAAAGCTGTTGATAGAGTCTGGCACAAATCTTTAATTTCCAAACTGTCCTTCTTCGGTTTCTAAACTTCTATCTGTGTCTTCATCTCTGATTTCTATTCTGGCCGATCTATAGCTGCGGTTGTAGATGGCCACTGTTCTTCTCCTAAAGCTATTAACAGTGGTGTTCCTCAGGGTTCTGTCCTGTCACCCACTCTTTTCCTTTTATTTATCAATGATCACCCTTCACTTCTTCACCCGCTTCGCAAAGTGTTCCTCTCAACAGTCTCTCCATGCTTCGTATAGGATGACTATGGTACACCTGACCCCTGATCTTTCTGCCATCTCAGATTGGGGCAGAGAAAACCTTGTGTCTTTCAGTGCCTCAAAAACTCAGTTCCTCCATCTGTCTACTCGTCACAGTCTTCCACACGACTATCCCTTACCTTCAACAATACACAACTCAATCCTTCCTCTTCTCTTAACATTCTTGGCGTTTCCTTTTCTCGTGATCTTTCCTGAAAAGATCACATATACACTCTTTTCAAAACAGCTTCTAAGAAGTTAGGTGTACTGTACCGCAGTTTCTTCACCCTCGCAAAGTTGCTCTCTCTGTACAGGGGTCTTGTCCGCCCCTGTATGGAGTACGCTCCTCATGTACTCCATACTTGACCGAGTGGAGTCAAAGGGTTTTTGTCTCATCAATTTCCCGCCTCTTACTGACTGTCTTCAATCTCTCTCTCTTCGCCGCAATGTTGCCTCACTCTCTCTTTACTATCGCTATTATAACGGACACTGCTCTTCTGAACTCTCTAACTGCATGCCTCCTCCTTTAAGGAGAACACGCAGTACCAGACTTTCGACACATCTTTGAAAAAACTATATAGGGCTATGGGTTGATTGCCTGTGCCCTCATCCGTTGGAAATTTCCAGCAGATTTCAGTGGAGGGTTACCGACAAAAGCCCTATGCTTTTTCGTTAGAGAGTTATAAATATGTAGGTCTTTAAAGGACCTTTTATATTTAAGTGATTACGGTAATTCTAGCATCGGGAGTTGGGAAAGCCTTATGTTAATGAAAACTGAAATTGCTCACCTTATTTTTGCTGGGTCTTTGTTTGTTTCGATGTAGGGCGCGTGATCATTTTCGGTGTAGGGCCGCCACGATGGGGTTACGCGGCGAATTTACTTAAGGTAATTAATATAGGCAGTCACTATATAAACCCCTGAAGGAATAGGCCTATCCTTTTATAGTCTTAGGTTTTATATTATAAGGAATTCACTCAGACTGGGGGACAAAGACATCCTCCCAGTTTAAAGCTTCGCTGTAACATAAACAGCCCTGAGAGCCGTTCCTTGGTTCTGGTGTATTATTTGCCGAACTAGCATATTTTGTTTGGTCTACCTTTTGGTAGACTAAACAATAAATTGGGTTTTCTTGTTGCTATGTGGGCTGATTCATACATACAGGTTCTTTGTACGTATGGCAATTCAATTATTTCATTCCCAATAGGCTATGTCGCCAATCCCGAGGCAATTTTGTATAGATATTTAATTCAATTAATTAATAATTTATATTTAATTATGAAATAAATGTACCACATATGATACCATGTTGTGAGTGCGTATAGTTTTTCCATATACTGGGGGGGGCCGGAGAAAAATTTGTATGTTATAGATCAAAATTTTTTGATAAACTGTGTTTAAACCATGTGAAATGGATTGAAAAGAAAAGTAGAAATTTAGGAGAGAGAGGTTACTCAAGACCTATTAAATATTAAAGTTCAAGAGGCCAACTTCTCAAGTTTAGTTAAAGTTATGTCAATCAGTTTGACTCCCTTTAGGTATAGGAAATTTATGGGATTAAAGTAAAGTTATTAAGCATTTTAACTTTGCTCAGTTTGTGTAAGTTTTATAAGTCACCAGTCTTAATTTTTTCTTGTAAAAGTTTTCTGGCTTTCAAAGCAGTCTTTCTTTGAGGCCTGTCTGGTTTAGTCTGAGTTACATCAGGCACATTGAGAGATTCCTCCCCAATAGTATCCTGATCCATCCTTTGGGGTAATGGTTCTAATTTAGCCCCACACTCCAAAGGATATAGTAATGTGATATCTCTGGTGGTTCACCAGTTGCTGTTTTCAGTTTTACAACCCTGGTAACTTCGTCTTCACCAGTTTTGAGTTCCAAGACTTTTCCCATTGACCAATGTTGTCTTGGTGTCTTGTCATGTATCAACACAATGTCCCCAATTTTGACTGAATCATTCCAACTTTGTTTTGTTAATTGTTTATGTCTTTCTCTAAGACTTGTTAAGTATTCTTCTCTCCATTTTGTTATAAATTGAGTCTTGATTTGTGTCAAATGTTGGTATTTTGTGTTGAGTTCTTTGTGTCCTATTTCCCAATCTGGATCCTCTGTACTGTTATGTTCAGATTCTGGTAACATGTTTACTGTTTCTCCCTTAATTAGGTGGTTTGGTGTGAGAGGTTCTGGCTCATTAATACCATCTCCCACATAAGTTAATGGTCTGTTGTTGACAACATTTTCAATTTCTGACAGAATAGTCATGAGTTCAAAAAGTTGTAGATGTTTTGTCCCAATAGTCTTTTTAAGGCAGTTCTTTACAGTTTGTATGTTTCTTTCCCAAATTGAACCATACCATGGTGTATTAACAGGAATGTACTTCCAGGTTATGTTGTGTTTGGTTAAATGAGTTTGTACTGTTTCACTGTCACAAATCTGATGAATAATTCTTTCACCAGATTTGAAGTATGTGGCATTGTCTGACCATATAGTTTTGGGTACAGAATTGTGTGCACAAAATCGTCTGAAAGCAGCAATAAAAGCTTCTGCTGTCAGATCTTCTACTATGTCTAGACATATGGCACGTGTGGCAGCACAGGTGAAGAGTACAATGTACACTTTGTATTCCTTTGAATCCATTTTGTCTCCAAAACTCACATTTACCGCTCCAGTGTAGTCAATACCCGTGGTTTCAAATGGCCGAGTAAATGTTACTCGTTCCACAGGTAGGTCTGGAGGGCTTGGGGTCTTAAAGGGTCGTGAATGGATACGTTTACAAGGAATGCATGTGTTTAAAATTTTCTTTGTTTCAGTTCTACCCTTTGGTAGCCAGTAAGTTTTTCTCAGCTCTGTCAGGGTTTGTGGGACTCCCATGTGGTGTATTTTGTTGTGGGTATCCCTGATGATGAGTTTTGTGAAGTGATTTCTCCTTGGAAGAAGAATTGGGTGCTTAGAGTTGTAAGTCAAAGTTGACTTGTTAAGCCTTCCTTTACACCTTATCAGACCCTCTGTATCCAGGTACAGATTTAGATCCATGACAAGTGAAGGAATACCTTTGTTTAATGTGCTACTGGACCTAAGATACTTCAACTCCTTGTCAAATTCTGAAGCTTGTATCTGTTTGAGCCAGTATTTTGTTGCAGTTTCTGTTAAGTTAGAAAAGGCTTTCTGAGGACAGTGTTTGAGAAGGTAGCTATTGACAAACTTGCAGCAATAGACTGTAATTCTCAAGAGTTTGTTAGGTCTGAATAAAGGTGATAGTCAAATATAGGTTTGTCCTCAGTGATCTTTTCAGTTGTTGTAGAGTTGAGTGTGAGGTTAACTACTTTGGCTGGCCAAAGATCCTCACATGTTAGCCATTCGGGCCCTTCATACCAGATTTTATTTGTTTTCAACAGCTTGTAAGAGAGCCCTCTTGTCAAAAAGTCTGCAGGATTCTCTTTTGTTTTTATGTACCTAAATTTGATACCAAGGTTTGTGTTTGCAGTTTTGATTTCTGTTAGTCTGTTTTTCACAAATATTTTGCAAGAAGTTGTATCTGTGTTGGTCACCCATGTTAGACAAATTTGACTGTCTGTCCTTAAGTAAATGTTTGTTATGTCAACTTCTTTATACACTTGTGAAAGAAAGTTTGCTGTTTTAACTCCCAATGAGACAGCTAATAATTCAAGTTGTGGTACAGTTTTCTTTTGGTTTAAGGGTGCCACTTTTGCCTTTGAATAAACCAAGTTACTTTCATTTTCACTTGTTAAATAGGCACAACACCCATAAGCTTGTGTGCTGGCATCTGTAAAAATGTGTAGTGTTTGCGATTTCAATCTGTAGCCAGCACATCTTGGTACGTAGATGTCTTGAACTTTGTTCAAGTCTGTGGCTAATTTTTTCCAATGAAGTTGGTCTTCCACTGAAAGTGGTTCATCCCAATCAATTTTCTTTTTCCATAAGTCTTGCAAAAGGGTTTTGGATCTTATGGTTGCTGGTAAATATAATCCAATGGGGTCGAAAATTTTGGATGATTCTGAAAGCACTTGTCTTTTTGTATCGGCATTTGGATTTAAGTTATAACTCTTTGTGCAAAGAGTGTCATCGTGTTCGGAATTCTGTTTTAAAAACCAAAGCATTCCAAGTGTTTTCGTGTAATTGTTTGGTTCAATGTTCCCATTGTTGTCTTTTGTTATTTGTTCATTTAATTTAGGAGAATTAGAAAGAGTTTGTACTGTATTCAAACCTCCTACCACTTCAGACTAGTCAATACCCGTAGTTTTAGTGGAGTAAATTTACTCCTCCACAGGTAGATCTGGAGGGCTTGGGGCTTTGAATCCTGTACTGTTTTTGTGTTGTTTGGCCTATGGCCAAGGGAGGCCACAAGACCCTTTTTGTTTGGTCTCTGGCCAAAGGAGGCCACAAGACCCTTGTTGTTTGGTCTCTGGCCAAGGGAGGCCACAAGACCAATGTTGTTTGGTCTCTGGCCAAGGGAGGCCACAAGACCAATGTTGTTTGGTCTCTGGCCAAGGGAGGCCACAAGACCCTTGATGAATATGTTGGGCTATGGCCAAGTGAGACCATCAGCCTTGATGAATTGTTGGGCTATGGCCAAGGTAGGCCATCACCCTTGATGAATTTGTTGGGCTATGGCCAAGGTAGGCCAAGCCCTTTGATGATTTGTTGGGCTATGGCCAAGGTAGGCCATCAGCCCTTTGATGAATTTGTTGGGCTATGGCCAAGGTAGGCCAAGCCCTTTGATGATTTGTTGGGCTATGGCCAAGGGTAGGCCATCAGCCCTTTGATGAATTTGTTGGGCTATGGCCAAGGTAGGCCATCACCTTTGATGAATTTGTTGGGCTATGGCCAAGGTAGGCCAAGCCCTTTGATGAATTTGTTGGGCTATGGCCAAGGTAGGCCAAGCCCTTTGATGAATTTGTTGGGCTATGGCCAAGGGTAGGCCATCAGCCCTTTGATGAATTTGTTGGGCTATGGCCAAGGTAGGCCAAGGCCCTTTGATGATTTGTTGGGCTATGGCCAAGGGTAGGCCATCAGCCCTTTGATGAATTTGTTGGGCTATGGCCAAGGGTAGGCCATCACCCTTTGATGAATTTGTTGGGCTATGGCCAAGGTAGGCCAAGCCCTTTGATGAATTTGTTGGGCTATGGCCAAGGGTAGGCCATCAGCCCTTTGATGAATTTGTTGGGCTATGGCCAAGGGTAGGCCATCAACCCTTTGATGAATTTGTTGGGCTATGGCCAAGGTAGGCCATCAGCCCTTTGATGAATTTGTTGGGCTATGGCCAAGGGTAGGCCATCAGCCCTTTGATGAATTTGTTGGGCTATGGCCAAGGTAGGCCAAGCCCTTTGATGAATTTGTTGGGCTATGGCCAAGGGTAGGCCATCAGCCCTTTGATGAATTTGTTGGGCTATGGCCAAGGTAGGCCATCAGCCCTTTGATGAATTTGTTGGGCTATGGCCAAGGGTAGGCCATCAGCCCTTTGATGAATTTGTTGGGCTATGGCCAAGGTAGGCCATCAGCCCTTTGATGAATTTGTTGGGCTATGGCCAAGGGTAGGCCATCAGCCCTTTGATGAATTTGTTGGGCTATGGCCAAGGGTAGGCCATCAGCCCTTTGATGAATTTGTTGGGCTATGGCCAAAGGCCATCAGCCCTTTGATGAATTTGTTGGGCTATGGCCAAGGGTAGGCCATCAACCCTTTGATGAATTTGTTGGGCTATGGCCAAGGGTAGGCCATCAGCCCTTTGATGAATTTGTTGGGCTATGGCCAAGGGTAGGCCATCAAGCCCTTTGATGAATTTGTTGGGCTATGGCCGGGTAGGCCATCAGCCTTTGATGAATTTGTTGGGCTATGGCCAAGGTAGGCCAAGGCCCTTTGGAGTAGAGTAGTTTGTTTGTACGTGTCACTGTCTAACCATATAATTTTTGGCACAAAATTATGTGCACAGAATCAGAGCGCAGCAATAAAAGCTTTTACTCTCCGATCCTTGGTTATGTTTAGACAGGTTGTTGTGTTTGAGACACATGAAAGAGTAGTGTGTGTGTGTGTGTGTGTGTGTGTGTCGCATTCCTCCGAATCCAGTTGGTCTTCAAAACTTGGATTCACCACTCCAATGAAGTCAATACCAGTAGTTATGAATGAGTAAATGTTGTGTATCCTACAGGTAGGTCTGGAAGGTTTTGGGGTTTTGAAGGAATCCAATCTGTTTGCAAGGAATGTATGTGTCTGTTAATGAAATCTGTTGTGTTTCTTCTTTTAAAAGAAGAATTGGACGTTTGAAGTCGTATGTATATATTTATATACTGTACCGTACGTATGTGTGTAAATGTGTATTTTGTTATAGGGTTTTATTTTTGGGTTTTGGGTTAGGTTAATCAATTTGGCTGAGTAAAGATCCTCAAACGTTGCATTTGAGACCCTTATATCAAGCCTTGTTTGTTTTATGCCTATATGTCAAATAGGACTTGGAATAGGTTGGGCCTATATGTCAAATAGGACTTGGAATAGGTTGGGCCTATATGTCAAATAGGACTTGGAATAGGTTGGGCCTATATGTCAAATAGGACTTGGAATAGGTTGGGCCTATGTCAAATAGGACTTGGAATAGGTTGGGCCTATGTCAAATAGGACTTGGAATAGGTTGGGCCTATATGTCAAATAGGACTTGGAATAGGTTGGGCCTATATGTCAAATAGGACTTGGAATAGGTTGGGCCTATATGTCAAATAGGACTTGGAATAGGTTGGGCCTATATGTCAAATAGGAATTGGAATAGGTTAAATAGGACTTGGTGTGCCTATGTCAAATAGGACTTCGAATAGGTTGGGCCTATATGTCAAATAGGACTTCGGAATAGGTTGGGCCTATATGTCAAATAGGACTTGAATAGGTTGGGCCTATGTCAAATAGGACTTGAAATAGGTTGGGCCTATGTCAAATAGGACTTGGAATAGGGTCACGAATAGGTGTTAGGTGGGTATAGGTTTGAATTTGTGCAATTGCTTTTGGTCTTTGTGATGTTACAGGTCTGAGTCGAATTTTGTGATGTTACAGGTCTGAGTCGAATTTTGTGATGTTACAGGTCTGAGTCGAATTTTGTGATGTTAATGAGTCTTATGAGTAAGTTAAATTACTGTACAGTAATAAGTTTTTTGTATAACCTGTGCCACAGGTTAAATTAAAAATTCACAATGTTTTTAGTTAGGATAGGTCTTGAGTGTAAAGAGAGAGTAAGGCCTACTTTAAGAGGTAGGCCTATTATGTAAGGTAAAGTTAGGTGGGCCTACTAAATAGGCCTATTTGTTGGGCCTACCAAGTAGGCTTATGTTTGGGCCTATTATTTTATAGGACCTCAAATGAGTTAAGCCTGTTAAATTAACAAGGCTTAGTTTTGAATTTGAAGAGTAGGACCTATTAAATAGGCTTAATGTTGCGGGCCTATTATTTTTAGGACCTAAAATAAGTTATGCCTGTTAAATGAACAAGCCTTTGTTTTCGATTAGTGTAAAGGTAAAGGAATCGGTTCCCAGTTGCTTAGGCCACCATATGAAAAAACTATAGTGGGGTTACGGTTGAAATTGGGGTTAGGCCTAATGAGCTAAACCTAGCCACTGCGTGTCAGTGTAAATTGTAGAGGGGTTAGTTCCCCATACACAGGGCCACCATTTGAAAAAACTATATAGGGCTATGGGTTGATTGCCTGTGCCCTCATCCGTTGGAAATTTCCAGCAGATTTCAGTGGAGGGTTACCGACAAAAGCCCTATGCTTTTTCGTTAGAGAGTTATAAATATGTAGGTCTTTAAAGGACCTCTTTATATTTATATTGATTACGGTAATTCTAGCATCGGGAGTTGGGAAAGCCTTATGTTAATAAAAACTGAAATTGCTCACCTTATTTTTGCTGGGTCTTTGTTTGTTTCGATGTAGGGCGTGACGGTCATTTTCAGTGTAGGGTCGCCACGATGGGGTTACGCGGCGAATTTACTTAAGGTAATTAATATAGGCAGTCACTATATAAACCCCTGAAGGAATAGGCCTATCCTTTTATAGTCTTAGGTTTTATATTATAAGGAATTCACTCAGGACTCTAGGGGGACAAAGACATCCTCCGCGTTTAAAGCTTCGCTGTAACATAAACAGCCCTGAGAGCCGTTCCTTGGTTCTGGTGTATTATTTGCCGAACTAGCATTATTTTTGTTTGGTCTACACCTGTGGTAGACTAAACAATAAATTGGGTTTTCTTGTTGCTATGTGAGGCTGATTCATACATACAGGTTCTTTGTACGTATGGCAATTCAATTATTTCATTCCCAATAGGCTATGTCGCCAATCCCGAGGCAATTTTGTATAGATATTTAATTCAATTAATTAATAATTTATATTTAATTATGAAATAAATGTACCACATATGATACCATGTTGTGAGTGCGTATAGTTTTTCCATAACATCCTTATTCCTTTTCTGTCCAACTTCTCTAACGCAAGGGTTAATCTGTATTTTCAATATTTCATCTAATCAACTGGTCAACTTTGAAACAATCTTCCTCAATCCATCTTTCCCCTTGTCTATGACCTCCAATCTCTCAAATGCAGCGTGTCCAGGCATCTTGAAAACCCTAGATCTTGAGTTAAAGGTTGTTGCATGCATGATAAATGGTTTCTTCACATTTATGTTTCATGCCATTATCTCTCTCTACTCAAAACATTATTCAAATAGAATTCATGGAATACCATTTATTTCATCAAATTATCCCTCAAGATATTTTCATCATCATTATATTATCATATATGTATTATATATAGGAGTATATAATTATATATAAAAGAAATGAAATATGACCACAGAACAATAAACAGAGAAAAAAAAGAAATTACAAACGTGTTCTTAATCATACATTCACAGATTAATAATCTAATTAGTCCTGCACCCAAAACGACTAATCTGATTGGAAAGTCAGATTCTTGTAGAAGCTTGTTTTAAGTCTTAACAAGGAAACTCGGTTCGAGTCTCATATGTGACGTTTGCTAAACTAATTTGAAAGCTTGTGGGCTACTTGTTCTGTTTAACTTCTTTCAACCGCAGTTCCTTTACGAGGAGGCGTCTTTATTGCGCGCGCGCGCGGCTTTGGCTTCCCTACAAAACCGCGATATTTTCACATTTTCTCACATATTCAATCCTGTATTGAGACACTCGCTCAATTTTATAAACCCAATAATTCTAACTGAACTTAATTTTTCCTAACTAGTATAACCTAACTTGATCTTAATTATATGTTCTTTTCTCATGATAAAAGATCGCATTTGTAAAGTTAACTCACCGCGACAGTGCAAATGTTGGGATACGCATGTTCGTGTCGTGAGAGGCTCTATGTATATCCTCAAAATCGTCGAGATTCCTTAGTTAATACACACACACACACACACACACACACGTCTTAGTGCCTTTAGTTGCCGAAGAACGTAAAACAGATCAACCAACCAACCACATAATAGATTATTTACGTTGAGGACAAATATAGACTTACGAATCGCTCCCAATCGCATATACGCTCCCACTTCCATCAGTTAGACCCCCAATAACTTTTCAATAATTACTGAAGCTAATAAACACGACCTACCCCTTTTAGAAACAATACCAGATTTACCCTATTACATACCCTATTCCATCATACTTCATTCGATAACCTCAAAATCCTTCAATAAAAATTTTCTTTACCTACCAACCAATCAAATTAGCGTCCTTCAACAAATTGTATCAGCGGTCTTTCTCATCTCTCATTCTCTGTTGTGTCTGTGATCGAGTAACTCGTACCCAATTTGTCTCTTTTAAGGTTTTATAGATTTTAATGTTTTATATTTTAAACTTCTCCATAATAATGTTCCCAAAAAGGATGTTTTTACTTAAATTTACCCTTATCTTAACCTCTTTTGGACCACTGGGTCGAATATGTACCGTTTCCCATATACTCACTCATAACTTAACCCTACAAAAACTTCGGTCGTTAAGAGGCTAAATAGGGCTGAGCATTCCCGCTCTTTTCTTAATCCCGGGAAACGGGATAAAAACATTTGCAATCCCGGGATACTGGGAATCCCGCCATTAACAAAATTAAATAAGGTTGAAGTACTGGAATAAATTAAATAACTAAACAGAAAATTTCCTTTTATTGAACAAAACATGTTGATAAAAACTTTCTAGAGACTAATAAAACTGAAATTATTGATTTATTTGGATTATGACTTAAAATAATGCTTTACAAAACACAGATGATCAATACTATTATCACTTAAAGATGTTTGGAGTTTTGTGATGAATAATCCTACAGCAGAAAATGCTCTTTCCGACTCTATTGAAGTTGGAGAAATTGTCGCCAGAGCATTAAATAAGAGTTTTTAATTTTTTGTTCTATTACCAGTGGCTTCATAAACATTCATTTCTTTTATGATACTCTTTACGTCGTATCTCAGGCGCAAATCTTGTGGCTTTGTGGTTCCCATTTCTTTCTGTACAACTGCATTCAATTTTTCTTCCAAGGACCTTTGATTTGAAGATGAGTTAGAGGAAAAAACTTCGTGTTCTAGTGGTGTATCAAAAAACTGTTGGGGTTCATTTACATCAGTACCTTCTGCCACTACGTCCGTCTCACTTTTTCTAAGAAGCCTGGCAAACAACTCTCTGGCAGTTGTTTGCAATGTTGATTTAGAAGGCAGTAAAAAATTAGGACAAGTTGAATTAAATGCTATTATAGGATTGTTTAAATATTTATATAATTCTACGAGCGTCTTATTACGTGTCTCTCTTGAAGTCTTTTTTTCTACTGATTGTTTTAAACGGGTAGAAAAACAAGTTTTCTGTTCTCTCAACTCATTTACAATAAAATCAAACACACCTTCCGCAGTGAGCAATGTTGCATCTCTGCCACCAAGCTTCTCCAATCCAATTTTAACCTGTTCTAAAGATGAGATAATAACATTTATATATTCAAATTCTTCATCTGAAATATCCATGAAAGAACGAACTCAAAGGGCTAAGATAGTTACCCATTAGTCATTACCCAATCAATTTTCAGTTCACTTTTCAGTAGGAAGAAAATTATATTATTTCACCCCATACTCAAGCGAAAACAGTTTTCAAAGTTTAAAAAACAGGTGAACGAAAACTTCAATTGTGAAAAGTCTTTGCATGAAATAAATATACCTTAAAATAAAACTGTTTGAAAGTCTCCCTTGAAAATAGAATACCGGGAAATCCCGGGATCGATGACAGTTTTCCCAGGAAATGAAGTCACCAGCTTGGATTACACCCAAGCAAATATTGTTAAGGTTATAACAAGCACCTTATTGTTTTGTATTTAATTAAGAAAATAAATCAGTTATTTGTTCACAGTGAATAACAAATGACTGACAGTAATTATAGTGAATAACAATTATTTATTAACAGCCTTTATATTATGCTAAGATGACATGGGACTTAGCCAATAAGAGAAATGGTTAAGAGCTTAACTGTCAAGTAATACATTCATTTATGGCAGGCTAATGGCATGCAAAATGGAACATTGAATGGGCCTAGTAATGACAAAGAAATGCACGTGCGTTTAGTACACTGAATAGATTATTATAGAATACATAACACACTGATTATGTAGGCCAAAGGTTATGCATGAATGAACGTGGAATAAATGATGCTACCTAATAAATAATAGAAATTAAGCACGTACGTTTTGGTACACTGAATAGAATACGTAACACACTGATTAAGTAGGCTAAAGGTTATGCATGAATGAACAATGAGTGGGCCTAGTAATGACAAAGAATGCACGATCATTTAGTACACTGTAAATAGATTAGACCTTCATTTAGGTTGGCTAGAGTTACGCATAAATGGAACATTGAATGGGCCTAGTAATGATAGCAGGATTATACAGTACATGATTACGGTATTGGAATGACACTTGGATTAGGAAATAGGCCTACTGCGTTTCAACGAGAGTTAGTTTGAACGATATTGAAAGCACTTTAGGTATAGCTTAATCACGCTGCTGCGATTACGCTCTCTAGGCTTAGCGAGGCACAAAGAGCTTACCGACCGTGTTGAAAATGCCTCTCGAGACGAAGGGTATGCTTGAAGGTCGACCTTGTAGCTTGGAAGCCTGCGGAAGTTGACCGTCCGGTGTTACGTACGCCGAGATGATCGTGGAACCGGTAGCGAGCCTCTTGTTGAGAGTTTGCTTGAGGGAACTCGTGGAACCAATAGCGAGCCCCTTGTTGAGAGTTATGCTTGAGGTAACGGAGGGTTCTGCGGACACTGCTGTAGGCTTCACGAGAATTGCTTGAAAGACGGTGACCGGCTGAGATCAGTAGTATAGCCGAAAAGGGGAGAGTGCAGGAATGTTGCAATTTATTATGTAATGTTGCAAAGGGGTGGGGGTGGGGGTTGTTGCAAAGGGGGGGTTGTTGCAAAGGGGGGGGTTCCAAAAAAAATCCCCCCAAAGAGTACCGGCCTTTGTTGCCAACCCCAAAATGGGGTTGCAAGGGGCATGCAACTTGGAGGCGGAGTTCTCCCCCAAGCTATTCCCCCCAAAGGGCCAGAAAGAGAAAGGAGAGAAAGGAGGAGAGAAAGGAGGAGAGGTGTTCATCTGGCAGGAGCCAAGTGCATATTAAGACTTCAGCCGAGTAGGCGTCGTCTTATAGGCTCCTAATCAGTTAGTTGGCTCAATCAGCCAGTTGGCTCAATCACCCAGTTGGCCTCAACTTGGAGGCGGAGTTCTTCCCCAAGCTATTTTCGTTTACCTAACCTAAGAGGCCTCTAAGGGGTTTCCCAAAGGGCCAGAAAGAGATAGGACCAGAGGTCCTTGCTCGGTTGGGAGCCGAGCTTGTAATGACACGGCCACCAGCTTCTCACTCTTTTATAGACCTCTATTCTGGCTGAGTTGCCAGATAGCGTCATGTATTCAGTTGCTGAGTTGCCAGATAACGCCATGTATTCAGTTGCCAGATAGCAAAAACCATATAAAATAACACAATATACTTATATAGTTAATCAATCGGAAGATTCAACCATATAAAATACCACAATATATTTATATAGATAATCAATTGGAAGATTCATTTAAACACGTTCCAATAAATCACTTAATTCCTATTTAAATACCGAAAAACGAAAGGAGAAGAAACCTTGCGAAGAAAATTGCAAAAAAACGAAATCTAAGGAAACGAAGAAAGTTGAAATTAGCCAAAACACAATTTGCAAAGAAAAACGAAATCTAAAGAAAAGAAGAAAGTTGAAATTAACCAAAACACACGCTCGACCCCAATCCCCCATCTGTGTTTATATATATATGTATATATATATATATATATATATATATATATATATATAAATTGAATTTCGCCGAATTAAAACCAAAAAGCATGCTCGTACATTCCCCCCCAATCCCCTGCGAAGAAAATTGAAAAAAAAACGAAATCTAAAGAAACGAAGAAAGTTGAAATTAACCAAAACACACGCTCGACCCAATCCCCCATCTGTGTTTATATATATATATATATATATATATATATATATATATATATATATATATATAAAGAATCATAATAACCGTGTCTATTTGTCAACCCTTATATATATATATATATATATATATGTATAAATTGAATTTCGCCGAATTAAAACCAAAAAGCATGCTCGTACATTCCCCCCAATCCCCCATCTGTGTTTGTATATGAACAACTCGTGCGCACACACACACACACACACACACACACACACGAGGAAAGGACTGGGTCAATTCGAAGAACACCTGCTTGTCGAGAGACCTTTTTTGGCCGCGAGGACCTTTCTTCCAGGCCGCTCTTGATAAGTCTCCCTTCACTCCAAATCTTAATAATAATAATGTTATTACTTCTACAATGACACACATTCTCAATGCGCTTACGAAGAAATCTGAAACATACGGCAATTCAATACACACGATCCTCCTCCCTCGTTCCCACAAACCCCCCACCCCATCTGTGTATATATATATATATATATATTTAATAAAAGAATGAAAACAACACACACACACACACACACACACACACACATATACGCCTCTGTATATATTATGAAAATCATTAAAATGCCAAACGTGTATTAATTTAAATGAAACTAAACGTATATCAATTTAAAACAAATGAATTTTCACCTTTTAAGAGAATCAATTATTATAAGAAATTAATTACACAATATAAGAAATTAACCATTAAACGCACGCGAAACACACGTGTTTGTCCGATGCCTTTTTGAAAGGGGCGAGCGGTCGCGAAGGAATTTGGTGCGAACTTCCTCCCTCTCTCTCAAAGACCGATTCACCTCCTCTTCTAGCTTTCCGTGCCTTTGACTTGTAATTAAAAAATGATTTTATTAAATTCGCTGATTATTTCTCTTTACGTGCAAATTTGTATGGCATCATCTTCTTAGTTTATTGAAATGAATGAATAAAAATGGAAAAGGTATATTATTATCATCATTATTATGCATTTTCAAAATTAACACACACACAGTTTTTTTGTCAGAGGAAGCGAGGGTCTCACACACACACACACACACTACATATATATATATATATATATATATATATATATATATACGTATATATAGGGTGGTACAAATTACAGTAATAATAATAACTAACTCCTTTTCGCCGAATTTGAAAGATCTGGAATTATAATTTCAATAAAGAACAGAGTTAAAATAAATCAGATACAAAACTACTAAAATACGCAATACAGAAGTACAAGTGTATGCAATCATTCGAAAGTTATTACTTGTGCAGAAGTTAGTTTCTCAATTTTAATGTTTTAATTACCCCTATTTAAGCTTCTCAATTCCAATTATGGATTTTAAAACTTTTAAAATATTCTTGATTACTAGATTGTTGAGGCGAAATTTTCAAGTTGATCAGCCGAATGTACCATAGCCACAAGCGTACTTACTGTTTACATATCCTAATGGAAAAACTGCATGAAAAGACATTATATATATATATATATATATATATATATATATATATATATATATATATAGTAATGATACTCGACCTACAAATTTCCACTACAAAGTTTACTGTTGAGATGATTGAGAGCGAAAGCTGAACCGTGTACCCTTTGCAATAAGCAAACGTGGTTGCGACTTGCAACGACTCGCTTTGAAATGAACGCCCTTCTAAAGGCGTCCAATCAGCTGTTACCCTTAAATCTCCAAATCAATATGGTTTCCGTAATAATAGAACAACGGAAATGGCTACTTTAAATCTTATGGAAAATGTAAATATAGCTAAGGAGAACAAAGAAATAATGATGTCAATATTTATGGATTTGAGTAAGGTGTTTGATGTAATAGACCATAATATTCTACTTAATAAATTGTATTGTTACGGTTTCAGAGGGGCAATCAGTAATTGAATTAAAAGTTATTTGCCCGATAGATATAATTTTGTATCAGTAAATAAGGTTTGCTCCACTAAAGCTCTGGCCAAACATGGTGTGCCACGGGGCTCAGTGCAGGATCCATTGTTATTTTATTTTATATAAATGACCTTCCACGGTCATCTGTTATACTGAACTTCATATTGTTTGCAGCTGATACAACTCTCTCTCTTTTTCTTGCAAAGTTGTTAATACAGCTAAGAAGATATTTCATTCAGAATTCATTATTGTAACGAAGTGGTTGGCCACCAATAAACTCTTCCTAAATACCAGTAAAACAAATTTCATGATTTTTACTAATAAAAGAAATGTATATCTTGATGAATTTAATGTTAATGAAATCGCCATAAAGGAGTGTACTGTACAGCGTAGTAGGCTAGCCCTTTAAGTCAAGCTAGGCTACGTTTTGGCAATTTCCAGTTCCGAGAAAAAGACTCTCAAAGCCATTTCTCTCTTTGTGCATATATATTATTAAAAATGTTAATTGTTCTAAGGCTATTTATAAAAGAAAATGGGATTTTGGCACAACTTGCATAATTATGTATTCTACAACTTGCTTATTGTAATTTTAAATATGTTATGAACGTTATACGCGTCACTATTAAACGTCATTTATATTTTTTTATTTTCGATTTGATTTTGGATTATGTGTTTCTGCTTTGTAATTTTAATTTTTATTATTGAACAGTTTTAATTTTGTACTTTAGATCTAGCTCTCCACGTTTATATATTTTTGTCATTTATACATTTTTAGCTTTCATTTAGCAGGCATTGAAAGTGCGATAGAGTCCCCCGAAACAGCGGATGCAGCCAAATATAATAACTTTTCTGCGCTACGTCATCGTCTTTATCCTAAATATAAAGTTTAATACAGTTCTTAGTACCTTTGTCATTCAATTATTAATCTTATATGTTATAATTAGAGACCGGATTTAGCCCTTTTTGCCTTTTTTATTCCCGTTTATAGATTCATAGGCTTCTTTTAGAGAAATCCATTTCGGGACTGTGGGATGTATATAATTAAATGTTATAGTGCCTATAAACGCCTATTTTGATGGTTAGTGCCTAATTTTAAAATACGTGCCTATATATGCCTTTTTTAATTTTATTGTACTAAGTAAAGCAAAATAACTCGCATTTTTTTGAAACTTGTAGGCCTAAATAGGGCAGGGGATGGAAAAACTGAGGCTAGTCCTGAGGCAACCAGCACAGCCAATCAGATCACAATACGTTAGCCAAATACAGCCAATCAGATCACAATACGTTAGCCAAATACAGCCAATCAGATCACAATACGTCATTGTGACGCGTTCGGCCTCGATCATTTTGTTTGGTGCGTGCAACGTGGTGTCTTTGTTCAAGTGCTTTTGCTAAATAAAATCTCACGTTTGTGCTTACGGCTTTTTTTATAAGTGAGAAAAAATGCCTAAGGACAAGACAGCCAAAAGTGTTCTGTTCAGGCAGTGGATCAAGAAGGACTCAAACTTCACTACGGATGGTAGAGTTATTTTCTGCCAACCTTGTTCCAAAGAGGTACGTTGCAACATTTTTTATTCTCTATCCAAAATAACAAACCCACTCGATGTAAACAAATGCATGCGAGGGAATTTGACGCTCCAACAATGAGTGATAATGTGAGCTTTTCCGAATTTAATAGCATCCTAAAGATAAACTGGTAAAGAGTGGTGAAAAACAAATTGTTTAAAATTATTTTAATATTAATTTAATTAATCGAACAACCAACTTCGATGTTCGACTAATGCATTTTATAATTTAGTTACCCTAAAAATTTTCGTTTTCTGTAGTTTCTGAAAAAAAAAAAATTGGTATCTAAAGAAATTATTAAGTTAAGTTGGGTTCTTATAATGAATAGAGAATAATAGCTTTTTGTTTGTTGTTAATTTGATTTATTTTAATGCATGGCGCAGTAATTAAGTTTGTTTTTCAGTAATGTTTTTCAGCATGTGACTTGCCTGGCTCATGCTCTCCATCGGGTGGCAGAAAACATCCGGGGACATTTTCGGAACGTAAATGCACTTGTATCGTCGGTGAAGAAGGTCTTTCTCAAGGCACCTTCACGAATTGCTGCTTTCAAGGCAGCTCTTCCAGAAACACCCTTGCCACCTCAGCCAGTTTTGACTCGATGGGTTTCCTGGCTTCAAGCTGCCATGTATTAAGCTGAACATATCAGCGAAATTGCCAAGGTACGAAACATATTCAGTTTAATTAGTACATTCTTCTACAGCCATTTCAAAGCAGCAAAGCACATTTCATCTTAATACTGTTTTTTGTTGCAGGTCGTTGAAAACTTAGACAGCATGAGGCAGTCGTGATAGGAGAACGAAGGAGGCCTTATCGTGTCTAACCCTTCGAGGAGACCTGGCTTACATCATGGCCAATTTCGGACGGGTGCCAGGACCATAACCAAGCTGGGAGGAGAGAGGCCTGCCGTTTGTTGAAGCAATGGAAATAGTTCAAAATTTAAGAAGGAGCTGAGCCAGGTTCCTGGTAACGTAGGGAAGAAGTTGTAGCAAAATTTGAAATGTTCTCAGACGTAATCCTGGTTGGCAAACGTGAACGTTCATAGTGTTCAAGGAGAGTGTCAGGAGGTTCTGGACTTTGACAGCCAAGCGAATAGCATCTTTGAAGTTTGCAAACCAATTACGTCTTGCGATGTCGGAAGGTCGTTTTTCTCGATATAAAAATGTTTGAGTGACAGGCGATGTCAATTTAAGCCACATAACCTTGAAAATTTTTTAATCATCAATTGCCATTTCAATTTATATAGTTTAGTTGAGTTTTTGTAAGAAGATAGTTTAAATGTTTGGATTTTACTTTAATTCAAATAAAATGTTTGATGGTTTTTGAGATGTTTAGTTTATTTTTTACAATAAAAATCCTGATATTCATCAGCTATGCAAATGGGTTTACTGTAATCAACAATAATAAGAGAAAAGTGGGAAAATAGAAATGCATATTAGTGCCTTTTTTAGCTTTTAGTGCCTATTTAAGCGACTTTTTTAGGGCTTCTTTAGTGCCTTTTTGCCTACCTATTATTGATTTTTTAGTGCCTATCAATCCTAACTCTAGTTATAATGTTTCAGAATTCATATGATCCCTTTCCAGATACAGTAGAATCCTAGTCCAAACGTATTGGTTTTAGAATTATAAATCTTAAAAAGATGTAGGAAACAAGAAACACAAAGAAGAAAATGAATTCCTAACTGATGCATTTACATGCTCAAATATACGTAATAATAATAATAAAATAATAATAATAATAACTAATAATATAATATCGCGCTATCAATAAACATATATACTATTCAAGTACTATGGGTCATAGGTGCCAGTACTCTGAGTCACTGTCATCAATGAATTAGCCACAGCCTATTAAGGGCCTACTACCAAAATCCCACCAAAGACGTCTCAGAGTCTAGCATCAGACTTTTTAAATCACAAAGTGTGTAGAACTACATTTGCAAGCAAGTTAGAGGTCTTAGTGACAGAATGGGTTATCTGCTACCATCAAGTAGCGTATTTGCCTACAGTTAATACCGCGTCAGAGTAGATAGCTGATTGATCTCAGTTTTGGTAGGTTACCCCAGATTTTTTCTGTATGCCCTATCCAGTATTTGACTGCATCCTCAAAATAACTGTATCTGCTCTTATTTAGCTATTTGTTAATTGTAGTTAAACAGCAGTGAACAGTCCTCAAACAGTAGGCTGTGGACCTGACAAGATTGTTGAAGCCAGAAAGTTCTCCATAATTAGTGATTGAACCATTCTTCTTATTTGAGCATACAAATCAGCGCCAGTGAATATTCTTATGGCTCATTTTTAATAGAAAATATTGTTTCAGGCAGTCTCTACAGTTTTCAAACCCAAGTGACATATTAGGTAAGAAAGAGCAGGAGTTTGGAACAGACTTAATAAAAATAAGTTTAACCCTTTCAGTCACAGTGGGAGCTTAATGTTTCATTAGAAATAATAATAATATATCGTACTAAAAGACAATTTTTCTACAAATGTTTCTACATGTTTAATATATACTGTATTTAGTTTGTTGTCAGGAAAGGAACCCAAAATGCTTGTAATATAAGTTACTCATTACTATAGCTTCAGTTATATAGGCTACTATGGTGATAATAAATAGCTGTACATATATTAACTAGCTGACTTGAGTGTGACATCTTGCAAGATTTTATTATTATTAAAAATGTAGCTCATGACATGGTTTGGCTCGAGTGGCTTCAGGTTTTCCAAATGTAATGTAATGTAAGAGTAAAGTACATATACATATTGAGAGAATTGTCGGCCATACCATTTAAATTTTTACATTCAGGTAGCTATTATTATTATTATAGATTTTGGGCATGTGTGTGTGTGTGTGTGTGTGTGTGTGTGTGTGTGTGTTTTTCACACATTAGGATCATCGTTCTTTACAATTTTCTAGTTCACGTAATCATTGTATGAAAATTATAAGTATATTTATTACTTTTGACATGTTCCACATACTCTTTAGTTTTAGACTTAAGGTTTTATCCAAAACAAAATGTTTGTTATTCTGTTAAAATGATTACAAAAGTGTTAAATTTTCGGATCATGTCAAGAATAGCGAACCCAATTTTACCATGTCAAGAATAGCGAACCCAAAAATTCCCTTGTCAAGAATAGCGAACCCAAAAGTTCCCATGTCAAGAATAGCAAAAATTAACCAAACTATCACGGCTTAACCTAACCAATCGTCAAGGGCGTACAATTAACCTAAAAAAATAAATAAAAAAAAATAAATTTTTGTTTATTTATTTATTTTTATATATTAAGAGAAGAGGATTCTTTATACTGTACGGCATTGACGATTGGTTAGGTTAAGTCGTGCTAGTTTGGTTAAATAAAAAAAGACTAATATAAAAGCATTTAATACGTCCTTAACTAATTACTTAAAATTGGGAAACATAAACCTACCGTCTGAAGTTACGAAAACGTCCTTGAGGACTTCCCATGTCAAGAATAGCGAACCCAATTTTACCATGTCAAGAATAGCGAACCCAAAAATTCCCTTGTCAAGAATAGCGAACCCTGCAGGTGTTGGGTTCGCTATTCTTGACATGATCCAAATTTTCTTCAAAAATCCAGCATGGTTAAGCAAACTTTAATAAAATTTTTAGCCAACATTTCATTGGAAGGTAATATTGCTAGATACTTAAATTGTCATTCATAGGCTCTTGAAAAATGTAATGAATTTAAAATTAATTACTTTAGATGTCACAAATACAAATTTAAGGTACGTATATAGTGAACTAATCAGATGTTATGTAGACAATAAATAATTCTAGGTCTTGAATTTATGATAATTGTTGTAGGACTTTTATAGGTGCCTGTCAGCAGCACAATTTAAATACCTTACTACTTTGTTACTATGTGCTTATTTTTCAGGTTTTATATATATATATATATATATATATATATTATATATATTTGAGGAAATTGAAAACTTTTAGCATTTCTCATAATTTAATTGCTGACAATTAGAAAAAAGAAAGAATTCATTAGTTTAACCATAAACTACATAAAATAAACATTTAATTTGGTTTTGTCCATATAGCTATTTAGTTTATAGATATAGACTAAATTTATTTCGCATTAACTATTTGATAAAACATTTATACATAAATACAAGTTTAGAAGCTTTATCAACTCCTAATTTATTTCTTAATTTGGACTGTATCAGGCCAAAAGCAGAAAAATTCTCAACTGCAGCATGATCTTGAAACAACATTAAATTCGGTTAATAATTGTCTTTTATTCATGCACAGTTAAAAACAGTACACTATATTGATTTGCCATTCAAAACTGACTAAGAAAATATCTATCTTATGTTGTGCAAATTTGTTGAATTGTACTTTTTTTTAATAAAATATATTTCCTGTTTTGGCTATAATGTACTTTTTTCATAAAATATTTTTCCTGGTTGGGCTATTTTTCACTACTCTGCGATTTAATTAGCTGGCTGGGTTTTGTTCTGGCTATTTTTTCAAACTGGATTCAGTTTAGTGGTGCTTGTGATAGAATTATGATGTGCCAATCGTGTGATTTTGATCTAGTTGTCATGTGTCCTAGATGAAGGCAAAGGATTGGATGTTTTTATCAATTACGGCGTTATTCTCTCATCCTTAACTTGCCCAAAATGTGACAGTGAGTGCTTAACACGAAAAGATCAGAAGATATTTAGGTGAAATAACCAATATCAGCCTGGTTAGGCTAATTGAAGACCTGGTTAGGCTAATTGATGGCATGGTTAGGTTAATTAAAGACATGATTAGGTTAATTGAAGACCTGGTTAGGTTAACTATACACCCTTTGATGAGCCAATAAAACATGTTTAGGCCCTACATTTCTAAGTTTAAACGTTATAACAATGTTCAGTGTGTGAAAAAGTAATATATATATATATATATATATATATATATATTATATATATATATATATGTGACATGAGAGCTCTGTGCTGGGCCCAGAGGGCTGTGAAAAGAGCTAACTAGTTGAGAGAATAGCCAATTTGCTCTTACATATTAAGTTTGAAGATAAGCCAGTACTTCGATATCTACTTTTTATTGTTTATATTAATGACATAGAATGGGGATATAAATAGTAAAACCTCAATATTTTCAGATGATACAAAATTGGGCCAAAGCGTAAGATCTTTAACAGTTGTCATGAGAAAGTAAAAGGCTATTGATGAAGTAGATGCTTGGGCAGATAGATGGGTGATGAAATTTAATGTGGAAAAGTGTAAAGTTATGCATTTTGGTCGTGGCCAAGGCTGGTAAAAACCAATTTAAAAAAAAAAAAAAAAAAGCCATTGGCTCCGAGCGCACTCTTCCCATTGTCCCCTTCTACAGCAATCAGCAACGGGGTAAGTTAGGACGTTGTCACAGAATTCTACTTTTCACTGACAAGAGGTAAGATCGAATCCACATCAACACAAAATTTTAGTCGCTAAAATAACAGCCTGAGCATTGTTCTAAATTTTCTTTGATTCGTTTTGGTAAAATTGAGTAAACTGCTGCCTTTGTTTCCTGATCAGAAACTCTCCGCCTTTTTCTGGTATGGTGCAAGGTTTCGTTGCAACCATATTCACTGCACGAGTCTACTTCACTGACGTTGTCTTCTAATCTAGATTTACACTCTTCACTAATGCATTCAATGGGTGAATAATCATCTTGGTTGATATTATTGACACCACAATCGAGAGGGCTCACTGGGGTAACGGACACTTCAGGTAATGGTGCGGGCGCATGAGGTGGGTCGGGGGCAAACTCCTCAGGTTACCCTTGTGGCGGGGAAAATATTGTGTGGAGGTAATTATGTACTGCTTCTAAGTAAACAAAACAGGCTTTATGTAACACAGTGGCAACTAATAATGATTTATGCAAAGATGCACCAGCTCTTCCGGAACGTCTGGACGCAATTTTACCGAGCGATATATTTATCAACTTGTGTGCTTCAAACCCGTTTGGAACGTCAGATATCATGTTCACCACTTAGGAATTGGTCAAGGCATAGAGAGCTAACTAACACGACTCCATCCTCTATTTTCAATCTTGTAATGAGTTTAAGTGAAAGATTCGCCTGCCTTTATACAATGTCGTTCTGACGTCATTATCAAGCTACACGCAGGGAGTTTCCAGATAGTAGCATGAATCACGTTGCTGTTCTTTCACCTGTGCACACACACACACACACACAAACACACACACACACACACACACAAAGGAGAAAGCGAAACACTAATTGAAACATGACTTATTGAATAAACGAAATATTCAAGACATATATATTTACAAACACGTGTAATAAATAAGTTAACAATAGACACATCAGAGATTATGTTCAAGGTGTATATATATATTTACAAACACGTGTGATAAATAAGTTAACAAATGAATTTCTGTGTGTTAACATAATTTCATTTGTTAACTTATTTATTACACGTTTGTAAATATATATGTCTTGAATATAATCATTGATGTGTCTATTGTTAGCTTATTTATTACACGTATTTGTAAATATATATGTCTTGAATATTTCGTTTATTAAATAAGTCATGTTTCAATTAGTGTTTCGCTTTCTCCTTTGTGTGTGTGTGTGTGTTTGCCCAAGCATCTACTTCATCAATAGCCTTTTACTTTCTCATGACAACTGTTAAAGATCTTACGCTTTGGCCCAATTTTGTATCATCTGAAAATATTGAGGTTTTACTATTTATATCCCCATTCTATGTCATTAATATAAACAATAAAAAGTAGATATCGAAGTACTGGCTTATCTTCAAACTTAATATGTAAGAGCAAATTGGCTATTCTCTCAACTAGTTAGCTCTTTTCACAGCCCTCTGGGCCCAGCACAGAGCTCTCATGTCACATATATATATATATATATATATATATATATATATATATATATATATATTACTTTTTCACACACTGAACATTGTTATAACGTTTAAACTTAGAAATGTAGGGCCTAAACATGTTTTATTGGCTCATCAAAGGGTGTATAGTTAACCTAACCAGGTCTTCAATTAACCTAATCATGTCTTTAATTAACCTAACCATGCCATCAATTAGCCTAACCAGGTCTTCAATTAGCCTAACCAGGCTGATATTGGTTATTTCACCTAAATATCTTCTGATCTTTTCGTGTTAAGCACTCACTGTCACATTTTGGGCAAGTTAAGGATGAGAGAATAACGCCGTAATTGATAAAAACATCCAATCCTTTGCCTTCATCTAGGACACATGACAACTAGATCAAAATCACACGATTGGCACATCATAATTCTATCACAAGCACCACTAAACTGAATCCAGTTTGAAAAAATAGCCAGAACAAAACCCAGCCAGCTAATTAAATCGCAGAGTAGTGAAAATAGCCAACCAGGAAAAATATTTTATGAAAAAAGTACATTATAGCCAAAACAGGAAATATATTTTATTAAAAAAAGTACAATTCAACAAATTTGCACAACATAAGATATATATTTTCTTAGTCAGTTTTGAATGGCAAATCAATATATTGTACTGTTTTTAACTGTGCATGAATAAAAGACAATTATTAACCGAATTTAATGTTGTTTCAAGATCATGCTGCAGTTGAGAATTTTTCTGCTTTTGGCCTGATACAGTCCAAATTAAGAAATAAATTAGTTGATAAAGCTTCTAAACTTGTATTTATGTATAAATGTTTTATCAAATAGTTAATGCGAAATAAATTTAGTCTATATCTATAAACTAAATAGCTATATGGACAAAACCAAATTAAATGTTTATTTTATTTAGTTTATGGTTAAACTAATGAATTCTTTCTTTTTTCTAATTGTCAGCAATTAAATTATGAGAAATGCTAAAAGTTTTCAATTTCCTCAATTATAATATATATATATATATATATATATATATATATATTATATATATAACCTGAAAAATAAGTACATAGTAACAAAGTAGTAAGGTATTTAAATTGTGCTGCTGACAGGCACCTATAAAAGTCCTACAACAATTATCATAAATTCAAGACCTACAATTATTTATTGTCTACATAACATCTGATTAGTTCACTATATACGTACCTTAAATTTGTATTTGTGACATCTAAAGTAATTAATTTTAAATTCATTACATTTTTCAAGAGCCTATGAATGACAATTTAAGTATCTAGCAATATTACCTTCCAATGAAATGTTGGCTAAAAATTTTATTTAAGTTTGCTTAACCATGCTGGATTTTTGAAGAAAATTTAACACTTTTGTAATCATTTTAACAGAATAACAAACATTTTGTTTTGGATAAAACCTTAAGTCTAAAACTAAAGAGTATGTGGAACATGTCAAAAGTAATAAATATACTTATAATTTTCATACAATGATTACGTGAACTAGAAAATTGTAAAGAACGATGATCCTAATGTGTGAAAAACACACACACACACCACACACACACACACACATGCCCAAAATCTATAATAATAATAATAGCTACCTGAATGTAAAAATTTAAATGGTATGGCCGACAATTCTCTCAATATGTATATGTACTTTACTCTTACATTACATTACATTTGGAAAACCTGAAGCCACTCGAGCCAATCCATGTCATGAGCTACATTTTTAATAATAATAAAATCTTGCAAGATGTCACACTCAAGTCAGCTAGTTAATATATGTACAGCTATTTATTATCACCATAGTAGCCTATATAACTGAAGCTATAGTAATGAGTAACTTATATTACAAGCATTTTGGGTTCCTTTCCTGACAACAAACTAAATACAGTATATATTAAACATGTAGAAACATTTGTAGAAAAATTGTCTTTTAGTACGATATATTATTATTATTTCTAATGAAACATTAAGCTCCCACTGTGACTGAAAGGGTTAAACTTATTTTTATTAAGTCTGTTCCAAACTCCTGCTCTTTCTTACCTAATATGTCACTTGGGTTTGAAAACTGTAGAGACAGTGCCTGAAACAATATTTTCTATTAAAAATGCCATAAGAATATTCACTGGCGCTGATTTGTATGCTCAAATAAGAAGAATGGTTCAATCACTAATTATGGAGAACTTTCTGGCTTCAACAATCTTGTCAGGTCCACAGCCTACTGTTTGAGGACTGTTCACTGCTGTTTAACTACAATTAACAAATAGCTAAATAAGAGCAGATACAGTTATTTTGAGGATGCAGTCAAATACTGGATAGGGCATATAGAAAAAATCTGGGGTAACCTACCAAAACTGAGATCAATCAGCTATCTACTCTGACGCGGTATTAACTGTAGGCAAATACGCTACTTTGATGGTAGCAGATAACCCATTCTGTCACTAAGACCTCTAACTTGCTTGCAAATGTAGTTCTACACACTTTGTGATTTAAAAAGTCTGATGCTAGACTCTGAGACGTCTTTGGTGGGATTTTGGTAGGTAGGCCCTTAGTAGGCTGTGGCTAATTCATTTGATGACAGTGACTCAGAGTACCTGGCACCTATGACCCATAGTACTTGAATAGTATATGTTTATTGATAGCGATATTATTATTATTATTATTATTATTATTATTATTATTATTACGTATATTTGAGCATGTAAATGCATCAGTTAGGAATTCATTTTCTTCTTTGTGTTTCTTTTTTCCTACATCTTTTTAAGATTTATAAATTCTAAAACCAAATACGTTTGGACTAGGATTCTATCTGGAAAGGGATCATATGAATGTTCTGAAACATTATAACATATAAGATTAATAATTGAATGACAGAGGTACTAAGAACTGTATTAAACTTTATATTTAGGATAAAGACGATGACGTAGCGCAGAAAAGTTATTATATTTGGCTGCATCCGCTGTTTCGGGGGACTCTATCGCACTTTCAATGCCTGCTAAATGAAAGCTAAAAATGTATAAATGACAAAAATATATAAACGTGGAGAGCTAGATCTAAAGTACAAAATTAAAACTGTTCAATAATAAAAATTAAAATTACAAAGCAGAAACACATAATCCAAAATCAAATCGAAAGTAAAAAAAATATAAATGACGTTTAATAGTGACGCGTATAACGTTCATAACATATTTAAAATTACAATAAGCAAGTTGTAGAATACATAATTATGCAAGTTGTGCCAAAATCCCATTTTCTTTTATAAATAGCCTTAGAACAATTAACATTTTTAATAATATATATGCACAAAGAGAGAAATGGCTTTGAGAGTCTTTTTCTCGGAACTGGAAATTGCCAAAACGTAGCCTAGCTTGACTTAAAGGGCTAGCCTACTACGCTGTACAGTACACTCCTTTATGGCGATTTCATTAACATTAAATTCATCAAGATATACATTTCTTTTATTAGTAAAAATCATGAAATTTGTTTTACTGGTATTTAGGAAGAGTTTATTGGTGGCCAACCACTTCGTTACAATAATGAATTCTGAATGAAATATTTCTTAGCTGTATTAACATCTTTGCAAGAAAAAGAGAGAGAGTTGTATCAGCTGCAAACAATATGAAGTTCAGTATATCAGATGAACGTGGAAGGTCATTTATATAAATAAAATAACAATGGATCCTGCACTGAGCCCCGTGGCACACCATGTTTGGCAAGCGCTTTAGTGGAGCAAACCTTATTTACTGATACAAAATTATATCTATCGGGCAAATAACTTTTAATTCAATCACTGATTGCCCCTCTAAAACCGTAACAATACAATTTATTAAGTAGAATATTATGGTCTATTACATCAAACACCTTACTCAAATCCATAAATATTGACATCATTATTTCTTTGTTCTCCTTAGCTATATTTACATTTTCCATAAGATTTAAAGTAGCCATTTCCGTTGTTCTATTATTACGGAAACCATATTGATTTGGAGATTTAAGGGTAACAGCTGATTCGACGCCTTTAGAAGGGCGTTCATTTCAAAGCGAGTCGTTGCAAGTCGCAACCACGTTTGCTTATTGCAAAGGGTACACGGTTCAGCTTTCGCTCTCAATCATCTCAACAGTAAACTTTGTAGTGGAAATTTGTAGGTCGAGTATCATTACTATATATATATATATATATATATATATATATATATAATGTCTTTTCATGCAGTTTTTCCATTAGGATATGTAAACAGTAAGTACGCTTGTGGCTATGGTACATTCGGCTGATCAACTTGAAAATTTCGCCTCAACAATCTAGTGATCAAGAATATTTTAAAAGTTTTAAAATCCATAATTGGAATTGAGAAGCTTAAATAGGGGTAATTAAAACATTAAAATTGAGAAACTTCTGCACAAGTAATAACTTTCGAATGATTGCATACCCTTGTACTTTTGTATTGCGTATTTTAGTAGTTTTGTATCTGATTTATTTTAACTCTGTTCTTTATTGAAATTATAATTCTAGATCTTTCAAATTCGGCGAAAAGGAGTTAGTTATTATTATTACTACTGTAATTTGTACCACCCTATATATATGTATATATATATAGTGTGTGTGTGTGTGTGTGACCCTCGCTTCCTCTGACAAAAAACTGTGTGTGTGTGTGTGTGTGTGTGTTAATTTTGAAAATGCATAATAATGATGATAATAATATACCTTTTCCATTTTTATTCATTCATTTCAATAAACTAAGAAGATGATGCCATACAAATTTGCACGTAAAGAGAAATAATCAGCGCATTTAATAAAATCATTTTTTAATTACAAATCAAAGGCACGGAAAGCTAGAAGAGGTGAATCGGTCTTTGAGAGAGAGAGAGGAAGTTCGCACCAAATTCCTTCGCGACCGCTCGCCCCTTTCAAAAAGGCATCGGACAAACACGTGTGTTTCGCGTGCGTTTAATGTTTAATTTCTTATATTGAGTAATTAATTTCTTATAATAATTGATTCTCTTAAAAGGTGAAAATTCATTTGTTTTAAATTGATATACGTTTAGTTTCATTTAAATTAATACACGTTTGGCATTTTTAATGATTTTCATAATATATACAGAGGCGTATATGTTTGTGTGTGTGTGTGTGTGTGTGTGTTGTTCATTCGTTTATTAAATATATATATATATATATATACACAGATGGGGTGGGGGGTTTGGGGGAACGAGGGAGGAGGATCGTGTGTATTGAATTGCCGTATGTTTCAGATTTCTTCGTAAGCGCATTGAGAATGTGTTTCATTGTAGAAGTAATAACATTATTATTATTAAGATTTGGAGTGAAGGGAGACTTATCAAGAGCGGCCTGGAAGAAAGGTCCTCACGGCCAAAAAAGGTCTCTCGACAAGCAGGTGTTCTTCGAATTGACCCAGTCCTTTCCTCGTGTGTGTGTGTGTGCGCACGAGTTGTTTATATACAAACACAGATGGTGGATTGGGGGAATGTACGAGCATGCTTTTTGGTTTTAATTCGGCGAAATTCAATTTATATATATATATATATATAAACACAGATGGGGGATTGGGGTCGAGCGTGTGTTTTGGTTAATTTCAACTTTCTTCGTGTCTTTAGATTTCGTTTTTTTTGCAAATTGTTTTGGCTAATTTCAACTTCGTTTCTTTAGATTTCGTTTTTTTTGCAATTTTCTTCGCAAGGTTTCTTCTCCTTTCGTTTTTCTGTATTTAAATAGGAATTAAGTGATTTATTGGAGCGTGTGTTTAAATGAATCTTCCAATTGATTAACTAAATAAATATATTGTGGTATTTTATATGGTTGAATCTTCCGAATGATTAACTATATAAATATATTGTGGTATTTTATATGGTTTTTGCTATCTGGCAACTGAATACATGGCGCTATCTGGCAACTCAGCAACTGAATACATGGCGCTATCTGGCAACTCAGCCAGAATAGAGGTCTATAAAAGAGTGAGAAGCTGATGACGGAGTCATTACAAGCTCGGCTCCCAGCCGAGCAAGGACTATCTCTTTCTGGCCCTTTGGGAAAACCCCTTAGAGTCCTCTTAGGTTAGGTAAACGAAAATAGCTTGGGGAGAACTCCGCCTCCAAGTTGCATGCCTTGCAATCAAAGGCAACTACTCTCTCTCTCTCTCTCCTTCAGGTGTACCCCTCCCCCCCTTGGCTCAGCCAACTGGCTGATTAGGAGCCTATAAGACAACGCCTACTCGGCTGAAGTCTTAATATGCACTTGGCTCCTGCCAGGTG
Organism: Bathynomus jamesi; assembly: GCA_023014485.1. Classification (NCBI taxonomy): domain Eukaryota; kingdom Metazoa; phylum Arthropoda; class Malacostraca; order Isopoda; family Cirolanidae; genus Bathynomus; species Bathynomus jamesi. Next base: position 638,981 of record JAJOZX010000271.1, on the reverse strand, counting down.
AACACGTCTCCTCCTTTCTCTCCTTTCTCTTTCTGGCCCTTTGGGGGGAATAGCTTTTGGGAGAACTCCGCTTCCAAGTTGCATGCCCGTTGCAACCCCATTTTGGGGTTGGCAACAAAGGCCGGTACTCTTTGGGGGGATTTTTTTGCAACACCCCCCTTTGCAATAACCCCCACCCCCTTTGGAACACCCCCACCCCATTTGCAACAACCCACCCCTTTTGCAACATTGCAGCATTACGTAATAGATTGCAACATTCCTGCACTCTCCCCTTTTACGGCTATACTACTGAGATCGAACGGCGCTGGTTTCGAAGGAGTGCTTCTGCAAGCTGACGGCGGAAGGTCTTACTTGATGATAGGATCGGAAGGCTTGAAGGAACAGCAGGCCGTTCCTCCGGCGGGAAGCCGGAGGGCGGTTGAGGTGACGAATTGTACTGACGAAGGAGACGTGACACGTGACGAGAAATACAAACGAGAAGTGGTGAGCGCAAGCGAGCGAGAGAGGAGTGAGTGAGAAGTGAGGAAGTGCATCAGTGGAAACTCGCTTATATAACCTCTGCGACGCGGAACTTTTGCGGGCATTTCTTGAAACGCCTCCTACCGTTTTCATTGTTTCTGATTCCTTGACTACGTGTGTCTTCTAAGAATGTTTGATGATGGCGTGGAAGAAAGAATTTGTTTGTCTACTTGTTAGTCTATTTCTTGTCGGTCCCCTACAAGTAGTTCCCTCTCAGAGACGAAGGAACGATACTAAGAAGAAATACCATTCTGTAGGGAGATCTAATGAGGCCACTCAGAGATTTGACCCTTGGCCTGGTATGTCGTGGAAATCCTGACGCAGGAGGGAGTGAAGGGTTGTCTGAGAGGGGAGATGGTCGGAAGAGGAGGCGCTGTTGTATGGGGTGGGGGTTCCGCAGGGATGGGGTTTGGGTACGGCAGGAATGCGGAGCAATGAGGAGCCAACGGAGGAAACGAGAGTAGGCAGGGGGAACTGTGTTGAGTTCGAATGCGATGCCCAAAACTCGTCGCGTGGCTGTTCTCGTTGAGGTCGCTCCTACCGAAGGGGAAGAAAAAAAAGAAACGTCGTTCAAGTACCCAAGCAGGAGTAGTAAGTCCACGGAATGATGCAAAGAGACAGCTGAAGAAGGCAGGGGATCGCCAACCTTGTGCCTGAAGTGTCTGTTTTGCAGTACGGCCATTTTGTTGCGTGGATGCATGTGTATTCGTGCTTGTTTACTTGAAGGAATGTTTTCCTGTTTTTGGCCTTCCCGTAGGAGTTGGGAGAGAAACACACGTCGTGCTTCTAAGAATGTTTGATGATAGCGTGGAAGAAAGAATTTGTTTGTCTACTTGTTAGTCTATTTCTTGTCGGTCCTCTACATATATATATATATATACACACACACACACACACACACATATATATATATGTGTGTGTGTATATATATACGGTATATATATATATATATAATATATATATATATATATATATATATATATGGGCATATATATATATATATATTATATATATATATATATATATATATATATATATATATATATATAATAATAATAATAATAATTTTATCACTGAAGATGACACTTGACTAAGTCGAAAGCTTTGATAATTAAATCTTTGCATATGGACTTGTCTTGTTGTTCCTTTTATATATGATATAATGAGTTTTAGGAAGGAAGGAATGGCATTGCAATTAGTCCACCTTCACCGGAATGACATCAGTGACAGTTTGATGTTTCCTAAGATCCTTTTCCTATTGGCCTTTATATCATCTGCAGAAGTGAGTGGGATGTTATCAAATATCTTTTTTAAGTGAAACGCTACATTTTCAGTCTAGGATTTAATTTGGATTTAAATAATAATTTTTCTGTCAATCAATCCTAGGATTTACATTTTTAAATTCTGAACCTTTTATGACCAGTGTTGGTGCGCGCTACCTCCTGAAAATAGCGGCGCTGCCGCTACCTCTACTTGGGTCAAAATGTAGCTGCGCTACCGCTACAGCTATTAATTCGGGAAAAATAGCGCGCTACCGTTACTTTTGAAAAGCATTCAAAATTGGAATAATAATTCCCCAATACGTATGTGTAATTTGTGCAAATATTAGAACATAACATCAATGTACATATCTGAAATCACAAATTCAGTAGCTAAGTTGGATCACTTTAACATATTGCTTCCCAGGAACCTCTCTTCTACATATTGCTTCCCAGTGTATATCACTTTAACATATTGCTTCCCAGTGTTAATCACTTTAACATATTGCTTCCCAATATTTAGAATAAGGAGTCCGACAAAAAATGTTCGCTTTAATAAAGTAAAGGCATAAAAAGTAAATCATAACATGTTAAAATATTAGATTGAAAGTAAATTTATTAGAATTGTTGCGCGAAATGGTCACACAAAGTAGAAAATGGATTTCCGAAGAATCGGTCACGGCACATCATTTGCCACAAGTACGAGTTGAGTAGCTCCTTTTTGCATCCTTTCATTTTCTTTATATATTTAATGTAGGTTAACTGAATGCCCGGTTAGGTCAACTGTACGCCCTTGAAGATTGGTTAGGTTAAGTTGTGATATTTTCGTTAAAACTAACGAAAATATCACGACTTAACCTAACCAATCATCAAGGGCGTACAGTTGACCTAACTGGGCATTCAGTTGACCTAACCGGACATTCAGTTAACCTACATTAAATATATAAAGAATGCCCGGTTACGGCATTTATAGCTTTGTTTACGGTCGGTAGGTTATCTCCTAGATTACCAACCTCTTTCTAACCAACCAACCTTTCTCTTTTTAACATATTGCTTCCCAGTGTTAATCACTTTAATATATTGCTTCCCAGTGTTAATCACTTTAACATATTGCTTCCCAGGAGGGATCACTTTAACATATTGCTTCCCGAATGCTTTGGGAAGCAATATGTTAAAGTGATCCGCTAAGTTGTTGCTTTCAGTTACTGAGCGGCTGTGCGAAGAAAAAAAAGATGTCTACTGTATAGAACAACAGGACATGAATAAAACAGGCAAAAGGAAGAAACTAAAATCTCGTTACATCTTCTCTAGTGGTTGGATAGTAAAAATTGCGTTGATTCAATTCACAGTTCTTTTATTTGATTGTTAATAATGTAGGAATAAGTGCTACTAGTAGAACTGGACTATTTCATGCTACTTTTTAGCCACACCCTAGTGAAAATAATAAATACAGTCAAATACGCATTATTTGTTTATAACAAATGTGACTACATGTATGCAGCAGTATCACGAACTCGATGCTGACCAAATTAGATATACAATAGCCCATTCCACCTGGTAACGCAGGCAGACTTCCAAGCACCACCAAGTAAGTCGTTGTTAGTGACCCAAATTTAATTTTTCTTTGCTTTTATTTATTGTAATAAGTAGTTTTTATTCACTTTAAAAGTAGCGAGAAGCGGTTGGAATTCCTCTAAGATGTAGCACCCCCACTGCTTTCGTTACTTTTCCTCAAAAGAAAGCAGCGCCGCTACTGTTATTAAAATAAATACCGCCGCTGCCCCTAACACTGATCATGACCATACCTGACACAGAAGAGTGTGTGTGTGTGTGTGTGTGTGTGTGTGTGAACGAAATGAAGTGAAGCATCAGATTGTGTGTATATATATATATATATATATATATATATATAATATATATATATATATATATATATATATATATATATATATATATATATATATATATATACACACACGGTGTGTGTATATATATATGATATTATTAAAATCCCCAAAATAAAAGAAAGAGAAGTATAAAATGACCTAAGCCTTTCAAAGAAGAACCTCGTTCATATTCTGGTTCGGACGTAAAACTAATTAAAATGTGAAAATTAGAGACGGGTGGACGACTAGATGTGCATGCGCGAACTACGTTTGTTTCTTGAAATATCTTAAGAAATCTATTAAGAAACATATCGTTTATGTTAAAGATTTTGTATTATTAAAGTTATCAGTATTCTTTGTAAGAAAGGATTTTACTAATTTTGTTTTTTCTTCAGAAATAGTGGAAAGAACAGAAGAGTTCATTAAATCTAATCTGTGGTTATCATACTTGCCAACCGCACCTATTTAAGCGGTAGGATACCCATTTTCAATACACTATATACTGTACAATACAATAAATATTTTTGAGGCAGGACTTTTGACTCCCCCTATATACAGTATATGTAATGTTACAGGGAATCTGTGTAACTAGGGATTTCATGAAATCTCTAAAATGTTCAGGGATTTCATGTAAGGTTAAGACCTGATATTTTCGTTAAACCTACGGAAAATTATTGAATGCCCGGTTAGGTCAAATGTACGCCCTTAACGATTGGTTAGGTTAAGTAGTGATATTTTCGCTAATACTAATGAAAATATCACGATTTAACCTCACATGAAATCCCTGAACATTTTAGGGATTTCATGAAATCCTTAGTTATACAGAGTCCCCTGTAACGGAGCAAGTGTAGTTTACGTCTCTCTGACGCAAAAGGGGACACAACCTACACTAGGTCAAAGTTGGGGAATGTAAACTACACTACGATCTTTGGGGAACGCAAACAACGCTAGGATAATGTAGGGGAACGTAAACTACACTTGCTCCCCTGTAACATTATATATAGAACGAAACTAAATCCTAAAACGACAATTTAAAAAATACACAATACAGGAATTCCCCAGTTATTGCGGTTAATGCTGCCAGCGAAAACGCCGCAATAACCGAAACCGCAATAATCGGGATGCATAATACATGTTAATTACGTTAATGCTGCCAAAACTTTTCAAAAACCGTAATAAATCGAATAAACCTCAATAATCAGGATGCATAATACATGTTAAAACGTTAATGTTGCCAAAATGAGTAAATGAAACACAGTATATAGTTTTATAAGTTTATTAACATACGTAACATAGTTTTATAAGTTTATTAACATACGTAACATACGTAACTTTTCTTCTAAAGTAATCACTTTGCGTTTCTTCTTAGCACTTCCAATAGCATCTTCAGCTTTTCTAATCACACTCATTGTACAAAGGGTTGATAATGCAAGTAAACTATGCAAGCGAACTGTTCTGTATGAAGACTGCAGCGACACTGAACACCAACCAGCTGCCGGGTGATACTGGGTATACGTGTACTGTACGATAACCACGTGCAAACGTCGGAACATAACATTTTTGCCAGACGTATGATTTTCAAATACCGCAATAACTCGAAGTTTGAAAGTGATAATCGGGATTATAGTCGCAAATTATAAACCGCAATAACTCGAATATCGCAATAATCGAAACCGCAATAAGCGGGGAATTCCTGTATAAAAAAGTTAAAAGTATGTTGTAATAGGCGCAGGTGAATCAATTCTCAAGCAACGAAACGTGTCGTCTGCGTCTGTGTTGCGTGCAAACCTTTAAAACTGAAATACTCGTAAAATACAAATGTTAAAATTCAACAATAAAATGTTTTATTAAAAAAAAATAAAAGTCCGACAGTTTTTTAATTGGCTAAAAACAGCATCTGCGTGAGTGATTTGAGAGTTTTTTCGGTGCTGTTTTATTGATATTTCAAACTTTATTTTATTTTTGGTAAATGCATTCTTTTATTTAACTTAAAATAAAAATTCCCCACGACTTGTAAAGAGCGTCTGTATATATATATATATATATATATATATATATATATATATACAGGGTGGGCGGAAAGTAGCTCCCTATTTTGGATTGGTAAAAAAACATGTATATTATCCATTTATTTCAGAAGAAATAATATGAAAAGGTAGGCATACATGGTAGGTTTTCTCTAAAATTCAATGTGGGCTCCAACTCTTTCCACCAGCTTCTGGAGCCGCCCAGGAATGGCGTCCACTGACTTTAGCAGGAACTCCGGCGGGATGGAGGACATGACTTCCCGAATTCGGTCTTCCAGTTCTTCCAATGTCCTCGGTTTGGTGCGGTAGACTTCTTCCTTTACCCACCCCCAAAGATCTGGTATTTATGCAAGATGGCGCCCCTCCGCACTTCGCTCTTGTTGTCCGTGAGTGGCTGGATGCCCACTTCCCTGGGCGTTGGATGGGTCGTCGTGGTCCACATCAATGGCCAGCCAGGAGCCCCGACTTGACACCGTGCGACTTCTCTCTTTGGGGGTGGGTAAAGGAAGAAGTCTACCGCACCAAACCGAGGACATTGGAAGAACTGGAGGACCGAATTCGGGAAGTCATGTCCTCCATCCCGCCGGAGTTCCTGCTAAAGTCAGTGGACGCCATTCCTGGGCGGCTCCAGAAGCTGGTGGAAAGAGTTGGAGCCCACATTGAATTTTAGAGAAAACCTACCATGTATGCCTACCTTTTCATATTATTTCTTCTGAAATAAATGGATAATATACGTATTTTTTTACCAATCCAAAATAGGGAGCTACTTTCCGCCCACCCTGTATATATATATATATATATATATATATATAGTTGAATGGAGGTGTTATGTAATTTTATTGTAAAATATATTATGAATATTACTTGTGTTCCTTATGGTTATTTTACACTGTAGTTCTCGCTGGATCAATGAAAGAAAGCCATCCCTGGTCTTCTTTAGTCAGCTTTATAAGGCTAACTAACGAAAATATGACGACCTAACCTAACCATTCATCAAGGGCGTACAGTTGACCTAACGATTGGTTAGGTTAGGTCGTGATATTTTCGTTAGTTAGCCTTATAAAGCTAACTAAAGAAGGCTGGGGGGGGGTGACTTTCTTTCATTGATCCTTCTCGCTTGTTGGGATACTTTTTTATTCTCTAAGAAACGTAATCGCAGTTAAAAACAGCAATAAACTCTATGTAAATTTTAAGAAACGAAGGATTATGTGTACAAAATCACTTTAATTAAAAAAAAAAGCGATTCTTATCCATTAACTAAGATTGAAATATTTGACATTCTTACATAAAAGTAAACTTTATATAAGGTTAGAAAGGAATTAAAGATTATTATATATATATTCGAAGTTAAATTCTACATAATTGCCCATTAAACAGAACTGGAAATACCTAATACATTTAAATATGACGATAAATATACGATAATTTAACCCTGTATCTACTACAACTGCTACCAAAAAATTAAGGTTCCAAAAACGTTCATAACACGACTGTACGAAAAAAGAAACAACAAAACCCTGTTTAAAAAAGGTTAAACTCTTCTTGATTTCAACAAATCTTTCTTCTTTAGTTCGATATACCTTGAAATATGTAAACAATTCATATTTACAGTTTCATTTGTATATGTTTATTAATTTAATTATTCTATAAAATATGTAATGGAGTCTGTTTATTGTTGATTTTCCCACATAAAACCAAATATCTTGCTCATGACAGATAGCGCACGTATAATCAAAGCTCTTTTATAGAAGATTTTTAGTAAAATATGGCCCACAATAACGACTGTAGATGCGAAACAAACGTAATAAATTTTCTCCATTTTTAGCGACACAAAAACACTGTTTTAAGAGCACTCGAAACGCGAGGAAAGGCATTTGTTGCAAGATTACATTCCGGCCTAGCTTTATCATTGTTCATTAACTTCTGCACGCAGAATACTTTTAATTTTATCTGCATATAGCGTTTTATTTACTGTCATGGCTCTTTAGGTATTTAATATCACACAAAGTAATATATATCACACAAAGAAATATATATATATATATATATATATATATATATATATATATATATATGTGTGTGTGTGTGTGTGTGTGTTTGTGTGTGTGTGTGTGTGTGTTTGTAAAATAGCGTTGTTTAGCCCTTCACATATTACCAGGGAACAACACTCTTACCTTGTAATTAATTATACCAAGATTGACTGAAGAAAACCCCGAGTTGCCTTCAATAATAAGTCAATTAGTTGTCAGCGAGAAATGGTTGGAACCAGTCTCATCATTTACATATATTTCAAAACAAAGTTAATCTTTTATTTAAAACTATCATCCAATCGTAAAAAAGTCAAGAAGAAGCCAACATTTCCTAACAACAATGATTTCATTAATCAAGATACAGTTAAGAGGTCCAATTAAGATATTACAAAGTCTATTTCTTCACCTATTTGAACAGCTTAATTATTTATATCAATAAAATATGTTATGGTAATGCTCTTAAAATCCGAGAGATGTTGGCACTTACCTACCTACAGTTGTTAGTGTAGTGCGAGTGAAAAGTTTTTATCATTGAACTTTTGAACACTGCCGCTCGCAACTCCTGCACTTCGATCGAAGAATCACCACGAATATAAGCGAAATGGGAGATCCTGAACCTGTATTTTCTACGTTAGTTTAATGACAGAAAATCAATTTTGTATATTACGTAATGTGAAATAATCATGTGTTTAATAGGAATGCCTCCTTGGGACATTTTTGTAAAGATCCTAATGGTAGTTCGCTAATGATAGTTATCGAGCAAATATCTCTCTCTCTCTCTCTCTCTCTCTCACATATTATATATATATATATATATATATATATATAATATATATATATATGAGGAGATTGTAGACACTAATCGACAAGGGAAGTATTCATGGGGGACGTAGGCAGGAGATAGTGAGTGCTGGAACTCTCGTTTCTCCTGTCACTATCCTCCTTAGCTGATCTTTTTCCGTGTCTCATCTACACTGTGAGCAGACCGGCATGCTCTCAAACACACACTTCTCTCACTATTTCTCACTACATATACATCATTTTACATACTACACAATCTTTTCAAAATTAAAAAACCCAGCAAAATGACATCGATCTCAAGAGCCTCGGAGTCCCTCGGGGAAGGGAGCATAAATGTCCCCATTTCTGACTCCCCGCTGCTGATACCGGGAACGCAAACCCGGGCAGCGGGGCTGGTTATGCTACTGCCCCATTCGAGATGTTTTGGGCCTCTACCTGATTCAATTTTCATAAACTGCAACATTTGTGGCCTTTCATCAAATTTTCAATCTGTTGAACACCACCTCTCCTTCTCTAAACTTCACCTTCTCTTCCTCACTGAAACTCGGGTGTCTGGGACGACCGAGAGCAACCTTTTTTCTGTACCCTCCTACTTTCGGTGCTACTGTAGTATGCGGTCTACCTACGATTCGGCGGTCTACCTTTTAATTATAGCTTCTTAGCTTCTTATTATTTTATTATTAGGTTCATTGTACGCCCTTGACGATTGGTTAGGTTAAGTCGTGATATTTTCGTTAAAACTAACGAAAATATCACGACTTAACCTAACCAATCATCAAGGGCGTACTGTAGTATGCGGTCTACCATTAAGTATGCGCTAGTAGTATGTTTAACTTCTTTAATAATTCCTTAATTGTGTAAATTAAATTATAATTCCTTTCAATTCATTTTCAATTCCTTTTAAATATTTTGAACGGTAGACCGCATACTACAGTAGAAACTTAACGGTAGACCGCATACTACAGTAGAAACTTAACGGTAGACCGCATACTACAGTAGCACCCTACTTTCTCTATACTCAATTTCATTCGAAAGGTGAACGTTGCGTTGGACGCATGAGAGGTGATTCTCTCGGGTATGGAGGCGTACATTCCATATTCTATTTCTACTACGAATGCAAAAATACCATGGTATAACTTTGCTTGTTCTAATGCTATCGACAACAAAAGGGAGGCTTTTAGAAGGTACCGTCACCTTCCAACTTCTGACTCTCACTTAGCTTATATTTTTTCCCAGAATCGTGCAAAATCTGTTCTTCGACTCTCCAAAAATTCCTTCATCAGACAAAAATGTGAAAACCTAATCAATTCTAATTTTTCTCGCTCCTTCTGGCACCTAGCCAAGAACCCCTCCAACAACTTCACTTCTTCTTTCCCTCCTCTTTTCCATTTCGACGGCTCAGTTGTCGTCTCTCTTCTGATAAAGCTGAACTGGGTGATTACGGTGTTGTTCCTCTATCTCCTCCCTCTAACTTAATTATGTCTATGCTGACATCCGACCGAGGAAAACTCTTTAGTCTTTGTCTTTCATGTAGTACTTTTCCTTCCTGCTGAAAGTTCGATTTCATTCAGCTTGTCCCAAAGAAGGGTGACCGCTCTCAACCCTCCAACTATGGCCTAATTCCTTTGATTTCTTACCTTTCTAATTTTTTTTATCTATCATTAATAGGAAGATTTTTAAACACTTCTCTTCTCACAATCTTCTTTCAGATCGTCAGTGTGGATTCCGCAAGGGACGCTCTATTGGCAATCTTCTTGCATATCTCTCTGACTCTTGGTCATCCCTCTTTCGGGATTTCGGTGAAACTTTTGCTATCGCACATGACATATCGAAGGTTTTAATAGAGTCTAGCAAAAATCTTTAATTTCCAAACTGCCCTCCTTCGGTTTGTAGATGGCCACTGTTCTTCTCCTAAAGCTATTAATAGTGGTGTTCCTCAAGGCTCTGTCCTATCACCCACTATTTACTTTTATTTATCAATGACCTATTAAGTCTTCACTTCTCCACCCGCTTCACAAAGTGTCCCTTTTAACAGTCATTCTATGCTTCGCGTGGGACGACTATGATACACCTGATCTTTGATCTTTCTACTGTCTCAGGCTGGGGCAGAAAACCTTGTCTTTCAATGCCTTAAAACTCATTCCCTTCATCTGTCTACTCGTCACAGTCTTTCACACGACTCTCCCCTTGCCTTCAACAATGAACAACTCAATCCTTCCTCTTCTTTTAACATTCTTGGCGTTTCCTTTTCTCACGATCTTTCCTGGTAAAATCTACTCTCTTTCTAAAACAGTTTCGAAGAGGTGTGCTGTACCCGCACTCTGCTTCTGTCTCTGTACAGGGGTCTTGTCCGCTCCTGTATGGAGTAAGCTTCTTATGTGTTGGGTGGCTCAACCCACACAGCTGTACTTGATCAGGTAGAATCAAAGGCTTTTCGTCTCGTTAATGTCCCGCCTCCTACTGACTGTCTTCAATCTCTCTCTCTTAGTCGCAATGTTGCCTCACTCTCTCTTTACTATCGCTTTTATCAAGGACAATGCTCTTCTGAACTCTCGAACTGTAGGACTCCTACTTTAAGAAGAGCACGCAGTACCCGACTTTCAACACATTCTCATTCCTTTTCTGTCCAACTCTCTAACGCAAGGTTTAATCGGTATTTTCAATCTTTCATCTACTCAACCGGTCAACTCTGGAACAATCTTCCTCAATCCATCTTTCCCCCCCACGTCTATGACCTCCAATCTTTCAAACTCAAAGTGTTCAGGCATCTCGAAAACCTAGGACCTTCATTTTGGCCTTCTTCTTCCTCTATGTGGGAATGGGGCTTCGCCCTTGGCCCCTCCTTCCTGCATAAAGGAACATGTCAGCATAGACGACGTACCAACTTTTTAAATTCCAAATATCTATTAAAAAACTACTTACCCAAACTTGTTTTAATCTAACCTAACCTAAGTGCCATCAAACAAAGAAGGGCGTGATAAGTGTTTTGGATGTAACTGAGGGCTCGAAGGATGGTTTCTGTTACCATTAGAGTGTTAGGTACTCACTAATCTAGCGTAACCTAACCTAATCAACCTTACCTAACCTAACCTAGCGTAAACTAACCTAATCAGGAGCAACACATCTGTTTTCCGACAATAAAAATGTTTCTAGTTTTTATATAATTTTTTAAAGTTCCGAGGTACCAAAAAGTGTTACCTCACGAAACAAATTACCCCACTACATCTGTGAATTATCACCCACTTGTCCTCACTTATGCCCGGTTGTCTATATGCGCACATGTGCGCACACATACACACCCTCCCACACCCACACGCACACGCCCTCCCACACCCACACGCACACGCCCTCACACACCCACACCCAAACGCACACGCCCTCACACACCCACACCCACCTACACCCACACCCACCTACACCCACTTATATATATATATATATATATATATATATATATGCAAAGAAATCACAAAGCAACACGTGATCTTTTTAATAAGCAAAGAATCACAGGGAAAAGGAAAAGGAACCACGAAGTCTGTGCGCTTTCGTGATATATTCACATCTTCAGGGACAAGAAAGAAATATTTCTTATTTCTTTCTTGTTCCTGAAGATGTGAATATATCACGAAAGCGCTCGGACTTCGTGTTTCCTTTTCCTTTTCCCTATGGTTCTTTGCTCATATGTTTGGTTGAACAATCGACCATAGTTTTTATTTATTAATTTATTATTAGTTTTCTCAATTTTCCGTATGATATATTTCAATAATGTTGGTAAATTATAAATAATATTTCCAAAATTTTCTGACGTTTCGCTCTGTCCTCGAGCATCTTCAGGGAATTCGTTTGGAGACTAAAAACTCATTCATGAAAAATAACATCACTCAAAAAAAACGAAAATAAAAACTTCCACGTAGTTTACGAATTTCAATGCCCGAACGAAGGCTGCAAACTTCGAGGAAACGTGAGCGCCCTGAAAAGAAATTTTTATTCTAGGTGTTCTGCCTAGAATGAAAATTTCTTTTCAGAGCGCTCTCTTTTATAGCTCATTTTCGGAGGTTTTCCCGCAGTTTCGCGTACGTGTACTGTCGGGATTGGTCAGTTTCGTACGTGTAACTTGAGGATTCGTTCTTGCCCGGTTCGCTGATTGCTTATTTTCGGGGAAGTCTCTTTTGTTATTAATGCTTCGATGATATGAAGTCTTTTCTCAGCTCTTATTTGTGTTACCACGTTTGTTGCTTCCACTATCTGTTATCTGGTTAGATTTATTTTGTGTATGTTCCACACGTGATCTTTCGGATTTCTTTCTTGTAAGTGCATTGTTAGCCTTCTTGACAGTGTTGTTATGGTTGACCCCACGTATCTCACGTTTCCTCGAAGTTTGCAGCCTTCGTTCGGGCATTGAAATTCGTAAACTACGTGGGAGTTTTGTAGATTTTCGATTTTTTCAGTGATGTTATTTTTCATGAATGAGTTTTTAGTCTTCATGTCTCGGTAGTAGATGGCAAGATATTTTATTCTGATTTCTACATGTGACGTTTTCCTTTACTATTTTCCTTATTACTCTTTCGTCAGTTTTATATGCAGGCGACATTTGGTTTTGGTAAAAAATTTTATGAACAGTGCCGTTAGGCGTCTTCTCCTTTCTTGCCTGATTGCTTTCCGCTGTATTTGCCTCCCTTTTTATTTTCAAATTTTTTTTAATTTCTCGTTCTGTTTCGGTGTTTGTGAAACCGTTGTTAATTAGTAGCTGTTTTGAGCGTTCAATCTCTTGGTGGAAGATCGTCAGTAGTATGACCGCAAAATGGGAGAGTGCAAGAATGTTGTAATGCAATTGCAAATGTTGATCAATGTTACAAGATGTTGCAAAGGGGTTATGCAACAAAGTGGGGTATGAAATGAAGGGGAGGGGGTTATGCAATGAAGGTGGAGGGGGTATGCAATGAAGGAGGTTATGTAACATAATGTTGCAAGGGTTATGCAACATCAATGTTGCAAAGGGGTTATGCAACAAAGCAATGCTGCCAAGGGGGAGGGAGGGATCTTCGGGTGGAGAAAGGAGGATGGCCTCCCCCCAAAGGGGGTAGCCTTAACTAAGAGAGGAAGAGAAGGGAGAAGGAAGAGGTCTTTCGGGGAGAAGGTGGGATGTCCTCACCCCCTAAAGGGAAACCTAACTTAAGCCTTAACCTAAGAAGGAAGGAGGTGTTCGCCTGGCTGGAGTCCGACGCATTATGAACGTCCAGGGGCCAAGCAGCTGTTGTATAGAGAATCTTGAGTTGTCAGATATCACTTATTTATATATGGAGGGGTTACTAGAGAGCATTTATTTAGATGAGTTGCCAAATAGTGTTTTTTAATTGTTCAGGTATATCTTATTAGGGTGAGTTGCTAGGTACCACCATTTAATTTCATTTACATGATTTGCCAAATAGTGTTTCTTAATTGTTCAGATATACCTTATTAGGTTGAGTTGCCAGGTTGCGCCATTTATTTTAACTTATTTGGACGAGTTTCCACTTATTTATTTATTTATTAAAGGCAAGATCGACTTTCTCCTTAAAGTTGTTCTGCAAGAGAACTAATTATTTAAACGATTCCCAATATTAACAATAAAAGAAATACACTAGACAATTGGCTTCGCAAAAGAAATCGTTCAACTTAATATTAATAATAAAAGAAATACACAGGACTCTTTATATTGTACATTATTCCAATAACATATTCTCTAAGAATAATATTTAATTTACCTATAATTTATGAAACGCTTTCATTTATTCTAACATCTATATTTTTTATAAACCAAAATCCGCGAAATCAAGAAGAGGAATCTTTTATTCATTTGTTTTCAAGCTAATTTCAAACATATATATATATATATATATAAAAGAAAACAATAATTATTTTAACTAACTTCACCTAAAGGGTCTATTTACTTTTGTCATTCCTCTCTCTCTCTCTCTCTCTCTCTCTCTCTCTCTCTCTATATATATATATATATATATATATATTATATATATATATACAAGATGTGTCCACAATTTTGTACATTTTTTCGTTCATCTTATTATTGATTCTTTCGATTTGAGAAATCTATACACACACACATTTATATTAAATTTCCATATGAAAACAGGTTTAATAATATGCCGTAGATATACTAAACTGTATATTAAATTTGGTAATAAACAATTATTCTCATAGAATATCGTTTATTTTCACATTATGTTGAGACGAGAAGGATTGGAGGCAGGAACAGATAAGGTTCACACCTGTCTAGCCCGAAGCTTTTTGAAGGCCGCAAACTGACCACAAAGGTCCATTTGACCTAATTTCATCCCAAAGAAACATATCTTCCTACTTTCTCTCCATGCGTTTGTTTTTCTGTTACTGTATATAAATGTTTTTATATTTTATTAACTTCGCTGTTTATATGTCTTATTTTTCTTTGCGTGTAATTTGCATGGTATCATCTTCATAGTTATTGCCTCTGTTATTGAAATGAAATGACTAAATGAAAATGAAAAAATGGAAAGGTTTATTATTATTATTATTACTATTAATATAAATTTTTTCAAAATTAACAACACACACACACACACACACACACACACACACAGAAAGAAAGTTTTGTTTATTCTATGTACGTGTACAGGGTGTCTATAAATTATTCACCCCATTATAAGCCTTAATAAATTCGTTATTATAGGAGCTATCTTAAAACGGTTAGCGGCAATTAATAACACAACTCAAGAAATTTTTTTCTTTATTTCGCAGAACATCCACTAGGGGCACAATGGCAACAGTGAAGGAGAAAGCAATGTGTGTGCTGTGGATGTGGGAAACCAAATCTCCAATTAATGTACAGAGACGTTTTCGGGAGGAATATCAGAAAACTCCACCAACAAAGCAATCACTCACGCAATGGCTGAAACAATTTCAAGAAACTGGCAGTGTGCTACATCAGAAAGGAGCTAGTAGGCCTAGTGTGTCTGAAGATAAGATAGCAGGAATTCAGGAGGCGTTTATCCGAAGTCCTACAAAATCCATCCGCCGAGCAAGCCGAGAACTGTAAATACCACGTTCAACAGTGCATAAAGTGGTTCACAAGAGGTTGAAACTTTATCCCTACAGATTGCAAACCTTGCAGAAACTTCTACCAAATGACAAACCCAAACGGGTACAGTTTGTTGTTGACATTCTTGACCGTATTGATGAAGATGAGCATTTTTTGAACAATGTCGTTTTCAGTGATGAGGCGACATTCCATCTGTCTGGTAAAGTCAACAGACACAATTGCCGTAAATGGGATCAGAAAATCCGCATGAATTTATTGAACACGAACGCAACAGTCCCAAGATAAACGTTTGGTGTGCTCTCTCCCATAACCGTGTGATTGGACCATTTTTCTTCCATGAGAACACTGTGAAGGCTACAAATTACCTAGATATGCTTGAATGGTATACTGCACCTCAGCTTGAGGATATGCAGCCCCGCGTGTTCTTTCAGCAAGATGGGGGACCGCCACACTGGGGATTAGAAGTGCGGAGGTTCCTCAATGAAAAGTTCCCTTCTCCTTGGATCGGGCGAGATGGCCCTATTCCATGGCCTCCTCGTTCCCCGGATATCACGCCTCTGGATTTCTTTTTATGGGGCTACACAAAGGACAGAGTGTATGCAAAGAAGGTTAATAACATCACAGAATTAAGACACCGGATTGAAGAGACATTAGCTTCCATCACGCAAGACATGCTTCCTAATGTTTGGAACGAAATCATCTATCGCCTTGATGTTCTGCGTGCTACCAATGCGGCTCACGTGGAGGTTTACTGAATTAAAACAAAAATCTCTTGAGTTGTGTTATTAATTGCCGCAAACCGTTTTAAGATAGCTCCTATAATAACGAATTTATTAAGGCTTATAATGGGGTGAATAATTTATGGACACCCTGTATATGGATATAATATTCATAGCTTTAATTTTTCAGAAGTATATTGGAACTCATTTACCGTGTTTATGATGGCCGTAAGTAGTCACAGCAAAATTATTTT
Source organism: Bathynomus jamesi (assembly GCA_023014485.1). Classification (NCBI taxonomy): domain Eukaryota; kingdom Metazoa; phylum Arthropoda; class Malacostraca; order Isopoda; family Cirolanidae; genus Bathynomus; species Bathynomus jamesi. The sequence goes on along the minus strand of JAJOZX010000271.1, from coordinate 622,414 downwards.
TTTTAAATATAAATAAAGGAATGAAAAGAAAAACAAAAATATTTATAATTTCTTTATTATAAAATCCTCTCGATAAGATTGTGAAGGGAAAATTTGAAAAAAAAGAGAACCAACAATTCATTTTATTAAACTGTAAAACATAATAGATTCCTTGTGCAGATTTTGGCTGTGAGCCTCTGGTTCGCTCCAGCATGCTAGCACCTGAACCTAACCGAACCTATGATTCAAAACATAGATTCTCTGGAAGATAATGGCGAATATATTTAATACACAGATTTTCAAAAGACCTTTTAGAGAGAGAAGAAAAAAATATACATACGAGGAATATATGCAATAAATTCAGACCATAGATTCTCTTTGTAACTGGAACCTAACCGTGGTGTAAATTACATTAGTAATAATAAGCTAAATCGGTTTTCCTTCTCCCCGAATTGTTCATTTTGACAAAGATCAAGCTTGTTACCCGCCTTAGACCTACAGTTTAACGTTGAATCCGAACTACGCTCCAGCACTGGCGGGATGAAATTACAATGTCATCGCCCGGACTCGATCTCTCAACCAGCACCCCAGCGTCTTAACCACTAAGTTACCTAGGGCGCCCATTTATCTACCAACCCAAGCAGACATTCATTTTCATGAGCTAAACACAATTTAATCACACTCCTACGCGAGAATTGGCAGGTAAAAAGTCAAGCCGAATACATTAATCAAAGTTGAGGATCGAATAGTATGACCGCAAACATATATTTTGCAAATATTTGAAACCATCGTGGTAGAGACTGCAAGTGGCAATTAACACACACACACACACACACACACATATATATATATATATATATATATATATATATATATATATATAACCAAATCCACAAGTTAGGAATCTTGGGAAAGCTATGAATAGTATGACCGCAAATAATAATAATGCACAAAAACATTCTGCTTGTTGAGATCTAGATTTCTTATTTTTTAATGATCTTTGTGTCATCGGATGTTACTGTGCTGTCTCTGGTAATGATTTATGTCAGGATTATGAAGAGTAGCGGCGCTAATTCTGTGTCCTGTAGTACTGAGCTGAGCGGCTCTGATGAAGATATTCCTATAACGACTTGCCGCCGCTCAAGTTGTCCATCTCCCTATCAAAATGGGAAAAATTGACGATCGAATAGTATGACCGCAAATAATAATAATGTAAAATATTGTCGTGATAGAGATGGCAAATGTTGATCAATGTTGCAAAGGGACGAGGTACATTGAATAAAAGGGTGGGTTCTGAAATGGGAAAACCGAGAAAAGTATGGCGTCTATAGGCTTGGCGAATTCCAATCTGACTGAGATGTTTTCACTCTGTTGTGGACTTAAGTGTGTATTTACACTAGCAGATAAGTCAGGTGTGATGTCAATCGGATAAAGGTTAAATTGATCGAAGAAATCTTTCAGCGTTACCCCATTCCCGAGCTCATCACAATCACCTGCAATATGGGTCAGATTACTATATGCTCTCGCGCAAAGCGGGAACACAGCGTCTGATGACTAATCCATATCCATACCCCTGCCCAACGCAATGCCATTAACGTATAGAGTTATATTTTTAAGTCCGAAATTCTCGAATTTAAAGGCACTCTTTTTATATTACACCAGTACACATTTGAAAACTTGTCGATCGATTTTTACAAACTAGTTGGTGATTCTATATAATTTGAGTGCGCTGATCTCAAAAATATAGTTAGTTTTTCCCTATCACGTGTGGTTTTCATACTACAGGGTGTGTCATAAATCCCCCATTTATCCCCAAATGTGAACCATCTTATCGAGACCAACATTGGATTGCACACGCTAAACCATAAATTTTGTTGTTATAGACTACAGTAACGCTTACATAATAATGTAGGGTAAATATATATAACAACCAGTCCCGTTCTCAGCAAAATACTCTCTCCCCTCCCATCAATGGGTGATTAACATTTGGGGACAGATGATGTATTACAACACCCCTTGTAGCACGAAATCTTTAGGTGATAGAGTAAAACCTAATTAAAGCAGAATTAAATAGCTCCTAGCTCTTGGACAAGCATATTGCTTGTTTATGAAAGAATAAAAAAATAACTGAAAGAAACAAAATATATTTAGCTTCTTTACTTGCAAACATTTCAGGACTTATTCCAAAGACTTAAGACTACGAAGGTAGATCTGACTAATGACGACTAAACCGGTGCTTCTTTGATGTTTTCTTATGCTGTGCGTTAGGCTGATCTCGTTGCAGACGCCAGCAGTAATCCGCCATCATATTTGTATGCCATCTTCCTTGATATCTTCTTTCCATTGTTTTGATGTCCTGGTGAAATCGTTCCCCTTGCTCCTCACTGACATCTCCGAGATTTTCGGGAAAACGGTCAAGATGCGAAAATAAGAAGTGAACTTTCAGGCTCATGTTGCAGCCTAAGGCGCAAAGCTTTTTAAGCATATTTTCCACGTCTTTCATAATTTTGGCTTTTGTAGTTTCCCAAGAAGTTTTCAACAACATCTTTGAAACCAAGCCATGCTTCTTTTTCTTTATTGGTCATTGTGTTCAGGAAATGATCGTCTGTCAATAACTTTCTAATCTGACGACCTATAAAAACACCTTCCTTTATTTTCTCGTAGCTAATCTTTGGATATTTTGAACAAATGTACTTGAAACACTCACCTTCTCTATTCAATGCTTTGACATACTGCTTCATCAAGCCTAACTTAATGTGCAAGGGTGGTAGGAGGATTTTATTTGGTTCAACTAGATGTTCATGTAAAATGTTCTTTGATCCTGGGGTAAGATTATCTCTAGGAGGCCAAGTTTTCCTCTTCCAGTGCTGGTCACGTGCTCGACTATCCCATTCGCAGATGAAACATGGCATCTTAGTGTATCCTGATTGCTGCCGTTATTTTTTCCTAAATTAAATGTCACTTTCTGCAACTCCTCGCGGTAAAAGCCTCCTACGATTTCTTCCCCATTCAAATCTTCTACATAATACAACATTACCTCGTCTTAGATTTCATAGCCCTAACTTTAAAAATCTCGCGTGTCCATCCTTGCTCAAATCCCTTCGCGAATTTATTTCCCGAACGCGACACCCTTACATAATCATTGATTTTGAAATGTGTAGAATGTGGTGGTGGTACTCCATCTCTTCTCACCTCTGGGCGCGTACCTCTTTCTAAAACTTCGTTAGGTGTTGTCCCAATCGTGCGATGGTGTGAACGGTTGTAGGATGAGGCCAATGATTCCAGAATGTCTAGAAATCTGTATGTGTTTTTATGTGTAAAATAGCGGTGTCTGCGTTCCTTTATGGTACGTTGAACTCTTTCAGCTAAAGATGCCTTATGTATAGAATTGGTAGTGTAGTAGATGATATTAAACTCTGTCAACATGTTCTGAAAAGCTCGGCCTATAAATTCTTTCCTCATATCCGTACAAAAATAGCCAGGAACCCTGTTTTCTTTCAACATTAACGTTTTGGTGGCGTTAGCAACTGTTTCAGGCGATTTATTTTTCAGAGGAATTAGCCACAGATATCTAGAGGATACATCTATTATGAATAGGATGTAGCGGTAACCATCGTTATATACTGAATATCTTTGCATGTCTGTTAAATCTGCTTGTCAAATAGAGTTAATCGAAGCTGCTGATGTCTTGGCTGTTTTAACCCTTTTTCTCACAGGTTTATGAAGTGTATAAGCATCCTGCTCCCGAAAAAAAAATCTCAACATCTTTTTTCCCTACTCCGTAAACACTTCTGTACAGTCTATCTACGCCTCCATAGGATGCTGGGTCAGAAATATCATAATAGCGTCTTCTTAATATGTTAGCCATTTGTGTATTTAAGAGGGACGTGGGTAGGGTTGATCGTTGTTTAACCTCTTCTTTCTCCTCTTCAGAGGTGTTACCGCCGGGAGTGATTGCGTCTTCAATTGTGTCACGTGCGTCCCATGTTCCAAGTCTTTTATCCTGTTCAGATTTCCTATCATTGTTTTAGGGACATTTATTTGTTGTAGTCTTGCTTTAATATGCTTCCATCTTGATGGTGAGGTCCTATCCCACTTTCTCACTAGATCATGGACGATGTCTACGATATTCGATCCCTGTACCTTTCCTCCTTCCACAATGATCTCACATGTATCGGTCCATTGTATGGTGGGGTCCTCATTCAATAGATTATAAAGACTTAAACCTTTATTCCTCAATGTATGTGGGAGGGTGCTTTTTAATACATGCTTGATATGTTGTGTGACCGACCCATTAATCTTTGGTTGGTCAGCTCTATCGTCGGACACAGGCCCTATGTCACCATGTCCATCGTTCCCCGTGCTGTGCCTAATAACCACGGGAATCTCTGTCGGATTCTTATAATTCTCGAACTCGTGAAGAAATTTCTCCAGAGCTTCTTGGTATAAGATTCTTTTCTCATCAGGTGTTTTTTCACTGTTTAATAGGGTTAACAATTCGCTTTCCATTCTTTTAAATCTGCTTTTACGGGGATCTAGATCCGTGCCTGGATTCTTTGAACTTTGCAGTGAAGCATACATCCCGTGTGGAATCACTACCACTTTCTATTATATTAATCTAGTCAGTAAAGGACCCAAAACTGAAAATAAGATGGGGAGGAATAACCCTCCTCTTTGTACAATAATTCGTTTTTTCTTCCCTACAGTTTGACTTTTACGAGCGAGTGCACGTATTATGTTCTTGTAACGGCGTAGGCGAGCCTTCTGAGGTGGTTTCCTTGATACATTGCAATTTATAACGTTAAGACAGATTTCACAGATACATTTTAAAAAGTCGGAGTCGATATTTTTAGTAAACATCTGCTGCATTGTCTGGGGCAGTCGATGATAGATTTTTATTAATTCATGGTATTTTTTTAGCCTCTTTGTCATTCTAGAATATACACCGTTTCAGGCTCGTTTGGAAATATATTCGTTCTTAGAAGCACCCTAAACGTGTTTCGCGGATGAAAGTCGCAAAGCAAATATCCGGAACGCGTGCTCGTAGCTTCTTTATAAACTTACAAAAACTCCTTACGCTGATTCGGGAACATTGATTGGCTAATACCCCAATTTGTGATACATTTCTACGTTGGCTAATACCCCAATTTGTGATACATTTCTACGTCGCGGATGAAAGTCGCAAAGCAAATATCCGGAACGCGTGCTCGTAGCTTCTTTATAAACTTACAAAAACTCCTTACGCTGATTCGGGAACATTTGATTGGCTAATACCCCAATTTGTGATACATTTCTACGTTGCACGAATAAGACTAGATATTTTGTATTTAACGACACACGCGCATGTATCTATTTTTGAAAAATAGATTCTGATTGATGAAGAACACGCTTATGTTAAGATGGTGGGAGAATACTGTAAATGCCTCGGCAAACGTTTTATCCATCTCCAACATGAGATCGTCAATTACAATGACTCTATGTTCAATGTACATCCTTCTAAAGGGCATGCATTATGTATGCACCTGTCTGCTGCTGTAGGTGTATGAGCCAGTAAATAGCCTTGTGTCCATATCTGCGGGGATTGTTTCTGTGAATAACGGCTAAGGTGTCTTTAGGCATGAAGTTATTCTTGAACACCAAAAAACATAATGAGGCGATCGTAGTTGCGACTTGCAACGGATTGTATTTGAAAGGGCCTATGTACATCCTTCTAAAGGCCTGGAAACATACTCTAAGCACGCGCACATCATTCTGGCAATAACGCTCACATTCATCAGCTATATTGTAAGGATTAGATTCATTAAAACTGCCGTAGTATCGGTCAAAATCTTCACGTTCATCTGTACTCATACATTCATAGTTAAAGTAATGTTTGGGTAGAGGTAGTCCTACGTAATTTAAAGTTTCGCTCGTGAGGAATGTGTAAAGGAAATATCCTTTTGAAACTTCGGCGGCTACACTCATCACCTTGGGTAGCTTTGCTAATTTACAACGTGTGGATAATAAAGTGTCTTTAAATTGTACATTACCTCTTATTTGCATCTGTATTAATTTGTTGCCTCTTTTCAAGGGATCACCTGTAAATATCTCAGATGATTCGTGCTCAAGCAACTCCTTATAAAGGAACTGTGTGTCAAATTTTACCCCGTTATGGGCAAGAATATACAGTCATTTTTTCGAATTTGTCCGCTAACTTGACAATATAGGATACAAAGAGTTTCACAGGGCTATCGTGGGCAATCGTTTTAAAAACGTTTCTCCTTTTACCACATTTGTGACACTCATTACACTCGATCTCCATATACTCATCACAGATAGTCTGGCTAACAAGTAAATGTGGAATAACCTCTTTGGTTTCAGCGTTCGTATGTTTCTATATCGTAGTACACAGTTATACAAGGGCTATTTTTGGGTTTAGCGTCTTTCATATAACATACATGCTTTACTCCAACCGCCTTATATTTCTCATGGCATGTAGAACAGTGAATTTCATCACATTTATGCGTGAATTTTCCACGATTATCCATCATCTGAAACATACCACATTCACAGATTCTCATTTTCCTGCACGTGCCAATTGATTTATGGAGCTCAAAACAGTTATTATTGAAAAATGTGCGTCTACACACATCACAATCCCTCTTCTCAGCTTGAACTACACGACTTTCACATTTGGAGCTTTTACACTGCTCACATACCATGTGGCAATCTTTACAATGTTTCACTATATCATCCGCAAACTCGATACACCGCTTACACAAATCATGATGTCGTCCATATTTTCGACTATTATCATAACTCGCGTAAAGGCCCCTTATATTACGGATGGGGAGATACGTTGTTTCTGACAACCCTAAAATAAGTAGGGGTCTTGTACGATTTCTCACACTGCTTTTAAAAAAAAATAGTCCTACGACGATCATCCATTCCAAATACAACTATACAAACAGTCATTTCCTGTTCTACCATTCTCAGCTCCTCAGGACCCATATTACAGTCAAACTCAAGTTTACAGTCTACAGCTAGTTTACGGGCACACTCCACTACCGTAGGCAACCAAATTTTTTGGGTCCGTGTATTTAGTACAGTAAACATACGAGCTAAGACTACTGCTATAAAGCCGCAACCACGATCGACGTTTATATGCCGTCTATAAATAGCCTGAGAATTGAAGTTAAGAGTATAAGGTGTGGCACTATGACCCGCAACACGGAATACACGGTCAATATTTAACGTGAAGTTGTCCATATTGAAGGCTATACCACTTTGAGAGGCCTGCATTATACGGCCTAATATATACTCTATATCTTCAGCTGCCAAACGTCTGAACGGTGTTATTACCCAAAAAAATCATCTACATCTCCGTCATCTGACCCGAATCCGAAGGACAGCCTCGTCCTGACTTCACGCTCGTCGCGGTTCTGAAAGGCAAACTCTACAATACGTTCAACTATGCGCCGTAGTCCGTGTTCAACACCATTCCTATACATGGATCTAGGATCAACCCTGACTATATACCGATTTCTAGTCAAGGCTGGGGTGGGGGTAGCGGTGCGCACCAACTCGAATGTCCTCAACAGAACGAGAAGCTGCTGTGGCTGTGGAGGATGTACCCGGAATTGAACAGAAATAAGGGAGCATATTTGAGGAAGGTACTATTGTGGGGGTTGTGTCGTAAGATGTAGAGGGCTGAGGCTCTATTACTGGGGGTCTAACAACCGGCGCAATCCTAGCGCGCTTTATACCTGACATCGTGGGCTCTTCATCATGCCTCCGCTTTGAAATGACGCGTGCTACAGCTATCGCTGATGAGGATTCGTCGGCGGGGAAGGATTCTGTGATCACAACTACACTCTCGTCACATCTGTAATATCGATGATGGGGTACTGTACCTCATCGTCATTGACGGTTCTGTGGGAGAAGAGAAAAGCAAGACTGTAGAATATAAGGGTCATCACTTAAATATTTATTATAGTTTGTAAATGACCCACTTTGGCGTGTGGCGTGTTAGAAATGGATTCTGTAGAAAAATTCAGATTCACGAGCCCATCCACATGTATTATATCTGGCCCTACAGGATGTGGTAAAACTATGTTTATGCTTAACCCTTTAAGGACTAGTCCGCAGCATATGCGGTCACTCTTGTTACCAGAACGTATAGGTTTTATTGTTATTCAAAACTAAATATTTTAGTAACTAGTCACTGAAATGATACACATTTTGGGTTCCTGTCTCAACAACTAAATGACATCTATATATAAACATATAGAAACATTTATAGAAATGAAACATTGTAGTACAATTTATATTATTATTTCTGGTGGACCTTAAGGTACCATCCGTCATTAAAGGGTTAAAATCATTAAAGAAAAGGGAGAGATGTTCTCAAAATTTGTGCATAAAGTTATATGGTGCTATTCGACGTATCAATCAGTGTTCAACGAGTACCAAGATGATATTTTGTTCCACAGAGGTGTATATGACGTTAATTCGTTAAAGGGAAATGAACATTAGGGTGGCCCACTTTTCAATTTTTTTTGAAAAGTATAGGTGATCGTGGTTTTTCCCATTATTTGGCACTATACTAGCACATTGGTACCATTTTTACAAAAATTGATCAATATTTAGGGGTCTCGCATCGACCTTGAAATTACTAGTTTTTTTAAAAAAATGCGTACTTTTTAACTTTTTACTGAATCAAGATAAATCATTAAGTAGGGATGTTTTCTGAATCCTCTTGATGAGAGAAGTTGTTTGGTGTGCCTTCCAATGTCATACGACTAACGATTTAAAGGTTGTGCCTGTATACAGGTAATACCAATGTGCTAGTATAGTGCCAAATAATGGGAAAAACCACGATCGCCTATACTTTTCAAAAAAAATGAGTCACCATACCCGGGCGGAATGTATAATGTATATAGGTAATTAGAAAATGCACTATGCCTGTGCCAGGTACCTAACCTATTTCTTTTTTTGCAGATCATAACATTTTGAAATTCTGTCTGAGTTCCTCATCTTTTGTCATGGACAAATCGATGGCAACCATAACTGGAAGAACTCTTGAAGCTACAAATAAAGAGTCATCAAAAATAAGGCGAAAATAACATCGCTACCTTCTCTAAGATCGGCCTTGGAAATTTTTTTAGTTGGCCAACCGTCGTCCTCCATCAGTGGTAGCAAATTGCCAACAACACGGCAGGTTTTGCAATACTTCTTCAGTGTTATCCAGTACACTGCTAACAGGAAAGACGCATTCAAAGAAACCGTAAACAACGTCTTAAAGTTTTGGAACATGGCCCGCATTAAAACATTCACAAAGCTCAACTGCGAACGGAAGGTAGAGGCATTGTGGAAAGAGTGGCACTTACTCCAAAAGAGCAGAAAACGAGAAACTGACGCCGGAGGAAAACGGCAGAAGTTTTCGGACAGTGTGGACAAGCTGTGGGATATCGGAGCATCTGACGCTGTCGAAGATATAAAGAAGAATCAACTGCTGTCCGACAAGGACAAGAAAGAAGACATTGACTTCTACCTCGATCAACGTGGTCCTCGGGTAGCAACGATGAGCGGGAACGATAAAGTTTTCGCTGTAAAAAGAAAGCTACAGGAAGGAAAATTTGCACAGAATACTGGCAAAGGGAACGTTCATTTGTCACAAAGTTATTGTGAAGTCTGGAATTATGCTAACGCTCCCGATAAAGAGGTCATGGAGATTGTGAATGTAGGTAATACTTACATAATAAAGTACAACAATACCGAATTGGCCACAGATACCTCACGGGTTACAAACATACCTGTAGCCAGCTTCATAACGGCCTATGCACGCATCAAACTTTGTGGTCTATGGCATTCTCTTGGTCGGCGGGTTTTGTACGCCGATACAGATAGTGTGATATTTACAGAGAGGGAGGGTGAATACATGCCTCCTATTGGTGAATTCCTCGGGGAGTTAACGGATGAGATCAAGGATGAGTATGGAGACATCGCATACGCCGACACTTTTGTCTGAACAGGGCCAAAAACCTATGGGGTACGGGTGAGGGTAGGGGAGGATATGAAACATATCGTGAAGGCTAAGGGTATCACGTTCTACCAGGCGAATCGGCGGGTCGTTAACTTTGATTCGTTGAAGGATCTAGTGTGCTTGGATGATGATGAGGGCGACCAGCTGCCCCAACTAACTGTAGGTACCCACAACTCTCGGGCGCAGAAGCTGGGAGTGTGAAGGAACTTAGGGGTACAAAGGTGTGCCGTAACACCTATAGGAAACGTTACCAGGTGCCTGGTACCTATGATACCGTACCCTTTGGATACCATAATCTTTGATATGTCTATTGTTAACTTATTTATTACATGTATTTGTAAATATATATTACTTGAATACTTCGTTTATTAAATAAATAAATCGTGCTTCAATCAGCGTTTCACTTTCTCCTTTGTGTGTATGTATGTGTGTGTGTGTGTGTGTGTGTGCACAGGATAAAATTCTAAGCTCCGCACAGCGTGTGTATAGGAGAAAGTTCTAAGCTCCGCCCACTTGTATGATTGATCACGTGACTCCTGCTACTACCTCCTGCTCAGTTGATCGCAGCAAGCCCTGGATCTCAGACGTGTATTCTCCCGCGTAAACGAAAAATAGTAATGGCTACCTTTAATATTGCGTGTTCGACTTTTATGAAGTGGTATTCGGCAAAGTGCCAAGATGTGGTGGATACTGAAAAACTCCCTATTCCACCCTCCTTTGATACTTTTAAGGCTACATTGAATCGTGCGAAGGAGCAAGAGGTACAAATACTCTACGGCTATTCTGGCGAGAGCATTGTAGGATTTCGTGGTACAAGTGATGTATTGAACTATGTTGTAGGACTAAACTTTAGAAAAGCTTACATATACCGTGAAGTAGACGAAACAACATGTGCAGAAGACAAGCAACGGATATGGATAGTGAGTGTTGTTGATGAGTGGTGTGACAAGCGATATTATATCATGTTGCATCATACCGAGTACTCGTACCCTGCGACTGAGAATGTAAATCTTGTCATCATGGAGAATCTTAAGTATTTTTACCAATATATTAATATATATCATGATGAGGTTTGTAGTGAGGTTGTGGCTAATGGCCTGTGTGAGTTTTTAACAGACTTTAGAGACGAGTATCGATTGTTAAACAAAATGGAAAAATATGGGCATATGTTTCTCTCAAATAGTGCGCCGGATTGTGAAGATGTTTAGTTTGTGGAAATGAACGTCTGGTGAGTGATAAAACATTAAAACCGATATTGATTCATGTATCGGAAAATTTCTCAAAACATCTACCCAATATAATGGGATACAAATATTCATGTTGGAACAGCGCCGTACACGTTTCATTAGATTATGGTGTGACTCACTCCTTCCGTCGAGCCGATCCGTTGCATGTGGCTCATAGTCATCTCAGAGCTTGAACCGACTGGACGTGCGGTCCTCGAATACGATGGAACTTCCTTTGAACAGCATTCTCAACGCCGTGTACGATGTGTCCGTGACGAAGTCGTTGCGCGTGTTCAGGCGTAAAACCGGTGCCATTAACTATGTACTGGAAACGACTTGTAGACAAACAAACAAACGGAATGTTGTTTATTTAAGTGTTGAGGAGATGAATAGAATCTTCATGGTAGTTGAGAAGTGGAGTGAGGATCGTTATAAAATTCCTGCAGGTGTAGGTACAAGAAGAGAGCAGATTAGTGACACCCCCTCATATGCCGTTGTTTGTACGTTATGTATAAATAACGATCGGCCATGCATTGATATACGACTGATGTGGAAGAATGCTTCTGATAATAACGCTCTTGTCCCTACGCGAAACCGTTTCATCCTCGACAGAATGTTTGAAATCGTCGGATTTCGCAAGCTGAAACCTATATTAGACGCGCGTATTATGGATATACTTTATTTTGATACGGTTCTTGAAGACGCATACACCGCTCTACTCGATGGGTTTACCGAGTGTAGGACTGAACAAGGCGAGAATGGTCTAGAGCTGGATGCTTATTTTTAAAAAGTTTAGACTCTTTGAAATATCATGAACTTTGGTACAAAGCACTTTAGCGGTACAGGGCTGAGCTCACCTACACCGTTCACCCTGAAGAACTATTTCTTTATATAATGAGCAGCTGTCGTAACGACTTAGAAGATTATTTCAACTTCCGCTATGCAGTGTAAAGAAGAGTTCACGATTGAAATGCTCGGGTCGGTAAAAATAAACCCTCGATTGGAAAGGAGTGTTTATAAACTTGTAGTTAATAATGATGTTGCGGATAACGATGACCTCTTTGTGCGTGCTTTTGATTATATTCTAGTCGTATTTAAAGATAACTTGCCAGCCGAATGTAAAGTGGACACAAAAATAGTATTGAACGATATGAAGGCCATTTACATAGAGTATAGGTCTCCCTATAACTTGAGCGATGAAATAATATTAAGCCGCGTTTTCTGCGCAGAGCAAAGTAATAATGATGTGACTGTAGACTCGATTACGTGTGAGTTTGGTGTTTTGCGCAGTAGAACAAAGTTAATGTATTTTGATGTATATTTATTTTCAATATATTTAATTATTTAACATAATTGTGTGTGTATATATATATATATATATATATATATATATATATATATATATATATATATATATATATATATATACAGTACTGGCCAAATTATTAGGAATTTTTTAAAAATTTCATTTTTTGGTATAAAATGTTAAATTAAACCAATTTTAAACGTTGAAAAGTTATTTATTTCTACACAAGAATACATGGTCATTATTTAGCAATAGTTCAGTACTTAGTTTGACCCCCCTTAGCTGCCTTAAGGGCTGCGACACGCTTCGGCATGCCATGAATCAATTTATCAATTTTTTGCATAATTCCTTAATACGTGTAGAGTGAAACCAGACTTGAATAAGTCGCTCTATGAGTTGGTGTTTTGTTGTTATCGGCGTTTCATGGATTACGTCCTTTAAAATACACCATAAACTTTCGATTGGGTTCATGTCTGGAGAATTTCCAGCCCATGGGAGCAACCGAACACTATTTTCATGACACCATTTTTTAACCGACTTTGCCGTGTGGCATGGAGCTGAGTCTTGTTGAAAAATCCAACGTCTATTACCATACCATTCCCTTATTTGAGGCAGTAGACGTCTTCTTAGTACTTCTATATACTTGACTTGGTTCATATTCCCCTCAACAATGCTCAAACGACTAGTTCCATGCACAGAAATTGCTCCCCAAACCAGATCTTTTGTGAAATTTCACCGTTTTCATCAGACACTCAGGCAAAAATTCTTCTCCAGGCCTCCTTCTTACACTTTGAACACGATCGTCAAGCACGGCAATCGTTGACTCATCGGAGAACACCACCTGCAATCAAAGAAAGCCCTGTGAAAGAGTCAGTGCATAGCGTATGAAGTACAGCTAAAACGAAGTACAGTATGACTTGCTGCTTTACAGATATTTTTACTGCAGTTTTATCACGTACTGTAAATACACTTCTATGCATACTGTATTTACTGTATTAACATTCTATTTAATGTTAAATATTATTCTTACCTGTTCCCAATCCTCACTAGTCCAGTTAATGTGTTCCTTTGCCCATGCAAAACGTGCCTTCTTCATAGCCTCAGTGAGCCTGGGCTTCTTCCTTGGGCGGTAGGCTTTGAAGCCGGCAGTTAGAAGCCTCCTGTTGACTGTTCTACGACTAATATTGATGCCATCAGCCGCTAGACTACTGGAAATGTTTTTGCAAGTAGCTCTTCTATTTCTAAGAGACAAAATTGCAATCTGTTTATCAGTTCTTGGAGTCGTTACCCTTTTTCTGCCGCATCTTCCAACCTTTTTGGGGCCTACATTTTCTCCAAATACCATTTTTTTCTTAATACGAAGTACTGACTGTGGTGAAACATGGAGTTTGGCAGCGATTTCCTTTTGTTTAAATGTAGAAGAAGTTAATAAAACCTGTATTTGCCCAATTTTCCGTGGACTCAAGTCATTCTTTCGCCCCATTTTCAAATTCACTTAAAAACTGTAACAAATAATTGCCGAAATTGGGTAAATACACTATTTAAATTAAACGGTAGTTACAATGACACGTAAAAGAAAGAGAAACACACCCGCATCGCACGACAACCAAACGACAACTGACGAACAAACACGCTTCGTTCGACTAAAGAATTATGCAAAAAATTGATTCATGGCATGCCGAAGCGTGTCGCAGCCATTATGGCAGCTAAGGTGGGTCAAACTAAGTACTAAACTATTGCTAAATAATGACCATGTATTCTTGTGTAGAAATAAATAACTTTTCAACGTTTAAAATTGGTTTAATTTAACATTTTATACCAAAAAATGAAATTTTAAAAAAATTCCTAATAATTTGGCCAGTACTGTATATATATATATATATACATACATATATTTCTCCTGTACTGCTATATTGATGTTTATACTCCATCGTTTTGTATTTCTTATTTTTTAGTTTTTAGTTTAGTTAAGTGCAGTAGAAGATAAAGTGTATGTATTTATTTTCAATATATTTAATTATTTAATATAATTGTGTGTATATATAAAGGGTGATCCAGAGAAATGGGACCCAAAAGAAACCCCTGTAACTCTTAAAGTATAAGTCCTTTTATAAAATCATACGCATCATTCGAAAGAGGATAGTTACAAGTTTGTACAGGATTGTATAGGTTTTGACAATACAAGACAAGATAAGATACAAAACAAAATAAAAGTGTTAGTTAAAACTAACCCTTCAAGATGACTGCATGGACTGTGGAACAGCTGCGTTTCATAACTGAGCATATTATGAGCATGGAAGAAGTGTAGTTTCAGCTCAAAGATCTTTCAAGACAAATTTTCAGATGTCAAAATCACCTTCTAAGAAAGTAATCCGTCGGTGTGTCAGAAATTTTTCCCTAACTGGCAGCATTGGAAAAAGAAAACCAACTGGAAGAGTGCGCACAGCAAGGATAGACGAGATCATTAACAGAACTCATGAAATTGTACAGGATAATCCTAACATAAGCATCAGACGTGCTTCTCAGCTGTTAGGAGTTGGATATGGAACAACACACCGTATATTCAAGCAAAATTTAATGCTCTTTCCATATAAAATTCAAACAGTGCAACAACTAAACGATGGAGATTTCGCACGAAGACGACAATTCTGTCAATGGATCCAACAGAAGGTAAATGACACCACCAATTTTCTAGCAACTTTGATTATGTCAGACGAAGCCCATTTTCACTTGAATGGAACTGTAAACAAACAAAATTGTCGTTTCTGGGCAACAGAAAATCCATTGAATATTACCGAAGTCCCGTTGCATAGTCAGCGTGTAACTGTTTGGTGTGGTCTTACTGCATCTCAGATCATAGGGCCGTACTTTTTCGAGGATTCCACCGGAAACACGGTCACTGTAAATGGTGATCGCTACGAAAAAATGTTGACCGATTTCCTTATTCCTAAATTAAGAGATCTTTATCTAGAAAACCACTGGTTCCAACAAGATGGAGCTACCTGCCATACCACGAGGAACTGCATGGCAGTTTTGCGTCAAACGTTTCCAGGCGAGTTAATCTCAAGATTTGGAGACGTTGAATGGCCCGCAAGGTCTCCGGATTTTTCTCCCTTAGATTATTATCTCTGGGGATATTTAAAGAGTAGGGTCCACAGAAATAACCCAACGACCTTGCAAGAATTGAAGGCCGCCATCACAAATGAGATACAGGCCATACCACCGCACACTCTTGCAAAAGTGATGTAGAACTTACAAGCGAGAACACTGGAATGCTTGGCAACTAATGGAGCACATTTGAAAGGAGTCATTTTTAAAAAATAAATATTTCATAATAAACTTGTAACTCTACTCTTTCGAATGATATATAGTTTTTATGAAAGGAATTAAATATTAAGAATATTTGGCTTTTTTTTATGAGTCCCATTTATCTGGATCACCCAGTATATATACATATATATATATATATATATTTCTCCTGTATTGTTATATTGATGGTTATATTATTTTTTTTTTATTTTTTTATTATATACATATTCTTCGTTCATATTTCTTATACTATTATTTTTTATTGCATGTATTCCTCGTTTGATTGTATATTTATTTTCTATATATTTCTGAATCCAATAATTCGTCTAAATAAACAGAATGATGTAATAGCGTTTTATTTAATTCATTTGGTTGTAAACGATATTATTATTTAATTATACTAAATGGCTGGTTACGCCTTCTAAACCGACTGACGGATTTCTAAGCCAACTGTAAAGAATATATGCATTAATTAAATAAATAGCGCTGTCTGGCAACTCAACCTGTACACCTGAACAAGCCATTTACGCCTTCTAAGCCAGCTGCGGATTTACACCTTATAAGACAGCGGGCGCTCAGATGAAGTCTTAATATGCGCTTGGCTCCTGCCAGGCGAACACCTCTCTTCCTCTCTTTCTTTCTCTTGGGGGATAACTCCGCCTCCAAGTTGCATACCCCCTTGTTGCTCTTGCAACATTTCCCCTCCCCCTTTGCATAACCCCCTCCCCCTTTGTTCCATAACCACTTTGCAACATCTTGCAACATTGGTCAATATTTGCAATTGCATTGCAACATTCTTGCAATCTCCCATTTTGCGGTCATACTACTACCGTCCAATTGGATGAGATTTTATAAGCTCTGTATAGAAGTGCTTTTATTACACTGACTTTTTATTTAGTTGGGCACTCGCCATTTGCATTTAAGCATTTTCCTTTGTCTGTAGGTTTTTTGTGTATACTGGTCGGGTAGCAATCGCCGTCGTCTTGTATTTTCACGTCGAGAAATGGGATTTTCCTGTTGATGCTTAACTCATAAGTGAATGTTAAGCCTAATTCTTCTTCCAATGCTGCTTTTAGTTCTAGAAGTTCTGTTTCATTATCGGTGGTAACGAATATGTCATCCACGTATCGGCAGTATAGAGTGTCTTTTTTTTCTCGGAGCCCTTTGTTTTCCACATGACACATGTAGTAGTTAGCGTAGGTGGTGCCCAAGGGGTTTCTCATCGAGATTCCATCTACTTGTTGGTATAGCGTTCCGTCTTTGCATCGGAAAGCCGCTGCCGTTGTGCAGATTTTCAGCAGGTTTTTCATTATTTCTTTGGGAATGGTCGGTGGTCGCATGGTCGAGTGGTTGTAAACGTTATCGATTATAATCTTGGTTGTTGCCTCTACTGGGACGTTTGTAAATAAACTTTCTACATCCAACGATGCCATAATGCACTTGTAGACATTCATCTGTAGATTTGAGCATGTATTTTGCTGGTATATATTTGGTGATGATTTCATTAAGTTTTTTTTTTTATGGAATTGCAAAATAACTTAATGAAATCATCACCAAATATATACCAGCAAAACACATGCTCAAATCTACAGATGAATGTCTACAAGTGTTCAGAGGAACCCGACCACAAGGCATTATGGCATCGTTGGATGTAGAAAGTTTATTTACAAACGTCCCAGTAGAGGAAACAACCAAGATTATAATCGAGAACGTTTACAACCACTCGACCATGCGACCACCGACCATTCCCAAAGAAATAATGAAAAACCTGCTGAAAATCTGCACAACGGAAGCGGCTTTCCGATGCAAAGACGGAACGCTATACCAACAAGTACTGTAGATGGAATCTCAAACAAAGGGCTCCGAGAAAAAAAAGACACTCTATACTGCCGATACGTGGATGACATATTCGTTACCACCGATAATGAAACAGAACTTCTAGAACTAAAAGCAGCATTGGAAGAAGAATTAGGCTTAACATTCACTTATGAGTTAAGCATCAACAGGAAAATCCCATTTCTCGACGTGAAAATACAAGACGACGGCGATTGCTACACGACCAGCATATACAAAAAACCTACAGACAGAGAAAAATGCTTAAATGCAAATGGCGAGTGCCCAAATAAATATAAACTCGGTGTAATAAAAGCACTTCTACACAGAGCTTATAAAATCTCATCTAATTGGACGATCTCCTACCAAGAGATTGAACGCTCAAAGCAGCTACTAATTAACAACGGTTTCACAAACAACGAAACAGAACGAGAAATTAAATTTTTTTTTAAATAAAAAGGGAGGCAAATACAGCGGAAAGCAATCAGGCAAGAAAGGAGAAGACGCCTAACGGCACTGTTCAAAATTTTTTTTACCGAAACCAAATGTCGCCTGCATATAAAACTGACGAAAGAGTAATAAGGAAAATAGTAAAGGAAAACGTCACATGTAGAAATCAGAATAAAATATCGCTTGCCATCTACTATCGAGACATGAAGACTAAAAACTCATTCATGAAAAATAACATCACTCAAAACACCAACAATCTAAAAAACTCCGACGTAGTTTACGAATTTCAATGCCCGAACGAAGGCTGCAAACTTCGAGGAAACGTGAGATACGTGGGGTCAACCATAACAACACTCAATAAGGCTAACAATGCACTTACAAGAAAGAAATCCGAAAGATCACGTGTGGAACATACACAAAATAAACCTAACCAGTTCAAAATACAGACTGAGGAACAATTCACCACATTAAACAGCACACCCATCATAAACATCGATACAACACTCAAGACATTTAATCAGATTATCAATAATGCAAACAAATACATACCCAAGGGCAACATTAGGAAATACAACCCAAATTACACTAGAGAAATAGCCCACCTCATAAGGCAACGTAATAACCTCAAATATAACACACAAACACCACACACAGAAGCCATAAAACAGCAGATACAACAGCTCAACACAGAAATAAAAAACAAACTCAAAGAAAAACAAACAGAAACATCCAGGGAATTCATAACAACACTAAACCACTCCACAGATACATACAGGCTATACAAGACTATAAATAGCATTACCCACTCTAACAGCGGCAGCCAAAATAGTATCCCAACATACACACAACAAGCTAACATTCTAGTTAATCACTACACAAAGATAAGTCACTTAAACAGAGACAACAACCAGAAACACGCAGACAGACAAACAGCCAGACACAAGAAAACCTACAGACTCGACACGACCATTACACCCTTCAATACAGACCAGACCACCAAGATCATCAAAAACATTAAGAATTCGAAGGCTACTGGACCAGACAACATATTTAACATACACCTTAAACACTTGGGCCCACAAGGAATACTAGCTCTCACAAATATCAGCACATATTCATACCAACACTGTATTATTCCTGACATATGGAAACAAGGTAAAATTATTACACTACTCAAACCAAACAAAAATCCAACAGAACCAGCTTCCTTCCTATAGACCCATTACTTTACTATGCACACCTTCCAAAGTAACAGAAAGACTAATCTTACAAATCACCAACCCACACATACCACTATCGCCTACTCAACATGGATTCAGACCTCACCACTCAACCACGACATTACTCACTAACCTCACGCAGCACATCATGGATGGCATCAACTCCAGAAGACCAGCTCAACGTACACTATTAGCAACAATAGACATTAGTAAAGCATTTGATGCTATCCCACGCTTCCCTCTCATAAACAAAATACTCAACACAAACATGCACAATAACACCAAAAGGTGGCTGAGCAACTATCTCTCAGGAAGATACTCACATGTCACATTTAATAGCAAGTCATCCAAAAACAAGCTTTTTCCGAACGGGGTCCCTCAAGGCTCTGTTCTCTCACCAACACTCTTCAACTTATACATGCATGACATTCCAACACCCATAGATAACAAGCTTACCTTATCATCATATGCAGATGATATCACTCTAACATCCATCCACAACAACATCGACACCGCTACAAATATCCTACAAACATACATAAACAGTATACAAGACTGGCTCACACACAATAGACTCAAAGTAGCGCCAACAAAATCAACCATCACCTTGCTTACAAGCAACACCAAAGAACACCAGGTAATTCCACAGCTTACACTAAACAACATCAACATTCCACACACTCACAGAACCAAAATACTTGGTGTCACATACAACACATCATTATCTTTAGCAAACCACATTCAGGACATTAAAACCAAATGTACGTTAAGACTTAACACGCTTAGGGTACTAACAGGCACAAACTTTGGACACCAGCAGGAAACAACATTACTCATATACAAACAATATATTTGCTCAGTTATGGACTATGCTAGCCCATGCTGGGCACCCATTATCTCAAACACACACATAAACACCTTACAAACAATACAAAACAACGCACTTCGTATCATTACAGGATGCACTCAAACAACACCAATAGAACACCTGCACATAGAAACAAAAATACTAAAAGTTAGGGAACATTTAGACATGAGGGGAACACAATTCATGGCAGTAGCGACAACTAACCCACAACACCCTTGCCACTACATGTACAATCATGCACCAACACCTCGCACCATTAAGGTAACACCAGAGAGACATTATAACCAAATACTCCATTCCATACCACGCCCCACAGACATCACACAGTACAGAAAACACATACACACCACACCTAACCCACAAAGCACTGACACGACTCGGTCCGAATGCGGTCCTAGGTGCGAAGCCGCCACCCATTAACAGGTCAGAGATCAGCCTGAGCAGATCGGATCGAGTTAACTTAGCACGATTCCGATGTGGACATCACCCCAACTTACGGACATATAAACACAGACTAGACAACTCCATAGACGACACCTGCCACCTGTGCCAAGACACACCACAAACAATTGAACACATTATGACGGACTGTACCGCTCTAACACAACAACGAACACAACACAACATCACTAGTGCGCTGAACCTCTGGTCCACTCCGGAGAGGGCGATCGGTTACCTGCGTGCCGCCGGCTTGCTCGATCAGGGTTGGCTGATCGGCTAAACAACAACAACAACAACAGATAGTGGAAGCAACAAACGTGGTAACACAAATAAGGGCTGAGAAAAGACTTCATATCATCGAAGCATTAATAATAAAAGAGACTTCCCCGAAAATAAACAATCAGCGAACCGGGCAAGAACGAATCCTCAAGTTGCACGTACGAAACTGACCAATCCCGTCAGTACACGTACGCGAAACTGCGGGAAAACCTCCGAAAATGAGTTATAAAAGAGCGCCCTGAAAAGAAATTTTCATTCTAGGCAGAATACCTACGAAGATGGCTCCAAGCGAATTCCCTGAAGATGCTCGAGGACAGAGCGAAACGTCAGAAAATTTTGGAAATATTATTTATAATTTACCAACATTATTGAAAAATGTCATCCGGAAAATTGAGGAAACTAATGATAAATTAATAAATAAAAACTACGGTCGATTGTTCAACCAAACATGTTTAAAGGAAAAGCTGTTCCCCAAATACATACATACATATATATATATATATATATATATATATATATACACACACACACACACACATCAGAAAGATATTATCACCTTTCATTTCCTTTGATTTTATATGTGCCTTGATGCGTAACGATTCTATATTGGAGTTGGGATATTTTCACTGCAAAATATAGAACAATCGCAAAAAGGAGAAATTGTATATGGTTATTGATGCGTTAAATTGGCATAATTGGATATTGCTTCAGATATACACGTTCATGTGTTTTGTTACAGATCCATTTTCTTCTTGTCAAAGGACTGTAGCGCTAATGAGTTTGTATTTCAGGATGACAACATCCGCTCACAAAGGTTACAAATTGTTAAGGAAGGGTAGGAAGTAGAGGATATTGAGTGGCCAAATTGGCCTGCACAAAGCCACGACGTGATTAATATCATTGAGCGTTTATGGATGACATTAAAAAGTGACTTCGATGAAAGTATTCCAAGAATATTAAAGGACTTCGATGTAAGGGGTTCCAAAACACCTTAGCCCCCCATTTGCAGCTTACGTGTTTACTTATATCGAACGAAATAGGTTTTAGTGATTATAAAAATATATAAAATTCTTTATTTATTGCAGGTATTAAAATTACTCTAGCTGATAAAGTGATAATATAATGGCTTCTCAATTAATTGGTGATTCGGAGAGGCAACGTGTGATAGATCGCATACGAGCAATAACATTTCGGGAAGCTCGTGATACTGGAGCCACCTTTATAACACGTTCATGGGTTGCCAAAAAGTTGCGAAGAAGTGAGGACTTCGTCAAAAGAAATTGGAATAAAACTTTGGATGAATGTGAAATGGATACAACCAAATCTGGGCTCCCAAATTTGCCACTCTCTCAGGAAACAAAGGACATCATTGAAAGCGGTACGCGTAAGCGGAAAAACAGCTGTGCTAAACTTTCTAGAGAGATCGAAGTGTTGAGAGGAAAGATCGTTAGTGGTGAGATCATTCGACTGTACCGTCATAGGCAAGGTTTAAAGCCTTGGCCTGAACTTCCAAAGCCAAGAGAAACTCAACTTAACATCGATAACAGAATGTGGTTTGCCCATTATCTTGAAGATTGGGATGTGGATGATTTCATGCATTTAGCTGTCTCCGATGAATTTTTTGTTTACGTAACACGTCGGCCTAACTAACAAAATGATCGAGTGTGGGCCACAACACCAGATGAAATCGATGACAATGAACATTATCGCGAATTATTAAAAAGTCCAGACTGTGTTGGTGTGTTTGTTTTGTTCACTGCAAAGAAGCTCATGTGGGTGCTGAAGCCAAATGGTCAGAGTTGGGATGGACAGTATTTTCGTGATATTATTATATCCCAGCATGTCATTCCGTTTCTAAGAAACCCAAACAATGTTTTGGATGTCGATCAGGTCACACTTCTGCACGATATGACCCCCTGCTTTAAGGCATTAGCCACTCAACAGTTGTTGCGGAACCATGAGATCGATTTCTTTGGAAATGAAGAATGGCCAGGAAATTCTCCTGACCTGAACGTCTGTGAACACATTGGATCAGTTATAAAGGACAAGGTTGAATGTCTCTTGTTTCAAGAACCTGCAGCAAATCGATTTTCGAAGGATACAATGACGCAACACATTGAAACTGTTTTAGCAAATTTGCGTAACGATCAAGATTTATTCACGTCACTTTTGGCAAGCCACCCAAAGCGAATTCAGGCTGTCTTGGAAGCCAATGGCGGGAACACCAAGTTTTAATTTTTTCTCATTAAATGCAGGATTAAATTCTCTTTTGTAAGGTATGTTTAGTTTTACTGTACCTCTAATGGTTTAGGCCATGGGCGGGGGGGGGGGGGGGTGCTAAGGTTTATTGGAGCCCCGTACAACAGCATTCAACGTCGTATCAACAGCTATATGAAGGCACAAGGTGGTCTAACTCGTTACTTGGTTTGTGCTTCCTCCCGAATTGTTCGTTCTGATGAAAGTCAAGCCTGTCACTCCACCTTAGACCTACAGTTTAAAGTGGAATCCGAACCACGCCCCACCAGCAGCCCAGCGTCTTAACCACTAGGCTACCCAAGGTACCCATTTATCTACGAACCAACTTCTTCATTGTGTGGAAGGATGAACAGCTGGGTTTTGCTACGCGCCGCCTGCCATCACCGGCTCTCGATCCTGAGGCAGATGGATTCGTAGTCAGCGACGCTAACCACTACACCAACGAGCTGCTTTACTGAAGCTTATTTATATCTTAAATTAATTTAAAAAGCCGAAGTCGATTTTGGTACCAATATGAAAGTTTTGGGAATGGACAGGTATATTCCGCAATACGTGGGCCCGCTATGCACGAATTCGAGATTACGCGGTTGATTAATTAAGGACGTACCCCATAATAAAACAGATACACTCTCGAGGTTACGCGATTCGAGAATTCTCAAGTGCATCCATGCGAACATTCGAGAACATTGGCGAGCATTCGAAGACGCTAATTTCACCCACGAAAATTGGCATTCGGAATCAGACGACCCTACAACGACCCTTCAGGCCTAAATTCCATCTTCAAGTTTCCTTCATTCGACCTCAGCGCCTTTGTCATCTTCCCCCATAGTTTATATAAGTACATACATACATAATTATTTATTATTAATATATTATATTATGCATTAATTATTGTTCTCTTTCAGCTTTATAATTAATTTATGTTGTTGTTGTGTTATCTGAATGCATAAACAGTCGATAGATAGGTTATCTATTCATTTTATGGGTTTATTAGTTTGAAATTTTGGATCAAGTAAAGATAAGCACCCCCAGCCTTCTTTAATTAGCCTTATAAGGCTAACTAACGAAAATATCACGACCTAACCTAACCAATCGTCAAGGGTGTACAGTTGACTTAACGATAGGTTAGGTTAGGTCGTGATATTTTCGTTAGTTAGCCTTATAAGCTTATAAGGCTAATTAAAGAAGGCGGGGGGTGCTTATCTTTACTTGATCCGAAATTTTTTTGTCGAACGTAACCCCATTAATAATTAACATTGTGTCTATGGGTAAATATACCTCACTATACTCGGTAGTTTCCAGGAACACAACCACTGCGTACAGCGGGGTATACCTGGTGTCGTGCTCATTAATAATATAATTATTGTTTTTGTTCAATATTGATGACTTAGTCACTATTTCTTGTTGAATTATATATATATATATATATATATATATATATATATATAAAGAAAAAGGGCTTTTCTTTTAATTCATAAACTACATGAAACTTAGGAGTTTGTTTTCATTTGGTTTGGCAAGTATGGAAGACGTAGTACAAGATAGCGTATTCTACAATTCAATGTATGTTTACTGTTAAGCGTTATTTCCATAGAAGGAGTGTTGCGCAAGTGAAACGTAATTTTAAAGCACGGTTTGAAGTAAGGGAAACATCTTAGCAGATTTGCAATAAAGAGAATAGTAGTATGGTTTCATTTTGGGAGACAGAACTGATCGATTTGAAAATTTCCTCCTTAAGTTCCTCACGTCCGTTTGTGAGTTACATTTGCGGAAAGTTTATGCAGGGTGACGTCACGAGGTCCTCACGTCTGTTCGAGATGTATATATTAATCTAATCGTTTATGATCTATATTTGAGGATGTTGTAGCCTATGGGGTGATGCCTTAGCCCTGCAGGGGTCCTTTGATCCCTGGAACCTGGAAACAACCCACTCAGCCACCGCACCACCGCGCACCACCTTATCGCAAAAGAAAAGGAAAAATAAAGGGGAAAAGCAAATATTTATTTTGCGAATGGTTTTCAGTTGTCATGGGAACTGAGCACAGTGTAAAAGCAGTAAAGAAATAGGGTCTATATAATTTATAATATTCCGAGGGACAAAACTTTTGTCACTGACTCTACACACACACACACACACACACACACACACACACACATATATATATATATATATATATATATAATATTTAGGAGAAATCCAATGACAAGGAGAAATGTAAATGCCATGAAAAGTCTTCTTTATTGCGCAACGTTTCGAGCAATACGCTCATCTTCAGGCTGTTTAATAACAATGTGAAATTAAAATCAATATTGAATGAAAAACAAAACAGAAAATTTCTATAACCTATTCGTAAAGACAAATTTTAAAAGACTGAGAAAAGAGGGTTAAATTCTAAGTTATACAGATTTACATATAAAAATTAAGAAGTTATTTTTAAATACATGTAGTAAATGTGAAATTAATACACTGGAAAAATTACCAATAGTACACTGGAACAATGGAGCTATCTACCTTACACTGCAGTATCCGAGGCGACTAATTTGAGCAGAGCAGAGCAGACAAGAACGGGAAACACGAAGATGGCGAGGGCGATAGGGGAAGGAGGGATTATAAGGAATTGGGGAAGGAGGAGGGATCATAGCAAATTGAGAGGGACGGCGATGAGTCAACATTCAGACTAGGGGACAATGCTTTAATGAAAAGGGATTCTAAAATTCTTAGTGAGTTGGGACAAGTATTACAACCAAGAATTTTAAAATTGTCTAAAGTGACATCAATTTTGCATTTAATGCTGTGTTCACGAATACTCGAGGCTTCCTTAGTTTTTAAAATTTTACCTGTTCGGCCACTTATTCCCATATGCGAATAAAATCTAGCCCTGAGAGAGCGAACAGTGCTGCCGATGTAATTCCCAAGGAGACACCTGGGGCAGGTAAATAAATATACAACACCGCTACGCAACGAGTCAGGGGTTCGATCCTTCGCTGAGAAAAAGCTACCTAAAGACGTTTTATTAATAAATATGATGCGGAAATCAGTATGATAAAAAAATTTCCTTAACAATTTTGTAAATTTAAGCTTAAATTCCTTATTCAAAGGACCCATTTCAGGTACCAAGAAATATTTTATATCCTTCGGCACTGTAATACATGGAAGTTGAGGGCTATAAACATTATTTAAGAAGGATCTAATTAGTTTGTCTACATATTGAACAGGAAAACTATTATTAGTAAAGTATGATCTTAGATTATTAAATTCATCATTAAGTAAGGTAAAATTAGAGGTCAAATTATATCCTCTGAACAGGAGAGTTTTAATACAAGACATCTTATAGTTGAAATCAGTAAAACTAAAAAAATTCATGCCCAAACCAGTGAAAGTGGGTTTCCTATAAACTGATGTAGTAATAGAATCACCGTTTTTCGAAATTAAAAGATCTAAGAAGGGGAGGGAGCCATTTTGCTCAGTTTCCATTGTATACGTTATATTGGGGTGCAAAGAATTTAGGAAGTTAAAGAATTGTTGCGCTTGTACCGCATTATCAAAGACTGCTATCGAATCATCAACGAAGCGTCGATAGAAAATTGGCTTGAGATGAGTGGGAGATTGTCTAAAAATTACACTTTCTAAATGAGTCATAAAAAAGTCAGCTGCTAACGGTCCGACTGGTGATCCCATCCCTACCCCATCAATTTGTTGGTAAACCTTATTGTTGAAAGTGAAATAGCATTGTTTGAAGACCAATTCTAAAAGTTCCTTCAAATGAGACAATGAAAAACCATGAAAATTATCAACTGAGCTAAAAACCCTATCTAAAATAATGGCAATAGTTTCAGATACAGGTACATTTGTGAAAAGTGACTTTACATCAAAACTGACAAAAAACTTTTTTGAATCGAAGTTTTTACCAGGAGTTCTTTTTGGAATTCAAACGAGTTATTTATAGTGTAAACATTTTTCGCAAAGGGGGACAGGAGACGAACAACAAATTTTGCCAATTGAAAGGTGGGTAAGTTATACGAAGCTAAAATAGGACGGAGAGGTGTTCCAGCTTTATGGATTTTAGGCAGACAGTATAATTGAGCAAGATTAGCACCAGATGCGAACAACTGAGAGTAAGTATCATTTTTTATTATCTTTAAGGACTTTAGTCGTGACAGAAATCTATTAACCTGGTCTTCTAACCTTACAATGACTTTATTTACAGGTTCTAGAATTTGTTTGAATTTAGTAAGATCACTTAGGATTTCATTAGTTTTGTTTATGTAGTCCGATTTATTCAAAATAACCACTCCGTTACCCTTGTCTGGTCTAGTCACAACAATCTCCTGGTTCTTTGCCAAATTCTTAATACACTGCAAATCACTCTTCCTAAATATGAAAGATTGAAATTTAAGATTTCTAAGTTTAAGAAAAAATTCTTGAGTTAAATTTGAGAACTGACATTTGAAATTATTGAAATCCCCCACATGGGGAACATTTTTCAAGCCATTGAATTTTTCAAGTAAAGAAAAAACGAATTATATATTGAAACAACGGAATTAAATCAGATTCGCATAACAAGTCTCTTGGGCATTATATAACTACTCTTAAAAATACCTTGTCGTTGTTGGACTATTTATTAATAATTTCTCTTGTACAACGTGAACTAGAAAAATTTCACTCTACCATCTTGGAAACACATGAACGTAAGTTAAAGGCTTTGGGAATGAATTCACCAAATTTTTTCAATTCAGAGAAGGTAATTTCGAATCTTTCTAGTTACACACTCTCCCCTCGGGAAAAGTTTTTACTGTCACTTGGTTTGCAATTTAAGCTTCCGTTGTTTCAAATATATAAGCCTTCGTTTTTTCTTTACTTTGAAAAATTTTTCAATGGCTTGAAAAATGTTCCCCATGTGGGGGATTTCAATAATTTCAAATGTCAGTTCTCAAATTTAACTCAAGAATTTTTTCTTAAACTTAGAAATCTTAAATTTCAATCTTTCATATTTAGGAAGAGTGATTTGCAGTGTATTAAGAATTTGGCAAAGAACCAGGAGATTGTTGTGACTAGACCAGACAAGGGTAACGGAGTGGTTATTTTGAATAAATCGGACTACATAAACAAAACTAATGAAATCCTAAGTGATCTTACTAAATTCAAACAAATTCTAGAACCTGTAAATAAAGTCATTGTAAGGTTAGAAGACCAGGTTAATAGATTTCTGTCACGACTAAAGTCCTTAAAGATAATAAAAAATGATACTTACTCTCAGTTGTTCGCATCTGGTGCTAATCTTGCTCAATTATACTGTCTGCCTAAAATCCATAAAGCTGGAACACCTCTCCGTCCTATTTTAGCTTCGTATAACTTACCCACCTTTCAATTGGCAAAATTTGTTGTTCGTCTCCTGTCCCCCTTTGCGAAAAATGTTTACACTATAAATAACTCGTTTGAATTCCAAAAAGAACTCCTGGGTAAAAACTTCGATTCAAAAAAGTTTTTTGTCAGTTTTGATGTAAAGTCACTTTTCACAAATGTACCTGTATCTGAAACTATTGCCATTATTTTAGATAGGGTTTTTAGCTCAGTTGATAATTTTCATGGTTTTTCATTGTCTCATTTGAAGGAACTTTTAGAATTGGTCTTCAAACAATGCTATTTCACTTTCAACAATAAGGTTTACCAACAAATTGATGGGGTAGGGATGGGATCACCAGTCGGACCGTTAGCAGCTGACTTTTTTATGACTCATTTAGAAAGTAATTTTTAGACAATCTCCCACTCATCTCAAGCCAATTTTCTATCGACGCTTCGTTGATGATTCGATAGCAGTCTTTGATAATGCGGTACAAGCGCAACAATTCTTTAACTTCCTAAATTCTTTGCACCCCAATATAACGTATACAATGGAAACTGAGCAAAATGGCTCCCTCCCCTTCTTAGATCTTTTAATTTCGAAAAACGGTGATTCTATTACTACATCAGTTTATAGGAAACCCACTTTCACTGGTTTGGGCATGAATTTTTTTAGTTTTACTGATTTCAACTATAAGATGTCTTGTATTAAAACTCTCCTGTTCAGAGGATATAATTTGACCTCTAATTTTACCTTACTTAATGATGAATTTAATAATCTAAGATCATACTTTACTAATAATAGTTTTCCTGTTCAATATGTAGACAAACTAATTAGATCCTTCTTAAATAATGTTTATAGCCCTCAACTTCCATGTATTACAGTGCCGAAGGATATAAAATATTTCTTGGTACCTGAAATGGGTCCTTTGAATAAGGAATTTAAGCTTAAATTTACAAAATTGTTAAGGAAATTTTTTTATCATACTGATTTCCGCATCATATTTATTAATAAAACGTCTTTAGGTAGCTTTTTCTCAGCGAAGGATCGAACCCCTGACTCGTTGCGTAGCGGTGTTGTATATTTATTTACCTGCCCCAGGTGTCTCCTTGGGAATTACATCGGCAGCACTGTTCGCTCTCTCAGGGC
This sequence comes from Bathynomus jamesi, assembly GCA_023014485.1. Classification (NCBI taxonomy): domain Eukaryota; kingdom Metazoa; phylum Arthropoda; class Malacostraca; order Isopoda; family Cirolanidae; genus Bathynomus; species Bathynomus jamesi. The sequence continues at coordinate 592,732 of JAJOZX010000271.1, read as the reverse complement.
TAGATTTTATTCGCATATGGGAATAAGTGGCCGAACAGGTAAAATTTTAAAAACTAAGGAAGCCTCCAGTATTCGTGAACATAGCATTAAATGCAAAATTGATGTCACTTTAGACAATTTTAAAATTCTTGGTTGTAATACTTGTCCCAACTCACTAAGAATTTTAGAATCCCTTTTCATTAAAGCATTGTCCCCTAGTCTGAATGTTGACTCATCGTCCGTCCCTCTCAATTTGCTATGATCCCTCCTCCTTCCCCAATTCCTTATAATCCCTCCTTCCCCTATCTCCCTCGCCATCTTTCGTGTTTCCCGTTCCTTGCCTCTGCCTCTGCCTCTGCTCAAATTAGTCGGCCTCGGATACTGCTGTGTAAGGTAGATAGCTCCATTGTTCCAGTGTACTATTGGTAATTTTTCCAGTGTATTAATTTCACATTTACTACATGTATTTAAAAATAACTTCTTAATTTTTATATGTAAATCTGTATAACTTAGAATTTAACCTCTTTTCTCAGTCTTTTAAAATTTGTCTTTACGAATAGGTTATAGAAATTTTCTGTTTTGTTTTTCATTCAATATTGATTTTAATTTCACATTGTTATTAAACAGCCTGAAGATGAGCGTATTGCTCGAAACGTTGCGCAATAAAGAAGACTTTTTATGGCATTTACATTTCTCCTTGTCATTGGATTTCTCCTAAATATTAAATTGAAGCTCTGTAGAAGCAACCCGCATAATTATATATATATATTATATATATATATATATACGATGAATAAAACCACGAAGGAAAGGAAACAGAGTGGTGCTCAAGCGCTTTCGTCTAATGACATCCTCAGGAACACTGAAGTAAATAAAGAGTTCAAGACTATATATAGGTTACCCAAAAAAAATAATATATATATATATATATAATATAGAAATAAAAATTGTGGGAAGAGCATACAAATTTGTAAGGAAAACTACCAATTTTAGCACTTTGCCCAAATTCAACACAAGATCAAATGGATTGTTTACAACCAATTTTATAGATAATGCCTGAATGATATATAGGTCACAAAAAAAATTGAAAAATAAAAATTGTAAGAGGAGCATACAAATTTATAAGGGAAAATTACGAAAGTTTTAGCACTCTGCCCTTCTTGTCTAAATCCGTTCTGAACGAATTCAAAACAACGGGATCGAGTTGAAAAAGACCTTTGCTAATGTTAAAGTTATTTGTAAGTTAGATAATAGCAGACTCAAGAATATTTCTATTAACAATGTTGCTAGAGTGAAACAAAACTGAAGCATTATTGCAATCAATACAATGGGATAACTCTGACAAATGGATACAAAGGGCACTGGACGACTGTCCCGTTCTAACGGAATATTGATGCTGTTTTACACGCGTGTGTAAATCCTTTCCCGTCTGACCAATGTAAAAGGAATCACATTGTTTACAACCAATTTTATAGATAATGCCTGAATTATTGGTAGGACTATTTTTTACTATGATATTTTTCACAATATTGTCATATGAAAATACTACATTAATGTCCAAAAGTTTAAGTACATTAGCAATGCCTAAAAAGCCCGGGAAAAATGGAAGTACTAAAATATTCTTTGACAAAGTGCGAGTGTTATTATTCACACGATAGAAGATTCGTTTTGCCTTGTTAAGGCAAGATTCCATAAACGCAGGTGGGTAGCACAGATCACTTCCAATACCGTTGATTTTTTTCCAATTCGGTATCGATGTATTCCGGACTGGCGATCCTAAGAGCGCGGAGAAACATTGAAGAAAATATGACCTTCTTAATGGGGGTGTCATGTCCAGAGTAAAAGTGTACGTAGGACAATTTTTTTTTTTTTCCATATAGATACTAAACTTAAAACCTGGGCTTTCCCTATGTACACGCACATCCAAAAACGGGATTGAGTTGTTTTGTTCCACTTCTAAAGTAAACTTAATGGAGGGGACTTGATTATTTAACTGAAGGAGGAAGTCATCCAGGTCACGCTTCATGGGCAAGATACAACGCACAAAATATCGTCGACGTACCGCAACCATGGATGCCAACCCCCAGGATTCTCGGAATGTAAGTAATTTCGAAAAACTCCATATAAATATTGGAGAGGAGGGGCGACAAGGGGTTGCCCATGGCCATCTCAAAGACCTGTTGATAATACTCGCTATTGAAAGTGAATTTACAGTCTCTTTGATGCAAAGCTTAATAAGTTCCAAAACGATGTGTGCAGGTAGTGGCAGGTCGTACTTATGTAATTCTCGGGAGAGAAAGTCAAGCATATCGTCAATCGGCACTTTTGTAAACAATGAACAAACGTCAAAACTGATCAATCTATCGTTGGTTTCAATGCGTACATTATTCAATTTTTCAGTAAGATCCATGGAATTTTTTACCTGTGAATCAGAGATAGTTCCGAGAATGGAATGGGGGACAAGACTTTGACAAGCCATTTGGAGAGTTTATAGGTAATAGAGCCCACCGAGCTAATAATAGGGCGCATAGGGTTGCCAGGTTTTCACGTGTTACTTTCGTGAAATAATTTTCATATATATATATATATATATATATATATATATATATATATATCGTAAAGAACGACGCTTGTATAGGAGAACATCCCACGCAAGATGAGAAGAGAGAACGAACAAATGAAAAAATGAGGTAACCACCCGGGAATCGAACCCGGGATCTTCCGATTGCCGGTCAGATATGATAACCACTACACCATGGTCCCCACTCAATCAGAAGTCGTAATTCCTCTACATACGCGCAGAAACCAATGCCCCGAGGGGGGCACCTCCCGCATGCCGTATCTATATATACATTTCAACTGCAAAGAACATGCAGTATAAATAACGTAAAGAACGACGCTTGTATAGGAGAACATTCCGCGCAAGATGAAAAGTTTACGTTATTTATACTGTGTTCTTTGCAGTTGAATATATATATATATATATATATATATATATATATATATATATATATATATATATATATATATATATATATGAAAAACTCGATACATGTACACTCAGGTAGGGTGGATCACTTTTCACTTTTTTTAAAAATTATAGCTGGTCAAAGTTTTTCCCATGATTTGGTTCAGTGGAAGTACACTGACACCATTTTTACCAAAATCGATCAATATTTAGGGGTCGCGCATCGACCTTGAAAATTTCAATTTTGGAAATTTGGCCAAATTGACAATTTTTTACTGAATAAAGATAAATCATCAAATGACCATATTTTCTGAATCCTCTCACTGAAAGAAATCCTCTCAGATACTTACCAAGTTGATCGGACAAGTGGTTTAGAAGTTACACTCACCTAGAAATAACATTAAAATTTAAAATACCGTATTTGTCCCCCGTTATGGACGTAATCATAGCATCAGTAGCTGGCGCATCCTAAAATCCCAATTACACACACACACGCTATGTCTATGACCAATATTTTTACTAATCACAGTTTGCTTTTTACAGATCAACTGTGTCAATTGATTCTTGTTTGATAAGTCTAGACTTTAGTACAATGGATAAACTGTTAACAACCAGGAGTGGGAAGACTCTGAAAGTTACTTATTCTGGAAAAGAGAAAGCAGCAACAACAGCACCACCTTCTCTAAGGTCAGCCACGAACGTCTTCTTAATTGGTCAGCCATCTTCCTCGATCGGTGGTGCCAAATTGCCAACCACCCATCAAGTTCTCCAGTACTTCTTCTATGCCAAGCAGGAAACTACTGACAGGAAGGCCGCCGTAAAAGACACGGTGGCCAATGTTCTGGCATTTTGGAACATGGTACGTATAAAGACGATCACGAGGCGTAACTGCGAAAGAAAACTGGAGTTACTGTGGGAAGAGTGGCGCTCGCTGCAGAAGAGCAAGATGAGAGACAGTGACGCGGGAAAAGGCAGGGAGAAGTTTTCAGAAAATCTGAACAAGCTCTGGGACATCGGAGCTCCCGATGCTATTGAAGAGATACAGAAAAGTCGACTGCTCTCAGACAACAACAAACAAGAAGATATTAAATTTTATGAGGATCAACGGGGCCTGCGCCAGGCAACAATGAGTGGGAATGATAAAGTGTTCGTTGTCAAGAGAAAACGGCAACTCTCAAGACAACAATCTCGTGATGAGCCAGGCACCTCAAAAACGAAATTAGGAACCGAAGCTGAGAGCGACGATGAATCTATAGAAAGCAGATCATCGAGCAACTCCGAATCACAGCTAGAACCACCATACCGACAGCCGAGAGAATCAACTGTATCAATCAGCCTTCCTCACCGCATCCTCAATGCACCGGCTGTTATTGAAGTGGCTGATTGCTTCCGGATGTCCAATAATCAGGTGTGGATATATCAGTAATGATCTTTCCTTGACAAAGATATAATAGACGTAACGACGGAAAATTTAGTGATTATTTTGTCACATAAAAACCATACGCATCCTTGTCAATTTCCTTTCAATTTCGCACAAGAGTGGCACATCGTTGTGAAGTGTCGACAGCTGTGCAGAAATCCTTCGTATCTCCGAGGCATGCTGTCGTCCACTGGGACGGTAAAGTAATCAAGGTCAGTTTTGCCTCACCGTGGACGACAGTGAATTAACATGTTCCAGTGACGACAGTGGATTGACATATTCCAGTGGACGATAATGGATTGGCATGTATGACATACGTTTCAGGACTCTCTTGGATCATTGGAGCACCGCCAGGCGATTCTCATCTCCGGAGCTCCCCAATGCACAGAAGGAAGGTTGCTGGCCGTTCCGACTGTTGCTGACGGCACCGTCTGTCCCAGGCTCAGGCGACCTTTCGTGCTCTCAAAGACTGGGGATGCGAGAACAACGTGATTGGACTGTGCTTCGACACAACTTCCTCCAATACGGGGAGGGTGCAGGGTGCGGTGGTCCGGCTGGAGAACATGCTTGGTAAACCGCTCTTCCAGCTGGGCTGTCGCCATCACGTTATGGAGCTCATCGTGGGAGCAGTGGTCATCACCGCGTTTGGAAGAACCACAGCACCAACTGAACCTTTGTTCCAGTATCTGAGGAGAAGGTGAATTTCAAGTCTAAGGCGCATTTGTTTTCTCCAATGATTTTTTGCCTTCAGAGCAATTGAGATATCAGCGTCCTTCTACTAATGATGTTAATAGCAGTCGAAAAGGGAAACTTCAGTCGTGTTCATGCAATATTTTCATAACTCCCCTTTCAGGTGGGACAAGCTCGACCTCTCGACTTATCGCGAGCTGGAGATCGAGCATTTGGCGGAGGTGACGTGGCTGATGGAGCTCCGAGATGAGGCAGTCAAGTTCCTCGGCACCGCTTCTGGTCTTGTCAGAGAAGACTACCGAGAAGTGGCGGAGATTACACTCCTGTTACTCGGGGCCCAGCCACGTCGTGGCACACACTTCATGCGCCCAGGAGCCTACCATCATGCGAGGTGGATGGCCAAGGTTGGTATTTTGAATTAGAAGTTAAATATTGTATTGCCTTCTGCAAACAGCCATTTGAAGTCCCTACCAGAAAAAAATAAGATAAATAATTTACCATTAAACAAACTTATATGGAGTGGTATCGGTATTTATACATCACAGTGCGTATTCGTTTCAGATCATCTACTACACGAAGCTCCTGATGTTCAGCGGTCAGCTGGAGTTCGACGACGAGCTGGTACAGAAACTTCAGAGAGTGGTACTATTTACTGCACTCCTCTACGCACCTGCCTGGCTGGCGGCTCCTGTCGCAGCTGATGCCCCGCTGAATGACCTTGTGTTGTACCAGCGTCTTCTGCAGTACAGGGCTGTGGATCGCGAGATTGCAGAGGCTTCACTGGCAGTGATCAGGCGGCACTTGTGGTACCTGAGGCCTCAGACCGTCGTTTTCGCCCTCTGCAGTGACAAAGTGGAAGACACTGTGAAGCACGAGATGGCAAAGAAGCTGTGCCGTCTCGCTGTGCCCGAGGACTTCACGTATGACAACGTCTCGGTTGATGACACGACGCGCCTTCCGGACCTGATCGATGAGTCATCGTGGTTCGTGTTCACAGGCCTGCAGGTGTGCGCGTCTACGTGGCTCACTCTGCCGGTGAATAAGTGGGATCAAGATAAGAACTACTGTGATCTGAAGAATGTCATCTCGCATCTGAAAGTTACCAACGACGTGGCAGAGAGAGGGATAAAACTGATAGAAGATTACGCGAACACTGTCACAAAAGACGAGTCACAGCTGCAGGGTCTTCTTCAGCTCGTGGAAAAGAGCCGGAAAGAACTCGGTGACTTCAAGACGTCGTCACTTGCCAAGATGACGTAGCGCAGAGGGAAAGGGAGTTAGCAGAGAGAGTACTGTACATGGCGCACGCCTTAAGATGACGTGTGTTCTAACCACGATTCATACAGTTTTTGAACCTAGTTAGGGGCACCGGAGTAAGTGCCTTTAGTGATATCGGTAAACCGTTTTAATACAAAATACAATTGATCTTTCCTTATTCGTTTTATCTTATCCTAAAAAGCAGATAATGGCAGACAGCATATGGAGGTACGGGGACAAATACGGTATTTTAAATTTTAATGCTATCTCAAGGTGAGTATAACTTCTAAACCACTTGTCCTATCAACTTGGTAAGTATCTGAGAGGATTTCTTTCAGTGAGAGGATTCAGAAAATATGGTCATTTGATGATTTATCTTTATTCAGTAAAAAATTGTCAATTTGGCCAAATTTCCAAAATTGAAATTTTCAAGGTCGATGCGCGACCCCTAAATATTGATCGATTTTGGTAAAAATGGTGTCAGTGTACTTCCACTAAACCAAATCATGGGAAAAACTGACCAGCTATAATTTTTTTTAAAAAGTGAAAAGTGATCCACCCTAAATTGTACAGTAGGATGGAGCAAGATACACTTTTTTAAAAACTCGAACTGGGGTAGTTAGGAAAAGGTGCCATTTGGTGTAAAAATAATCACTGTAAAACATCATTGCAATCGGAGTTCATTTTCAGGTGCCCCCGAGACGGTAAAATATGCTAAAATATGTCATTTATTATATATAACTTATTCAAGAATTTGTACAAGTCAATATATTTCAGTAGTTACTTAGCGGTAGTGATAGATACATCAGATATAGATAGATACATCAACATCACCACTCTCTCTCTCATGGACTCACTCCCTCACTGACTCACAGCCTGACAGGCCAGTGTTAGCCTGGCAGTGACAGAAGACGGTGCTATTCGTTGTTCTTTCAAGATGCAGGACTCAAGTAGACCATGTACCTCGCGTACTGTACGAGGCAAGCAAACTTGTGCCCCATTTTCGGCAGTGGTAACGACTTAAATGAGAGTCAACTTCCAACTTATGAAGACGTGATGAAGTGTTTTCTCTGGGAAACGTATCGACTAAAGCAAACGTCAAATAAAGATCCTTCTGTAGACGTCATTGCGAGGAATCTTACAAAGAAAATAATCGATATTTACTCCAAAGCATCTACTCCAGTGCTATCAGAGAAACTTATTTTGGATATGTTAAAAGTACACTAAAAGAAGTATCGAACGATATTAAAAGGATTCAAGGGGCGGCGGGAAAATGAAAGTTATAAAGAGAAAATAAATAAATTAAAAAATGAAGCTAAGAAATTATTTGACATTGCTGCATGCAAGTGCAAATGTTTTGAAAGATGCTATTGTACGAAGGCTTCCAAAGTCCCTGTTTTAGAATGGGATTTCTTGATGGATCAACGAACAGAGCGAAAAATGGTCATCGGAATAGCAGTTATTGAAACAACACGAAGGCTACAAAAAACGGCAATTAGAAAATCCCGCAGCCTGAGAAACCTAGCAGAAGGTACATCAGAGGCAGTTGATTTATCAGAAGAAACGTCGGTCTCAAGTACTGAGACGTCCTCTGATGAATGTGATGATAATTATATTCCTCCCTAAAAAAGGCAGAAAAAGGAGCAGAAACTTACAGAACAGAAATCGGTTTTACCTGCCTTAGCTCTGGCGTGCGATAGAACAAGAGTGTCTGACCGCGCAGCTGCCTTGATATCAACCTCCGTCTTGCAAAATATCGGCATCATTTCTGAAGAAAATTCATCCAAAGTCATAGATCGCAGCAAAATACGACGGGAGACGAAACGCAAAAGAGAAATAGTACAAAAAGAGGCAGCAACAGAAAGTGAAACCGCCATCGAAAGTATCTATTTCGATGGTCGCAAAGATACAACAATTATATCGAAAAAGAAAGGTTGCAAATTCTACCGCAAAAATGTTCTTGAAGAACATATTGCTGTTATTGCCGAACCTGAATCAAAATTTCTTGGCCATTTCTCACCAACAACAAGATTAGCACAAAACATAGCTACAGGTATTTTGATGTTCCTAGGCGAGAAAAAAATATCGACTGAAAATATTACCGTAGTTGGATGCGATGGAACAGCCGTCAACACAGGCACCAAGGGCGGTGTTTGCACAGTACTTGAAGGAAAACTTGGAAAACCTTTACAATGGTTTGTTTGCCAACTACATGCAAATGAGCTCCCATTGCGTCATATAATTCAACAACTGGATGGAAAAACAACGGGTCCGCGCGGCTTTACAGGTGTAATTGGCAAACAACTTCAAGACTGTCACAAGCTCCCTTTGAAAGAATTCTTACCAATTGATTCAGAGATACAGTCAGTCGATTCAGAGGTATTAAGTTATGACCAAAAATATCTATATGATATTCATAAAGCTGGTTTGACAGGAAATGTTCCTGAAGATTTGCCTCCCCGTAATCCAGGAAAGATGTCCCACTCTCGATGGTTAACAACAACAAATCGAATACTCCGTTTATATATATCAACAAAAGATCCAACAGAGAATCTAATTGCCATTGTTGAATTCATAATGAAAGTGTACGCACCGATGTGGTTTCAGATAAAATCAAATTCATCTGTCGTCTATGGCGCTAGGAATGTCTGCAAAACCATACAACTATCAAAAACTCTGAAAAAAGAAACTGTGAATATAATTCGTCCAGTTATTCAAAGAAACGCATATTTCGCTCATCCTTAAAACATCCTTCTATCAATGCTGCAAGATGAACGGGAATATGTACGAGAGCTTGGATGGCAGAGAATCAAGAAAACCAGGGAGGAAAAGAAAAGCGAAATCGTCACTTTAAAATTTCCGAACTGAATTTTGACTGCAATGATTACACCGAGATGATGAATTGGCAAAGAATTGAAGTAACTAAACCTCCTTTGACAATGAGCTTAACAGAGAGTGAAATAGAAAAACAATTAACTGAACGAGGCAAGCTTGAAATCAAGAAGTATCCCTGCTACACACAGTCAGTGGAAAGAGTAATTAAATTGGTAACTGAGGCATCATCTTCTGTTTGTGGAGTGAAATCTAGAGATGGATTCATAGGGACCAGACTTGCCTCAAGGAAACTAATACCTAAATTTGACACCAAGTCTCGGTACTCGTTATAAGATATAATAGCAGAACTCGTTGACATCTTATTAGCAATGTTGACGACTGATTAGAAGTGCTTTGCTAGGTTGGGTGGTTGGGCTGACCTTATATACTATATAAGTCAGAATAAGCAAAGAGCTGTATGGAAAATAATGGTTCTTTGAGCGACTGGGGGGCACTTCAAGATAATTAAAATTGTTCATTCCGTAAATTTTATTTGATGATTGGACTTATAATGAACCTAATACAAGCTACCGCAAAGAAGGGATGAGTTTTTTAAAAAATGAAAACATATTGAAATCACCTAATTTTTTTCCAAAAAACATAAATTCTATGCCCTGGGGGCACCTAAAAGACTTGTCCAAATGGTTTCAAACTTTGCATGCCTTCATCTAAGATCATTTGGCACATTTTCCACACTACCCATTTGGTTTTTAAGAAAAAGTTGAAAAAAACGGCCATTTTCGCTCCACCCTAATGTACACTTATTGTACGGTGCTTGGTAAGCTATACATAAAATTAAACTTACAGCTGTACTTACATTATATTCTGTAAACGGCTTAAACTTTATTGAGCTCATAAGCTCAGTGGTTTTGGTTATTAAAAAAAAAATCAGAGCGATATAACTTTCTTTACACAAACGACAAACGGAGCATTTAGTTCCATGCCATTGTATGCTCTCGGCATTTGATCTAGATTTTTTCTTTTAACAGATCACTTCATTGGTCTATGCAGTGATTTCACGCAACGCATAACAAGCAACAAACGCAGGAAGTTGTAATTCAAATTGAGTTATTCGCTCTTTTCGTTATTTTGGAATGTTTGTTTTAAACTTGATTGTAAAATTATTTCTGAAAGATTTTGTTTACGTTTCATGGAATCGCCGTTTCTTAAGGTCGGTTTTATGGGCATTAAACTCCGTTTCACAAACTTTATAAGAGCCTTTATTGCCATCATGGTTTACTTTCAGAATCCACTTCGAAAATAAAGGATCTATTAATCAACATTTCTGGAAACTTTTTGAGTACAGTATTTGGCGTATTTATCCATCACAATTTTTAGGGAAATAAGTTCACAAAAATTTTCAGAGTTTGCGACACTAAATTTATAGATTTATTGGCAGTAATTCTTCATAATAAACACGGGACTCTGTCACTTAACAAACAAAGGCTAATTCTAACTTAAATATGAGGCCACGAAAGTGCCACAATACCAGGAGAGGCAAACTGTAACTAAATTACGAGGCCTCGACAGTGCTACTTATCAATCAGAGGGCCACACAAAATTCTTGGAACCCCTCCTTTATTTAAACTAACAACTTATAATAACAACTTATTTTAGGATATAAAAGATTTTTAACCATATAAATGGAAGAAGCAAATCTCGTTTCTGCTTTATTGACTTTGGCACAACAATCTCCCCTTTGGATTGGTCAGAAATAGCCTCAACAAATGGAACTCCCTCCTTCCTATTTTTTAAAATTAAATCAAATAATAATTTTCCTACAGTATTCTTAAAATTACTCTCTCCAAAACAAAATAAAAAGGTTGAAGTTCCTCACAAACTCATATTTCCCTCAATTAGCCCTCAGAAAACAACACTATTCCCCTCAAACCCTCCACATTTTTGTTAGAAACGAAATAAAAAGAAAACTCAAATTTCAGTTTATTCCCATACGAAGAACATCGTCTGAATAATCCATTTCTAGAAATTTTAAATATGAACCAAAAAGAAAATTTTTAAATTATATCTTTTACAACTTACTGAACGAGAGTTTAGGACTATTTCACAGTGTGACCCGAAAAAATATTATAAAATGAGAATTTTAAGAAAAATATGGTCTCTTACTTAGAAATAATTTTTCCATTGTTAGCCATGTTTTGACAGCCATCATTGTTCAACACCATAAACGTGGTCTATACCATCCACAAAAATAACCTATTGATTTGATTACTGGTTTTACTGAGCTAGTTGGTACCAATTTTTAATGGTATTCGTTGGAGTTAAACCAATGGGAACCCAAAAATGGAACCAGTTGTTCAGTTACCAAGGGGTTACTGCCCAGATGAGACCAACTTCTTAACCAATTTGTAAATTGCCAATTAATGCGAGAAGTAAATGATATATATATACATAAGGTTGTAACATATATTCTGCTCGATTTTTTTACTTCATTCAGAACAAAAATTAAATGACTTATAAGGACAAATTTGCTCGAATTTTTAGTTTATTCACAACAAAAATTAAATGACAATGACAAATTAATCACCAATATAATTCCCTCGTTTTCTATAACCTCCTCCCACTTGTAGACAAGTTTTTTATGCCACGTTCGAAGAAATCCCTTGGTTTCGAGTTAAAAAAAGCGATCACTTCGTTTTCGATAGCTTCCCTGGATTGCAACTTTTGTCCATCTAGGTGGTGTTGCAGACTTCTGAATAAATGGTAGTCTGAAGGTGCGATGTTCGGAGAATAAGGTGGATGAAGCATTTTTTCCCAACCAAATGCTTCCAACTGGGCAGTGGTGATTCGAGCAGTGTGAGGGCGCGCGTTATACTGGTGGAATAGAACACTTCTGCGATTAATTAATGCGGGACGTTTTTCTTGTAATGTCATCTTCAGTCGTTGGAGTTGTTGGCAGTAGACTTCAGCTGTGATTGTTTGGTTATCTGGCAGAAGCTCAAAATGAATAATTCCTTGCATATCCCACCAAACGCGCACCAAAATTTTCTTTGGATGGGGTTCATTCCTTGGCTGACGTTCAGGCTTTGTTTCACGGCTAAGCCACTGATGTCGACGCTTAATATTGTTATGGAGGACCCATCTTTCATCCCCAGTGACGATCCGATTCAAAAACGGTGCCTGCAGTTGCCGAGAATGCAGTGATGTGCAAATATCGATTCGATGTTGAAGATTTGCTTGCGACAAATCATACGGAACCCATTTTCCAACCTTCACTACTTTTCCTAACAGCTTCAAATGACGATGAATGGTCATATGGCTAACGTCGAGTTGCAGGCCAAGTTCTCTTACAGTTACCGTTGGGTTTTCCTCCACTGTTCCTTTCAGCAACTCTTCATCTAACTCATTTGGTCGTCCTGTTCGTTGATAATCTTTCAGACTGAAGTCTCCATTTCTGAACTTCTCAAACCATCTCCTACACATCCATTCGCTCACAACATCATTTCCATAAACTCTGAATGTTTTTTGCGGATTCACTAGCGTTAGATCCTTTATGGAACTCATACAGCATCACATGTCGAATATGCTCTTTCGTGTGCTCCATGTTTTTTCAATTACTGTAATATCGTAGGGGTTGCGTTGTAACTGTATGAAAAACACCAGGGAAAATATTCATTAGCCTAATAATCCTACACTAGCCTAAGTCATTCTGTATCATTCTGTATCGCGATAAAACCTGTGCGAACCTGTCGCCGCGTGTATTTTGCAACATTTCTTAAACTATTTCACATTATCTTGAGGTTATTCTATTATCTATCGTCCGTCCGTTTTCTAATCGCAGAGAATTTATGTTACAACCTGATATATATATATATATATATATTATATATATATATATATATATATATATATATATATATATATATATATATATAATATATATATATATATATTCCTGTCTTGAAACCTCACGGGTTTCTCAACTGGAATTCCAGTAGTTCCAATGCTTTATGAAAGTTAATTTTCATAAAACCCAATTGGTTTTATAACTGGTCCCACTGAATATTTTTAGTTGGAATATTGACTGAATTTTTATATGAATGAAAAAAAAGAAAAAGAAACCAAACTTGCTGTAATTAAACAAACTGAAGGTCGAGATTGGCGACAAACTCTACATGTCTTTTCAGACGACGATTTAATTTTATCGACCACTTTCACGTGAAAGTTTTAGATTCTTTCACTGTTTTCAAGTGTTGAGGTCACTTTTCGTTAAATTCCTAGATCTTCATGGATTTAATTTCACCACAAAGTTAAAACACTTCAATCTTATCCCTATTCTTTTTTTTTTGCCGATTGATCGTATTCTTATCTATATGCATTATTTCGATACGCAATTAACCCTTAAGGACGACTGGTACGAATTCGTAACGTTTCAAATACACGCGTTCATAATCCTACAAAACATTTCGGCTTTAAAGGGTTAAATAGATTATTTTGTCTGTTCGGACAGTTAGCTAAATAAAAGATAATATAAGGTTTTTGTAACTATTAACTAATAAAATGTTGACTGTATTTCAAATAATTCGGGCCTATAGCAGACCAAAATGAACGAAAATAACATTAAGTAAAAATTTTTCAGTACGTCCCTGGTAGGGACTTTATGCAAGAACCTGTCGTGTCCAGTTGATTTTTAAAATTACTCGGGTTGGTGTGTTGGAGCTTCCCCAGTTTTTTTGGCAGTATGTTGAAAATGTTTGGGCCACGTATTCTGAGGGCATTTTCCATCTTTGTTTTCATGGCCCCTTGTCACTCCGTAGCTGAGACAGTACAGAATGTATTTCTTTTCTTATTTCAATGCGTTTCTATTTCACTCCTGAAATGTTTAAAGGGATTTAAAATTCACATGGTAAGGAAAGCTAAGGATATTTTTATGACCAAATCTTTAACCTTCTTGACCATGTAAATTGTAAACGCCTTCTAATTTCACTTAAAACAACTGGAATTAACGTAGTTTTTTTAATTTAAGTTTTTAATCTTAACTCCTGGGTCGCAACCTAAAATTGGATCGCCAAGCCATTTTCATTGAGTCATTAAATTGTCATTTATCATTTATTTATGTTATCCCTAATCATTTTATCATTAATTAATTATTTATGTTATCTATTTCGAGTGAACTGTTTAAAGGCATGGGTCGCCGAGCTAGCCCCACGACCAGAATTTGGGTCGCGGCCTAAAAAGGTTAAGAACTACTGGTCTATGCTATTGGTTGTAAGCAATGCAACTCAGTTTATATAGGCCAAACGGGGAAAAAATTTAGACGTCTGAGTAAAACAGCAAAAATATGCATAAATAATTCTAATGCATCGTTTAACTATATATATATATATATGAAAATTATTTCACGAAAGTAACACGTGAAAAGTATTTATGATGAATAAAACCACGAAGGAAAGGAAACACAGATGGTGTTCAAGCGCTTTCGTCTAATGACATCCTCAGGAACACTGAAGTACATAAAGAGTTACAACCTATATATAGGTTACAGAAAAAATATATATAATAAAAATATATATATATATATATATATATATATATATATATATATGTTAAATGTTAAACACAGACCGTGCATGGAACAAGGAACTCTTCTGGGAAAATTAAATCCACTATAGTCCGAATAAGTAATGGTAAATGACAAATACCATAGTTTTTCTTTTTCATGATTTTAGCCCGACGTGGGCAACGGGTCTCTCGCAAAGAGATCCCATAAATATAGCTTCCCTCACCAGCTATCTGCAAAGCAGACAGGATCCAGCTTTGGGACATGGATCTAGGGTTTAAAGCAAGCCTAGATCCCTACATTCAGAACCTCTATATAAGTAAAAGACTCGTTGCATTCACGTCGGGTTGAATAAATCAAAGAAAAAGGGGGTAACTATTGTATTTTTAGCCAAAAAAACCAAAACTTAAACCTCAACCGGGACATTGAGCGTCCACTTTTCAAGGCACGTAACACGTCCGTTTAATATACACAAATTCAGAATGGTTCCCTGAGACAATTATATGTTAAACACAGACCGTGCATGGAACAAGGAACTCTTCTGGGAAAATTAAATCCACTATAGTCCGAATAAGTAATGGTAAATGACAAATACCCACGTCGGGCTAAAATCATGAAAAAGAAAAACTATGGTATTTGTCATTTACCATTACTTATTCGGACTATAGTGGATTTAATTTTCCCAGAAGAGTTCCTTGTTCCATGCACGGTCTGTGTTTAACATATAATTGTCTCAGGGAACCATTCTGAATTTGTGTATATTAAACGGACGTGTTACGTGCCTTGAAAAGTGGACGCTCAATGTCCCGGTTGAGGTTTAAGTTTTGGTTTTTTTGGCTAAAAATACAATAGTTACCCCCTTTTTCTTTGATTTATTCAACCCGACGTGAATGCAACGAGTCTTTTACTTATATAGAGGTTCTGAATGTAGGGATCTAGGCTTGCTTTAAACCCTAGATCCATGTCCAAAGCTGGATCCTGTCTGCTTTGCAGATAGCTGGTGAGGGAAGCTATATTTATGGGATCTCTTTGCGAGAGACCCGTTGACCCACGTCGGGCTAAAATCATGAAAAAGAAAAACTATGGTATTTGTCATTTACCATTACTTATTCGGACTATAGTGGATTTAATTTTCCCAGAAGAGTTCCTTGTTCCATGCACGGTCTGTGTTTAACATATAATTGTCTCAGGGAACCATTCTGAATTTGTGTATATATATATATATATACAATAAACGGAAAAACAAAATTAAAGATTGTGGAAGGGGGCACACAAATTTATAAGGAAAAACTATCGATTTTTAGCACAAAATTAAAAGAATTGTTTCCAACCAATGTTATAGATAAAAAAAAAAATATATATACAAATTTATACTGGAAATCTGCCCGGGTTTTAGCACTCTGCTCTTTTTGTATAAAAAAAAAAAATTGAACAATTATCGATTTTTAGCACAAGATTAAAAGAATTGTTTCCAACCAATGTTATAGATAAAAAAATAAAATATATATACAAATTTATACTGGAAATCTGCCCAGGTTTTAGCACTCTGCCCTATTTTTTGTATATAAAAATTGAAAAATAAAAGTTAGTGGCATACAAATTTACCAAAGATTTAGCGTTCTACCTTTCTTATCTAAATCTGTTCTGACGGAATTCAAAACAACAGGATCGAGTTGAAAAAGACCTTTGCTTATGTTGAAGTTATTTATTAGTTGGATAATGGCAGACTCAAGAATATTTCTATTAACAATGTTTTATTTCACTCTAGCAACATTGTTAATAGAAATATTCTTGAGTCTGCCATTATCCAACTAACAAATAACTTCAACATAAGCAAAGGTCTTTTTCAACTCGATCCTGTTGTTTTGAATTCCTTCAGAACAGATTTAGATAAGAAAGGTAGAACGCTAAATCTTTGGTAAATTTGTATGCCACTAACTTTTATTTTTCAATTTTTATATACAAAAAATAGGGCAGAGTGCTAAAACCCGGGCAGATTTTCAGTATAAATTTGTAGATATATTTTATTTTTTTATCTATAACATTGGTTGGAAACAATTCTTTTAATATTGTGCTAAAAATCGATAATTGTTCAATTTTTTTTTTTATATACAAAAAGAGCAGAGTGCTAAAACCCGGGCAGATTTCCAGTATAAATTTGTATATACAGGGCGTCCCAAAAAAATGTATACACACTTTAAATAATTATAAAGGCAGTGTTTATTAAAATACATTTCATTTTCAAAATGTAATAGAATCTACAGACATTATTTAATTGTTTTGTCAACGCCTGTTTTCAAACTGACGTCCGTTCTGGTCCAGGCACTGCTGATAACGCGAAGCAATGGAATCGCAAACATCACGAAACATTTCGTTTGGTATTTGTGTGCATTCTCGTTCAATGGCTGCTCTCAATTCAGCGACTGTTGCAGGTTTTATAGCGTAGACTTTGTCTTTTAAGTATCCCCATAAAAAAGTCTAGTGGTGTGAGGTCTGGTGAACGCGGAGGGTATTCTACGAAACCCCTTCGTCCAATCCACATCCACATCGTGCCAAGTACCACTCGCAATACTCCACTCTTCGGTCCGGATCATCTTCATTAATAGCATGGACTAATCTTGGAATGTAACTTTTCCATTGACAGCGCTCAAAATGCGTTGGACAGACGATTCTGAGATTCCTACCTCACGACTCGCTTGCCGCACAGATTTTCTTGGACTTTGGTGATACGTTTCCAGTACTCTTTCTTGCTTTGTGGGGCTTGTCGATGTCCGTGGTCTTCCGGAACGCTTCTTGTGGACATTCTGAACAGTTCCATCGGCTTCAAACCTATCTCTAATTCGAGTGATGGTAAGTCGCGTTGGTGGATCTGTTTGAAACTCCCTCCTAAACTGTCTTTGCACTTCAACTGCGTTTTCACACTTCCAGTAGCATTTTAGAATGAATTTCCTTTGTTCAAAGCTTAGTCTGACTGCCATTATTAATTCTAATGGGTTTAACTTGGAAAGAAAGAAACATCAATTGAGCCATCAGCTGTTAAAGTGTGTATACATTTTTTTGGGACGCCCTGTATATATATTTTTTTTATCTATAACATTGGTTGGAAACAATTCTTTAATCTTGTGTTAAAAATCGATAGTTTTTCCTTATAAATTTGTGTGCCCCCTTCCACAATCCTTTAATTTTGTTTTTCCGTTTATTGTATATATATATATATATATATATATATATATTATTTTTTTTTTTTCTGTAACCTATATATAGGTTGTAACTCTTTATGTACTTCAGTGTTCCTGAGGATGTCATTAGACGAAAGCGCTTGAGCACCATCTGTGTTTCTTTTCCTTCGTGGTTTTATTCATCATATATATATATATATATATATATATATATATATATATATATACAGGGTGTCCCAAAAGTCTCCATACATAGGGAAAATTAGCACTTTTTAGCAAAATGTAACTTTATTTACAAAACATTCTCTACATGATTGCCATTTCTTTGTAAACACACACGGATGCGTCTCTCCCACTCATGGTGAACTCGTGTTAACACCTTTGGTGGTGTTATGGACGTAATTGCACTTCGAATGCGTTCCTTTAGGCGATCCATGTTCTGTATCTTTTCCTGGTACACCATGGCCCCGTGGGGTGGCCTCCGAGGTTCCCAGATCTCAGTCCACTTGATTTGTACCTGTGGGGGCACTTGAAGGCCATGGTGTACCAGGAAAGTTACATTTTGCTAAAAAGTGCTAATTTTCCCTATGTATGGAGACTTTTGGGACACCCATATATATATATATATATATATATATATATATATATATACAGTGTATATATATATATATAATGCAAACCCACAAGGAAAAGTAAAAAATTATTCAAAAGTCTTTTGTGTATTCAGCAATACACCTCGTCAGGGTGAATAACATTCCCTGAAGAGGTGTATTGCTCAATATACGAAAGGCCTTGGAATAATTTTTTTTTTTGCTTTTTCCTTGTGGGTTTGCACCATTCATTCATTCATTTCACGTGTTTAAGTGTGAATTTCATTCCATATATATATATATATATATATATATATATATATATGGGAATGAACTCAGAATGGTTCCCTGAGGTTTTTTATGATACACACAGACCGTGCATGGAACAAGAAAATCTTCTAGGAAAATTAAATCCACTATAGTCCGAATAAGTAATGGTAAATGACAAATACTATAGCTTTTCCTTTTTCATGATGCTAGCCCGACGTGGGCAACGGGTCACTCGCAAAGTGGTCCCAAAAATATAGCTTCCCTCACCAGCTATCTGCAAAGCAGATAGGATCCAGCTTTGGGACAAGATCTAGGGTTTAAAGCAGTCTGTCCTGTCCCAAAGCTGGATCCTATCTGCTTTGCAGATAGCTAGTGAGGGAAGCTATATTTTTGGGATCTCTTTGCGAGTAACCCGTTGCCCACGTCGGGCTAGCATCATGAAAAAGGAAAAACTATAGTATTTGTCATTTACCATTACTTATTCGGACTATAGTGGATTTAATTTTCCTAGAAGAATTCCTTGTTCCATGCATGGTCTGTGTGTATCATATATATATATATATAGTATATAAAACCTCTGAATAGTTAACACTGTCAATAATTTTAATTTAACATAAGTAAATTTGCGAGTGATTACATAAAACCTGAAAGTCCTCAAACTATTCTTTCACTCCTTTCCTCATTCAACCTCCGACCGCCGAGGGGAGAACAGCTCGCTGCAATTCCACTTCATGAGGAGGATAAAACGGAAGAATCTTAAACAAGCGCAAACAGAGACAAAACCTCGTACTAAAAATTCCTGTATCGAAAATTTTGAAACTAGATACGGCCCCTTCCCCCCGGGGGCCTTCACCCCCCAACTTTTGTTTTTAATGACTGTGAAGTGAAAATTATACTAATATTGATTGAAATATAAGGACCATTTTTTATTGCTTTTGTCATTATGCAAAATTGAAGGTTCTCTCTCCCGTGTGGCTAATTTTACGTATTCAATTTATTAAATACGAGATCCTTTGGCAAAGTGGTTTATTTTGATGAATTTGGTTGGATCAAGAAATGAGCGTTGTCTGTCATTATCAACGATTTTCAAATAATTCTCATCCAAGGTAGGTTATATATGATGTAAACCCAAAAGGAAAAAAAATTATTAATTCATTTCACGTGTTTAATTGTGAAATTCATCCCTATATATATATATATATATATATATATATATATATATATATATATTGTTTTTTTCTATTTTGACGTCTCTGTTCCCTAATTTTTGTCTTCAAAGTTTCTTTGAAGCGATTTTTTATTGTTTTACTTTTTTACGATTCAATGAGGATAATAATATCAGCGAGGAGGGCTCAGGCCAACTAATGTGGCCCATTGCCCTAACTCCTGTTATTATTACAAGCATCACCGGGAGTCGAACCCCCGACCTCAGTGTCTTCACTTCGCTTATAGGGAAACGGTGTTACCCACTCAGCTACGGACGCTAGCGTCAGATAAAGGAAGCACAACAAACACTGAAAACGTTAACACTTCATTTCCATTCGGTTTCATTGTTTTACCTTTTCATTGAGTTCATTGTAATTTTGACATACCGTTTATATAATATATATATATATATATATATATATATATGGGCATCATACAATTACATCAATATATAACGGGTGTGCCATAAAAAAAGGGGTACATATTAAAAAGTCTATAAAATCAACATTTGTCGTTTAATTTTAATAAAACTTCTACTCAATAAAACATATGTATTTATCTAATGCAAACAAGTTTTCAGACTAAAATATCAAATAATTCAAATTCTATTAACATTTAAAGAAAGAGTATGATTTTTCTACTTAACACGCAAAAATTATTAAACCTTTTTAATATTTTTGTTTTATAAAAATAATTTTTAACGTAAAATTTACATGAAATTATTAAAAAAATTGTTCGAAATGCTTTCCTTCCATTTCAATAACTTTTTTTATTCTTGGCCGGAATACATCTATGGCTCGATTTACTTGTTCCTGTGGAAGCTCTTCCCATTTTTACACGATAATCTCGCGTAAATTTTACGTTAAAAATTATTTTTATAAAAAAAAATATTAAAAAGGTCTAATAATTTTTGCGTGTTAAGTAAAAAAATCATACTCTTTCTTTAAATGTTAATAGAATTTGAATTATTTGATATTTTACTCTAAAAACTTGTTTGCATATAGATAAATACATATGTTTTATTGTGTAGAAGTTTTATTAAAATTAAATGACAAATGTTGATTTTATAGACTTTTTAAAATGTACTCCTTTTTTATGGCACACCCCTTATACATATTATGAAAATTTTTTCACGAAAATAACACGTGAAAATATTTACAATTAAAATAACCACGAGAGGAAATTAAAACCCAAATTCTAATTTTCCTTGTTGGTTATTTTCATCGTCATGTTCATCCTCATCATATATATATATGAAAGGCACCATTTTTTTTTTAGTAGCAGCTTAGTTACGAGATTATAAAGGCAGGTTAATTAGAGCCAAGTTTATAGGACATAGATGTATAGGCTGCTAATTCGAAGATGAGCTGCGGTAGCTTGTAATTACATAGGTTAACGAGATAATTAGAAGAACGATTAATTAACTGTTCGGGTTAACACTTGATATATCAGAAAACAAGGTAAAAGGATACACTACACGGATTTTATCTTTAATAATTAACAAACTTAATATTGCAATGATTAACAAAGTACGGCATATACAATAACAAAAATGAAATTGGTTATAAATCAGTTAGTTACAAAGGTTTGATATATAAGAATTAATTTGTTAGTATAAATACACAATGTCAAATAATGATAAAACTGAAGTATTAAGTGCTATTACAACGAAGGGTAATGCAGAGTCTTTTTGGGTTGAATGGAATAACGAAGTAGGTCTGAGTAAAAAGTTAACGAGATGTTATATCTTCAAATGTGGGCGATAAGTGGCTACTTGTTCTGAAGTTTGTTTGTGACCCTTCAGTTTTCCCGAACTTGGGCAGTTACGGCGGGGGAGGGAAACCTTAAGGCCTCGTAAACCTGTAAAGGTTTCTTATTAAATCATCGTATTTTTTTGGTATGAAGGTTTTGGCGTTCGTTTACGGTATCGTGGAAATGTTTTAGGATGCTGACATCTGTTCAGGCGGTTACAAAATTAAGGTGGCCTTGGTATCCGAAGATGTCTGTTTGGGTTGTCCTCTATACCTGCGAAGGACGGTGAACCAAAAGTAGGTGGACAGTAGGTTGAATACGGTTTGTGTTATATTATATTATAACTATGGTGTTCATTATAACTATGGTGTTTGTGTTTTATTATATTAAATATTATAACTAAATTTATTTAAATTTTATTTTGTATTATAGTATACAAAAAAATTAAATATGTATTCTCAAAATAAACGTTATCATTTACTGTCCACCTACATTTGGTTCACCCTATATATATATATATATATATATATATATATTAAGCGAGGTCAAATAAAACATTTCGAAATTGCAGCAACGTACTCAAAATGTAAAAATGTAAAAATATAAAAATCTTTTGCTATCAGTTGTTACACATAATTGATATCTCTGTCTACTGTACGTGATTTCAATGACTCTTCTACACTTACAATGACTACGCACCTCATTTGCTTGAAAGCATTTACGGAAACAATTGAAGCGAGAAAATCGCATACACTGATTTGAAATCATATTCCGAAATAAGTGAGGTACTTGACCGAAGGAGGTATAAAGATTTCCTCTCGTAGAATTCTTATTATTAAATATATTTTCAAGGATTCTGAAATGAAATTAATCCATGAACTACGCAATTCCTTGGAATTAAGAAAACGCTGAAAACGCATAAATTTTGATTTTGATGGCTACATTCTGGTGAAGATTTTCTTTCTTTCTGATATTATGACCATGTCGAAATGGCCACAACTTTTTCTTAATTGGAGAGATTATTAGTCTGCGCGCGCGGATTAAGTGACTGAGTAGGAAAGTTTTAGGAATGTTGCTTTATCCGTGGGAAATGATGTTCAAATTGATATAGGAAACCGTGTTTGCATGAGTAAAAAAAATTGAGAATGTTAATCTTACCAATATATATATATATATATATATATATATATATATATATATATATACACAGTGTATATTTGTACAGTGGCGCTTATAAGTATTCGTACAGAGAAATATTTCAGTCATATTCGTCCTTGTCTTTTGTAGTTTGCAAAGGATAATTGTAAAAAGTTTACCGTTCGTTTGGAAAAATTTTACAAATGAAAAAATTAGTTTAACTCCAACTCCAAAGTGCCTTTGGCACTTCGGTGCCGCTGAATGGGAGGCCCTTAGGCAGTACTGCTGTGATTTTCCATGGAATGATTACTGCTTCCGTGGCTGGAGCACTTCTGGGTGATTCTCTCGGGCATGGAGGCGTACAGTCCATATTTTATTCTATGCAAAAAAACCTTGGTTTAACTTTACTTGTTCTAATGCTATCCGCAAGAGAGAGGGGGCTTTCAGAAGGTACCGTCGCCATCCAACTCCTGACTCTCGCTCAGTTTATATTTCTGCCCGGAATCGTGCAAAATCTGTTCTTCGACTCTTCAAAAATTCCTTCATCCGACAAAAATGTGAAAATCTATCTAATTCTAATTCTTATAGCTCTTTCTGACATCTAGCTAAGAACCTCTTCAACAACTTTACTTCCTCTTCTTTCCCACCTCTTTTCCATTCCGACGACACAGTTGCCGTCTCTTCTCCTGACAAGACTGTACTCTTCGCTCAAACTTTCGCTTACAATTCAACCCTGGACGATTCCGCTGTTGTTTATCCATCAACTCCCCCTCTTCTGACGTTATTATGTCTGAAATTAGAATCCCTTCTAAAGATGTTTTTTCTTCCCTATCTGGGCTCAACTCTAGGAAGGCGTATGGTCCTTATGATGTTCCTCCTGTTGTTCTTAAGAACTGTGCTTCTGTATTGACACCCTGCCTAGGCAAACTCTTTCGTCTTTGTCTCTCATCTGGTACTTTTCATTCCTGCTGGAAGTTCGCTTTCATTCAGCCTGTCCCAAAGAGGGGTGAGCGCTCTCAACCCTCCAACTATCGTCCAATTGTGTTGAGTTTTTGCCTTTCCAAAGGTTTTGAATCTATCCATAACAGGAAAATTCTTAATCACCTCTCTTGTCACAATCATCTTTCAGATCGTCAGTATGGATTCCGCAAGGGACGCCCTACTGCGCTAGATATATCTAAAGCTTTTGATAGAGTCTGGCACAAATCTTTAATTTCCAAACTGCTCTGCTTCGGTTTCTATCCTTCTATCTGTGCCTTAATCTCTAATTTCCTTTCTGGCCGATCTGTAACTGCAGTTGTAGATGGCCACTGTTCTTCTCCTAAAACCATTAACAGTGGTGTTCCTCAGGGTCCTGTCCTGCCACCCACTCTTTTCCTTTTATTTATTAATGATCTTTTAATTCGCACTTCCTGTCCTATTCACTCCTATGCCGATGATTCCACTCTTTACTTCTCCACCCGCTTCCCAAAGCGTCCCTCTCAACAGTCATTCCATGATTCGCGTGGGGCGGCTATGGAGCACCTGACCTCTGATCTTTCTGCTATCTCTGATTGGGGCAGAGAAAACCTTGTGGCTTTCAATGCCTCAAAAACTTAATTCCTCCATCTGTCTATTCGTCACAATCTTCCACACGACTATACCCTTACCTTCAACAACACACAACTCAATCCTTCAGAACGTACAGCTATACGGACTGAAAGAATGGCTGCTGCAAATTCACGAGGGACTTCAGGTGATATTTGTCAACCATTAAGACTGTCTAAGATCGATGTCTATCCTTCTACTGTACGTCGTACATTGAGAAAGAATGGACTGCATGGAAGAGTTGCACGAAGAAAACCTCTGCTACAAAAAGCGCACAAAGAAGCTCGTTTAAAGTACGTCAAGGATCATCAAAATGATAGATTTGCATACTGGAAGGACGTTCTCTGGACAGACGAGACCAGAATTGAATTATGTGGGAACAACGAGCAACGGTATGTTTTGTGAAAATCAAATACTGTATTCAAGAAAAAAGACGTCCTTCCTACATTGAAACATAGTGGTGGTAGTTTGATTTTTTGGGGATGCTTTAGTGCTTCTAGTCCAGGAAAGCTTGTTGCCATCAAATGAATCTTGAATTCGAAGAAATATGAGGAAATTTTAGAAGAAAATGCATTGTTTTTAGTTCGGGAGTTGCGAATGGGTTGCAATTCGGTACTGCAACAAGATAATGATCCAACAAACAAAAGGATTTCAACAAAAGAATTGTAAGTTTCTCGAGTGGCCCAGTTAAAGCCCAGATCTCAATTTAATCGAGAATTTATGGTTTGATTTGCAAAAAAGGTGTTCGCAAGAGAAACCCTTCGAATGTGAATGAATTGCAACAATTTTCTTTAGAAGAATGAGCTAAAATTTCTACTGAGAGATGTGGAAACCTCCTTGAAAAATACCCAAAGCGAATCATTGAAATCATTCAAACAAAAGGTGGAAACACAAAGTATCAAATAATTTTGTAAATAAATGTACGTAAACTTTTGCATTCTAACTTTTTTTTAATTTTCCTCAAATTCTTTGATGTTTTACATTATATGTTGGAGTTAAACTATGATAATTGTTTTTATTTATTAAATTTTTGTAAACGAAAAAATAAGGACGAATATAACTGAAATATTCCTATGTACGAATACTTATGAGCGCCACTCTATATACAGGGTGGCGCAAAAGTCGCGCATCATAGGAATTTTCAGTGTTGACTACAATATATTATTTTTTTTTCTTTTAGGTAGGGGACGGCTGCGAAATTAACAATAGACGAGAGGGTGAGCTTGGTTTTTAATGTATGGAATACAAGGTACAACAAACCGATCAATCGGTACAGAATTTAAATTCAGTACCGATTCATCGATTTGTTGTACCTGGTATTCGATACATTAAAACCAAGCTCACCCTCTCGTCTATTGTTAATTTCGCGGCCATCCCCTACCTAAAAGAAAAAATAATATATAATCAACACTGAAAATTAAAATTCCTGTGATGAGCGACTTTTGCGCCACCCTATATATATATATTATATATATATATATAAATAAAGTGATGCCCACGTTCGTCTTGAAACAGAATTATTAATTAAAAAAAGGAAACTTCCGTCATATTCAAATTCGTTGAGTTTTCACAGAATATTTTCAAAAATTCACCTCAGACAACTTCGAACCTGTCCTCTAAAACTGACAGAACAGACAAATTTTTAACGTAATTTGAGAAATTTTCTATCTCTCTCTCTCTCTCTCTCTCTCTCTCTCTCTCTCTCTATATATATATATATATATATATATATATATAAGCAAAGAACCACAGGGAAAAGGAAAAGGAAACACGAAGTCCGAGCGCTTTCTGAAGATGTGAATATATCACGAAAGCGCTCGGACTTCGTGTTTTCTTTTCCTTTTCCCTGTGGTTCTTTACTTATTAAAAAGATCATGTGTTGCTTTGTGATTTCTTTGCATATTACTGTATATATATACTATAAATTAGGGTGGATCGATTTTACATTTTTTCGATTTCCATATTCTAATAGAGACAAAAACTTGCGCATGCATGAGAAAATAGCCTCTGCAAAATCTTAGCTTAATAGGTAATCATCTTCTGCCCCCGGGAGAGCGATGAAAATCATATTTTAGTAGTCAAAAACGTATTTTTAAACCGCCTAGAGTCATAAAATTTTGCGTGTGTGTTATTTCATGCCTAAGCAACGATATAAATGCTATGGGAAATATATAAATGCATTATTTAAGACAAAGAGCCGATCTGAAAATAGTGTATTATACATATTTTCAGATCGGCTCTTTGTCTTAAATAATGCATTTATATATTTCCCATAGCATTTATATCGTTGCTTACGCATGAAATAACACACACGCAAAATTTTATGACTCTAAGCTAGGGTTTAAAATTACGTTTTTGACTACTAAAATATGATTTTCATCGCTCTCCCGGGTTGGACTTGTCCAACCACTCATAACTGTTTTCAGTAATATCAAATAGAAATAAGTACAAGATTTAGAGTTACTTACTAGCGAAAGTGGGCCCTACGGGCAATGTTCCCTGTAAGGTGTGCGCGTGTGCGCGCGCACACGCGTTGTGAAACCCGCACACACAGCAAAATAAAATGCGCACAGGCTCAAGCGTATCATGAGTCACGACAGTAAATGAACTACAGTGGAACCTTGCTTAACGAGTGCCTCGTATAACGAGAAATTCGTATAACGAGCCAAAAGAATGGGGGAAAATTACCTTGCATAACGAGCGACACTTTGCTTAACGAGCAAAATATTTCGTCAAAATTTAAAGCGTAGACAAAAACAAATGTCTCTAGACAGTTTCCTCGTGAAAAAGGATCCAAAAGAAAGTGAAAGTGCCTCTAAAAAATTTAAAGCTAGTGACTGTGAGCTCGTCGAGAATGTTATTGCATTGAACGAAGACGATTCTCCTCCTTCCCTTCAATAACCCTCTCCTCCTCCCCTGTCTCTTCATTTCCTTTGCGTGCGTCAGGAGCACCTTCTCTCTTCGTAAGTTATTTATAAATTTCACCGTTTACTAATTATTTACATTCTCTTTTGGGTTAATTTTTATTAATAATCTTTTCATTTCATGCAATAATAATTTAAAAAACGCCTTTAAATATCATTATAAATATTATTTTAAGTATTTTTTAAGCATGGAACGCATTATCATATTTTACATTGATTCCTATGGAAAAAATTGCCTTGTTTAACGAGCATTTTGCATAACGAGCACAATTCGGGAACGAATTATGCTCGTTAAGCAAGGTTCCACTGTAATTTAAAAAATTTCAGTTTAATGAATTCTATAAAGAACAAATTAAGAAACCGCTTGAAAGAAAATCATTTGGACATGCTCATGCGAATTAAAAGTTACCTGAATGATGACGGATGTATTAATCTTCATAGAGTTTATTTGGCATGGGCAAATGCTAAAGATCATAGGGAGAAATCATAATCATACTTAAATGAAAGGCATTTTCATTTAATGTTATTTTGATTATATTTTACTTTACTGAATTTTATTATTTTTTATTTTATTCCTATTAATCTTGATAGTCTATTTTAAATTGCTAAATGCTAAAAATTGTTTTAAGAAATGATAACTAAAATAGTCATTTTCAATTAATGTTATTTTTATTTTATTTCTTTATTTTGTTGAATTTTATTTTACTATTTTTTATTTTATTCATATTTTTAGAATGGATAAAATGTTTTCTTTTTTAAGAATATATAATATCGTAAACAGTTTTTTAATATCCATTTAATAGTACCGTAATGATCAAGCTATCACCTTATGGAAATAATATTTATTAAGTATTTAATATTTATATATATTTAATTTTGAAGATAATAGCGCTCAGAAAAGTTTGCACAATTTTTCACCATCAATCTAAATGTATGCACAACGAAAATTTCTTGCGCACACGGACTAAAAAAAATTAGAGGGAACATTGCCTACGGGACCATTTAGCTAGACCTGCGGTGCTGGGGAATGCGGCCCCCGAATTACTGGGGATTCAATTATTCGGTCGATGAAACTATAGAAAAGAACGCAGCCATAAAAATCTTAAGCCTCACAAATCTTGATATAATAGGTTCGGATGTGAAGCTTAAGATTTTCAATGCTGCGTTCTTTTTTATAGTTTTATTGACCGAATAATTGAACCCTCAGTAATTGCGGGATCAATTATTCCGTCAATAAAACTGTAGAAAAGAACGCAACCATGAAAATCTTAAGCCTCACAAATCTTGATATAATATGTTCGGATGTGAAGCTTAAGATTTTCAATGCTGCGTTCTTTTTTATAGTTTTATTGACCGAATAATTGAACCCTCAGTAATTGCGGGATCAATTATTCGGTCAATAAAACTATAGAAAAGAGCGCAGCAATGAAAATCTTAAGCTTCACATCCGAGCCCATTGTATCAAGCAATAAAAATCTTAACGCGATACAGTAAAAAAATTGAAACAAAGCAAAGCTCATTTATTTCTATGTTCAGAATCGCAGACGGACGGACGGACATGACTGCCTTTTTATAGTATAGTACAGCCTTTTTATAATAAAATATATTTTAGAAATATATCTTTGAATCTCGTAATTATTTTCATCTGATATTCCTCAAGAGTGTTACGAATGGTGGGGCAAGTATATTTATATATACAGGGCGCCCCATAAGTCCGGTCTCATGGGAAAATTTATTTTCCTATCTTCTTCATAAAGGAAATTTAACTTACTCCATCAGAAATGTAATATTTTTGTTCGATATCAAAAACATTCCCTTCTAATTCGGTGCCAGATGAGATGCCACCAAATGGAAGGAATTTTTACAATGAATGGTTTAAAAAAGATTCGAGTTGACAGTATAATTTGTGAGACTAACCATTAAGTTGTCTCAGACATCACTTTCATTATAATATTGGCAATAATCCGTTATAGATATATATAACAATGGGTTGCGGTTAAGCTGTACGTTTAAGGTCAACAAGCTTGACCTTCGCCAGATTGAAAAATTTGGGCGGAAGCAAAACATAAAGTTACTAAGGTATATATACATATACAGTGGCTCAGGCAAAATTTTATAAAGGGGGTGCCCAAGCCAGCGATCGTTACCAACAGCAGTGGTCTACACACGTATATGTGTCAAGGGCGGATCCAGAAGCCCTTCTGCCTTATGGGAGCCCTTTTCCTGGGCTACTGTATATATATATATATATATATATATATATATATAAGAGAGAGAGAGAGAGAGAGAGAGAGAACTCCAATATACTTTTTAACTAAACAATATACAAATTACGATTTTATAATCAATCGTGTCCGTTACCATAAAAAAACAATATTTTTCAGAACGTTATGTTTTTTTTTCTTTCCGAAAGCTTTTATTCTATTTTGTCATACGTTCATTAAATATGCATTAATGCCATTAATATTTTGTTTACAAAATCCAATCATGCAGAAGTAGGGGTCGTCGACCATTGCTTGTTAATTGCTAATTATAGCGGTTCCCTTCATTTATAAATTGTTTTTTAACTTAAATAATTATCAAGTGATTGTATGGAGTTTATTACAATTTACTGAGCGATATATGATAGTATGATAGTATATTAAAAGGAAATTGATTTATCGCTTTTAAAATCACCATCAAACATGGAGATTTTTTGGTGGTTTAATTTTTTTTTTTTTTTTTTTTTTTTTTTTACCGTAAATATTTTTTTAACCCTTTACTTCCCACGAGTCTTTTCCAAGACTGAATCAAATCGTCTGGCGTTAACCAGAACAAAATCAGTAAAGTGACAGTAGGCGCTAAAGAGTTAAAATGTTAAGGAATTAAATTATTTTAACTTAAAATGGAGTAAACGCGAGTGTTAATGAGTTCATTATTATTTTATTTAATGAATAGATATAGTTCTTTGGGATCAAATGTAGAATTCGGACCCCAGCCTTCTTTAGTTAGCTTTATAAGGCTAACTAACGAAAATATCACGACCTAACCTAACCAATCGTCAAGGGCGTACAGTTAACCTAACGATTGGTTAGGTTAGGTCGTTATATTTTCGTTAGTTAGCCTTATAAAGCTAACTAAAGAAGGCTGGGGTCCGAATTCTACATTTGATCCGTTCTTTGAAAAAGAGTTTATAGCCACGAATGTTTAAAACAGTTTATCCACGGGAGAGATTAATCCTATATACTATTGAGCTAAAATGTGTGTGTGTGTGTGTGTGTGTGTGTGTGTGTCTGTCCGCTTTCTTCCGAACCGTGCACAGCCTAAACAGCACATCGGAAAATTCTGCAACCACCACCAACTGATAGCTCATGAGCTGCCGATGTGCTCTGTCAAGTTTCCCGGTCCTACAGAAAAGAACGCAGCCGTGAAAATCTTGAGCTTCACATTGTGTGACATATACTGCTACCCGCCCGGCAGTATATGTCACAGCGCTACCCGTCCGGGGGTAGTGAGGGAGGGGGTGGGGTAATTGGGGGAGGGGGGTGGAGGTAATAGGGAGAGGGGTGGGGGTAATGGCGTTTTTTACTTTTGTGTGTGTGGGTAATGGGGGAGAGGGGGAGGGTAATGGCGTTTTTAAAAATTTGGTAGCTGGATCACAGTCCTACCCGCCTGGAGGGCTACCTGCCCGGAGGGCCAAGTTGTACAATGGTCGCGAGCGATAGCGAGCTACCGCTTGTTTAACCTAAATTAACATAAACTAAATTTACTTTTATTTTTGAGTTAAATTAAGTTAGGTTAGGTTTGTCAAGGTGTTAGAACAGTATAAATCAAATTGGGTTAGGTTCGGTTGAATTCGGTTAATAGATTTTTCGGTTAAATTTCCTGTCAGTAAAGTTAAAAATAGGTTCCTTATATAGTCTGTGCTATTCAAATGCTTTTTATAAATTTAATCCTTTCAGTTCTGAATTATGAAATTTTTATTTAAAATTTATTTCCTTTTCAAGCCAAAATAACCTCTAATATTCAGATCGTAAAGCTCAAAATCGATTGTGAAGCTCATGTTGCCATAAGGCAACGGCCGGCGTTAAAGGATTAATAGGTGAAAAACTGTCTAAAATTCAGACAAAGTGAAGATAGTCCTTCTTGTGGGGTGACATTCATGTCAACAGAAAAAACAGGTTGAAATGAATCTTTTCTTTAAGTGCATGAATGAAATGACAAGAAAATCCTATCTCAGGATTGCGCAGCGATTTATTAACAGGAAGACGACCCCAATACGGAAAGTCCATCATGATAAGCTAAATATTTGGAATAAAAATTAACAAAAAAAAGTAAATTTTGAGAATATATCTATTCCACAATAATTCAGAATGCCGAATCAAACACTGAAATCCTTAAAAGTATACACATACTCTCTCTCTCTCTCTCTCTCTCTCTCTCTCTCTTTACCCCCTTAAGAAATAGTTATTTACGCATATGAACAGATCCACTGTGTGACTGCTTTGTAGAATTTGTTTGTACGGTAGTGTAAATGGTGTAATAATAAAATAGGAACACGCGATATTTGGTCTCTTCACAATCAATCAATGAGCCTATATTTTTTCTCCCACTAAAAATTGCTGATTCATTCTCTTTATATAGCAAACAAATTATATATACTGTATATATTTTAAGACGGTGCCATGGAGTGCCAGATACGCAGTAAATATTTTATCATTTCACTGCAATCACAAACAGTTAAATAAATAACTGGAGACAGTGATTTCACTGTAATGATTATGTAAATCAAGCGAGTTTAATTTTTTTTTCCTTTTAAAGGCACATTAGACCGTTCCTTCTTAATCCAAGAAATGCAACGAATAGCAAACAACTCAGGTATTTTTTATTTTAATAAATCTACTTTTGATAAAGGACATCTCTTCCTCATTTCAGAAGTTATAAAAAAGAAGAAAGAAATTCCCTAAAGCTGATGTTGCGAGTAATAGGTTTAGTCGAGTGACTTACCAACATCAAATTTTATCGCTTCACTGCTGTTTATTCTTACGAAATTTCTGAGTTAAAATGTGACTGACAGATTTTATAACAATTTTTACATTTGTTTTAACATTAAATACAGTTCCAGACAACAGTTTACCCCCCTTCCTCCCACCCCCCCCCAAATAAAAATCTGTAGAGAAAAATTTATAATCTAAAACAACAAAAGGCATTTAGTTCACCACTTTTTGTTTGGGCTAATAAAGGAATGGTTAAAATATAGTAACTTTTTTTTAGAATTACCATACACCACGGAAAGCCGTATTTCCAACACTTCGTAGAAAATCCTTTCCTCAACCACAGCCGCGAACCGTATGTAATACAACGTACAGTAGGGCATGGCTCCGATTAATCAGTTAATCAGTTAATCATTGGTTCGAATTTAATCATTAATTAATCGAAAAATATTTTTAGAAAATGATGGAAAATGATTAATTTTTCCCATAATTTCAACATCATTTTACCTTAAATTTTGTAATGTATCATTTGAATTTGGTACCTTTTTGCGTGTATAAACTGTCTAATCCGCCCATGCCTGATTTCTTGAACTAAAGCAAATTAAATGTTTGAGCAAAATGTTTTCTTCGGTCTTATCTCACGCAACAGAAACACTAAAGCTCTTTCTTACTCTTTTCAGAAGTATTTAATTTTTAATAATTTTTAATCAGTTAATCATTGATCAATTAGAAAATTTAATCATTCATCACCCTTAAAAAGAACAGGACAAAATTAACGCACAAAAAAATACAATTTGGCGTTAAAAATTCAAAGTTAAAAATAAAACAAAAAATATTTAGCAGCAGCTTTTGACATGTATAATATACTGAGGCCAGAATTTTCATCAAGATGTGGGAAATTCTTTCATCGAACAAGTGCCCTTAGGTGATGACAGTATTTTCATTAAACTTCGATGCTTGATAAAATACTTTTCGGAAAATGATTCCATGTAAATAATTATAATTTAATCGAAGTAGGTGGCGCCATCTACTGGAGGCTCTGTTCTCTCACCAACACTCTTCAACTTATACATGCATGACATTCCAACACCCATAGAAAACAAACTTACCTTATCATCATATGCACATGACATCACTCTAACATCCACCCACAACAACATCGACACCGCTACTAATAACCTACAAACATACATTAACAGTATACAAGACAGGCTCACACACAATAGACTCAAAGTAGCGCCCACAAAATCAACCATCACCTTGCTTACAAGCAACACAAAAGAACACCAGATAACTCCACAGTTATAACTTACACTAAACAACACCAACATTCCACACACTCACAGGACCAAAATACTTGGGGTCACATACAACACATCATTATCTTTTGCAAACCACATTCAGGACATTAAAAACAAATGTATCAAGACTTAACACGCTTAGGGTACTAAGTACGTACTAACAGGCACAAACTTTGGACACCAGCAGGAAACAACATCACTCGTATACAAACAATATATTCGCTTAGTTATGGACTATGCTACACCATGCTGGGCACCCATTATCTCAAACACACACATAAACACCTTACAGACAATACAAAACAACGCACTTCGTATCATTACAGGATGTACTCAAACAACACCAATAGAACACCTGCACACAGAAACAAAAATATTGAAAGTTAGGGAACATTTAGACATGATGGGAACACAATTCATAGCAGCAGCGACAACTAACCCACAACACCCTTGCCACTACATGGCAACACCAGAGAGACATTATAACCAAATACTCCATTCCATACCACGCCCCACAGACATCACACAGTACAGAAAACACATACACACACACCTAATCCACAAAGCACTGGCCGACTCGGTCCGAATGCGGTCCTAGGTGCGAAGCCGCCACCCATTAACAGGTCAAAGATCAGCCTGAGCAGATCGGATCGAGTTAACTTAGTACGATTCCGATGTGGACATCACCCCAACTTACGGACATATAAACACAGACTAGACAACTCCACAGACGACACCTGCCACCTGTGCCAGGACGCACCACAAACAATTGAACACATTATGACAGACTTTACCACTCTAGCACAACACAGAACACAACACAACATCACTAGTGCGCTGAACCTCTGGTCCACTCCGGAGAAGGCGATCGGTTACCTGCGTGCCACCGGCTTGCTCGATCAGGGTGGGCTGATCGGCTAAACAACAACAACAACAACAACTGGAGGAAATGTTAGTTAAATACCATTTCAGTTTATTATCATTAACCGAGTGTGATTACACGCATACCAGTTTTATATTAACCAGGAACAAAATACTAACAACAACTTAAGTTTCAAGATTAAATACATGAGAAATAAATTTACTTTATTTCAGTGAGATTCAAACCACTGAAAATTCGAATTTTGCTAGCCACCACGTTACCCACTTGGCCATAAGACGGTAAGGTATACTAAGAGAGCTTTGTATCATATACAGGGTGATTCAAAAGTCAGGTTACATAGGGAAATACTGTATTATGTAATGATACAGGGGAATAGTCACATTACATGTTCGATATGGCCACCGTTAACGGCAATGCACTTGTGCAGCCAGCTAGGAATATCACATCAATGCGCTCCTCCTTTGATAACATCTCATAAGTCATAACTCATTTACCTGCAAAGAAACAGAAAAGCCCTATGTAACCTGACTTCTGAATCACCCTGTATATACATTCTTTCGCACTGTTTCAGTATGTACATTTTAATATGTATATTCTTTGTGTTATTTTTGTCATGTTCTTTTTAAGGTTTATTATTATGTACTCAAAAAATATTAGCCTTTTTGCAGGGCGCATTTTTCAGACGAGTCCATGATTTTTTGTAAAAAACACTGGTACTTTTCTGTTATCCCGGACCCCAGACTTTTTGCCAGATTCGGACGCCACTTGCCAGATTGCCAATTCTATTTTTAAGTGTTAAGTAACTAACCTAAACTAACCTAACCCAACCCCTGGTTAGGTTAAGTTAGGTTAGGTTAGTTACTTAACATTTAAAAAAAAATTGGCAATGAAATTTGGCAATCTGGCAAGTGGTGTAGAATCTGGCAAAAAGTCTGGGGTCCGGGATAACAGGAAAGTACCAAAACACCTTTTTATTTTGAATACAAATTTTGCACAAAATTAGCGCTCATTCTACTTTTTGAACAGAAGTTCTTAAGCAAGTGAGAACTGAACATTTACTTTAAGCTCACGAACCATTAATATTTTGAGTGCAGCTTCACAAATTTGGTCTCACTGGCTTTGGATGTGAAGCTCAAAATTTTTGTGGCTGGTATTTTTGTAAATTTATGGACTGACTTGCTTTTTCTCGATTTCACAAAAGAGTTTAAAATTTTGTACAAGCTTGGACTGACTAGATGCACAAAATTATTTATTATATTTTACCACAAACAACACACACTGTAAAATAGCTCCGTTGGGCAGACCTTAGAACACTCTACGAATAAGCTCCGCCCAGCGTCACTCGACAAACGCCTTACTCAGCTGACCAACATTTTCAACATATCATAAATTTTGCTCTAAACTTTATTGTAGTGAACGAATTTGTCCGATGTTTACATCAAATTATTCGTGATGACGTTCTTTATCTTTTGGTGTAAAGTGTGTTTGGTGTAGTTTCTTCTGAAAAAGGTTATAGCCTTCAAAAGAGTCGTCGGCGAAGTACTAGCCAGAGTCAAAAAAAATTTGTCCATGAAACCTTAACATTTCTAAAAAAAAAGCATGATAACCCAAGGTTCCACGTTCCAGGCTCCAGAATTTGCTCGCTTGATCCTGTGGATTAGCACTACACTGTATCTCCTATTACGTATTTATACCTTAATTGTCTAGCAGAGTCTCCTTCTAATTTCCATTACTGTTACTATGATATATAATTTTTGTTACTTTCTGGTTTATTTATATTGTCTACTCCCATCATCTCCCCCACTATGTTTCTTAGTTTTTCACAATGAAACAAGTGTTCTGTGGTATCATTCTCTCTCTCTCTCTCTCTCTCTCTCTCTCTCTCCTGCATACTCCACACTTCATGTCCTTATATTTTCCTTTATAGTTTTCTTTCACCACTACCATATTTAATCGGACTTCCATTATAATCTTCATATCCTTTTCTTTCAT
This sequence comes from Bathynomus jamesi, assembly GCA_023014485.1. Lineage (NCBI taxonomy): Eukaryota > Metazoa > Arthropoda > Malacostraca > Isopoda > Cirolanidae > Bathynomus > Bathynomus jamesi. Next base: position 556,232 of record JAJOZX010000271.1, on the reverse strand, counting down.
ATTTTCAGTATATAATTTTCTTTTAAATTCATCAATGAATCTTAGTTTTTCATTTTTGTTTTCCTCTTTATTAGTTCTTCCTGTAAATATTCATTAATTTTTTGTCGTACACTTTTCTTTAATTAACTTTTTTCATCATTTTCAAGTCCTCTAATGTTACTTCATATAATTTGCACATTTCTGTCACTTCCTCTGCCCAACATCCTGGGTATGAATTTTCCAACTTTTCTCCAAGCCGCAGTAGGCATATAAGGGGTTAGTTTTTCAAACTATTTATTAGGCTTCCATACTCCGATGAAATAATCCTTTGTTTTGTTTGGACAGACAAATGCCGAAGTCAAAAATAAAAAAAAAATTATAAGCTTTAAGTAAAATTTTCTTTCAAAATTGGCGTTTTTAAAATAAGACTATTTCAGTTTGTATAAAATACACTTATTAAAGCTTATGGTATTTAGTTAAGACTGGAAAAAAGTAGCTTACAGCCTTAAAGTAACGCCCATTCAAAGAATTTTTGTCTTTTACAGTGTTGTGTAACCATAGTTTGATTGCAACTATATTACAATGGTTCATGTACAGGATGAACCAGAGGGAACACGGCTGACCTTTAATTTCTTCGCACAGATTTCCTGAGGCTTGCTTGAAGTCCTTTTTTATTTTCCGCAGTTATCATATCCTCAATTTACAAGAGAGATTTGCGAGGTAGTATAGAAACATCACAATAAAATAAAATTTTTACAAACGTCCGTTATTTCAGAATTCATTTTCACCGAAGTTCTGACAGATTTTAGTCCATTTATAATTTAAACAGGTAAACTCAACTTGAAACTGAAGAAAAGGTTAGTAAAAAGCTTGATATGGAGTGTGGTACTGTATGGAGCAGAAACATGGACACTGAAAACAACTGAAAAGAAACTCCTGGAAAGTATTGAAATGTGGATTTGGAGAAGAATGCTAAAGATAAGCTAGAGGGAAAACGAAAGTAATGAGGAAGTACTGCAACAGGTGAGGGAGGAAAGAAGACTCATTAAGGTGATAAGAGAAAGACAGAAGAAATGGATCGGACATGTGTTGAGAGGAGAAGGATTGTTGAAGGAGGTGATAGAGGGTACATATGAAGGTAGAAGGCCGAGGGGAAGGAAAAGGAAAGCAATGCTGGATGATTTGAAGGCAGGCAAGAGCTATCATGAGATGAAAAAGATGGCTCAGGATAGAACACTTTGGCGGGACACATGAGTTGGACCTGCCTGATAGGCAGAACACGATGGATGGATGGATGGATAATTTAAACAATTTTCAGACAATTTAAAAAAAAAATTTTTGGTTCAGTCTCAAATGGAGTTATACAAAGACGTTTTTCGACGTGACTCAAGCTTATAAAACTAACTTAGCTTGAGCACAAGACAATTATAATTTCTTAGAAATAAAGACTATTTATAATTTTTTTTTTCTAAAAAATTCCGCGCGAGTCCCGCAGTTTTTATGGAAAAGAAGTTCACTGAACAATTTATTTTAGCACAAACCTTATAGAGTTGTTTGTGGTAACTGATCATAATAAATGCGGCGAATGTAAAACGAAAGTGTTACTTGAATAAACAAAAAAGAAGGTTAATTCTGCCGTAATTTTGAAACGGCGATTGTTACAATACGCGAAACAAAGGGAACACAATATAATTAATTATGGAATCGAACTGTGCTACTTAATGTCTAGAGAGGAAATGATTGAGGTCATGAACCAAGTTGCAAAATCAGTATCCTCCAAAATTATTTATATCCAGCCTAACAATACAGTACGTACAGGGTTATCCATGATTCACTTAGTGCAGTGGTTCTTAACCTTTTTACTACCATGCCCCCTCTAGGAATTGGTCCTTCCCTCCACGCCCCCCTTCAATCAAAATAACATTGTCAATAACTTCTCAATATTAGCCCATGCTCTCGTTAAGAGAATAACAAATACAATTAGAGAAATTCCTGTTTCTAGGGGGGCGCGCCCCCCCGGTTAAGAACCACTGACCTAGTGTGACCATTGTGCAGTTATCCGTGATCATAACACTGAGTTAAACGTGATTTGGTGTAGAATTTACATCCGCGATTCGTCTCCCGCTAGCCCAGTGCAACGCGCCTCACTCAGTTCCTCTCCGTGTCTCATAGAGTATGCAAGTGGCTTCGCATATCTTCACGTCTTGTGGTGAGTACAAACTATTTAATTGTATATCTAATATACTATTTCAGAAATGAAGCCATATATATATATATATATATATATATATATTAGTGATGTAGCGGATGTCATTTTTTTCACATCCGCGGATGCGGATGCGGATGAGGATGTTTGATTTCAACATCCGCGGATGCGGATGCGGATGCGGATGCCTACATTTTCGTTATTTTTTAGGATATATTCGAGATTTGTTGTGTTTAACGTATATAATAAGTTATTATATAGAGAGAGCTGTAGCTATAATGTAGTATAATTGATTAATTGAACAATAATTGCTGTACTTTTCTCTGAACATATAAAATAATATCAAGCATCAAACTAATATAGAAATCAATTAGTGAATTCGTCTGCAAATAAATTCGTTATATTTTGTTGAGTTTCAGCCACAATTACAAACCATAATTGTGTTACCAGGATGCGGGACGTGAACCCAACTCAAATGCACCCCACCGACCTCTTTCCCCAACCTCCACCCTTATAGAAAGAGATCTTTAATTAGCTTGATAACTATTTATATTAAGTTTAAAGTTTTATTAGGCATATTTATAAATGAGTAATTAAAATAAAGTAAACTAAGATGTTCATCGTTTAATGTTCAAACTTAATTATAGGAAGGTTATGCTTAAGGAACATTAATTTTTCTGCCTTTTCTGCTGCCAGTCTGTTTCTCTTTTCATCATATATTAATCCAGCACTGCTAAATAATCTCTCGCTTGGTACGTTTGTTGGAGGACAGGCTAAATGTTTCCTTGCAAGTTTACTCAAGTATGGATAGATATTCTGCGTATTTTTCCACCAACTAATAGGATTGTCACATGCTGCCAGGCATTTTTCTTGGTGATAGCTCTCGATCATTTTTACATCTTTTGACATCGCGTAGGTCTCGTCATTGCTGCTTGACTCAAGAAACTGAGAGACAGATTCTGTGATAGATTTGCTTGTTGAAGGTGTTGGTTCTGTCACTGAAACTTTTATTCTTTTGGTGGGTGGCGAAGCGACAGATTCAAGAGATTGAAGCTCTTCAACTGCTTTGCCAAGTGATGATTTAACTCGTTCTAATATACTAGGTGAAAATAACTTAGCTTTGTAACGTGGATCTAAGTAGGTTGCAAGAGAGTAACTTCATACAAGAACAGCCTCTCATCTTGTCGCTTGCATCACTTTTGCGCACAATGAACTAGTTCTATTAATATAGTAGAATTTGATAATTTCCGCTTATTAATGACATTTTATCTCAACGGTCCACATCCGCACGACATCCGCAGTCCAAAGTGCGGATGCGGGTGCGGATGCGGATGCGAGAAAATGTGCGGATGTTCCGCGGATGCGGATGCGGATGCGGATGTGACCTACATCACTAATATATATATATATTATATATATATATATATAATATATATATATATATATATATGTAACAGTTTTTTTGCGCACACCTACAGGTCGCTACAATTGGTGTAGAACAATGCGGTTTTCACCATTCGATGCGTCTTTTTATTGTACAGTGCCCATGCTAAAAAAAATTCCATAACATAAATCCTTCCCCCCCTTTTAGGGGTACAGTTCTTCCCATTTCTTCATTTTTAATCATAATTTTAGCACAAAATGGGGGAGGGGTGGGGTTAATGGGGAAACTCAGAAAAATAGATGCGATATATATATGTAACCAAAAAAAAATTAAAGTAAATCCTATGCAAGGTGCCAGCCCCCTTAAAAAAAAATTAAAGTAAATCCTTTGCAAGGTGCCAGCCTCCTTCCCCCCTTGGGGGTAATGGGGGAAGGGTGGGGGTAAATGGGGGAGAGGGGTGGGGTATGGGGTATTGGGGGAGAGGGTTGGGGTAATGGGGAGGGGGTGGGGTTAATGGGGAAACTCAGAAAAAAAAATGATAACCAACATCGATTCCGGTCAGGAAGATCATGCTTATCACAACTAATGGAACACTATAACAATATTACTGATGCACTCGAAACAATGAAAACTATGATTTGGCGGGCCGCAGGGCCCCCAATTACTGTCGGTTCAGTTATTTGGTCAATAAAACTATAGAAATGAACGCAGTCATGAAAATCTTATGCTTCAAATCCGAGCTCATTGTATTAAGATTTGTGAAGCTTTAGATTTTCATGGCTGCGTTCTTTTCTGTAGTTTTATTGAATGAATAATTGGTTTGCCAGTAACTGGAAGGCCGCAGGCACCCCAATTACTGAGGCCCAAGGTGAGAGGAATAGGAATGATATCCAGATAAAGGGCTACTGATGTTCAAAATAAAATACGCCGTAGGCCCACAATTCAGCCGAAGCACCGCAGATCTAGCAAAATCGGCGCGTAGCGCCGACCTTTTGCTAGTTATACTCTAATACAATAATACTGTGTGTGGTGGAGCGCGAGGTGGGAGTTCAGTCAGTGGTGGCGGGCAGCAGCAGCTGCACCACCGGCAGGGTGTACTGAGTTAACTGTGAAACTGGGTTATCCGTGAACATGTGCCGTCCCTTAATCACGGATAACTGAGTGAATACTGTAGTCAAACTTATGGAATCCCGTCCTCAATTGACTGGACAACAATGTTCATGACGTCATTAGTTCAAAGGTTCTTATCCATACAACATGAAAGAAGGAGTTTTCTTTTACCCACAGTGGGTATCGCAAGAAATCCTGCCCTTTGATTGCCCATTAATACCTTCTTCAAAAGGAAAGCGAATCCTTTTCTTTTAAAATTAACTTAAATTTCTTTCTCCAGAGCCACAAGTTCTTCTCAACCTCGTATTTATCACAGATTTAACCCTTTAACGCCAGAATTGTTTGTAGGGTTAAGTTATGAATGCGTGTATTTGAAATGTTACCAATATGTAGCGGTCGTCCTTTTAGGGTTAACCAAATTCCAACTCCGCTTCAGAAATTTACAAGAACAAATTTCAAATAACCTTTGGGGATTTTAAAGGTCCTCTTTTACCTATTTTATTTTAACAAGCGGGTTCGAAGACCATAAAACTAAACTTCCCATGAGTCGCATGCCTGACTCGGGTTTGGGAAATTATCACCAGAAATAAATCTGACAGAATTTCAATAACTTATACAAAACAGTCCGAACCATTCTTTTAGACTTAGGCTTTTAATTACGATGCAAATTTAATTAGAATTAATTAATTAAATTTGAACTATAATTTTCGAAACATTTCACGTGAACAAACAAATTCCTATTAGAATTACGGACGTTACAGACGAAAAATAAATAAAACTTGAAAAAGAAAAGATTCTGTCCGTCTTCGAGGCAACCTCATTTTTAGCGATTCAGCTCGACCTTCGGTTATTTGTTTTTAGTTGTGTCAGTTTTCTCGCGTTAACGCTTTCTTCGTCTCTCTGAAAGGTTACACTTGTTTTCAACACTATTTCAAATCTTAAATTTAAACCAATCTAATTTTGACACGAAATTAAAAATTTTAAACACTTTAAAACACCTCATTTTTATTTTATGTTTTGTTTTCTTTGTTATGCCTTATTATTCCGCGCTGTGAAACACTATTTTTCCCCTTTATTTTGATGCAAACTTAACTACACAAATTTCTCGGTTACAACGCTAGTCATGCTCTCATTGCGTATGTATAAGTTTTCTTCGCGCTTGCGCCGAATCAGAGAAAATTGACATTTACTTTGAGTGTCTGTTGATAACTCTTAGTCATAGCGAAGATGAAGAAAACTTTAGGCGCAAAATTATGTACAAAATAAATAAATAAAATATGGATGGAGCTTAATGTTAGATCACGTTGAAATTCCCTATCTATTTTGCTGAAATAATAGTATTTTAGGATAAAAATGTAGTAACATAATTAGATGTGATAATAAAAACCCACTCTAATAGACAGAGTTTATTTCCACAACAGTTTCGATGCCCACTGGCATCCTCTTCGGGTGAATACAGAAAAACGAATGAACCAAAAAGAAGAGGGAAAACAGTCCAGGGACCATTAAGAAATCCGCACCTCGGTTAGATCCCGTTCTCCCGACACTGGAAGGGCATTTTTATTAAAGGGACCCGCTTATAAGTATGATACATGCACAAATTTAAAACTATCTTCTTGTTCTATACATACAGATTCTATTATTTTTTTACATAATTATTACATTTATTATTAAATTTATTACATTTAAATTGCATTATTATTTATTACAGAAATTATAAATTTTATTATTACATTGATTATTACATTGTTGTTTATTATACAGAAATTGTAAACCGAAAAACTAATGAAAAAGGCGAGAAGGAAACAATCCAGAGACCATTAAGAAATTCGCACCTAGGCTAGATCCCGTTACCCCCACCCAAGAAGGGCATTTTTATTAAAGGGTCCCGCTTATAAGTAAATTCGCACAAATTAAAACTATCTTGTTCTGTACATACAGATTTTATTATTTTGACGTAATTACCGCATTTATTATTACATTTATTACATTTATATTTATTTCCACATTTATTACTTCCATTATTACATTTACATTTACGTTTATTATTCCATTTACATTTTACCGAAAAAAAAAACGAATAAACCAAAAGCGAGTAAGGAAACAATCCAGAGACCTTTAAGAAATTCACACTTAGGTTAGAACCCGTTCACCCGACTCCGTAAGGGATTTTTTGACCAAGAATCTCATTAAAGGGTCCAACTTATAAGTACCTTCGCACAAATTAAAATTATCCACTTGTTCTATCCATACAGATTCTATTATTTTTCTTTTGACGTAATTATTACATTTATAAAGTAACTTACTTGATTCCCAATCTATAGCATGATTATTTTGGCATTGCGGAACACATTCCAAAGCATCTCTTGGGTTATTTTAGCGACTGCCGCAACGATGCGGGTTCACAGATCGTGCAGGTCTGTAACTCTTGTTTTGTAAACCTCAGACTTTATAAAGTCCCACGCAAAGAAGTCTAATGGTGTTAAATCCGGAGATCGTGCTGCCCAGGGCCTGTTTCCACCACCTCCAATCCAGCGATTTGGTAAGGTACGCCCGAACTATGTTTGCATAGTTACATGAATAGGGTGTGTCAATTTTAGGGAGCAAAGTAAAATCTTGAGATTTTTAAAGACTACTAGTGACCAAATGATGCATTTTTGTGCTAAATTGAAATATGGCTTTAAAATCCATATTTGACAACTCCTAGCTACTTATATTTGAAGTTGAAGTTTACAAAAAATCAGCAATTTTTGCAAGTATTTTTTTTATTGTATATAACTACATTTTACAAATATTACATACAATTAAAGACATTTTGATTGTATTTCAATATTAAAACTTAGAAATATAGATCAGTTTCTTGAACTTTGCCAAGGATGCCATGTCTGCCTTGCTCTTGTTCCTGGACATGAGCTCCCTACTGGTCACCTGGCCACTGATGTACGCCTCCCTCCTCTCTTGTGAGTAAATATGTTGTGCTGCTTCAGTTGTCATCCTTACACACCTCTCTACTGACTGTGTGTGTGTGAGGGCCATGGAGGGACTTCCATTGGTCTATCCAGAAACTCCTTGATTGCAGCAGTGGTGAGGGAGCAGGTCAGAGGAGGCTCAGTCACGTCAGAATTCCAGTCAATAAGCTCCGAGAGTTTGGTGGCATCTGGGATGATGTCAGGAGTCTTCCTGTGTCTGACACTGCAGTCTCCTACCTGTGTCCTCATCTCCTTCACCTCTGATTTCCAGTATCCTCTTCACTGCCTCCCTCCTCTCCTCCTCCACCTCACTGCAGAGCATGGCCTGGAGCAGAGCCTCAGAGTGTGCATACCAGGCTGATCTCTTCACTGTAGGCATCATTATTCCTATCACCTACTTCTTGTGACTTCTGAGCAGCTCCAGCTGGTACAGTACATGCCTGGGACCCTCCACCCAGCTGTGATTTAACTTGATGTTGAACCAGTTTGGCATGTAGACTCCCACTATGAATTCCACAATTATCCTCAGATTCTTCAGGTTCCTACCCTTCAGCCCATGTTTGGAAATCCACAATCTGCAGAACCTTAGAGCCGTGGTGACCCACCTACTGTGACAGACTGGCCCAATCTCCAGGAGAGCTAGACTCTGAGGTACCTCTCCCAATCTGATGGCAGTGATGATTCTGTAGCCATATGATTGGTCTGTGCTGAGGTCCTTGACTACCTCCTGACTGAGATAGGGTAGAGGAGGACCAACAGTGATCCTCGTGAAGTTTGGGTTCATCTCCAGCTCAGTGGCAGTGTCTAACATCTTCCCTAGGGGCCCAGACCACTTATTGTTGCTCAATGTCTTGCCATCCAGTGCAGTCACCAGGTGTCTGAGACTCAGCTCCCCAGTGTGCAAGTCACAGACAATCCACACCAACTTCCTGCTAAGCTTGGCCTCCACATAATGCATTACTCCTCCCTCCCAGCCAGTATTCACATTAGTACTGTCACCTCCTATGGCCAAAAGGGTCTGGTCTTCTCCTCTCTCTCTTAGCCAGTTCACCAGATGATCAGCAATGACCTCAGCATGACTTCTCTCCTCTGCAGCTTCCTCTGGTACAAAATGCCACAAATATTTCCCACCTGGTTCATTGCACACTGTGTAGTGGTCTTCCTTAATGAGGCCAGGAAACTGCCTGTCACTGCCCTCAGCTTCCATCATCACTTTGGTGTCATCTCTTTTTCCATCAAAGAAGATACAGGTGATGCCATTTTCCATAATCTCTTCATCAAACTTTTTGACCAGCTCCTTAGTCAGTCTCTCCTCAGCCCTCCTCACCTTGTTGTGGTCAATCACCAGTGCTGTGTCAAACTCTGTGATAAGACCAGCATCAATCCAGGCAGCAGTGGCAATCTCTGCAGTCTTTATCAGCCCAGTGTGATGTCTCAAGCTAGCCAGAGCTATGTTGGTGATATCTTCATTGTTGTATTTCTTCTTCTTAGCCACAAGCAAGGCAAGGAAGAAGTTGTCGCAGCCTCTGGTATGAAGTCTTCGTCCTCCTCTCTCCTCCCTGCCTCCTCCAGTATATCTCGAGTCTCCTCCAACTCCATCTCCAGCAGTGACTCCTCCCTCAACTCCTCCTCTTTCTTGGCTGACTCCTCTGCCTTCCTCCTCCTCTTCTCCTCGGCCTTCCTTCTCTGCTTCTGTCTCTGCAGCACTGCTTCCTGTCCCTGGTCTCAGGGCGATCAGCTAGACCCATCTGGTGTGCCCCCACACTTCCAACCTTTTCTCTCTGACCTTTAATGAAAGCAAGCTCCTGCACTGGTATCTTCTGCTCGCTCCTGCAGCTGCAGTCAATGTGAACCTCACTGTTGCAGACAGGGTTGCACCCAAGCTCACTGCAGCTCCTGATCACACAGTGACGGGTCAGGATGTCCACCAATTTGTCCAGTTTCATCATGAACCTATCTTTGACCTCTAGCTTCACATTGCCAATGGACACCTTCACTGCCTCATCCCACAGTGCCTTCACTTTAGCCCTGATCCTGACCTCAGTGTTGATTACAGGTCCTGTGAATAGAGCGTTGGCCTTTCTCCACTGAGCCAGTAGCCCTGGAACAATGCCGTTGTTAATCAGGTCATTAACTGGCTAATTCCTCCTGTCTTCCTCACTCATCTCTCTCCTCAACAAACCATACCTCAGCAGATCTCTGGCTGTGGGCAGCTCAGCGGGAGGAAGTTCCTTCCCAGTCCCCACCAAATAACTTAGGTGACAACTTGATTTGCTTCGGGTTCTGATTTCTTTGTGACTCATCCTGTGGACCTGTGAACAAAAGAAATGTCATTGAAATTTGGATAGGCCTACTGATTATGATTACATAAAATTAAGTTAATTGAAATTCTTAATATCTTCCTATAAACTCAGATAAAAGGTTGTGTTGTTATAGGTACAAACTTAATTATTCAAAGTAATGACAATTTCATATATCATATCAAAATATACAGAAAGTTTGGGTCACACATAACATTTCGAACAATTTGAATTACACAATATTTACATTACGAAGTAATCAAAATTGTCAAAAAGGAAGGAAAACATATGCATTCACAATCAAAACTCCAGCATTTGTGACTGTAAAATTTAGAAACCATACTGCACACCAAAAATAACCAAAGTTGACCACACATATTAATGGCACATTGATATACGATGCTACAGTCATATTTAGGTTAGATTTCAAACCTTTATGGTCAAATATAGGTAGGTAAATGGCTTTTTTAAATAACACTAAAGATATTTCTAAATTTGTTAGATAATATGACATCATTTGAGCATTAGTAGTTTTTGAATTGTTGACTTTACTAAAATTGACACACCCTATTACATGAAGCTCCATCTTGTTGAAAGATAACAGTGTCGAGAATGCCATCTGAACGAAGCTGGGGTTCAACAAACTGCTGAAGCATGTCAAGATAAATTGGCCCTGTTACTGTAGCTTCTACAAAGAAAAAAGGTCCGTAAATGTTCGAGCTTGTCATACCCAGCCAGACATTAACTTTAGGAGAATCTCTCCCCCATTCGTAGAACTCAGTTGGTTTTTTACTAGCCCAGATACGACAATTATGTCAATTAACCTTTCCACATGTGTGGAATGTTCTCCTCATCACTGAAGAGAATGTGGTTTAATAAGTTTTCGGTATGAATTTTTTCAATCAATTCTGTGCACATGGCGCCTCGTCTTGGATAGTCCTCTTCGTGTAACTCATATAGCACTTGAATATGGTAACTTTTCTTTTTTTAATGTTGGTTTTAAAATTCTTAGAACAGTTGTTTTTGGTATGCTCAGCTTACGTGATGCTGTGCGAGTTGACATTCTAGGATTTGTTTCAAAATCATCTATTACCAATTCAACATTTTCTTCAGATGTACCTGGATGTCCGGATCTTGCCTCATCATGAACGGATCCTGTTCTTTTAAATTTATTGACCCGCTCGCGAATTGCTTTGTCTGTAGTTCCTAGTTTGTGAAATCTTCTTTCGAATTTTTCTTCTTTCGAGTACGTAGTGTTCTTCTACATCCATCATCATCTATGGCTTGTATAAAATAAAATAGAAATAGCATTACTTCAGTAAAATAGATAGGGACTTTTGGACCACCTTGTATAATAATCGCTGTATCAGGAAAAGTAAATGTGTCGACACAGTGACGTCATCCTCGACTTACTGAGTACCTTTAAAAAAGAGGGACAAAAATTTAATGTTTCCTTTGCTGAAAACACTGATCAGGCAGATTCTGAAATGTCCCAATGCGGTGGAACAAAGGGTCATGAAAATAAGGGTGGAAAATATCCTCAGAATACGAGGCCTGGAAGTTTTCACTGAACTGCCAAAAGAATTGAGTAACCTCCAGTACACTAACCTAAATAATTTTATGAACCAGTTGGACAGGACAGGTTCCTGTGCAAAGTCCCTGACCAGACATGCGTGACTGGCTGCGAAGGCAGGAGGAAAGCGAAAACCCATTCTCTCCTTTACCAAATCCTGTAAATGAGGAGGGACCCTGCAAAGGTCGATCGGAAAGATCGATCCTGAACCGTCGTTCGAAACCATCAAAAGTAAACCAAAACTTGAAAATTGTTCGGTCATAACGTCTTAACTTTACTTTGGTTGAATTTGAACAACTGTTCAAGATTATTAAAACAGAACTTGGAATGATGTCAATGTGTCGACACAATTAATTTTTCTCGGACAGTTGGTAGAAGCTAACGTGTCGAAAAGGTGTGTGTGTGTGTGTGGGTTTGCTGCAGTCTAGAAGGCAGGTCTGAACGTCTACAGTTTACGTTTCAGCAGTAAGTCTATCCATTCTGTCCATGCATTACCTCGAGTAGACAAATCTTTTTTGACCTCCCACAAGTATTTCGCCGACGACTCCTCTGAAGGCTATAACTTTTTTCAAGAGAAAGTACACCACACGTACTTTGCACCAAACGATAGAGGACGTCATCATGAATAGTTTGATGCAAACATCGGACAAATTCGTTCACTGCAAAAATGCTTAGAGCAAAGTTTATCATGTTTATGTAGCCAAAATATTGTTCAGCTGAGTACGAAGATATTTGTCCACGTGACGCCGAGCAAAACTTATTCCTCGATCGAACTTGATTGAAAATAACAAGAGTATCCCGTCTACAACTAATAATAAAAAGAATAATAACTACATTAATGAGGGTAATAATGATAATTATAATGACAATAATGATAAAGATAATAATAATAATAATTAATGATGATGGTATCAACGGAAATAACACGAATAGTAGTGGAAAAAAAACCTCACTCGTACTTCCAATAATAAAGGCGGGAAAACTAATCTAGATTACAAAGAGGTATAATGGAGAAATATTGAAATCATAAATAAAAAATAAAGTAAAAAAAGGTAAGTATTAGCGGTTTTTCCGAATTTTATTCTACGTTTGTGTCATTGGGAGGTTATTACACCTTGGGACGTAGTCTTCTTTAAATTCTATTCTGTTTGAGTTTACAAATACTTTACAGTGTTTTTCCGTGTTGAGTCTACAGATATAGACAAAAATATTATTCTAAACTAAGTACAGGGCCTGTATACTAGTGCTTGCATAATACCGAAAATTTTCAATACCGGTATTTGGAGGCAATTATGCTAATCCCGGTATTGATACCGGTATTATGAAAAAAATAATTTATTTTGATTTATTATGGTGCCACCCTACCAACCCTCCCACAAGTCTGAGGGACTTGCAGTACTCACCATATTTACTATAAATTAATGACCCAACTCCAAATAGATGGCATTCTATTCGAAAAAGTTTATACAGTAAATTACTAAATTGTAATAAAAATATTATTTGAATTTTTTTTTAGCATATTATTATACAACTACTGGGGTAGATAGAATAGAAATTATTAGTATCTAAATATTTATTTCTTAGTTTGATTTTGAAAGTATGCTTTGAGGAAACAAAGAGCATCTAGGGATTGTTCAGATAGACTTGATCTCAGTTTCGTCAGAAATAGGCCTGCAGCAGAAAAGGCTCTTTCTGATTCTGCACTTGTAGGTTTAATTGAAAGCAGTGCCTTGTACAGCTTCTCTAAATTCTCACTTCTCTGTAAAGTAACTTCCAATAAAGAGTTTTTGTTTGTTTTCTTTGTTTGTTATAACCTCTTTTCATGATCCATACATAATATAAATTTATAAAAGTTAGTGCAATAAATAGTTTTCTTTGATAGAAAGGAATAGAAAACGAAAAAAAGAGGTTAACTGCAAAATACCCCGAAACTTTTTTTTTCTCCGAATCCTCCAAAAACAGTTTATTTTCCTATCGGAGGACTAAATTGCCTAAATTTTACAATAGCAATTTTTGTCAATACCGAAAACCTATAATATCGGTATCGGTATTATTTGTACTTCTTCAATACCGGTATTAATACCGGTATTTCAATACCGGTTTTAACCCCTACTGTATACGGATGGTTTGCGAATGCGGATACGTTCGGATTTTGTTCCAGTTTGTGTAGAGCAAGCCTGGGGTAGTACGAGTGATTGATAAAGGTAAATTTGTGCTACCTTAGGGAGGAAACACAAACTTGCGGTGCATCTTGCTCCTGAAGAATCATGCACCAGGACTGATAATAACTGGAGGTGTTTACAATACAAACTAACGAAATTTAAATAAATTAAATACGGATATAGATGTTCTTTTGACTATACTAACACAAAGCACTGTTGCTTTCAGTGATGAACCACGTACTGAAGCCTCGTCAGTATTTTGACCCCCTACTTGCTTGGCAATGCTGCTGTAAGCTGCTCGTACGCTGAAATGGGCGTATGGGCGGAATGATGCTCTATGTGAAAAGATGTTTAATCCCATTTAAATTTTAAGTGCATCGATGAATAATATATATATCTATACAATACACAACTCAATCCTTCTTCTTCTCTTAACATTCTTGGTATTTCCTGTATTTATGATACTTTCCTCGTAATTTTTCCTGGGAAGATCGCATGGTGGAATCAAAGGCTTTTCATCTCATCAGTTCCCCGCCTCTTACTGACTGTCTTCAATCTCTCTCTCTTCGCCGAAATGTTGCCTCACTCTCTCTTTACTATCGCTATTATAACGGACAATGCTCTTCTAAACTCTCCAACTACACATCCTCCTCCTTTAAGGAGAGCACACAGTACCAGACTTTCTACACTTTCTCATTCCTTTTCTGTCGAATTCTCTAATGCAAAGGTTAATCGGTATTTTCAATCTTTCATTTACTCAACAGGTCAACTCTGGAACAATCTTCCTCACTCCATCTTTCCCCCTCTCAATGACCTCCAATCTTTCAAACGCAGAGTGTCCAATGACTCTCGTTTCTGACCTGCATCTGGATAGTAAAGTTTTACCAAAATATATATCGAAAAAAAATCTTACGTTACAAAATATAACAAAAGCAAATCAAATATTTCCAAACTTTTATTCATTCATATTCAAATTGATAATTAATTAATCAAACTTCAATATCCATTTGCCACTTTGGACATAATCTATTTGACTGCATTATTTCATATATAAAATTATTTTATATATGAATTATACATATGTTAAATTAACTAAACATATATTGAATATTCAGAAAAACTTTTCATACAGTCTTTTAAGAGCATTCATTATTTTATCTTACGCCAGACAGCTCAGTCTTTTAAGGCGTTCATTATTTTATCTTACGCCAGGCAGCTCAGTCTTTAAGACGTTCATTATTTTATCTTACGTTAGACAGCTCAAATCTTTGTCGTTAGAAATCAGGGGCAAGACAGAAGTTACACGTATTTATAATTGCATTTAATTGCAAGACATAAGCATCAAAATATATTTACATTTACTTTATTTTAATTAGAATCTCAGTTTTATATTATGTTAGACTATGCATATTATGTATTAAGCAAGTTATGAGACATTTTTGGTTATATTTATCTGAAAGAATCAACACAGTGTTATTGTTAAATATGTTACGCCTAAGTTACGCATTTGAGAGGAATAAGAACCTTTACTTTTATTCAACAAACAAAAAGTTATGAAACTGTTACTGAACGAAATAACTGATAAAAGTTATTATACTTTTTAATAACAAAAAGTTACGAAACGAAACAGCGAATAAGGATCCAACTTTTGTTAAAGTTAAAACAGTTAAACTGATGTTACACACTGATTTTAGTGTTACATAAAAGTTACGTTAAAATGTTCAACTGATATGCAACTTATTTGCAGAATTTTCTAGGAGAGCATTTTGGAAAAAAAAATATGCCTAGAAATATAAAATTTCGGATCTTGTGGGTTATCCATCCATCCATCGTGTTCTGCCTATCAGGCAGGTCCAACTTATGTGCCCCGCCAAAGTGTTCTATCCTGAGCTATCCTTTTCATCTCATGGTAGCTCCTGCCTGCCTTCAAATCATCCAGCATTGCTTTCCTTTTCCTTCCCCTCGGCCTTCTACCTTCATATCTACCCTCTATCGTCTCCTTCAACAATCCTTCTCCTCTCAACACATGTCCGATCCATTTCTTCTGTCTTTCTTTTATCACCTTAATGAGTCTTCTTTCCTCCCTCACTTGTTGCAGTACTTCCTCATTACACTGGAAGTAATGAGCTTATCTTTAGCATTCTTCTCCAAATCCAAATCATTTCAAAACTTTCCAGGAGTTTCTTTTCAGTTGTTTTCAGTGTCCATGTTTCTGTTCCATACAGTACCACACTCCATATCAAACTTTTTACTACCTTTTCTTCAGCTTGAAGTTGAGTTTACCTGTAAGTAGTCTTCTCTGTCTCTCAAAGGCTACCTTACCCATGCCAATTCTAGATCTTATAACCCATCATTTACTTCATTTTTTCATATAATACAACAACCCACAAGATCCGGTTTTTCTTATGTAGAATTTAACTGAATCTATTTTCTTCTATGATATTTCTTGTGCAAATTGATATTAACGGAGATATAAGCAATTTTTGGATCGATTAAAATCGATTGAAATAGTATGGTGGTAATTATTCGTTTTACCCCTGCGGGTCGATTTTGATATGAGAATAGGTTTTTCTGGTGTATTTTGGTGTTTTTTATTCAAATCTGACCTTCATTGCTTGCGCAAATGAATTATTGAATGCCTGGTTAGGTTAATTGAATGCCCGGTTAGGTCAAATGTACGCCCTTGATGATTGGTTAGGTTGTCGTGATGTTTTCGTTAGTTGGGTTAAGTCGTGATATTTTCATTAAAACTAACGAAAATATCAGGACAACCTAACCAGTCATCAAGGGCGTACAGTTGACCTAACCGGGCATTCAGTAATTCATTTGCACGAGAAATGAAGGTCAGATTTGAATAAAACACCAAAATACACCAGAAAAACTTATTCTCATATCAAAATCGACCCGCAGTGGTAAAACGAATAATTACCACCATACTATTTCAATCGATTTTAATCGATCCAAAAATTGCTATCTCCGTTAATATCAATTTGCACAAGAAATACCATAGAAGAAAATAGATTCACATTTAAATTCTACATAAGAAAAACCGGATCTTGCGGGTTGTTGTATTATATGAAAAAATGAAGTAAATGATCCAAAATTTCTAAAAGACAAAAATTACTAATTGGTAAAATTCTGTTTGGATAACACTGCACAACACAGTTTCTGTCCTTTGCACAAATTCTTCTGATTTATGTGTATATTGACGAGTTGATTACGAATATGTTATTTTTTGTCTAACACCCACCATTTTTCTAGAAAACTACGTTAATGTTCCACAAAAAGTATCCAAATTATATCAAACGCCTGCTAAGCAAAGGAACAGCCCTATGGCTATTGGTCATTATTGTGACACGTGTTGCTCACCGATTGGGTATTCAAAATGTTGTGTTGCTCTGTGATTGGTCTAAAGGTGGTCAGGTGATTTGACAGTGGCTGCCAAGTGGAAAATTGTTATTTTCTTTCATTGTTTCAGGTGATCTGTTGATGTTTGGTGTTAATTAAGGTACTTTTCTGCTGGATCTACTGCGTTTATTAACTTCTTTTGTCGAAAACATTCATTGCTTTCGCGTTTTAACTTTGTTGGTTTTCGTCGTCGTCGGGCCTAGGCAAGCTACGGCTTGGGACCGTAGCGCATCTATCCGGTATAGGTTAACCTGGATGATGTAGCCATAAGCACTGCCGCTGGTTAAGTGCCAACCAGTGATTATCTCACTAGCCGTATTGAGTCCGTTAGGCGAAACTGCGACAGTACCAAGGATGGAAAATATAACCCTTGGATTTCTATTATTTATTTGCAAAATGGACATGGTATTAGATTAAAATAATTATTTGAATATAAATAATTAACTGACAATTGTGATATATAATTAATTATGTTTACATACAATAAAATAATACAGTATACATAAAATTAGTATTAATGTGGTTTACAATTGAATTATGATGGGTAACTAATTTAAAATGAATTTATAGCTATTCCGAAATTCAAGACGGTAAAATTAACATTTATCTTGAAACTAAAATAAGAGTATTCACTACACACTCCCCCACCAGAGAGGAAGTTCAAAGAGTTCCGAACGACACAGATTTCCCCTGGACCTTTTTGGTAGCTACATGTACCTCGCTTAAGGTTGATTCCAAAAACGCAGGCTTAAGACGATCGATAGAAACCTTGTCGACCTTGGAACCGCGCTGGATGAGAAATGATTTGCGCGTACGTCGGAGAACTTCATAGGGCCCGTCATATGGACATTGGAGAGGCCGTTTTGGGACAGGTACACGAACGAAAACGTGGGTGCAAGACTGGAGGGCTGGGGAAACAAAGATGTTCTGTTGGCTAGTCAATCGAGGGGGAACAGGCTGAAGGGACTGCATGTGAGAGGAAAGTGTTTGAGCGAATTCCGTAGGATCACATGACTTATCCCCTGCAGTGAAGTAGCCACCTGGTAGCCGCAGTGTTGTTCCATAGACTAGTTCAGCCGCTGTAGTCTTCAGATCACTCTTAAATGCAGAGCGAATACCAAGCAACACGAGTGGAAGCTTATCCATCCAATGGGAGTCTTCGTGACACATAATGGATGACTTCAGCTGGCGATGGAAGCGTTCGACGAGGCCGTTAGCTTGCGGATGATACGCACAGGTATGCGCATGTACTGTACCCAACAAGCTGGTAAACTTCTTCCAAAGCGAAGACTCAAATTGGCGACCTTGGTCAGTGATGACTTTTGTCGGCAATCCAAATCTTGATACCCATCCATGAAGAAAGGCTCTTGCAACAGTGTCCGCTTGGATATCAGGAAGTGGGATGGCTTCAGGCCATCTGGAAAAGCGGTCGAGACAGGTGAGCAGATAACGTTGGCCTTGAATCACTGGAAGAGGGCCAACAATGTCTACATGAATTACCTCAAATCGCTGGGATGGGGGCGGAAATGCGTCAAAGGGGGACCTGGTGTGCCTTTGGACTTTGGCACGCTGGCAGGCAAGGCACGTTTTGGTCCAATGTTTGACATCCTTCCGCATCGAGGGCCAAACAAAGCGAGAGGTAACCAGGTGTTGCGAAGCACGGATACCAGGATGGGAGGGCTTATGAAGATCCGTGAAGACTGCTTGTCTGTGACATGGAGGGACATAAGGGCGGCAAGAACAGAAAGCAGTGTGGCCTGGTCGCATAAGCGTCGCTTGTCAAGATCCACCAGGAGTTTGAAATGCTGGAGGAAGTCAGCGCCGATTATGGGATGCTGCACTTGAGCACAGATGAAATCCACTTGAAGGATCGGTGAAGGCCCAAGTTTAGTTCACGCGACTGAGTACCGTACGTGGGTATGCGTGAACCGTTAGCAGCGTATAGAGGCGGAGATTCCGAGTGCGTATGACCAGATTTTTGAGGAAATACACTGACTGACGCTCCGGTATCGACCAAGAAATTGACACCAGAGTTCCTGTCCTTTATGAATAACAGGTTGGCAGTGCGAGTACTAGACGCCATTAGGACTCGCTGCTGGGGTTTTCCGACGAAAAATTGCAAGGGGAGATGCACTTCCTAGCCTTCTTTCCAAATTTAGAGTGGTAGAAGCAGATCTTCCCGGAACTCGAACGATGCCTCTTCGTAAATCTTGACCGAGAATGGCTTCTTTGCCGTTGATTTTGTAGCAGAGAACAAACGTGGTTGAGTTGTTGACTTAACTCCTCCACTTTCAACTCCAGTTCCGATTGTGTGTTCACGTTGTTGACCGGAGCTGTGTCAATCTCCACTACTTTGTCGGCAGTTTCTGCTAGTTTATCAACTGGAGTAGCAGGATCCATAGTGGCCAAGACACGCTGAGCTGATGGAGGAAGTTTCTGCAAGAACAACTGTCTAAAGATGTCCTTATCGAAGGTTTGTGCGCGTTCGCCTAGAGCGCACTGCATAGCCCTCAGCATTTGAGTGGGCTTACGGTCTCCAAGTTCTTCTTTTGAGATTAACTGATGTAGTTTCTCACGCTCGGAGACAGTGGTGCGGCACAGGATGGCAGACTTCAGATCGTTGTATGGGTCCTCACTCGTGGAAGTAGACACGATGACGTCACGGACTTCAGAGATGATGCTCGCTGGTAGAGAGAACAAAACATGATCGTATTTTGTCCTGCTAGCGGTGATCCTTCCCAAGTTGAATTGTGATTCCACTTGGTGGAACCAAATAAATGGATCACCCGGCCAGAAGACGGGGAGCTTTACGCTCAAGTGGGAGATGGCACCAGCGTCGTCAGGCATCTTCTCTTATGCTTGCTGACGTACAAGCAAGACGACAAGTTACCAACGAAGGAGTGGAGGTTGAGACGAGCGCAGGCACAGAGCGCACGGGCAGGGGTGAGGGGCAGAGGGCACGAGCGACGTTACAGTCTGGTCCTAGTCGCTCGGGTGAAGGGGGTGATGGGCACGAACGACGTTACAGTCTAGTCCTAGTCGTTCGGGTAAAAGGGGGGAATCCAACTCCGGGGTCACCAATTGTTGGTTTTTCGTCGTCGGGCCTACCAAGCTACGGCTTGGGACCGTAGCGATCTATCCGGTATAGGTTAACCTGGATGATGTAGCCATAAGCACTGCCGCTGGTTAAGTGCCAACCAGTGATTATCTCACTAGCCGTATTGAGTCCGTTAGGCGAAACTGCGACAGTACCAAGGATGGAAAATATAACCCTTGGATTTCTATTATTTATTTGCAAAATGGACATGGTATTAGATTAAAATAATTATTTGAATATAAATAATTAACTGACAATTGTGATATATAATTAATTATGTTTACATACAATAAAATAATACAGTATACATAAAATTAGTATTAATGTGGTTTACAATTGAATTATGATGGGTAACTAATTTAAAATGAATTTATAGCTATTCCGAAATTCAAGACGCTAAAATTAACATTTATCTTGAAACTAAAATAAGAGTATTCACTACAACTTCAATAATGTCTAGAAAATGTGTAAACAGTGCCGATTTATTTTGTGTGTGGTGAACTAACATTGAAATCCCAAAACAAACATTTACCCCTCTGGTTAAAAAGGCATATGAATTATATTTTGGATGCAAAGTGGGTGATCAGGACAGAAGCTGGGCTCCCCACATATGTTGCAATTCGTGTGGAAGGAGCTTAAGAGCGTGGTTACAAGGTTCACGTCCATCAATGCCGTTTGCTGTCCCTATGGTCTCGAGAGAGCCGAAAGATCATGTTAGTGACTGCTACTTTTGTTTAACAAATATACGAGGTTTCTCTTCGAAATCCAAACATGCAATACGATACCCAAGCCTGCCATCAGCTATGCGACCAGCTCCTCACGATGAAACCCTGCCAGTTCCTAAGCCACTAAAAGATTGGACTGTGAATGAGGAATATTGCCGCTCCGAAATCGAAATTAATCCGTTAAGTCTGACGATTATATTACTGTGGTGAATGAGATGTTAAGGTGCTATAAATCTATAGGTTGTAATATGTCCTTGAAGGTGCATTTCCTTGACTCTCATTTAGATTTCTTTCCAACCAATTTGTGCGCCGTTAGCGACGAGCACGGCGAAAAATTCCATCAGGAGATAGCCATTATGGAAAAGCGGTTCCAGGGAAGGTGGAATTCCAATATGTTTGCGCTGAATATTGCTGGTTTCTCATTAGGGAAACCCCCGAAAGTATGTACAAACGAAAAACATCAGCAAAACGATTTTAATTGTTGTTCTGATCTTATAATAATTATGTTGAGGGATTCAATATATTCTAATCTGTATATAAGACTTCTATTACACGTCCCTTCAAAACGGTGGGTGATATAAGTATTCTGACATCAGATTTTAACTCAGCGCATCCAAATTTATAAAAATCACTCCGTTTCGTTTAAAGGACAGAAAAAATTTGTAATTTTGTCGAGCAGTGTAATTAATTATTTTGATGAAAGTAATTAAATTTTCAGAACGAACCCAATCATTAATAGTTAATTACTGTTTATGCTTTTTAGAAATTTTATGTTTCTAGACGAATTTTTTTCCGAAACTATACATTCTGTCATGCATAGTCGTTTATCGTACCGAGCTGTTCAAACAGTTGAAAGGTAGCTAATCAATCGTATACAAAATAAAAAAAAATAACCTACAAACCCCTCAAACATTATTTATGACCATAAATTATGTCCTGCCAATAAAAGGTACCCAAATTTAATTTAATTTTGGGGAATTTAATGAAGTGGTTCTATGAAGCGTTAAAAAAATTCTGTGAAGAAAATGTTGCCTTCTCGTACTTCCTACTATTTATTCTTATTAAAAGGTGAAAGAAATTTATTTCAACTTTACAGTATTTTTCATGTCATGTCGTGTCAGAAAATTCGAACATATTTTTATATTTCATACGCATTACAATAATAAAATAATAAAACTTAAAGACATGAAATGGATTGATATGTACGAAAATATGAGTATTTTTCTGTTTTTATAAATTGAATTTAAAAAAAAAAATGACCTCATCTTAATTTTATTTTATATCTTTTATTTTGTGATGTATTATAATTTTTTTTTAAATGATTTTTGAAACCCAAACAGTACAGACAGAAGCGTCTCTCATCACAAGTGATCAGTATATTTTAAACTACCCCTCATGGGCGCTCTAAAAACTTTAAAATGCCATTATGTCTTTAACGATTTCTGTATATACCACTCCCTGGCACTGGTGCCATGAGGGGGAAAAGGTCGTATAATAGTGCCATAATACCTAAGGATGGAGGAAAAGACCTGTTAGAAATCTGACCCCGTCAAAGTACATTCCAGTCTCCATTTTCCTCTCTGATTAATGACTAACGAAAGAGAGGGGAAAACACTTTGTGTTTTTGACGTGCTCTCAAAACCTTCCACGAAAAGGGTCACGCTCCACTCTCCCACGCCCTCACAAATCATGTTTGCATATACCTTCATAGGACTAAATAAGACTTGCATATTTAGCCTTTAAAGGGTTATGGCCAAAGAAAGGGGAAGTGCTGGCTGGGAAACAAAGGAAATGATGTTAAAGGAAGAAAAAGATTTTGAAAAGAAAATATAATAAATGGCATAAGAAAAATTGACTCAATTCATAAAAAGTATATATATATATATATATATGTGTGTGTGTGTGTGTATATATATATATATATATATATATATATATATATATATATATATATATTGCGTGTCGAGTTATTACGCAGTTATCATTTCCTGACATAAATGTTTATAGAAAAGACTTATGAAGTCATAATCCTCAACACTTATTCATATACAACAGAGTAGATTGTGTTGTAATTTACAACATTATTCATTCATAATTAAAATAGATATGTTAAAAAAACGAAAAACTGGTGTGTTTCGTTAAAAATACCAAAACACTGGTGTGTCTTCTCGATATTATGCATGTGATCTAGAATCAGTATAAAATGTCCTTCAGTGTCTTGCATACTAGTGATATAGGAGGAAAAAGATGCAGATTAGTCCAATATGCATTATTTAATTAAATATTGAGCAAAATTAAAGTATATTACTTGTTTATGGGACCGCCTTTAGTCTTAATTACATCACAAACTCTTTTATCAACAGACCATGTGAGATTTTTAATTTCCGCTTGTGTAATGTTCATAATAACTCCTTTTATTACCTCCCATAATGCCTCTTTGCTTCTGCATTGTTTATCACTATCATACACCCTCCGTTTCATGATCGATCATAGGTTCTCTATAGGGTTGGTATCTGGAGATGCTGGTGGCCGCTTCATCAATCTATTATCTTTGAAGCCCTTCTTCGTCAGGTGGCTGATAGTGACGCGCGATGCATGGGAAGGGATATAATGTCATGCATAAAGATGGTTTTTCGTTTGAAATTTAGAGGCTCGCTCTTATACTAGTGGAATAAAGGTGACATATAAATATTTACAATAACTCTCTCCAGTACGTTTGACACCTTCATCTACTTTAAAAGGTCCAATAATTTTGTCATCTACAATGCCAGACCAGAACATAATACCTCCGCCTCCTTGCTGTCGCCTAAGCCGCAGCGGTGTGTTTCCAGTCATCAAAACCTAGCCTCTAGACCAGCAATCAGAACCATTCATAGCACTGGTATGCATATGAAATATTTTTGTCTGCTGTGAGGGTTTTTTCAACTCATATTATATAATTCGACCATGCTGAATTCGAAAATGACATTGGTTTTCCTCAATCAGGTCAGGTTTTTTCTCTATTGGCCATTTATTATAAGTCCAATTTTATCCCCAAATTTATTGATTTTTTTTAGCTTAAACACTGTAGATACGAGTAATATTATAAGAACACTCGTGAAAAATGAAAACATTGTGTGAATAAATACTTTTATTCATACAATGAATATGGAAAAAAGTTTATTGAGGAAGGAATGAAGTTTTTTTGGCTTTCCGTCTGTGTTTTTCTTCGGGCACGTCTCGCTTCAAACACCAGCAATAGTCCGCCAGCATATTGATATCCCAGTTTCCCTGGTACCTCTCTTCCATTATTTTGATATCTTGGTAACATCGTTCACCCTGTTCCTCACTATAATCCCCGCAATTTTCAGGAAAATAGTCCAAGTGGGACCACAAAAAGTGCATTTTTATGGACATGCGCGACCCATGAGCTTTGAAAGCTTCCATCAAGTTTTCGACAACGGACTCGTATTCTGGACTTCTACGCTTGCCAAGAAAATCAGTGACAACTGATTTGAATGCCTGCCAGGCATTCTTCTCAGTTGGAGTCATTGCGTTTTCGAACTGAGTATCCTTGATCAAAGTTCGAATTTGAGGACCATCAAAAACCCCAGCATTTAGTTTAGCATCAGATATATGAGGAAATTGACTCTCGAGATATCGGAATGCTGAACCCTCCTTATTCATTGATTTGATGAAATTTTTCATCAAGCCCAGCTTAATATGAAGTGGTGGGAGCAAAATTTTTGTTGGTGGTACAAGGGGCACTGAAACGACATTATGCGACCCAGGTTCAAAATTCTCTCTGGATGCCCATTCACGCTGTGCATAGTGCTTCTCATCCGCTCGGCTATCCCATTTGCAGAGGAAACATGGGTATTTCGTGTATCCCCCTTGCATTCCCAATACAAATGCCACAATCTGAAAAAAAATGAAAATATTTAAAGAATTTAGAGAATTTGTTCTATCAGATAAAAAAATCTATGCATTGGACTGTATCACTTCTGTAGGGAAGTTAAGTGTTCTTATACGCTCTCAAATAACCTTTGGAAAAACAACATAGTCAATAGCAATAGTTTACTTATGATATTAGTATTACCTTCAAATCTCCACAGATCCTCCAGTTATTGGTCGTATACGAGAGCATCCAGTAAAATTTTCATGTTATCGTAGCTCTCAGTAAGTTGTACGGAATGTGCTACAGGGACTGATGCAACCCTATTCCCAATGTTGAGAAGTACTGCTTTCAAACTTCGTTTAGACGAGTCTATAAATAGCCTCCATTCTGATGCGTTATATGGCAGGCCCAAGGATTCGATTAGCCCCTCAACATTGCAGCAGTACACTAAGGAAGAGGTATTTTCGTGCACTGCAAAAAACTTGCGGAATTCTTCCTCTCGTTTCCTATACCAGGAGAATGTTGTTCCCGGAGCCAGCAAGTTGTCCTCTCGAAGTCGTGAGCCCAAGATCTCGGCAGCTAATTTGGAAAGTCCTAAATCCCTGGTAAGATCATTAAGTTTGGCCTGGTTGAGAGGCCTCAGCTCATTTGAAGCGGTATTTTGAGGTATATACGACTGGGACTGGTCATTGGCATTGGTCATTGATTCATCATCAGAATCATCGAAGTCCAGGGTTTGAGGTGGGTCGGGTATTGGAATTCCAGGACCATGGGGTACAGGTCTCATAGCAGAAGGAATGTCAGGGTATACAACAATGTGTTTATTCTTCTTGTTAACTCCTGAAAATAGAAACACAGAAACATGGATATAAAACTTGCATATGAAATAGAAGAAGCATTCAGACAGTGGCGGCTCGTGAGGGAAGGCTGCGGTCTGTAAGATATGAAATAGGTCGATGGAGTCTGTATATTTTCTTTCTTTTTCATTCATATTGTCCCTTCGGGGACAATATGAATGAAAAAGAAAGAAAATATACAATCATTGTATATGTAAATGTAACTTGTATAACAATATGTATGTGTAAATGTATTTTCTATAACAATATGTATATGTAAATGTATGATTACCATTATGGTGAATATTATGCTATATATGGTGAATATTACATTATGGTGAATATTATGTCAAGTTTCATACGAGGATTTCAAAATATTTAAGAAAAATAAATTTATAAGCCCACCTTGGAGGTTTGTCATGCAGAAATAGCAATCTGTCACGTGATCCTTTCCTTCTCTCCAAATCATGGGAATTCCAAAAGGCAAAGATTTCGCTCTGCCTTTGCTTCATCTTCTCAAATTTTCAATGCACGTCTTGCAGCACATATGAGGGGCGAAATGTTTGTCCTGGTCCCCTAGCTTAATTCCAAAGTATGCTCTATACATTGTCTTCACAAATTTAGTGACTTGGGACTGGTTATTTGGCATGGTAACCGTCCCACATATGTAGCAGAATCTATTGGGATCATTTTTACACGCTCTTTTCTTTGCCTGAAAAGTAAAAAAAGATATTATACAAGTGAAACAAGTGATGATAGATGTTACTGTTCCAATTCCGCTTTGACAAAATCAAGAAAAATTATATTTTACTTATGAGGCCATAGCCGGATAACCTGAGCTGATTGAGAAAAACGGATTGCAGATTCGAAATCAGCAGGAAAAACTCTATAAGAATCACTTACAAAACCCTTGACAGCAAAATTGATGCATACCAGTGTAGTTGTCCTACATTCATCTGTAAATATTACAATTGAAAAATCTATTTTCATGTATTGCTGTGCCCAGCCAAGGCGCTGATTCTTACGTTTTGCAGTTTTGCAGTTAAAGGAAACTGCGAAATAGTTCTGGCATCCCCAGCTACTGGATAAAGGAAACCGAGAGCGTGTGCTTTTGGACAAATCTGGAATTCCAGCTATTTGAAATATTTGCTTGCTATTTAACAGAGGATATTTCTGAACCACTCTTTTGATACTGCGGATTTCCCTTGGTGTTATGCACTTAAACAATGTCTTTACCCTCTCTTTATCGATGTTATTTACGAAATTCTTGACTGTTCGAAGGTTTCTTGATAACTATTTTAATATTTCAAGGGGTGCTTGACCTTCACCCAAATTCTTATCAATAATCTTTTTCACGGCTGCTATCAGCTCTGATTTCTGATCCGTAATTATTAGTACTAACAATGATCTGGAAATAAGAAAGACTGCAATTAGTGAGGTATTTGTAATTCAAAACTTTCAGTACATCACTTCCAGACTATCGAGATACAGGTTTTTCTTTTCTTTTTTTAAATATAACTATTTTAATTATAAATGCATAATGTTTTCAATTACAACACAATCTTATCTGTTGTATATGAATAAGTGCTGAGGATTACACCTTGACACGACTTTTCTATAAAAAGTTATGTCAGAAAATGATAACTGCACAATAACTTGCCACGCAATATATATATATATATATATATATATATATATATATATATATATATATATATATATATACATACAGGGTGTCCCATAAGTCCGGCATCATAGGAAAAATAATAAAAAAAGGCAAAACAAAAGCTTTTATTTACAGAACGTGCTCAATATGTTCACCATTGTTTTCAATACACAAATTCAGACGTGATACCCAGTTAGCAAGCACACGGTGAATGATGTCAGGAGTAATGGTGTTACATGCCCCAATAATGCGCTGCCGCAAATGTTCAACACTCCTAATTTTCTTTGCATATACCAGCGCTTTCAAGTGGCCCCAGAGATAAAAATCTAGTGGCGTGAGATCCGGGCTTCTAGCTGGCCATTCCACAGGCCCTCGACGTCCTATCCAATGACCAGGGAATTGTTGGTCCAGGTATTCCCTTACTTGGGTGCTGTAATGTGCAGGAGCGCCGTCTTGCTGGACCCGAACCATGTTGGGAAATTTCCTTCTTCGCTCAAGACACTGAGAAATGCTTCTTCCTTGAGCATACGTAGTAGGGTGTGTCAGTTTTGGGGGTGAAATGACTAAATTGAAAATCATGTGATTTGGTAGCAATTTAATGAATCATTTGGCATACAAAATAATATCCTTGCTTCAAAAACAATAAAAAATAACTCCTACCTACATCAATTTTAATTAAAAAATTCCATTTTTCCATAAATTCGTAACAAAATAACAAATGTGCGCAAACATCCTATCAACATTTAAAGTGGCAATAAGATATCATTTACAGTCTTTATTTGAAAGTAACCAATGGAGTCATGTCCTTTTTGCTGCGGTTCCTTGACATCAGCATTCGGCTTGCTACTTGCGCTTTGATGTAGCCTTCTCGCCTCTCGTGACTGTAAACTTGACTAGCTGCTTCTGTGACCATTTTCACACATCTCTCCACACTCTGAGTGTGAGAAGGCCACTTTGGCACTTGCATTGGGGCTTCTTTAAGTTGTGTTAAATCTTTGTTTGTTATACATGTTGTCAGTGGTGGCTCCAAAACTTTCGAACTCAAGTTAACTAATTCTGACAATTTCGTGGCATTGACGTTTATCGGAGGTACCTTCGTTGTCTGAACAGAGCAGTCTCCCAGCTGGTCATCATCTAGTGATGTTCCTCTAAGCTTCAGAATGATTTCCACAGCCTCAGATCGCTCTTTGGTACATTGGCTGCAGAGTATTGCTTGCAAAACTGCCTCTGGCCTAGCATACCAAGCGGACCTTCTCACCACAGGTAACACGATGTCCATCACTACTTTCCTTTGGGTTCTCAGTAGCTGTAATTGAAACAAGATGTGGTTGGGCCCCTCCATCCACATTGGATTAAGTTTTACATTAAACCAGTGAGGAAGATAAAACCCAATAATAAATTCAACAATCAACATCAAATTCTGTAGCATTTTGCCCTTCAGTGCATGTTTGGAAACCCAAATCCTGCAGAAACGAATCGCTGTAGTTAACCAACGACTGTGACTTACGGGTCCAATCTCCAAGAGAGCCAGATTTTGAGGCAACTCTCCTGATCTGATTGCTTGAACAATACGATAAGCGTAAGATTGATCCGTGCTGAGGTCTTTGATAACTTCTTCAGAAAACACTGGAAAGGGAGGGCCTACTTCGACCTTTGGAAATTTTGTATTTATTTCTAATTCCGTTGCTTCATCTAGCATGTTGCCAAGGGGGCCTGACCACTTGTTGTTGCTCTTTGTAGGACCATCAAGTTCCTGGATGAGACGACGAAGAGGTAGTTCCCCTGTATGCAAATCACATACAATCCAAACAAGCCTTCTTCCAAGATTTTCTCTAAATGCGTCATAACACCGCCCTGCCATCCAGTGTTCACCGCAGTTGAGTCTCCACCAACGGCCTGCAGTGAACTGTCAAGTCTTCTTTCTTGAAGCCAACATATTATTTGATCAGCAATTGCCTCTGCATGTTTCTTGCCTTCTACTTCTGTTTCAGGAACAAAGTGAAACAAATAGCGGCCACCAGGTTCGGAACACACAGAGTAGTGTTCTTCTTTGATGAGACCGGGAAACTTTCTGTCCATTCCCTCTACCTCTAGGAGAACTTTTGTGTCATCTCTTCTTCCATCAAACAAAAGGCAAAAGAGACCTTCCTCCTTCAAATCTTTTTCATGCTGATCAGATATTTCCTTCATTATTTTTTCTTGTGCTCTTCTTATCTTATTATGATCTATCACTAAGGATGTATCCTCTCGGCTGATAAGGCCTGCATCTATCCAAGCGGCAGTGGCAATCTCTGCAGTCTCTCGTAGCCCCGTATGGTGGCGAATACTGGCAAGGGCAATGTTTGAGATGTCTTTAGTGTTGTATTTCATTCTCTTCGGCGAAGGTTCAGATGGCATTTTGGAGCTATCATCTGATGTTGCTTCTTTCTGTTCATCTGAAGAGCTTTCAAAGAAGTGAGAAACCTCTTGATAGAGTTCTTCATCTCTTTGGGTGGCTTCTTCACTCTTCTTTTTCTTCCTTTCTTCCCTCTCTCGGATTTTCTCGTTTTTCTTAGTAATAACAATCTGTTTTTTGGTTTCTGAATAATCTGCCGAACCAATCTGCATACTTCCTTGGCCTCCTGCCTTTGTTCTTTGCGCCTTTATGAAAGCCAGCTCCAAAACAGGGATCTTCTTCTCACGACGACAGCGACAATCAATGTGAGGGTGAGGTTCTCTTCTGCATGAGGGAGAACAATTGGCTTCAGAACACAACTCTATGGGACACTGGCAGTTAAAAATGTCAAGAAGAGTATCAAGTGTGTGCAGAAATTTATTTTTCTTTGTTAGTTTTCCTTTACCAAGTGATGTCTCAACTGCTTTGTGCCACAGCTTTGTAAATTTTAGCTCAATAGTTCTATACTGATTGAGTACAGGTGGTTTGAATAACACATTAGCCTTTTTCCACTGATGCAGAAGAGGGGGAATCATGTCCCTTATGAGCTCTTTCTCTGTGTAGTTCCTTCTATCCTTTGTATTTTGTTCACGAAGGAGTAACCCTAGTCTCAGTATGTCTCGCACTGTTGGTAGTTCTGATACGGGAAGCTCTTTGCCTGTACCGACTAACAGGCTCAAGTGGCATGACGACTGACCTCTTGTCTTCAATTTTGGCATCTTAGGAATATCTGAAGAGAAAGATAAACATTTAAGTATTTTATATCAATTACGATGTTTCAAAGTTTAGTCATTCGATGTTCTAAAATTCAATAAAAAAATATTTCATGGGATTACAACATAATTAGACAGAAGAATATGATAATAATAAATAATTGTAATAATCAATAATCCATACTTACAGTTAAACTGTAGTATTCGTCTAGTAGAATAACTATGAAGTAGGTACAAGAGCAATAACAGCAAACCACCGTCTATGACATCTAAGAGGCAACTGAGGACTGAGAGTGATGGACAATTCTATTCATGTTGTGACTTGTACATTGTACAACAACTATATGACCTTGAAAACACTCCATATGCGATCAGTGGGATAATTCTGTGACAGATGAATAGTTAATCAATTTATGTCCTATTATTTAGTAAAAGAGTCAATTTCTGAAACTTTAAAGTAAAATGATGTAGGTAAGGGTTATTATATTTAATTTTGGTTGGCCAATTTCAAGTTTTGACATGAAAAAATATATATTTTCACTACCAAAATTGATTTGAAAAAAGTTGACAAAATTGACACACCCTAATATATATGCACAGTTATGATCATTCTCGAATTAGAGTGAGCCACTTGGGATTGTAAACACACTGCATCTATAACGCTTACAGCTATTTTTAGTGTTGGTAGGAAGACCTCCATTGTGTCTTGTAATGTACTGTATAATATGGTTCCATTATTATTCTTGCAATATTTATATCATACCCATTGAATTTTAAATCATTTCATTATGTATTGATTTTTGCCAGGTGATTACCTGGTAATTACCTGGTAGTTACCTGGCGATTCGCTGAATAGAATAACAGATTTAACTCTTTGACACGTAGCATCCGATTTATCCTCCGATTTGGCCATTTGTTAAAATATTGGTAAAATTATTGATAAGGAGTACAGTATCTTGCTATGGCATACGATGCCCATTGGCATTCGTCCAATACTGTATACAAGATGGGGATTTATATTTCATTTCGCCAACAGTCGAAAACCAATGACACCATATAAATAAAAACATGCTTGGAGGAACAAGAGAGTTCTGGGAAGGTTCAAATGCTGAATTTTCTACCCAGAACCCCAGATGCAAAACTGGTTGAGCATTTCTGGGAATAACTAAAGGTTGCTGTCTCCAACGAGAAAACAACGAGTCTAGGACGCCTCTTGAAGACTGTTTGACTAAATTGTCATACAATTCTCACCAAGCGTCGACAGGTTCCTAATCATTCAGTAGGAATTGAATTGAATTGAATAACTTTTATTAATTAATTAATTAATTAACAAAATAAATACGATATTTTTACAATTTACAGTGACATATATAATTATGAAGCTGAACTATTTGTTTCATTTAATTTGGCCGTTAGACTTTAGGCTTTACTGGGCTCGATTTAGACATCTCTTTATGAAAACTGTGGCGATCATTTAACATTTAAATTAGTATGTGAAAGAATATATGTAATAAATGTACAATAATAAAAAAAGTGTTATTTCTCCCCGACTATTCTCCATAATATATATCTATATCTATATATACAGTATATATATATATATATATACACATATATAATTACACAAATTGTTTGGGGCTATTTAATTTCCATCGTCACGGTAAAGGTCATATGCATAGGACCCAAACCATTGGTTAATACATCATCTGAAAGCGGAGAACGGTCACCCATCCAACAAATGAACAGACTCAACGTTGCTAAACCTTGAATATCTAAAATCGTTCTCGAATTTCTGGACAATTTGACAGTACTGTACACTGTAAACAGGACTTTTTTTTTCCTTAAAACCTTCAAGTCGAAGTACCAAAATAGGCTTTTCATAACTTTAACGTCCCAAATAACAATGGTTCTTAAAACCTGACCGTAAAAGTTTCTTTTATATATATATATATAGTTACGATAGAAGTGTTCTTCGGGAACCTTATCCTCAATAGGAATATGAAAACAAGAGATACGACTCTCAACATTTATTGGCCAAACGTTTCGGTCCACTCAGGGGCCATCTTCAGTGACTAAATAGAAGCATCTAAAAAACAATCATATAACTAAAGTAAATACAAATGTCAAATATACTGTACAATAATAAAATCTAATACAGAAAGTTAAAAAAACAACAACTTGAAAAAAAAAACCTATCTGGATTATAAGACAAAATAAAAGAAAGTAAAAATAAAACGGAAAAAAACAAAATTTCAAAATTAAAAAATTTAAAAAAATTTAAAAAGTTCAAACAATTTTAGAATTTTAAAAAAATTTAAAAAGGACTGACCTGGATGGTAAAAGTTATAAATGACAAGTGGAGAGAAAGGAAAGAAGAAAAAACTTAAGTTAGTGCTTTAGTTGCGTTGAAAAGGTGTTGGTTGGTTAGGAAGTATGTAATTTTATCGAGGAAAGGCTGTCGTTTAATTCTGGATTTAATTTCTTGATAAAAAGGGATTCTAAAATTTTAAGATCAAGCGAATTAGAAGCAGACGACAAAATCGTAAAGGAGTCCTGGGGGCACGGGTGGTCATGGGTCTCTGAATGATGCCGAATAGCGGAGGATTCGGGATGGAAAGAGGGCGAGAAGTTCGGTAAGAAAAACCCAAATGCTTCGAAATCCTAAGTTTTAACTGTAGGGCAGTCTGCCCAACATAACGACTTTGGCAGGTCGCGCATGTATATAAATAAATAACAAAGGATCTCAAAAGCACGGGGAGGTGATCTTTATGGCGAAAAAAGGATTGCAGAAAATTAGAATTAGAATTAATAATTATAAAGTCGCATTGAGGGAAGTGTCTGTCCAAAATAGAGTGGACATCTTTATTAAATTGAAAAGTTAGTTGATCTAAAAATGGAAGCTTAAGATAAACCTTCTGTTTCGGAACCGTGGACCGAATTATTTTGGACGAATGTAGGTTATTTAAAAATTTAGAAATTAAAGTCTCAAAAGTAGGCTGACCATATTTCCTTGAGACAAAAACGGGACATTGGGATGGCAAAAAAGGGACGGAGGTTATGTAATATTCTGTATTCATGAAAAAGTAAGTACATAAACATATTGAGCTTACAATTATTCTTCAGTGACAGAACCCATACAGAACCCATAAAAAAAACGGTACTGTCCCGTTCAAAACGGTACGTATGGTCAGCCTACTCAAAAGTCAAAGTACAATGAAAATTGTAGTTAAAAAATCTTAAGATACTGAATTTCTAAGTCAAATAAAGACCAACTTGAACAAAGGTGATAAGCTCTAAAAATACGACTTTTAATACTAGCCAGCTTAAAACTAAGTGGAATATTGCTGAAAAAATTAGTACCGATTTGGGTAGTAGTTGGTTTTCTATATACTTGTGTTGAGAAGCCTGTACTATGTTTATTTATGGTAACATCAAGAAACGAAATTTTATTGCATTGTTCTACTTCCATAGAGAATTTAATATTAGGATGCTTAGTATTAATGTAATTTAAAAATAAATAAACATAGTACAGGCTTCTCAACACAAGTATATAGAAAACGAACTACTACCCAAATCGGTACTCATTTTTTCAGCAATATTCCACTTAGTTTTAAGCTGACCAGTATTAAAAGTCGTATTTTTAGAGCCTATCAACTTTGTTCAAGTTGGTCTTTATTTGACAGTAAATAGGTGGAATAGTTTGCCGGTAGAAGTAATTAGTAGCAGGTCTATAAACATGTTTAAAAATCGATTAGACGCATATGTTGATAGACTGGGTATAGTCTAAGGTAGTAAAAGTAAGGCTTTGTGGTTCGGAACCCACGTAAAATTGTGGGTCCCCTCCACCATCACGGAGGACATGCACAATACACAATTACGAACACAGTTAGGTAGACCAGCCATGAGTGGATCTTAGGGTCTTTGTTGGTCTGAAACATTATAACATTATAACATTTGGGGTATAATATTCCATGGATTTTAGGTCCACTCTTTTTCCATATATATTAGTGGTGGACCGGATGTCAGTTTTTCAACATCTGCGGATGCGGTTGCGGATTTTTAATTTCAATATCCGCGGATGCGGATATTTAGTTAATCTATCAATATAAAATTATGAATATATGACATAGTTTTTCAAATTTCGTGATATTACTATTATGGCAGGCAATGCATAAGAATTAAAATTAATATTAATGTTTTCATTATGATAAAAATAATAACTTTCTCAAGAGTTTCAGCCACAGAAAATTCAATGAAACAAGTTTCATTCAATTTTCTGTGTTACCACGTATTTATATTTTGAGGTTTATATATTTGTTTGTTCATTAATAATTAATACTTTACATGAAATGTGCATGACTGGGCCTTATAAGCTACTTTATAAGCCAATTTAATTATAAATTGCATAATTTATTAGAGGTAATATCCACATAACATCCGCAGTCAGAAGTGCGGATGCGGATGTTAAAAATGACGCGGATATCCGGTCCACCACTAATATTATATATATATATATATATATGATGAATAAAACCACGAAGGGAAAAGAAACACAAAGTGGTGCTCAAGCGCTTTCGTCTAATGACATCCTCAGGAACACTTGAGTGTTCCTGAGGATGTCATTAGACAAAAGCGCTTGAGCACCACTTTGTGTTTCTTTTCCCTTCGTGGTTTTATTCATCATAAATATTTTTCACGTGTCACTTTCGTGAAATAATTTTCATATATATATATATATACAGGGTGTCCGAGAATTATCTGTACAATTTTTGGCTGTTATTAAAAGTCAACCATGAAGTGTAGAAATTCCAGTGTTCTCCCATTTTACAGAGAATCTCATTATGTTTTTTCTAATATCAAGTTTTGACAAGTTTTTTAGAAATTCCAGTGTGTCCGAACATTATCTGTACAATTTCATCTTTTAATAAAATTCTTGATAACACACGTAAAATTCTTAAACAAGATTATTTAGAATCTGTATTTTCAAAAGTTTCTTTTATTAAAGTAACGTTGTTACAAACATTCGATATGTGCACCATTAGTGATTCGCAAAATTCTCGGACACCCTGTATATATATATCATACTATCTTCCAACAATTAATTCTCTCATGAGGAGAAAACACCCCTTCACTGAACAACTTTTATACCTTAGCATTCCACATATATTTAAAAATAGGAACACTTAACTGACGCAATATATATATATATATATATATATATATATATATATATATATATATATATATTGGATGAATTTCACAATTCAACACGTGAAATGAATGAATGCTGCAAATCCACATGGAAAAAGAAAAACGATTCCAATCGTTTTTCTTTTTCCTTGTGGGTTTGCAGCATATATATATATATATCGGGTGGTCCGAAAAAAATGACGCATTTTTTAAAAATTAATATCTCAGTAACCCCCCTCCTTATCATGACAATTTTTATATGCAAGATACTTTCAAACTTCTTTTTTTGAATGCAAGAAACGGAATTCTGATATCTTTTATAGTTTTCTCGCAATTAACAAAAGTAACAACATGGGTCAAAAAAACAAAAATCGCAATATAATATCCGTTTTTTATACGATATCATTTTTATACGATATCATGCGATATTTTTGCAAGTTATTACAAAACTCTACAGGAATGAACAAGTCAAATTGTGGATATTTTTATTTTTTAACAATTCGTCAGTACCCTTAATGATGTTGTCAGAGGAAGATCGTATTCTCATTAAAAATTGTTACTGTGAAAAAGGATGGAAGACTGGAAGGTTATTGCAAGAGTTTCCCGGCAAAAAGTGGAAAAGGCGTGCAGTGGAAAGACTCTTAAAGAAGATTCACGAATCGGGAAGTACTGCCAGAAAACCAGGAAGCGGTAGACCTAAAACAGCTTCGGTTCCAGAAAATGTGGATTACATCAACGATAAAATCTGCTCTCAAGAAGATAAACCAGGAAGTCATTTGTCACAAAGAACAATTGTTAAACATTTGAATATTGGAAAGACTTCTGTACACCGAATAATTAAAGCACAAAAACTAAAAGCCTTCAAAAGAATAGTATCTTCTAGAAAAAGTGATACTGTTAAGGATAAAAGAAAAACAAGGTGCAGAAAGTTACTTGATAATTTCTGTCGTTGATATTAAAAAGATAGTCTTCACGGATGAAAAAGATTTCACTCTAGAAATTCCGCGAAACCGTCAAAATGATGTTGTCTACGGGCGTGGTAAAAAGTGTGACATTTCAATAAACAGATTGTATCATGAAACGTCAAGATTCTCCAAAAAGGTTATGATATCTGCAGGGGTATCTTGGAATGGCAAGACAGATGTTCATTTTATTGAAACTGAAAAGACAAAGGTGAATTCTGCAAATTACATTGAACTTTTAAGAACAAAATTGTTGCCGGATTGTCGTCGCCTGTATCAAGAAAATGATTTCATATTTCAACAAGATGGAGCACCGTCGCATACAAGCTACGCCACACAGTCGTTTCTGATTAGCAATATACCAAAATTAATAACGAAAAATGAGTGGCCACCACAAAGCCCAGATTGTAATCCTATGGACTACTCAATTTGGGAGTTACTAAAAGAGAAGGTTTACCGAGGTCGACGAGAAAAATTCACCGAATCAGAATTAAAAAGTAAAATACTTGAATCTTGGCAAGAAATTGGCATTAATGAAGTAAGAAGTATTATTTTTGTGTGGAAGAAAAGACTTAGATTAGTGTGTCAACAGAGTGGTGGTCCAATCGATCATTTACTGTAAATTAATTAGTTAAATTTCTGATTAAATTTTTCCTTTCTCATGATATTCGTTTTTTTGACCCATGTTGTTACTTTTGTTAATTGCGAGAAAACTATAAAAGATATCAGAATTCCGTTTCTTGCATTCAAAAAAGAAGTTTGAAAGTATCTTGCATATAAAAATTGTCATGATAAGGAAGGGGGTTACTGAGATATTAATTTTTAATAAATGCGTCATTTTTTTCGGACCACCCGATATATATATATATATATATATATATATATATATATATATATATATATATATATATATATATATATATATATATAAGGTAGGTTGATTTTTCGCATTTTTTTAGATATCGACTTTGGACTAGTCGAGATAGTCAGGGCTTAATATGATAATAACTGACAGAAAATTTCAGATCCCTAGCTTTAACCGTTTTTTGAGAAAACCGTTTCAAAAATCGTCAAAAAATCGTACCGAAAAATATCATATTTTTGCAATTTTCGGCCGAAAAAATCATACTATTTTCATTAAAAAATCCTGAAAAAAGTTACATTTTTATTGAAAAAAAGTAAAAAAAACATGTACAGAGTCAAATAGACACACTTAGATCCCAATGAGCCTACACGAGGCGAAAGCGTTCTAGACTTAGTATTCACGACCGAAGACAACCTCGTCACTGGCCTCACCGTTGACGAATCGTTGGGCGGGAGTGATGACGGTCTGATTAGGTTCCGTGTGTGCGTCCCTCGGGTGAAGCGTAGTAACTCGAGAGGCAGTAAGCTCGACCTATGGCGGGCGGACTTTGTTAGCCTCCGGCATAGCGTAGGTGAGATGGGGTTAGAGGTCGGCGGCGATGTTGAGGAAGTGTGGAGTGCATTCCGGGACGAGTTTATGGTGCTGCAGTCTGTGTGATACCCTCAAAACCGGTCACCCCTGCTACAACGCAGCCTAAGTGGTTCAATCGTGACATCGCTTCGGCTATCCGAAATAGGAAAGTAGCGTAATAGGAGGGCGAAGGCCAATCGTTCCCATGAGAACACTGAAGCGTATGTCCGCCTGTGTAGGGAAGTGAAGGCGAAGGTTAGGCTAGCGAAACGTAACGAAGAACTACGGGTGGCAAGCCTCTGCAAGGGGAACCCTAAGGAGTTTTTCAGTACTTTGCGGGAGTGTTCACCAGGGAGGACACCCGCATCATCCCCGAGTCAGGCGTGAGGCACGAAGGTGCTGGCCTGGATAGTGTTCGATGTACCGCGACAGTCGTTGCCGATAGAATAGATAAACTGAGCGCGTTTAAGGCTCCTGGGCCAGACCAGTTTCTCCCCAGAGTGTTGCGGGAGGTGCGCGACCAGGTGGCTCCCCACCTGGCTACAATCTTCAACAAATCGCTGGAGACGGGCCAGGTGCCTGGTGACTGGAGGGAAGCCAACGTGACCCCTATCTTTAAGAAAGGGGATCACGGAAGTCCAGGGAACTATCGTCCCATTAGTCTCACTTCAGTTGTAGGTAAATTATTAGAGGGGATAATAGCGGATAGGATCGTTGACCATTTGGACTCCTACAAGCTGCTTGGGGACTCCCAACATGGGTTTAGATGGCATAGGTCGTGTCTCACCAACTTGCTCGAGTTTTTCCGTCATGTTGAGTGAGTATGATAAGAGTAGGGCGATTGATATACTTTATCTCGACTTTCAGAAAGCCTTTGATAAGGTACCTCACCGCCGGCTAATGGCGAAAGTGCGCGCGCTGGGTATCGGTGGGGAAGTAGGTAGGTGGATTGAAAACTGGCTGAAGAATAGGCGGCAGAGGGTTGTAATTAAAGAGGCTAGTTCGGGTTGGACCTCGTTCACTAGCGGGGTTCCTCAGGGTTCCGTTTTGGGGCCGCTGTTGTTTATCATTTACATAAATGATATAGACGGTGGCATCGTCAGTCGGATCGCCAAATTCGCTGATGACACCAAGCTTGGGGCCAATGTTGGGACGCCGGAGGCGATCGAGCAACTGCGTGCGGACCTAGGTAGCATAGGAGAGTGGTCTGAAAAGTGGCAAATGCCGTTTAACTTGGGTAAATGCAAGGTGATGCACATTGGCCACGCCAATCCCAAGTCGGACTACTCGATGTTGGGGAGTAATATCGAGGCGACTGATTTGGAAAAGGACTTGGGTGTGCTAATTAGCAGCGACCTTAAGTTTACGAAACAGTGCGTAGAGGTGGAAAAGAAAGCCCAGAAGCTGTTGGGTTATATCAGGAGGCAATTTCAGTTTCGGAACAAGGAGATTGTGCTCTCTCTGTACAATTCCCTGGTTCGGACGCACCTGGAGTATGCTGTGCAGTTCTGGTTGCCCACCCTCAGGAAAGATATTGAGAGGCTGGAGCGAGTGCAGGCGAGGGCCACAAAGTTAATCCCTTCCGTTAGGCATATGGGCTACAATCGACGGTTACGTGCCCTGAACTTGTTTTCGCTGGAAACTCGGAGGCTGCGCGGTCAACTGATCGAGGTTTTCAAGCTCTTACGCGGGTTCAACGATGTCGATTTTAGAAGCATGTTTAGTTTAAATGATAACCCAACTCGCAACAATGGTTGGAAGTTGGATTTGAAACGGTTTAGGACTAGTGTGTGTGGGAATTACTTTACCTATAAGATCTGTGACACGTGGAACAGATTACCTTCAGAGGTTGTGAACATTTCCTCTGTGGATCAGTTCAAGAAAAGGTTAGACCAAATCTTGCACACTATTTGAGTGTGTAGAAAATTTTCTGTGGCACCCGTTGCCATTGGTACCTCCTCGGTATGGGTCGCAAGGCCTTTTGAGGTACTTCTTTTCCTTGTAAGATCATCATAATTTTCACTGTAAGAGCCCTTAGAAGCAAAGGAAGGCCTCATCTGGCGGCTTACGGCTTCTGCCAGAATGTGTTTGTGCCTTGATTCGAGTCCATAAACAGTATGGGAAGCTTCAGATGTAGCTTCACGGCCCTTTCAACACTCTGAGAATGTGAAGGCAGATCAGGCAGCTCCAGCTTGGTGCCATTCAGCAATGCTTCTTGAAACTCCTGGTCAGAAAAATCTTCTGTGAGAGCAGGTTCACAGATGCCACTTTGAGAAAGGTTGATTAGTTCTGACCAGTGGGTAGCTTCAATGTTGATGGCTGTGATCTTCTTCAGCCTCTTCTTGGCTGGCTTCCCACTTCTGAAAGAATAATAATTAATTTATTTTTTATTCCAGTTTAAGATTCAATCCCTATTAGTCTCAGAATTGCTGATTTAATTTAACTTAAATTAAAAAAAAAAAAAAAAAACCCGAGTTCTATAAATCCCCACAATCGAATTTTTTTTCAGAAAGAAGGTAAGATTATTTCCATTATCAGAGGGGAGGGGGGAATTGGGATAAGAAAATGTGAAAAAAAATTCGATTATGGGGATTTATAGAACTCGGGCCTTTTTTTTATTAAATAAATCCCCATAATCAAATTTTTTTTTTCACATTTTTTTAAATTAATAAATGCTTACCTGATGGACAGAATTTTCTTGCGAGCAGCTTCTCTCACTTCCAAGTCATCAGACTTCATTATGGAGTACAGCACATTCTCGGGCAGCAAGGCAAAAGCATTGTACTTCAGGTTCTTGAAAGCAACACCCTGGATTTCTTCAGACTGCTGCTTGATCCTCTGGATCATGTTGAAGATGTACAGCTGCTGATTGTGGAACTTGCTGTCCCTTTTGATCTCAAACCAACTGACTGCATACACTTCCACAATGAACTTGATGGCCTGGTAAAGCTTATCCTGTAGTTCTGGAGGGTAAGCACCTCTGGTCCACAGACACATCAATCTAACTGCCAAAGTCAACCATCTTGCATGGTTTAATTGTCCAATTTTCCAGGCAGCAAATCTTGGGTTGACTTTGTCCCTGGAAATTCCAAGCACATACTCCAAAAGAAGCCTCTGGTCGCTACTGAGATCATTCAGTGTCTCCTCAGCAAATTCCATGTCATCCAGGGGGCCACTGAGTTTGGTGAATTCCACTTGTGGCAGATCTTGGTAGTCAATTTCACAGAGTTTTCCCAGCGGACCAGTGAAAACAGTGGAACTTTTGGTACTGCCATCAAGATGCTTGAAAACAGCTCTGAAAGGAAGCTCATTCTGATGGAGTGAACAGCCAATGGTGTGCAATTTCCGCTCAATTTTATTTTCCAGAGCTGTTACAAGCCTCCCTCCCAGCCAGTGTTTGTATTTGTGTTGTCAAGGAGGACAGCTTTCAGGGTATGAACACTGTTAAACTCCTCCACGACACTAGCAACTTCTTCACCAAGAAGAACTCCAGTCGCACCTTTAATTGGGATGACTCTGTGAGTAAGATATGTTCCACTTTCAGTTCCCGGCTCCTTTGTGAAAGTCAAATGGTGCTCTTGTCCCTTTCCTTTCTTCAGCTTAGTCTCCCCATTTTCATCCTTAACTTCTCTGTACAGCAAAGTGTCCTTTTCAACTTTCCCATCAACCCCAATACAGACTATCTTTTCCAGACCCTCATTGTGCTTTTCATCACTTTTCACTTTCATTCTAGCTTTTTCCCTGTCCATTTTCGATTTATCAACTATTATCTGTTTCACATCAAAGCCAGGCTTAAGCAGGTCCATAGCTTGTAAGTCCAGGAGGAAGGCATTAGCAAGACTTGCCCCAAGATTGGAAGAAACATCGCCCCTGATCAGTTCCATGGCATATCTGGGGTTTTCAAAAAGCTGTAACCTCCACTTGGGTGCCTCCTTGGCTTGAACTCTTAGGTTCACCACCAGATGGCTGAAATGAAAATAAAAAATAAATTACTAAAGCGAAAATGGGGGAAAATAGGGGAAAAGTAGGGAAAAATATGGGTAAAAATCGACGAAAATGGGCGGAAATAAGAATAAATTACTTAAACGAAAATGGGGGAAAAAAAGTGGGAAAATAGGGGGAAAAATGGGTAAAAATTCAGGTAAAAAGTCGACGAAAATGGGCGAAAAAAAGAATAAATTACTAAGGCGAAAATGGGGGGAAAAAAGGGGGGAAATAGGGACAAAAAGTAGGGATAAATTTGGGTAAAAATGGGATAAGATATAAGAAAAAAATATATTACCTCTCCTGATTCTCCTGAGCTGGATTCAAAAGAAATATCTTGTGAAGGTGTGGAGGCAAAAGTGGCCAAATCCACTTCCTGCTGCTGTTGAATCTGGCTCTGTAATCTTTCTGCTTCAGCTGCAGCCCTCTGGTCTCTCTTCACAGTAGCTTTATCCACAGATCCCAGCTGGAAAGAGCCCTTGGGTCCTATTTTGGCCCTCTGATCTCTCAAGTATTCCCTCTCCTCTACTGGAACCTGAAATATTAAAGTATATTAAATAGCGGATCTAAAATAAGAGATAAAATCCTGAAAAAAAAATTGATTATTAATTTCTATTACCAGGGGGGGGAGAAAGGAAGATTACAGGAGGAAAATGCGGATATTTTTCAATTACAAGCATTGAATTTCCTTCCATTTAAGAGGCACCTAATCGCACTAAGTTAGGCCAGTTAAAAGTTAAAAAAATAATAGCATTACCTTCTTACTGGGAGGACAAGTGCAGATTATGTGCTGTGTTTGACAATTTTCTTTCTTGCACTTCACAGCATTGTCATCACAGGGACGAACAGGTAGCTTACAGGTGCAAGCAGAAATGTCAAAAAGTTTATCCAGCTTTTCCTCCAGATTCTGCTCCTGGACTGTAGAAAGAGATTTCCTGTTTATCCCTTTTGCTTTCTTGAAGCACAC
Source organism: Bathynomus jamesi (assembly GCA_023014485.1). Classification (NCBI taxonomy): domain Eukaryota; kingdom Metazoa; phylum Arthropoda; class Malacostraca; order Isopoda; family Cirolanidae; genus Bathynomus; species Bathynomus jamesi. The sequence continues at coordinate 513,255 of JAJOZX010000271.1, read as the reverse complement.
TTTATCCACCAATTTCACTACATAATATTCCTCATACAGGGGCAGCCGCGGGTTCACTGCCTGCCAGATCTCAATCACATCCTTTGCTATCATTTTAGTAATATCATAGTCTTTCAAGTCCGGGTGGCTGTTTTGGAGGAAATAACTGTACTGAATAACTTGGCGGAGGGTAGGAGGCTCTGTTTTATCCAAAGGGGAAGGCTGGCCACTGAATTTTTTGGCATTATCACTTCGAGTTAACACTGCAGACCCGTTTTTTACCCATTTTTATGAAATATCTGAACATAAACACAATTAAATGAACGCATCATAAAATAACTTAATTTAATACACATTTTATAGGTAAATATCATTAAAAAATACAAAATAATACACTGATAAACATCTATAATGCATTTACAATAAGTTTCAAGCATCGTTTTGTTAAAAAAGCCGAATTTTAATTGATTATTTTGATGAAATAAGATCCGATATTTTGTTTGTTTACATTGCGCGAATGCCGCGCGCGCGATTTTACGCATAAAATTCGGCAATTTTACAACTTAAAAATAATTAACAATCCTCAAAAAATACAATCATTTTCACAAATATGAGTTGGGGCAACGTTTTTTATACATTAATACCTTTCTATCTAGACTAGTCCAAGATCACAGTTCCAAAATCAACCTACCTTAATATATATATATAACAGAGTTATTTTTAGATTTAAGTTTGAAATAAGTAGGCGTTTTAGAAATTTATTATTAATGATAATAATGATAATGATAATAATAATAATAATAATTAATAAGAATGATCACACCTTCAATAAACTTGCAAAACTTCAATCAAAGATGCTAAAATAATTAATTAAAAGTAGTACTTTGATTGTAGCAACCTCTTTTGCCAACCCTGAATGTGTTATTGTTAATGTTAAGTTCAAACGAGTTAAAAATGTTGAGAAAATTCTTGTTTTTTTTATAACATAAAAACGGTTAACGTAATCACAGGTATAATTAATACAACATAGAATATTTGCAAAATTGCTTACTTGTGTTGCCGCGCCAAGGAGGCCAGGGTTCGACGCATTCGACACTTTCTACACATTTTCATTCCTTTTCTGTCCATCTCTCTAACGGAAGGGTTAATCGGTATTTTCGATTTTTCACCTACTCAACCGGTCATCTCTGGAACAGTCTTCTTCAATCCATCTTTCCCCCTGTATATGACCTTTAATCTTTCAAACGCAGAGTGTTCAGATATCTCGAAAACCCTGGACCTCGATTTTGGCTCTCTTCTTCTTCTTCTACTATGGGGGTGGCGTTTTTGTGGGTATTTGCCCTTGGCCCTTCCTTCATGCATAAAAAAAGGTACCCCGGGGACTATAGTCACTTGTTGGTTATACTCAACGGTTCTTTTTAGTGAACGCGTCTCTTCTCCAAGGTGGAAAAGTGTACCACACTTAGTGTTTCTCTTCAGCCAAAATCCTTTCAGTTTGTCTCACTGAATAAGTATAATTTCTGAGTGTACACTTACTTTATCATGGTAGAGTTGCTATGTCACTTACCCTGCTTCGATTTAAGTGCATTTATGCTCAGTAACAAATTGTCCTTCAAAGTATGAATTCTTGTTGAAACTTTATTCACACCTTGATAGTTTTTGCACTCCGAGTTCAGTTTTTCAGGTTTAAAAACTAAGTAAATTGAAATAAGGGAACGAATAAGTTTGATTCAGACAATTTTAGTTCCAAGCTATACTGTTTATTTACTACAAGAAAAATGTCTCAGTTTCAGGTTTAATTCATTCACACATATACCAATTGTTGTTGTTTGACGTTATAAGAGGTTAGGTTAGAGTTGTAGGAATGATGTTAGAAAGTTCTTTCATAAATTCACCGCTAGAGAACAATTGGCGCTCAAACAAACTTAGTCAAAAGTTCGAAGTTAAACATTAAAACACTTAACTTATTCAAGCGAGTATAGACACTATGTACAAAAAGAGCGTGTCAGACGGGTGGTAATTTCCAAGCTTCTCCGTCAGTCAACTACTGTGTGAGAGCTTTTATATCAAAATAAGTTGGGTACAGTTAACCAAATCTAACTGATTTAAAGGTGGGATTTCCCTCCAAATTAACCGATCATCGACTAACCGATGACAGTGATTGGTTTTTCCCTCGAAGAAGGTTGGGTCCTGACTCCTGAAGGGTATAATTTTACACAAAATCTTAAATCAGATAAGGAATTCTATGGTTTAACAGAACATTTTAAAACAAATTACTGAAAGATTATGGAATAATTCTTAACATAATAAATCGGCGGCAGCGCGATAGAGTTTCGACGATCGGGTCAAACAGATTACCAACTTGGTGTCATGTGGAAAAAGGAAATATAAAGGCATTTAAAAATGACGTCATTTTGATTCGCGTCTTATAATTTTAATATTTCCTACCCAATTAATTTAAATAGCTTCCTTTATGTTCGACTTCTCGGGCGGACTCTTGGAATCAGAATTTTAATTGCTGAAACCCTAGAATATAGATTTTAATGAACAGCGAAATGAATTCTGAGAAGAGGAGAGTAAATATTATTCAGGGACTATATTTACAAAATAAAATATAAATAGGAAAGTCAAATTCAGAACAAAAACATTTACATTTTTAGTTCCGTGCTATGCCTGAATTTAGCGAAATATTAGATATCAGCATATGATAATAAAAACCCACTCTAATAGACAGAATTTATTTCCATAACAGTTTCGATGCCCACTGGCATCCTCTTCGGGTGGATGTCAGTTGGCATCGAAACTGTTATGGAAATAAACTCTGTCTATTAGAGTGGGTTTTTATTATCATATTTTGACCTTCACGTAAAAAAAAGTGAAGTTTTTTGCATTAGATATCTGCATTTATATAAAAAAAAATTAAATACCTGCATTTATTTGAAAACGAGTATCTATTTGTTCTATTTGTGAATCGTCTGGGGAGAATAATTTAAAGGCAAAATAATTATATTGTCAATAGAACATTTTAAGTTCAAAATACAGCATCTGGTGGTGTGCTTTTGTTACTGAAAATACGAGTATTTACTATGCTTCGGGATTATTTTCATAGTTTCGCTTTCGGGTGTATATACTTTGTCTTCCATAGAGTGGTATACCTGCAAAATAAAATGAGCTCACCCAATATAATCGTTGTTGGACCACTCGATTCTATGGTCAAATTCTGCGCAATTGCGTTTGGTCTACAAACAGAACCTACAAACAGAACGTGTCGTTCCCAGGACGCACATTGCTCATGATATATCACCATTTACCCGTTCTCGCGTGATTAAACAATCAATCTGCGGTCAAAAAGAGAAGGAAATTGCTCAGGATCTCGAGAATGCAAGTGGAATAATTCATAACATCATAATAAGTTTTAGTCACGAAGCCAAATAAACGTGAAGCTGCAACCATTACCGACTAGGAAGGCCTTCATTGGCCTCAGAACGAAGGCGAAGAGGTTCAGTCCACAAAAGGGAAATACTCTCAATTTATCACAACGAACGGCTTAAAGTTTAATATTCCATAAATTGGTCTACATTACGTAGGTGCTTTGGCGAAAACTCCTGCTTACACGGCGGTTTTAGTACATAAGCAAATCATGGGTAGTGACTTGTGGTGCTGCAGTGATTCTCATCGAGAGGATGTCGTAAATGTGGTAGAGGTTGTTATAAAGGGGCGTTTTTGCGGGTATTCGCCCTTGGCCCCTCCTTCCTGCATAAAAATATATGTAATTATATGATTTATATAATTTTATCAAAAGAATAGTAATAGACAAATTAAAGTCAAAATATGAAGTCAGAGAGAGAGGCAGTTCAGAGAATACAAATGGAAAACTAAAACTGTTATAAAAAAAATTAATATTGGCCAGCACCCTCGCCTTCTACTGAAGAGGTACTGGGTTGGAATCCTGGTGGAAGTAATTTTGCATACAGGGGTGGACTGACAGCAACCTGAGCCGTCGGGCATAATGGGGTCCTGGGCCCCTTGAAATCCGATTTTATTCATATTACAGTTCGATTAGACACTTGACCCAATTGAGAATACTCTCACTGTTTTATGATGACTGCGGGCAGGAGCCGCCGGGCCCCCTAATGGCCCGGGCTCTCGGTCCATGCTCGATTGCCCGACCGCTCAGTCCGCCCCTGTTTGCATAAATGTTTTCACTGTTTTTTTATCGTTCAAACATTAAGACTTTTTAAAATATATATATAATTATTTAATAAATGACAGTTATTAGTAATTTCGATAATTAAGAGTAATTATTAATAAAAAATTACCCTCTTATTAATTTAATACGATTATACTTGAAGGGAAAACTTTTAAACAGACTATACCAATTAGCATTTACAGTCCCTTATAATTAAAAACTTTTAAAGGGAGAAGATAAAGTGAGGCGAATACAAAATATTTGGATCAATGAAAGAAAGCCACCCCCAGCCTTCTTTAGTTAGCTTTATAAGGCTAACTAACGAAAATATCACGACCTAACCTAACCAATCGTCAAGGGCGTACAGGTGACCTAACGATTAGTTAGGTTAGGTCGTGATATTTTCGTTAGTTAGCCTTATAAAGCTAACTAAAGAAGGCTGGGGGTGGCTTTCTTTCATTGATCCCAATCTTTAAGTAAACAACAAAATATGAGAGTAAACAACAAAAGTAAACATCTTAAGTAAACGACAAAACAGTCTTAAGTAAACAACAAAATATGAGTGATTGATCAGAACCACCCAATTAATCAGTTATTTATAAATATGCTTTAAAAATCTGGTTATGAAAAATGAAAATAACACATGCCTGCGAATGGGAACTTTGTAAGAGTTGTTTTCTTACTAATAACTGATTTTATATAATTCAACTACGCTGATTTCGAATAAGGTGTCCATGTTTTTCTATCACGTAAGAATTTTCTGCAAACTGGAAGGGAAAAAACAACAACATAAATAAATATTATTTATTTCAATTTACATTAGGTACCTATTTCGCTTTGTTATACTAATTACAAATACAAACATCTTTAAAAAGAAAGAAGCCTATTAACGTTAATTAAATATTCATCTTTATTCGTCCTGAGTTTTTTTGCGAAATCTATTCCTTTTAGTCTCGAATGTACGCGCTGTTCCTTTTCTTTTATGTAATAATTCTGGAGTATCCGGTTTCAACATCCAGCAGTAATCAGCCATCATGCTGATGTCCCACCTTCCCTGATATCTCTTCTCCATTTCTTTGGTGTCTTGGTGAAACCGTTCTCCTTGTTCTTCGTTGAGTGCTCCGAGATTCTCAGGGAAGTAATCCAAGTATGAATGTAAGAAATGTAATTTTAAACTCATATTACAACCCAACTCTTTGAACTTATTTAGCATATTGTTTACAATGTTTTGGTAATTTGGGTCCTTGTTGTTCCCCAAAAATTTGCTGATAACATCCTTAAAATCAATCCACGCTTCTTTTTCAAGATTGTTCATTGTTCTTTCAAAGTGTTCATCCAAAGTCAGTTTTCTAATCTGGGGACCAAAGAAAATTCCCTCTTTCAATTTTGCTTCCGAAAGAGTTGGGAATTTACCACACAGATACTTAAAACAATCTCCATCTTCGTCCAAGGCCTTAACAGATTGCTTCATCAAGTCCAATTTTACGTGAAACGGAGGTAAAAGGACTTTCTTCGTGTCAACCAAACTTTCACGTTGAATGTTTTTAGAATCAGATGTCAGGTTAACTCTGCGTGGCCATTCCTTTTTTATCCAGTGCTGAGTTCTTGCTCTGCTATTCACACAAAAAACATGGAAACTTCGTATAACCTGGTTGTTGACCTAATAGGGTGTGTCAATTTTAGTAAAGTCAACAATTCAAAAACTACTAATGCTCAAATGATGTCATATTATCTAGCAAACTTAGGGATCATATGTAGAATTCGGACCCCTACCAAGGTTGGGGTCCGAATTCTACATTAGCGGAAGGTTGGGGTCTGTATTCTCCATTTGGCTTGTTTAAGCTACTCTTTAACTACTTGAGTTTCTACATTTGCCTTAACATCCGAGATACGTTACTACCAATTATTCAAAAAGTAGTAAAACCTGGAACTACAATTCACAGTGATGAATGGAAGGCTTACAGGCGCATTCAACAAGATCTTGGATTTACTCAGAGGACTGTGAATCATTCGCTTTGTTTTGTTGACATAAATACTCTAGTACACACACAAACTATTGAAAGCTATTGGAATCGCCAAAAAAGTTTTATTAAATCAATGCATGGATGTAGGAGATCACACTTAAATTCATACTTAGACGAATTTATGTGGCATGAAAGACACATAAACAATACGTTTTTCCAATTTTGTGATACCATTTTTTCACAATATCCTTTTAATTAAACTTTCACTTAATAAGATTGGATCAAATGTAGAATTCGGACCCCAGCCTTCTTTAGTTAGCTTTATAAGGCTAACTAACGAAAATATCATGACCTAACCTAACCAATCGTCAAGGGCGTACAGTTAATCTAACGATTGGTTAGGTTAGGTTGTGATATTTTCGTTAGTTAGCCTTATAAGCTAACTAAAGAAGGCTGGGGTCCGAATTCTACATTTGATATAAGATTTTACAATTGTGTGATTTTAATGGTTTTTAGTTGTGATAATAATAATAAAATTTTCTATGAACCTTTAAATTGTTTATTGATGTCCTTATACGATTCGTTTGGGGTCTGGCTTCTATAATCTATACATTAGGGGAAAGTTGGGGTCTGGCTTCTATAATCTATACATTAGGGGAAAGTTGGGGTCTGGATTCTACATTAGGGGAAAGTTGGGGTCTGGATTCTACATTAGGGGAAAGTTGGGGTCTGTATTCTCCATTAGGGTTACCTGGGGTCCGAATTCTACATATGATCCAAACTTAGAAATATCTTTAGTGTTGCTTAAAAAAGCTATTTACCTACTTATATTTGGCCATAAAGGTTTGAAATGTAACCTAAATATGACTGTAGCATCGTATATCAATGTGCCATTGATATGTATGGTCAACTTTGGTTATTTTTGGTGTGCAGTATGGTTTCTAAGTTTCACATAGTCACAAATGCTGGAGTTTTGATTGTGAATGCATGTGTTTTCCCTCCTTTTTGACAAATTTGATTACTTCTTGATGTAAATATTGTGTAATTTAAATTATTCGAAATGTTATGTGTGACCCAAACTTTCTGTATATTTTGATATGATAGATATATGAAATTGTCATTACTTTGAATAATTAAATCTTGTACCTATAACAAAAACAACCTTTTATCTGAGCTTATAGGAAGATATTAAGAATTTCAATTAACTTAATTTTATGTAATCATAATCAGTAGGCCTATCCAAATTTCAATGACATTTCTTTTGTTCACAGGTCCACAGGATGAGTCACAAAGAAATCAGAACCCGAAGCAAATCAAGTTGTCACCTAAGTCATTTGGTGGGGACTGGGAGGGAACTTCCCCCTGCTGAGCTGCCCACAGCCAGAGATCTGCTGAGGTATGGTTTGTTGAGGAGAGAGATGAGTGAGGAAGACAGGAGGAATTAGCCAGTTAATGACCTGATTAACAACGGCATTGTTCCAGGGCTACTGGCTCAGTGGAGAAAGGCCAACGCTCTATTCACAGGACCTGTAATCAACACTGAGGTCGGGATCAGGGCTAAAGTGAAGGCACTGTGGGATGAGACAGTGAAGGTGTCCATTGGCAATGTGAAACTAGAGGTCAAAGATAGGTTCATGATGAAACTGGACAAATTGGTGGACATCCTGACCCGTCACTGTGTGATCAGGAGCTGCAGTGAGCTTGGGTGCAACCCTGTCTGCAACAGTGAGGTTCACATTGACTGCAGCTGCAGGAGCGAGCAGAAAATACCAGTGCAGGAGCTTGCCTTCATTAAAGGTCAGAGAGAAAAGGTGGGCAGTGTGGGGGCACACCAGATGGGTCTAGCTGATCACCCTGAGACCAGGAGACAGGAAGCAGTGCTGCAGAGACAGGAGCAAAGAAGGAAGGCCGAGGAGAAGAGGAGGAGGAAGGCAGAGGAGTTAGCCAAGAAAGAAGAGGAGTTGAGGGAGGAGTCACTGCTGGAGATGGAGTTGGAGGAGACTGGAGATATACGGGAGGAGGCAGGGAGGAGAGAGGAGGACGAAGACTTCATACCAGAGGCTGCGACAACTTTTTCCTTGCCTGTGGCTAAGAAGAAGAAATACAACACTGAAGATATCACGAACATAGCTCTGGCTACCTTGAGACATCACAGTGGGCTGAGAGAGAGTGCAGAGATTGCCACTGCTGCCTAGATTGATGCTGGTCTTATCACAGAATTTGACACAGCACTGGTGATTGACCACAACAAGGTGAGGAGGGCTCAGGAGAGACTGACTAAGGAGCTGGTCAAGAAGTTTGATGAAGAGATTAGGGAAAATGGCATCACCTGTATCTTCTTTGATGGAAAAAGAGATGACACCAAAGTGATGATGGAAGCTGAGGGCAGTGACAAGCAGTTTCCTGGCCTCATTAAGGAAGAACACTACACAGTGTGCAATGAACCAGGTAGGAGATATTTGTGGCATTTTGTACCAGAGGAAGCTGCAGAGGAGAGAAGTTATGCTGAGGTTATTGTTGATCATCTGGTGAACTGGCTAAGAGAGAGAGGAGCAGACCAGACCCTCTTGGCCATAGGAGGTGACAGTACTAATGTGAGTATTGGCTGGGAGGGAGGAGTAATGCATTATGTGGAGGCCAAGCTTAGCAGGAAGTTGGTGTGGATCGTCTGTGACTTGCACACTGGGGAGCTGAGTCTCAGACACCTGGTGACTACACTGGATGGCAAGACATTGAGCAACAATAAGTGGTCTGGGCCCCTAGGGAAGATGTTAGACACTGCCACTGAGCTGGAGATCAACCCAAACTTCACGAGGATCACTGTTGGTCCTCCTCTACCTCAGCTTAGTCAAGGGGTTTGGTATGATTGGTCCAGTGACGATTGGTCCAATGACGATTAGTCTAAGGCCGATTCGTCCAAATGATAATTGGTCCAATGGTCGATTCGTCCAATGGATGATTGGTCCAAATGCATATTTTTATTAAATATTAATAAGTATATAATAAGCAACTTTGTTATGAAATATATTAAAATATGAGTATATTAATAAATCTATAACACATACAAGTTAATGCGAATGTATACACGCTGCACACACACACGCACACGTATATATATATATATATATATATATATATATATATATATATATATATATATATATATATATATATACTGCTTTGACATGTAAGACTAACGCTTAATTTAGACTAATTTAAACTAAGACAACAATAGAAGTTTACATTTGAAACCAGCTTTAAGGTTTAGTTAGTAATCTCCTAGATTTTGTACTCTTCGCACCTTTCTTCTCTCCAAAATTAGTTACCCTACCCATGGAGCCCGTTGTGTGCGAAACTGTGAAACATATTATTGGCGATGTGAGAAGAGAATCTGTAATGCTACTGCAGTTACACATTATCGAGAAAATTGCCATTTCTTAAAAAGTGAAAGTGAGCACACTTGTGGATCTGCGGAAGCTAGTCGTTTTCATGTAGTGAAGTGCCATAATGAAATTAAGCAAAAAGCCAAGGACACCAGTGAAAAACCTTCTCAAATCATTCAAGGGGTTGTTAGTCAAGTCAACTCATCCATCGTACCATATATTGGGAAGTAGGAATCATTAAAGAAGTTGGTAAGCAGAGTACGAAAAGATAGCCCTCTAGAGCCGACAAATTTAGATGACTTATCAATTCCAGAGGAATATAGGAGAACACTTTCTGACGAATTATTTTTAGTTAGAGAATCAAGCATTGGAAATGACAAAATTTGGATATTTACTACCTCTTTTAATTTGAAGAAACTTGAAGCAGCACATTTTTGGATTATGGATGGAACCTTTAAAACCGTTCCAACAATTTTTACTCAGTTGTACACTATTCACGCACCCGTTGGACCGCATGAAGGAAGCTGTATTTTACCTTTGGTTTATGTGCTGATGTCACGAAAAAATACGGAATGTTATGTCCAGTTTTTCCGCGATATTCTCGAATATGCTGCAGAAAATCAAATTACCATCTCCCCCGAAATGATAATCACTGATTTTGAAATAGGTGCTATAAATGCAAGTAAATGTGAGCTGCCAGGTACACTCAACAAGGGTTGTTTCTTCCATTTTGGACAAAGCATTTACAGAAAGGTAATTTCTTGTGGTCTTAAATCTCTATATTCTAACAATGAAGATTTCTCAATAAAAATCAGACAAATGGCTGCGCTCGCTTTTCTTGCACCAAACCAAATTGAAGAAGCGTGGTTACAACTTAAACCAACAATTCCAGATGAAGGCACTCCTGTAGCAGCTTATTTTGAAGAAAATTATGTTCGCGGTAAAGTTCGACGAGTATTACGTGGCCAAGAATTGCGACATCCGCCACTTTTTCCACCATCTTTGTGGTCGGTACATGACCGAGTAGAGATGGGGATACCGAGAACTCAAAATAAGGTCGAAGCCTGGCATCGGCGCTTTGAAATTTTAGTAGGTTCTGCTAATGTAGGTCTTTTTAAAATAATAATCGAGATGCGAAAAGAGCAGAAACACACCGAAGGCGTAACTGAATGCATAATCCGCGGAGAAGTCACATCAAAGCTCAGAAAAAAGGACATCCAACGGGAAAGCAGGATTTTAAGAATATTCCAAGAAGCCGACCAATATGATGTCTTAGATTATCTTAGGGCATTAGCTCACAATTTGAGGTTTTCTAATATTTTTAATATTAAGACCATTTTTATATTTTCAGTATAAATAAATTTTCTTTTTTTCTTATTTCTATTTCCCTAAAGTGTAGGTCTCTAATTTATATATATATATATTATATTTATATTATATTTTCTAAATTTAGACCAGTTTCCTGATTCGACTAATCGGCTATTAGACCAATTGTCTTTTGGACGAATCAGTATTGGACCAATCAACCATTGGATGAATCGACCATTGGACCAATTGTTATTTGGACGAATCGTCATTGGACCAATCGTCATTAGACCAATCGTCATTGGACCAATCGTCCCGATCCGCAGTCAGGAGGTAGTCAAGGACCTCAGCACAGACCAATCATATGGCTACAGAATCCTCACTGCCATCAGATCGGGAGAGGTACCTCAGAGTCTAGCTCTCCTGGAGATTGGGCCAGTCTGTCACAGTAGGTGGGTCACCACAGCTCTAAGGTTCTGCAGATTGTGGATTTCCAAACATGGGCTGAAGGGTAGGAATCTGAAGAATCTGAGGATAATTGTGGAATTCATAGTGGGAGTCTACATGCCAAACTGGTTCAACATCAAGTTAAATCACAGCTGGGTGGAGGGTCCCAGGCATGTACTGTATCAGCTGGAGCTGCTCAGAAGTCAGAAGAAGGAGGTGATAGGAATAGTGATGCCTACAGTGAAGAGATCAGCCTGGTATGCACACTCTGAGGCTGTGCTCCAGGCCATGCTGTGCAGTGAAGTGGAGAGGAGGGAGGCAGTGAAGAGGATACTGGAAATTAGAGGTGAAGAAGATGAGGACACACAGGTAGGAGATTGCAGTTTCAGACCCAGGAAGACTCCTGACATCAACCCAGATGCCACCAAACACTCGCAGCTTATTGACTGGAACTCTGGCGTGACTGAGCCTCCTCTGACTGCTCCCTCACCACTGCTGCAATCAAGGAGTTTCTGGATAAACCAATGGAAGTTCCTGCATGGCCCTCACACACACAGTCAGTAGAGAGGTGTGTAAGGATGACAACTGAAGCAGCACAACATGTTTACTCACAAGAGAGGAGGGAGGCGTACATCAGCGGCCAGGTGGCCAGTAGGGAGCTCATGTCCAGGAACAAGAGCAAGGCAAACATGGCATCCTTGGCAAAGTTCAAGAAACCTATCTATATTTCTAAGTTTTAATATTGAAATACAATCAAAGTGTCTTCAATTGTATGTAATGTATGTAAAATGTAATTATATACAATAAAAAAATACTTGCAAAAATTGCTGATTTTTTGTAAACTTCAACTTCAAATATAAGTAGCTAGGAGTGGTCAAATCTGGATTTTAAAACCATATTTCGATTTAGCACATAAAAATGCATCATTTGGTCATTAGTAGTCTTTGAAAATCTAAAGATTTCACTTTGCTCCCTAAAATTGACACACCCTATTGACCTAACAACATACAAATCACTTTTAAGTCTCCACAAAGTAGGCAACTGTGTTCTTTGTATTTAACCTTAGCTAGAAGAAGCTCAAGATTTTCGTACGTTTCCTTCAAGTGAACCGAATGAGCTACAGGAACGGATTCATACAAGTTACCGTTGTGAAGGAAGACGCCTTTTAGACTTCTTTCTGAGGAATCAATGAAAAGTCTCCACTCATTTGGGTCATAGACTGCAGCGCGTAGCTTAAGTATTAGTTCCGAAACATTGTTGCAATATACCAGTGAATTTTCTTAAGAAAAATAGTGGATGAATTCTTTTTCTCGATTTCTGTACCAGTAAAATGACGTCCCGGGAGAAAGCAAGTTCTTTGCACGAAGTCTGGATCCCAAAATCTCTGAAGAATCCTTCGGGAGACAAATCTCTTACCAACTCATTAATTTCACTTTGTGTAAACAATTGGGGTTCACCAGATATTTCGGTTTGAAAACAATCAATATCATCATTTCCATCATCAGACACCGAATCAGATGAAGTTTTATCAAGAGTATTTGGTTTAGTAGGTACAGGTATACCAGGTCCGTGAGCAACAGGTCTTATAGCAGACTGAAAGTTTGGATAAGAAATTTCCTTTTTATTTTTAGTATTGTAGCCTTGCAAGTTACATGAACAAAAATAGCAGTCATTGCTGTGATTTCTAGGCTCACGCCAGACCATTGGAATCCCAAAAGGTAAAGAATCTTTTTTACCTTTACTCCACAGTCTAAGTTGTTCAACACAAACACTGCAAACTTTTTGTGGAGCCCATGATTGGTCTTGATCCTCAAGTTTCATTCCGAAGTACGCATAGTATGCTTTCTTGACGAAGTCTGTAATATCTCGGCCTTTGTTTTTTCACAGTAAATTTTCCACAAATATAATAGAAAACGTTTGGGCTATTTACACACCCTCTGGTTGCCATAGCGACAAATAAACAAATTTCAAAAGAGAAATATAGTCACCGCGCACATTTGAATAGTAAAGGACTATAACCTCGCACGCACTTGGACAGACTGACTCATCTCGTGGCTTGTCAATCACTTATATACTAGCGGTGCGTTTCTCGAATGTTCTGGAAGACGCTATGACGTCACTTCTGATCTGGAAGCATTTATAGGCAGTAGTTTTTAATCAAAATTTAATTGAGTAAATTTTAATCAAAATTACTTACATATGTAATATGAAATATGACATTTTGTGAAAAATCTGTACGTGATGGCGAAAAATTAATATTATTTTCGGAATCAGCGTGCAAAAATTACTATATAAGTGATAAAATATTTCGGGCAACAAAACCATCGCAGGCCTGTGTAATTAGTTTTTAACGTTGTTACACTTATTAAGTAATTAAAAAAATAATTAGTTAATTAACCTTTTGTAATTAGAATACTAAAAATTTCGTTCTTTTGGGTGGAGCCAGTAGTAGAGCTTCATCCATACCGAGGGGGGGAGGGCGCCTCATGTGGCACCAGGGGTTTTGCTTTTAGGGGAGGGGCGACGGGGTTGCACCTCCATGTCGTCGAGGCGGGCGTTAGGAGTATTGCTCCCTGTGCATTGAGGTGAACGGAGTCATCAGTAGGCTAATCTAAAAAGGTCATCAAGCTGAGAGTGATGAATGAATTCACAGCATGATCTTTCATCTTGATAAGCCCTTATAGTCCGGTAGCACAGATCCTGATTTTACTGGAACCCTGCATTGTTTGTTATAAAGCAAATTTTTACATATTTTGAAAGCTTATACCACCCCATTCAAGAATCCATCGGGTGTACACCTGACCCCCGCTTGGCTTTTTCAATATGACCGCCATTTTCCAAGATGGCCGGCGAAACTGAAAAATCCCATATCCTGGTCAATACTTGATAGATTTTGATGATCTTGGTGTCATTTCTAGGGTTTTTTAGGATGATGAGTCGATCTGGATGGGTTTCAGATACTTTGGGAGTCGTTTTGACCCACATTCGTCAATACTCAAGGTCATTGGAGGTCAAACGCCCCCCCCCCCCCCCGAAATAAGGAATATCCCATATCCCGGGCAGTCGTGGAGATATTTTGGTGATCTTACTGTTGTTTTTATGGTTTTGGGCGAGACTGAGTAGTTCTATAGGGTTTAAAATGAAATCAGGAATTATTTTCCCCATGGTAAGGTGAATTCCAATATGTCGAATTATTCCTCTTATTTTTTTCAGGTTGTTGAGATTATTGCTGATGGTGCTGCCCACCTGGTGGTTTGATGACGTCTTGGTTGTGCTGATTCCAAAATTGTTTTTTTGACTGCTGAATACGGAGAATATACAAGGTGAGCATTATTTAGTTTTCATTTGCTGAGGATAAATTACTTCAATGCGATTTGTATTCTGAAGAATGGGTAAACAAAATTCTTATTTTTCAGGTTCTACAAAAGCTGCAGACGAATGTTTCTTCGAGGATTTCCTGCGTAGAGAGCAGAGACATCAGAGGGCAGCCAGATGTTCGAGCGAGACTAGAGCATCTCTTGGAAGATGGAGCAAAAATCCTTTGTTGTCACAAGAACTGTGTTTCCACTTATGTGTCCAAGCGGAATTTATCAGCATTCATGAAAGAGAGAGAATGTGATACCCCTACAGTGGAGCCAAAAAGACTCCGTAGTGCTGTTCTCAGTGAAGGCCCAGAAAATGACTAAAAAACACTGTCTCTTTTGTTTGAAAGTCAGTGAATGTATATTACCCGAGAAATATGACATCAAAGTTCCGGTGCAATACCGCATTCCAGCATCTAGGTTTATGACCGATAAGCTTGGTGATAAAAAAACCAATTACAAAGATGTGTTGATAGAAAAGTGTAAACTGAAAAATGATGAGCAGGGACAAGTTGTACTCAGTAAGTTGTTGGGCATGAAAGGAGATTTACCGGCTGAAGAAGCCCGATACCATAAAGATTGTATGTCTACCTTTCATGTTGAGGTTGAGAGAGCTTGCCAGAATAAGTCAAGGGTTGAACCTGAAGACCGCCCCTTCATTGCTTTGTGTGTAGAATTGTCGAAGGACAAAATGAAACCATGGAATTCAATTGAAGTAGAGAAGCTTTACAAAGAGTTAGGTGGTGAGTTGTCACGTAGGTCGCTTATTGTAAAAGTTAAAGATTACTTCAAAGACGAAATTGTAGACTTACATGGGGATGGTATCGCTACGTTGTTAGATTTCAAAAACTATCCTGCCTCATACCTCTTCTTCTTCCGCAGCTTATTATCCCATCTTTACATGGTGTCGCTGTTTTTGGTTCGTCTTCTCCACTCTCCTCTGTCGTATACCGCTCCTCCTCCAAGTCCTTCTCCCTGATGTCCGCCACCACACAGTCCCTCCATCTCGTCTTCGGTCTTCCTCATCTTCTCCGTCCCGGCAACTCCATCTCCAGCACTCTGCGCCCAACATACTCCTCCTCTCTTCTCCTGACGTGTCCATACCACCTCAGCCTGGCCTCCTGCACCTTCTTAGATGCTTCCGCCACCTTCACTGTTCCCCTTATATGCTCATTTATGACCCTATCCCTCCTCGTCACTCCAAACATCCATCTCAACATCTTCATTTCAGCCACATCGATTTTTCTTTCATTGCTCTTCTTTATTGGCACAGTCTCCATTCCATACAACATTGCCGGCCTCACCACTGTTTTGAATACCTTTCCCTTCAGTTTCACTGGGACCCTCTTATCACAGAGCACCCCTGATACGTTCCTCCAGTTCTTCCACCCCGACTGTATTCTACAGTTTATCTCTCTCTCTGCTCCCCCCTCTGCATCCACTGTTGACCCCAAGTATTTAAAATACTCCACCGTCTTAACACGCTCTCCACTCAATGTCACTTCCCCTCCTCAGTCCTGCTGCACATCACATCTCATATATTCGGTCTTCTTTCGGCTAATTCTCATCCCCCTACTTTCCAACGCCTCTCTCCAATTTTCCAACTGCTGCGCCACCTCCTCTTTCGTCTCCCCACTCAACACAACATCGTCTGCATACATCATGCACCACGGCGCCTCCCCTCTAATCCTGTCCGTCAACACATCGAATACCACATTGAAAAGGAAAGGGCTCAAAGCTGATCCTTGGTGCAGACCAACTTCCACCCCAAAGCTCTCTGACACACCCACACTACTCCTCACCTTAGTTGTTACTCCCCTGTACATCCCCTTGATCAGTTTAACATACTTCTCCGGTACCATCTTTTCCCTTAAGCATCTCCAAACTTCCTGCCGTGGTATCCTATCATATGCCTTCTCCAAGTCAATAAAAACCATGTGCAACGCCTTCTGCCCCTCTCTGTACCTCTCTACCAACTGTTTCAATGCAAAAACTGCATCTGTCGTTCTCCTTCCCGGCATAAATCCAAACTGTTCCACTGACACTTCCGCTTCGTCTCTCAACCTACTCTCCACTATTCGCTCCCATATCTTCATTGTATGTGATATTAGCTTGATCCCTCTATAATTCGTGCAATCTTGTACATCTCCCTTCTCTTTGAATATAGGCACTATGATGCTGCTCCGCCACTCATCCGGAATCACCTCCTGGTCAAACAACTTCTGCATTAGATCCCATACCAGATCCACCCCCTCATCTCCCAGTGCCTTCCATGCCTCAGCTGGTATCTCGTCTGGGCCAGTCGCTTTGTTATTTTTCATCCTATTCAGAGCACGACTCACTTCCATCCTCCCCACTTGTTCTGTCATAGCTACATTTGGTAATCCATCCTCATAGAAAGATCTTGGGTTTTCTTTATTTAATAATTCCTCAAAATATTCCTTCCATCTATCCTTTATCTCTTCATCTCTTTGCAGCGCCGCCCCCTCCCTTCCCTTAATTTGTTTTACCTGTGTAAAGTCTTTTGTCGCTCTATTTCTGCTCTTAGCCAATCTGCATATCTTCTTTTGTCCTTCACGATCCTCTAAATCCTCATACATCTGCCGATACGCCTCCGCCTTTGCTCTCGCCACTGCTCTCTTTGCCTGGTTCTTTGCTTCTTTATATACCACCTTACACTCTTCACTCCTCGATTCTTCCCATAACTTCTTTGTTTCTCTCTTACTTCGTAGTGCTTTTTGGATCCCATCACTCCACCACCATCCTTCCTTATCTTCCCACACTTTACCTGATGTTTCCCCCAATATGTCTCTACCTGCCGTTCTCATGGCATTCACATTATGTACCCACCAATCCTGTACATTCTGTTCATCAACATGGATTTCACTCAACACTCTCTCTCTAAATTCCCGTTTCTTCCCCTCCTCTCTCAGTTTGTACCACCTAATTCTCCTCACTGTTGTTCCTCGGGTCTTTCTTCCTCTTTTCAACATCACATCCATGACTACCAACCGGTGTTGTGGCGTCACATGGTCTCCTGGGATAACTTTGCAGTCCCTCACCTCGGCCAATTGCGCCCTCCTATACAGTATGAAATCAATTTGCGATGTTCTGCCTCCACTCTTGTACGTAATAACATGCTCCTCCCTCTTTCTGAAAAACGTATTTACAATCGCTAGATCAAACGATACAGCCATATCCAACACTCTCTCACCGTCCACGTTTGCCTCTCCATAGCCATGACCGCCGTGCACTCTGACCACTCCATCGTTATGATCACCAACGTGTCCATTCATATCCCCGCCCAACACCACTCGTTCGTCCTCGGCAATACTCTCCATTTCTTCCTCCAATAACCTCCAGAATGCTTCCTTAACGTCGTCCGGACATCCACTTTGGGGCGAGTATGCACTGATTATATTGAGTACATATTCCCCATAATTCATTCTCAAAGTCACCAGTCTATCTCCTCTTCGCTTTACTTCCACTATGCTATCCTTCAATTCCTTCGCCAATACAATACCCACACCATTCCTTCCCTCAACCGACGCCCCACTGTAGAACAATTTATATCCCTCACTGAGTTCTCTTGCTTTGTTCCCCTTCCAGCGTGTTTCTTGTACACACAACACCCCAACTCTCCTCTTCTTCATCAACTCCACAATCTCTCTTCCTCTGCCAGTCATGCTTCCAACATTCAGCGTCGCAATTCTCAGGCCCACCGGAGCTCGCTTCGTTAGCCGCACCCGCTCTTGGTGCGGTAGCCCTCGCCTCACCACAGAGGTCGGGCGAGGTCTCTGTACGTCGCGTACGGGGTACGCCTTAGCCGTCATCGCATTTTCGTGTTGAAGACTCATCATTGTGGTTTTGGCTGGGTTTTTTATGGCCGGATGCCTTTCCTGACGCCAACCCTCCCCATTTATCCGGACTTGGGACCGGCCGAGAACAAGGCTGGCTTGCCTTACCCTCGGGTTGGGTTTGCCTTACCCTCGGGTTGGGTTTGCCTTACCCTCGGGTTGGGTTTTCCTGCCTCATACCTGAATATTGCAAAAGACTGTGAGGAATCTGTTGATATTGATGAGTGTGTGAAGAAGCTGGGCAAGCAAATCGCGAGTGAGTGCAAAAAGAACAAGGAAGAATTCACTTCTTATCGTACTCACATAGACAAATATATTGCTTCCGAATGTATGAGTGATGTTCTTATGCAATTGCTTACTCGTGTAAGTTCGAAATTCTCTGACTCCCTGCAATCCATAATGGTTGGAAACATTGTAGCAAGTGTTGTTACAAATCAGCCTACTCCACTCCAAATAGCACTGGGTGTTCTCATAGGTGACCATAAGCAAATCATTAAAGAGTTGTACAAGTACAATGTAACTTGTTCTTATGATGAAGTGCGGCGTTTTATGCGCTCAGCTGCTGTTGTTGCAGCAAGAGATGCTGTGTGGTCGGGTTTGAATGATGCTGCACTTGCTGGTCTTGTGCAAGTTATAATTGACAACTTTGATGCAGTTATTCACTCCCAAAATTGTAGATTAAACTGTCACAACCTTGCAGCTATTGTAACACAGCCCAGATCACTTGAAAACGACAGTGCGAAGGTCATTCCTAGACTATCAAAACAAGAAATGTCAGTTCCCATAAATTGTGAGCTGGAAGTTGTGCCATACACTGGTCCGAAAAAACCTCCTATGCCCATGGAGGCAACCTGCTCATTTGAGCCTTCTGAGAAGCTTACAAGAGCAGCCGAAGTGTCACTTCACCGTGCAGAAGAGCTAGATCTGGAGTTCTTCAGACGGATACTGTTTGTCGCTGGCACCCCTGAGTACAATGGCTTCAACACCCGCCATTGTAGAGAGGCGGGAATGCTGCCAGCTAAGAAGTCGGCCATCAAGTATATGCCACTCATTAATATGAAGCCAGCGGACCACAACACTGTCAACACTGCAATCAACAATGGCATTAAAGTGACGAGGGGGTTCAACCAAAGTGTTTTGGTCATCACAGCAGATCAACAGATCTACAAGGTTATAGTGGACATCCTGCATTGGTGGAATGCACTTGGTGATGGACTTCATATGTGCGATTGGCAGTCTAGCAGCGGGAAGTGGCCTGAAAGAAGTTCTCTGTGGCACATTCGGATCAGTGGATAAAATGCTAGAAGGAAAA
The DNA here is from genome assembly GCA_023014485.1 of Bathynomus jamesi. Lineage (NCBI taxonomy): Eukaryota > Metazoa > Arthropoda > Malacostraca > Isopoda > Cirolanidae > Bathynomus > Bathynomus jamesi. The sequence goes on along the minus strand of JAJOZX010000271.1, from coordinate 493,457 downwards.
AAGTACTCTCAAAATGCCCGTGCACTTCGCATGCTGACTGAAGAAGCTCTCAGACCTGTATTCTTGAAGTATGGTGAGCGTATCAATACCATGGTTGACTTGGTGCAAGTCCTTGAAGAACTGGCCTCTGCTAGCAGAACAACTCGTATGTGGGTTGACATCATCATCAAGCCAACTTTTCTCATTATGAAATACACGCGCAATACACATGAAGGTGATTATGCTCTGGCCATTCAAACAGCTGAAAATATGTTGCCATATTTCTTCGCTGCTGGGCATCACAACTACAGTAGATATGGCCTCTTCTCGTTCGATCTATGACGTGGTTACCTGAAGAAGTCTTAGATGCATTTATGAGAGGAGAGGGTTCTATGCATCACATGGATGGACTCTGGAATGGGGTGCCAACCGACCAGTTCCTGGAGAGTACCTGGATGCGTCGTGGGAAGGGCCCTAGTGGTGTCATTGGTAACACCCAAAATCCACAAGTGATGGCCACGTGGGTATACAGCCTCAATGCTCGTGTGAGTCTGACTGCTGACCTCCTAGATATGAGTGAGCACCTAGAAACATTCCATCTGTACCACAAAGAGGAGGCAGGAGGTCGCATCAAACATGATGGAGAAGATCGCCAATCACTTCATGATTCCCTTTCTAAGTGCATGGACCCAATGGATCACAGGCCAACTTATACAATATTCAGACAGGGCAGCATCTCCCCAATGCCGATAGAGCTGTTAGTATTGGAAAGACGCAACTGGCACAGTACGAGTCATCATGGCCACAAGGCTTTTATGGCACCATTTCCAAACATGTCATCACCTTTGCAAGTAAAACGAAACATATCAAGGTGGGTGCCCACTTGGTTATGGACCAAGAAGCGATTTATGCACGCGTCATCGGTTTGCTGATGAGCGAACGCGAACTTGACTTGACCCATGTATTCTCAACAGAGCTTGCGGCATACCCACCCGCACTGTTCCAACCAGATGGCTTAATGAGAACTGCAGCTAAGTCCGCATTGAAGCAGAACTTGGGAGTGGAAACATCCTCTCGAACATGGGGTCGACCAACAGTTGTTATCATGGATGTGTCAGCTGTTTTGTGGACAGTCGACTGGCCTGCTAGTGGCACAGTTGCTACATTTATCCAAACCTTCAAAGTATGGCTACCGAAACATCTTTCTCATGCATCTGTAGTACTAGCTTTTGATCGCTACTATGATTTCTCTCCGAAATCAAGCACTCGGGCAATGAGAAGCAAGAGCAGCAGAGTTCACAAGCTGGACCTCAACACCCCATTGCCTACAAGAGACGCTGTTCTCACGTGCACCGCGAACAAGGAGCAACTAAACAGGCTGCTCTGTGAGCAAATCCTTGCTGACAGTGAGTATCTCGCAACTGTAACCCAAGACCATGAGCTAGTGCTTGCAGGATGGCAGACCATACCGACTTCCATTGTGCGAGGCAGGAGTCGAGCAGCATTGGAGCTCTCATCATCTCATGAAGAGGCTGACGTGATAATAACACAACACGCTATCGCACAAGCTGAGAAAGATTCTGATGCCCGCATCTCCATCATTTGTGATGACACAGACGTGTTTGCCATGCTGACTCACTTCTATGAATTTAAGAAACTAGGCTGTCCCATGATTATGGAGTCTCCAGTGCGTGGCAGAAAATCAGTGGACATCCGAGCAACTGTAACCCAGCACAAAGACATCATCCCACAAATCCTCAAACTACACGCTTTGAGTGGTTGTGACACAGTTGCAGCAATACATGGCATCGGCAAAGCCACTGCCATTGCCACAGCCAAGAAGGGTCGGAAGCTAGACAAGCTGGGGTCCCTTGATGCATGCTTTGACCATATCGAGAAAGAGGCAACAGCGTTCATTGTTGCATGCTATGGGGATAAGAAATCCTCATCTCTTACTGAGTGTCGTCAGCGAGTATGGGCTCAGAAGACAGGGAAGTCGGAACTGCTGCACCCAAACTATGTTCTCTACCACCAACAACTGAAGCTTTCCATCAAAATGTGCTCAGAGCCCACTACACTGTGGCGAACTGGCTCGATGCACTAAAGTGTGACCCACCACCACTTGATCCTGTGCATTATGGGTGGGAGAGAGACGAAACAAACAGAGTTCTCATCCCAAAAACAGTTGGTGAAGGAGTGTGCTTAGCACCAGATGAAGTTCTGAAGCTAATCAGATGTGGGTGTGAATCACAATCAGCATGCAGGGGGAGTCGCTGCGGCTGCATGGGACGCGGAATCCCTTGCACAATGTTCTGTGCATGTGGCAGCGGCTTGGATTGCAACAATCCATTGACCCAAAACGCAAACGAAGAGCAGACTGATGATCCTGACGATCCTGACACAACCATGTCTTTTGATATTTGCCCCCAATAAATGGTTACCTAATGTGAATAACTGCATCAAAGTTGTCAATGCCAATCCCCCAGCTAGGTGTGAGCTTTGTTTTGCTTACGAGGTCATATCTTGTAGCTTTGCAACCTTCCATAGAATGCATGTGCCCTGCACTTCAGCATAAATTGTGGTTTATATCCGAATATCCATATCCATATAATGTGGGTTATGTCATTTAAGCATTATGATCTGGTTTTATCTGCAGAAAAGATGTTAAGTGCTCAGCAGTTAGCTAGATTGTAGAAATTGTCACTGAAATAAAGCAAATACAGTGATGTCAACTGTGGCATTATCATATTTCAAGGCCAAACTTTAACCTCAAATGACCTTGACTTGACCCATGGAGTTGCAAAATGATATCCTACTGTTATCATGTGCCTATAGAACTACTCAGTCTCGCCCAAAACCATAAAAACGACAGTAAGATCACCAAAATATCTCCACAACTGCCCGGGATATGGGATATTCCTTATTTCGGGGGGCGTTTGACCTCCAATGACCTTGAGTATTGACGAATGTGGGTCAAAACGACTCCCAAAGTATCTGCAACCCCTCCAGATCGACTCATCATCCTAAAAAACCATAGAAATGACACCAATATCATCAAAATCCATCAAGTATTGACCAGGATATGGAATTTTTCAGTTTCGCCGGCCATCTTGGAAAATGGCGGCCATATTGAAAAAGCCAAGCGGGGGTCAGGTGTACACCAGATGGATTCTTGAATGGGGTGGTATAAGCTTTCAAAATATGTCAAAATTTGCTTTATAACAAACAATGCAGGGTTCCCACCCCGTGTAACCGGACTATTAAAGAAAGACAGGGAAATAAGCACACCGGACAAAAAATTAGTCACCCCTAATAGCACCGATAGTAGGAAGTTCAAGGTCACACAGAGGGCGCTGATCTAGCATTGGTAAGTGACAAGTAGCGGTGACGTAGCACACAGGATCAGATCTGTTTCGTGAGGTGGTGAAGAACAAAGTGTGTGTTGGATATAGTCTGCAAAATGGGTCGTGAGGCAGACGTTACTCAGTGGCAAAAAGGAGCCATCGTGTTTGGCAGAGCCCACGGACACAAAATGTCTGAAGTAGCCCAATTTGTTGGTGTGTCAACGCGTACTGTCCAGCGAGTTTACAAAGAGTGGTGTAGTTCGCAATCAACTGACAATCGACGGCGTAACTGTGGCCGGAAAACAATTCTCGACAATAGGGGCCGCCGCCATGTTTCTCGTCTAGTAACTGCAAATCGTTTTCAAACCAGAGAACAATTGCTCCAAGAAACCAATGAGGTTCTCCAGCGACCAATTTCCGAACGGACATTGCGACGAGAACTGCATACGATGGACATCTGGAGCAGGGTACCACGGAAGAGGCCGCTGTTAACAGCAAGTCACAAATTGGCACGTTATAAATGGGCTCAGAGGCACAAAAACTGGACTGCGGCAGATTGGAAACGTGTAATTTGGTCCGATGAGTCCCGTTTTTGTTTGTTCTCCAATGATGGGAGGCGACGAGTACATCGCAGGTCCAATGAAGCCTTTAATCCTGAATGCGTCGAAGGTGTTGTTCAGGCTGGAAACAGAAAGTGAAGCGCAGGAATAGACACCCACGGACTCTGGCGGAACTTCGGGACCGGCTGATGAACGAGTGGCAGCAAATCGATGTTCAGTACATGCACAACCTCGTAGAGTCTCTGCCTCGCCGGATTCGTGCGGTTATCAAGGCCAGAGGCGCCGTCACACGTTATTAGGTACATTCTGAGAGGGGTGACTAATTTTTTGTCCGGTGTGATTATGTATAGAGTTTGAAATTATTACTTACATACAGAATAAGATGAGCACCCATTATTATTATTACTGAATTATTATTATTATTATTATTATTATTAATTACATGCCCCAAAAATTAGCACCCTTTACATTATTATTATTATTAATATTTAAAACAAAGAAACAGCGCGTGGTATGGGCGTTCGTGTAGACGCAGGCGAGGGGCGTGGTGAACAGTGTGTTAAACTAATTTTTTTATTTGTTAAATTTTTCCAAACAAACAGTAAACTTTTCCGGATCAAGTAAAGATAAGCACCCCCAACCTTTTTTAGTTAGCTTTATAAGGCTAACTAACGAAAATATCACGACTTAACCTAACCAATCGTTAGGTCAACTGTACGCCCTTGACGATTGGTTAGGTTAGGTCGTGATATTTTCGTTAGTTAGCCTTATAAAGCTAACTAAAAAAGGTTGGGGGTGCTTATCTTTACTTGATCCACTTTTCCTAACTATCCTATGCATGGTACAAAAGATAAGGACGAATATAACAAATATTTCTCTGTACGAATACTTATGAGCGCCACTGTATAGCCAAACCCTGCCACAATACTTTTCTATTTACTCTATCATATGCTTTCCCAAGATTCATAAAAGTCATGTACAGTATACCTTGCAGTCCCTTTCACATGCTTTTTTGATCACTTGTCTCAGTGCAAACACTTGATCCACTTAACCTCTTCCACCTCGGAACCCTCCCTTCTCATCGCTCACCAAACATTCTGTAAAACCAGGAACTCGTTCTATCACTAATCTACCATACACTTTCCTCACCACACACAACAGATTCATACTTCCGTAATTCTTACATTCACTCCTTTCACCTCTCATTTTGTACAATGGAACAATTAGTACTTTCTTCCCCTATTCAGAAACACTCCCACACTCTAAATGGTACTAGACAATTAGTTAAATATATGAAACGTCTACTAGACATCTCATTATGAACTTAGCTTAAGAAATGAATAATAGCTATTTTGAAGTGTTTAATAGATATTTCAAATATCTAAAAACTGTGGTTAAATGTTTCAGATTATAAAGGTGTAGAAATTAAACATTTCATTTGTATAATAAGTTAGTTTTCGACGCATGCGCATTGTGATTAAAAATAAATTTGAAATTGTGACGCAGTTTATTCAGCGTTTGTATTTATAGGCTATCTCAAAAAGGGAGAAAACAGTTATTATATTTGTGCAATTATTAATTTATTCCACGTAGGCTTAGGTCTTCTAAGTGTCTTCCATTCGTTTATTAATTTTATTAATTTGGCTACGCCCTGGCTAGTAAAGTCCTTCAAGATTAATAAGAACCAGTCTGTGACCCTGAACCTAGCCTTAGACCTAGGCCTCTTGGTATACAGTAGGCCTACCCTAAGTTCAATCTCTGAGTTAGACAGCCTATACTTAAGAAAAGACACGGATAAATTAGAAAGGGTTCGAGGTAAAGCAACCGAAATAAATCCAGAACTGAGAAGCAAAATATTTTAGCAAAAATTAGCTGAACTAGATATGTATTCCAATTGAAAAGCGTCGACTTATAGGATAACTAATTCGAGTATTTAACACTAATAAATAATTGGCGGTGATAATGTAAATTCCAGGAAATTATTTGATGGGGTACAGAGTCAATTATCAGAAAGAAATGGATATAAATTGGAAGTCAAAATTTTTTAAGAGAAATGTTATGAACCAATTCTTTTCATATAAACTTAAAGGTGCTCCTTTAGTATGCGGTCTACAGACAAATTCACACTTTAGTATGCGGTCTACACCAATTTGTTTTTTAAATGTAGTTAAAGAAGGTTGAAATGACAATCTTACTTGAAAAAAATTTATTGAAAAGTTAAAAACAAAAAGTTTAAATGTAAGTATACCTTCTTAGCTTGTTTACTAATTGCTTGTTTACATCCCAATGTCAGTCGCCCTTGACGATTGGTTAGGTTTAGTCATGATATTTTCGTTAGTTTTAACGAAAATATCTTGACTAAACCTAACCAATCGTCAAGGGCGACTGACATTGGGATGTAAACAAGCAATTAGTAAACAAGCTAAGAAGGTATACTTACATTTAAAAAGTAGAGCGCGGCAGAATTTGTAGACCGCATACTAAAGGAGCACCAACTTAAATTTATATTTAAACTTAAAATCCTTAAACTTTCATGCATTAGGCATTTCATTGTCAGCCAATTTATTAGACATTTCATTGTCAGCCAATTTATTAGACATTTCATTGTCAGCCAATCCATTAGACACTTCGGAGTAGTTTTCAATTGAGTTACTGAAATGTTTTACCTAATGCGAAATGTCTAACGCATTAGACCACTTACACTCTGGAGAAAATGATAGTGATGAGCACATGGGCTTATGAAAGGTCACATACTAGTAAAACGATGCATGATATCCAGAATGATTTCAACACAAGATTCAATAAGGTTTCACCACCAAACAAGACGGTATTACGTTGGGAGAAAAAGCTGTTTGAAACTGGTTCCATCGAGAACAGACCACGGTCAGGAAGACCAACAACGCGAGCAGAACAATGTGAAGGTGTGATTGCATCGGTGGCTCGTTCACCGAAAAAAATCACGGACCTTTTCCAGTTTGTGTACCGTTTTTCATATAATTTATTTTTGCTTCTTTTCAGATCAAAAATGAGTGATCAAAAATGAGTTCTTGATAACCTAATCTAACCTAACCTAACCATTTCCGAATGGTCCTTCAATAAGTAATTTCAATCTAAAAATGTTTACTATGCTGTATGTAATGTACTGTAGAAAACGGTACATAAACTGGAAAACGTCCAAAATCACTTCGGAAACGATCACAAGAACTTGCAGTCCCCATGTCCACAATGAGAGATCACGTGACACGCAGACAGACAAACAGCCAGACACAAGAAAACTTACAGACTCGACACGGCCATTACACCCTTCAATACAGACCAGACCACTAAGATCATCAAAAACATTAAGAATTCGAAGACTACTGGACCAGACAACATATCTAACATACACCTTAAACACTTGGGCCCACAGAGAATACTAGCTCTCACAAATATCAGCACATATTCATACCAACACTGTATTATTCCTGACATATGGAAACAAGGTAAAATTATTACACTACTCAAACCAAACAAAAATCCAACAGAACCAGCTTCCTATAGACCCATTACTTTACTATGCACACCTTCCAAAGTAACAGAAAGACTAATCTTACAAATCACCAACCCACACATACCACTATCGCCTACTCAACATGGATTCAGACCTCACCACTCAACCACGACATTACTCACTAACCTCACGCAGCACATCATGGATGGCATCATCTCCAGACGACCAGCTCAACATACACTATTAGCAACAATAGACATTAGTGAAGCATTTGATGCTATCCCACGCTTCCTCTCATAAACAAACTACTCAATACAAACATGCACAATAACACTAAAAGATGGCTGAGCAACTATCTTTCAGGAAGATACTCACATGTCACATTTAATGGCAAGTCATCCAAAAACAAGCTTTTTCCGAACGGGGTCCCTCAAGGCTCTGTTCTCTCACCAACACTGTTCAACTTATACATGCATGACATTCCAACACCCATAGATAACGAGCTTACCTTATCATCATATGCAGATGACATCACTCTAACATCCACCCACAACAACATCGACACCGCTACAAAGAACCTACAAACATACTGTACATAAACAGTATAGAAGACTGGCTCACACACAATAGACTCAAAGTAGCACCCACAAAATCAACCATCACCTTGCTTACAAGCAATACAAAAGAACACCAGATAACTCCACAGCATACAATAAATAACACCAACATTCCACACACTCACAGGACCAAAATACTTGGGGTCACATACAACACATCATTATCTTTTGCAAACCACATTCAGGACATTAAAACCAAATGTACGTCAAGACTTAACACGCTTAGGGTATTAACAGGCACAACTTTGGACACCAGCAGGAAACAACATCACTCATATAAAAACAACATATTCACTCAGTTATGGACTATGCTAGCCCATGCTGAGCACCATTATCTCAAACACACACATAAACACCTTACAGACAATACAAAACAACGTACTTCGTATCATTACAGGATGCACTCAAACAACACCAATAGAACACCTGCACAGTGTGCACACAGAAACAAAAATACTGAAAGTTAGGGAACATTTAGACATGAGAGGAACACAATTCATGGCAGCAGCGACAACTAACCCACAACACCCTTGCCACTACATGTACAATCATGCACCAACACCTCGCACCATTAAGGTAACACCAGAGAGACATTATAACCAAATACTCCATTCCATACCACGCCCCACAGACATCACACAATACAGAAAACACATACACACACACCTAACCCACAAAGCATTGACACGACTCGGTCCGAATGCGGTCCTAGGTGCGAAGCCGCCACACATTAACAGGTCAGATATCAGCCTGAGCAGATCGGATCGAGTTAACTTAGCACGATTCCAATGTGGACATCACCCCAACTTACGGACATATAAACACAGACTAGACAACTCCATAGACGACACCTGCCACCTGTGCCAGGACACACTCCGGAGAGGGCGATCGGTTACCTGCGTGCCGCCGGTTTGCTCGATCAGGGTGGGCTGATCGGCTAAACAACAACAACAACGTGACAAAAGATCTCGGCATGAAACCATACCGCTCGTCATTTGTTAATGAATTAAGCGATACAGACATGCAGAAACGATATGAAGCCTGTGAACGGATTTTGATTAGTAACTGTATTTACTGTAATTAAAGTAATTGTTGCTTGTGACTTGTTTCTTAAATTAAACGTACCACATATACGGGGCTCCAATAAACCTTAGCCCCCCCGCCCATGGCCTAAACCATTAAAGGTACAGTAAAACTAAACATACCTTACAAAAGAGAATTTAATCCTGCATTTAATGAGAAACAATTAAAACTTGTGTTCCCGCCATTGGCTTCCAAGACAGCCTGAATTCGCTTTGGGTAGCTTGCCAAAAGTGACGTGAATAGATCTTGATCGTTACGCAAATTTGCTAAAACAGTTTCAATGTGTTGCGTCATTGTATCCTTCGAAAATCGATTTGCTGCAGGTTCTTGAAACAAGAGACATTCAACCTTGTCCTTTATAACTGATCCAATGTGTTCACAGACGTTCAGGTCAGGAGAATTTCCTGGCCATTCTTCATTTCCAAAGAAATCGATCTCATGGTTCCGCAACAACTGTTGAGTGGCTAATGCCTTAAAGCAGGGGGCCTTATCGTGCAGAAGTGTGACCTGATCGACATCCATAACATTGTTTGGGTTTCTTAGAAAAGGAATGACATGCTGGGATAGAATAATATCACGAAAATACTGTCCATCCCAACTCTGACCATTTGGCTTCAGCACCCACATGAGCTTCTTTGCAGTGAACAAAACAAACACACCAACACAGTCTGGACTTTTTAATAATTCGCGATAATGTTCATTGTCATCGATTTCATCTGGTGTTGTGGCCCACACTCGATCATTTTGGTAGTTAGGCCGACGTGTTACGTAAACAAAAATTCATCGGAGACACCTAAATGCATGAAATCATCCACATCCCAATCTTCAAGATAATGGGTAAACCACATTCTGTCATCGATGTTAAGTTGAGTTTTTCTTGGCTTTGGAAGTTCATGCCAAGGCTTTAAACCTTGCCTATGACGGTACAGTCGAATGATCTCACCACTAACGATCTTTCCTCTCAACACTTCGATCTCTCTAGAAAGTTTAGCACAGCTGTTTTTCCGCTTACGCGTACCGGTTTCAATGATGTCCTTTGTTTCCTGAGAGAGTGGCAAATTTGGGCCCCCAGATTTGGTTGTATCCATTTCACATTCATCCAAAGTTTTATTCCAATTTCTTTTGACGAAGTCCTCACTTCTTCGCAACATTTTGGCAACCCATGAACGTGTTATAAAGGTGGCTCCAGCATCACGAGCTTCCCGAAATGTTATTGCTCGTATGCGATCTATCACACGTTACCTCTCCGAATCACCAATTAATTGAGAAGCCATTATATTATCACTTTACCAGCTAGAGTAATTTTAATACCTGCAATAAATAAAGAATTTTATATATTTTTATAATCACTAAAAACTATTTCGATATAAGTAAACATGTAAGCTGCAAATGGGGGGGCTAAGGTTTTTAGGAACCCCTTAAATACAATTAATCACACAAAAATAAAATTGGTATTACAATATGTACATTTTGTAGGGGGTGACAGAACTTTTCGAACACCCTGTATTTAGAGTGCATTTGTCCATGCACTCTGACAAATGTACCACGACCAATCTGACTCTTTCAAACCTATATTCCATCCACACTTCTCACTTTTTCATTTTTCAGCTTGCGAACTGCCTCTTTCACATCACCCATCGTTATGTTTTATGGCATTCTGTCACATGTCCTCCTCACACCACCAAATCCCATTATATTTACATTTGCACTCCTCTCACCTCTTCCACCCATCAAACTTCGAAATATTCCTTCACTCTATTCCGTAGATCCACATCCGCTGTGAGCATTTTTCCAGGTTCATTCCTTATTCTCAAACTTTTATTGTTTCATTTCTCCACTTCCGCACTTCTTTCCAGCACAACCTTCTGCTCGCTACATAATTCTCATTCATCCTCTTTCCATACTCATTATATATTCTGTTTCTTCTACCGCACTAATTTCGTCATACTTCTCTTGCTTTCTTCATACACCCTCTTTCTTCTTCGACTTTCTTTATTACAATTACCATGCGCACATAACACGCACTTCCAACATTCTTTATACACATTCCACAGTTCATTCATATCCATTTGAGCCGCATCTTTTACACTCAATTTATCAAGCATTGTTTTACTTTACTCACCCGCTACCTCTCTTACAATTAAATTTTTCACTTTAATTCTTTCACTTTAATTCTTTCCATTCACTCTCTTCCACTCTCCATACAACCTCACTTTACACAGAACTATCACGAGGTCTGAGAGACCCCCCACTCATACCTCGCACTACACGTGTGTCATATACCTCTTTCAGCACTTTTCTTCATAAGCACATAATCGCTCATACTCCTCTCACCATGCATATCATTTGTTCTAGACCAGGTATACTTACGTATGTACTTGTATGTACTCCTTTATGTTCATAAAATGCATTCATTACAAACAGCTTTTTCTTACTGCATAATATCATTCACTCATGGTACATCGAACCCAGGACAAAAATTCACTGGACAAAAACTCACTGGACAAAAACTCACCGGACAAAAACTCACCAGACAAATGTTTTTGCGAAATACATACACTCTAGTCTAGATCTTAAGATTTTAGATTCATTGTAGATAATTACTCTTCATCTTTTAAATTGTTCTGTTTTTAACCAAATCGGTATACTAATGTAGTTTTGGTCACTGATTTCAAAAATAACTTTCTTTTTTGGAGAAATGAAAAACAAACAACAGGTTAGAGCACTTTAAATAATTTAATTAATGTGTTTTTAACGAAAATATCATGACTTAACCTAACCAATCGTCAACGGCGTACAGTTGACCTAACCTGGCATTCAATTGACCTAACTGGGCATTAATTTATAACGAAAGATTGGTAGGTTGGTGAAAAATTAATATTGGTTGGTTGGTTAAAAACAGAACAATTTGAAAGATGAACAATTTGAAAGATGAAGAGTAATTATCTACAATGAGTCTAAAATCTTGAGATCTTAAGATCTTAAGATCTAGAGTAGAGTGTATGTATTTCGCAAAAACATTTGTCTGGTGAGTTTTTGTCCTCTTTTGCATTTAAGTGGTGAGTTTTTGTCCGGTGAGTTTTTGTCCGGTGAGTTTTTGTCCAGTGAGTTTTTGTCCGTGCCCCGGTACATCATCCTTACCCAACACCTTATCCTCCGGACCCATATCAACTTTCTCATTCATATCTCCTATCACAAACATTTTCAACGTTCAGGCACCCTTCCAATCATACTATGAAGCTCTCTCCAGAAGCTTTCGTTCTCATCCTCACACGGCTTATATCCAACCGCTACTGATACTTTCATTCCCACGAACTTAAATTTCACATACAGACACACTCCGGGAACTGACATATGAGAAGTTTCTCATCGCTTCGTACTACAGTATATATCGTTCTCAACAGGCTCACACCTACTTTCCATCTCTCCCTCTCGCTCACACCCTCCTTCACACACTTAACTCCCCCACATTCACATTCTCCACCTCCTTTCATCTTTGTTTCCCACAATGCCAGAACATCAAACCTCCCATTCTTGAACACCTACACCATTTCTTTTCTCCTTCGTTCCTCACTTATTCCTCTTACATTTCAGACTCTCACACGTGCCTGCCTACAGATATGTGGGCAGCCAGGGAAGGCGCGGCGCTCATGTCCGAGGCCATTGTTGCCTTTTCTGTATTAGTCCAGGCAATCTAGAGCAAAAATAGCTTCAACCTGGGCAAAATTGCTTCAGAAGCTTTCTAAACTGTTTCCAGCTCAGGAACCATTGCAGAATAACATATCCAAAATCCGACAAAATTGGACCCCGGGAACACCCCCAAAAATGAAATTCAAAATGGCGGACTGGCAGTTTCCTACGAAATACAATAAATTTTAATTTCGCTTTGTAGAGAGAGTTATGACGTTTTTCTTGATCAGTAGAATGTTTTAAAACACATTTTTCGTTTCTAAATTTACCTATATGACACTAAAAATTGTATTAGGCGGCTAGTATTAAACTATGACGTCACGTAATGTAATAAAATATACTGTATGGAGTGTATGTGAGAATGGACATTGCTACATCTTTATAAACTTATTATATACAACTCTTTAATTCCTACTACCCTATCAAATCTGCGTATTTGTGCTTGTCATTTTCTTTAAAACTGTTATTATGTACTCCTTTTAAATATTGCAACACAGTTTATTAATTTGTGTTTTCTGTTTTCAGACTGACTCGGTGTACGGCTGACTCGGTGTGCGTCCGCCTTCAAGAATGCAGACCCCTGAAGAATGTGCGTGATTTGTAAGGAGAAATTGGACAGCGGACAGGAAGTGGTTCACATCTCGCAAAAAGGAGCAGATGGTATAAATGCATCCAGCCGCAGCCGTGGAAGCGATGTTGTTGCAACAGCTGGAATAAGTGTTCACGTTGTATGTAGGAAAAGGTTTACGGATAAAAAGACCATTGAAATAAAGAAGCGACAGACCGCAGCCGAGGCAATACCAAGGAAAAGTGCTCGTTTTCATGAATACGCATTTTCCAGTGCTACTCACTGTTTGTTTTGTGATACCTTTGTGGACTTTTTTTCCAAACACAAACCAAAATCAGAGCATGTCAAAATAAGAACTACAGAGTTCTCCGAAACCATAAAAAGGTGCTGTGAAAGCCGCTGCGATGAATGGTCGTTTAATGTAAAAGGCCGTCTGGAGTATTATCTTCGTGATCTTCCTGCTGCAGATTGTGTCTACCATCACACCTGCAGCGTAAATTTTCGAAGTGGAAAAAACATTCCTCGCGCATACTCCTCCGACGATCATGATTCGAAGAAAGGGAGACCAACTAATGAAGAGCAACACCAAGCATTCCTTCAGACCTGTGCTTACCTGGAAGAGAATGATGATGAACAACTGTTGATTGGAGACCTAATTTCCAAAATGGAGGAATATCTTCAAGGAAGTCAGAGCTCTGTCTACGAACGCAGGCACATGAAGAGAAAGCTTTTAGAACGTTACGGAGACAAGATCATAATATCAGGTGAAAGTGGGAAGGCAGATGTAGTAACACTACGAGAGACAGCTAATGAAATTCTTATAGATTATCACAAAAAGTCGAAAGAATGTGATATAGATATAGAGCTACAGAAGATTTACCTAGTAGAAGCTGCTGCAAAAATAATCAGAAGTGATATCAAGTCTGTCGACTCGCCTAGAAAAGATGTGTATCCATCTCCAAATGACATCACTGCAGAAAGTGCTCTTGATTACATTCCCAACAGTCTGAAATTGCTATTATCAAAAGCATTTGTGGGACAGGATGCTTCAAGAAAAATAGGTGCAATTGGGCAGAGCATTATGCAAGCAACCCGTCCTAGAGGATTACTATGTCCACTACAGATCGGTTTGTCGGTTCAGCTACACCACAACTTAGGTCAAGGTACCTTATTGACGTTCTCCATCAGCTGGGTTACTGTTCGTCGTATGCAGAAGTAACAAGATTCGAAAGAAACGCGGCGCTGGCAAGTGGGTCTGGCTCTTTTACTGTTGATGAAAACACTGCAGTCCTTCTAGCAGCAGATAACGTCGATCATGATGTCTGCACTTTGGATGGGAAGAATACCTTTCATGGAATGGGTATGATTGCCGCAATAACTCCGAAGATCAAGATCCCCCTTCTATTCACAGGCGTAATGTTGGTGACAATGACATTAAGAAGATTGCAACCGTTGACATTAGGGAATATAGACACGCGAGAAGCATGTTGAGGGACATCTCATTCCGCGAACTTCCAGTACCCACTGCCACCATAAGTCGACTTAGTCTTCTCTGGCAGATATCTTCAGCAGAAAGATCAGGTCCAAGTTGGTCCGGAACAATGCAGGCAATTCACGGTGGATCAAGTGTCTCACATCCAGGTGTGGCGTCGATCACGTTCCTTCCCATCATAGATATGTCGCCAACTGACATGACCTGCATATTTTCGACATTACTATATTTGAGCAAGATAGCACGCGATCAAAAGTCCCATGCATTATTACCTTTGATCAGCCTTTGTTCTGGAAAGCTTCCCAAATCACCAATGAACAGAGAGACCTGCAGGACATTGTTTTAATGCTGGGATCATTTCACACTCTGATGAATCTTTTGGGAGCAGTCGGTACTCTTATGAATGGTTCAGGATTGTCTGAAGTACTTCAAGAAATATACGGACCAAATGCCGTGCAACACATGATGTCTGGAAAAGCTGTTTCAAGAGCGATACGTGGTCATATGATAGTAGATGCAGCTCTTAGTACCTTACTAGTCGCAGACGTTTTCCCTCGTAATGAAGATGGAACTCCTCATGACCTCCATAAGGAAGCTTGTGACCTGCTCGACGATGTTATGACCGCCAAACAATCAGTTGAGGATGTGGAATCTTCGAATGCATTGTCTCAGATTGCTACCACTTTGGATGCGAAGAAAACTGACCTACAATCTACTTCGCAAACAAGTCAACTCTGGTTGGAATATCAGCGAATGATCAACATTGCACGTTCCTTGATAACAGCAGACAGAACCGGCTCGTGGGATTTGCACTTGCAAGCTATGCTGGAGACCATCCCCATAATTGCAGCAGCCGGACATCACAATTACCTGAAATCGATATACCTGTACCTGCAGAAAATGTTAAGTTTGCCTTCTGAAAATCCAGCCGTTAACAAAATGTTCCAGGAAGGTAAGTTTGTGGTAAGAAGAAGCGACAGATTATGGGCCGGACTCGGCACAGACCTGGTGATAGAACAAGTACTAATGTGTTCCCTGAAAAGCAGAGGCGGACTGACACGCGGAAGTGGATTTACAGACATCCAAAGGACAACGTGGCTCTTTTCTATGCCTCTGTGTTCCACTTATAACTTAGCAATGCAGGAATACACCAGAGTTTTGTTGGAAAGTAGTGAACAGCACAAGGAAATGAGGGGAAGTAGACAAATCAGGGACAGTAATGACATGAAGAAAGTACTTGAACGTCTGGAATCCTTATCCCCATTCCATTCTACCTCGGGTCTCTGCAACATTGTAACAGGGCTAACTGCTGATCCTGGAGTTAACGTTCATCAATTGCATTCAATCAGTACGAACATTGTCGTAAAAATGATTGGGAAACAAGCCTTTACATATTCTGCCAAAAGATCTGACAAAGTGAAAACACTAGGATCTGCTTCTGCCGTTGTGATCACTGATGCTTCAGATATAGAAGTAGATCCTGCACTACTGATTCAGAGAATGATGACTGTTGCCACTGGCGGAGACATGAATCTTGAAGATGTCATGTGTTACGAACTGTGTGCATATCCTCCTGCATTGTTCGAATCACGAAGTATCTTGAGGAAACCCGATAAGTCTCAGCTAGCTCATGCAATAATCAAATACACTGACACTTTACGCATGGAAGAAGTTCAAGAAATTCAGTGCACAGACCAGTACGTATTGGATGGTGGATCTCTACTACATCGTGTTTCCTGGCGTCAAGATGAAACATATGACAGCATCGCCAACTCATATGCCGATTTCACTCTGAAAACATATGGAAAAGCAATCATTGTTTTTGATGGCTACAGCAGCTCTCCTACGATCAAGGACATGACCCACAGAAGACGCAGCACCAAGACAAGCAGAAATGTGAATCTCAGTCCAAGCATGAAGTTTCTTGGCCAGAAGGAACACTTCTTGGCTAATGAAAACAACAAGCAAGCATTTATTTCCCTCGTAGGTGAGATGTTGAAGAAGCACGGGTGTACTGTTCACAACGCAGATGGGGATGCTGATGTGGACATCGTTCGTGCAGCAGTTTCCTCATCAGAAAATGCAACTACAACAGTAATAGGGGAAGACGCCGACTTGCTGATTCTCCTTCTGTACCATGCCAAGGACAGTGGTTTCAAGTTGTACTATCGCAGCGATATAAGACGGGGACCATCTCCTAATCCTGTGTATGATATTCTCAGCATTCAATCATTGTTAGGCAATGACATCTGCAAGTATCTCCTATTTGTGCATGCTTTCACGGGCTGTGATAGCACATCCAGAATTTTTTCGATCGGTAAAGCCAAAGCATTCGACACACTGATGAAGGTGGCTGAACTCCGTTCAGTTGCAAATACATTCTGTTCTGATTGTTGCCAACACTCTGACATTGAAGCCGCTGGAAGAAAGGCAATGCTTCTGTTGTATGGCTGCAAAACACTTGAATCCACTAACGCACTACGTCATCGAATGTTAGTTGAAAAGGTAGCTACAGCTAAATCTTTTGTTACACCCGAACGTTTGCCACCTACCGATGCGTCCACAAAGTACCACAGCTTTCGCACATACTTTCAAATACTAATCTGGAAGTCTACAGAAGAGAAGATCGATGCAGAACAGTGGGGTTGGTATGTAAAGAATAATTCCTACTACCCTACAGCCTGCGACAAGCCACCAGCTCCAAATTATCTACTCAACATGATCCGCTGCTCCTGCAAGACGAAATGTGCTACTTCAAGATGTGGATGCAAGCGTAATGGAATGCCCTGTTCAGCCGCTTGTGGCGAGTGCCAAATCAGTGGTTGCGATAACAACCCAAGTATCGGTAATCTATCCGATGATAGTGATGAAGAGGATTAATTTCTGTATGTTTGACCAGGTATCACTTCTTCTGTAATGAACATAACTTGAAACTGGGAAAAAAATAATTGTTGTATTATTGATTATAAAAATCTGTAAAAAGCTATATAACATTATATTTGCGTAATAACTGGTTGTGTTGTATATTGTTGAATTATTTAAAACATTACAACTGAAAGAAAAAGCATCAAATGTATCTCTATAAATAAAAGCGTAAATTATATATTTTTTTTTTTTCGTAGGAAACATCCAGTCCGCCATTTTGAATTTCATTTTTGGGGGTATTCCCGGGGTCCAATTTTGTCGGATTTTGGATATGTTATTCGGCAATGGTTCCTGAGCTGGAAACAGTTTAGAAAGCTTCTGAAGCAATTTTGCCCAGGTCTAACTACAAATTGCCTGGACTATATCGCAGAAGATGCGAAGTTAGCTGCACGTTTCGGCAGACAATATATATATGTTATATAACATATATATATTATATATATATATATATATATATAAGGTACCGGGTGTCCATAAAGTCCTTGTACAGTTTAAAATATTAATAACTTAGGTTCTATATGAGATAAAAACAATCTGTAAAATGCATTAGAGAGGTAATTTATTCCAGTTTTAACATGTTCAATCTTAAGATTGTTAAGTTTCAACATATCCACCATCATTACGGATACAAAGCATAGTACGATTTTGAAGTTCCACAAACACGTTCTGCAGTTGTGTTTCAGTTATGGCATTGATCACATCAGTTATCCTAGCACGAAGATCGTCTAAAGAGTGAGGTTTTGATGAGTAAACTACAGTTTTAACGTGTCCCCATAGGAAAAAATCTAATGGGGACAAATCTGGTGAGCGAGCTGGCCAAGCAATTGGCCTACCTCTTCCGAGCCATCTGTTTGGAAAAACTTCGTTTAAAATCTGTCGAACACTACGAGCAAAGTGGCAAGGTGCACCATCTTGCTGAAAAACTGTATTGGCTGTAAGTCTTAATCGCCTCAGTTCAGGAACAAAGTAATTCTGTAGCATTTCCAAAAAATAAAAAAACAAAATTAGAATAAATAAATTTCTTTGTTCATAAAAAAACTGGAATAAATTACCTTTCTAATGCATTTCACAGATTGTTTTTATCTCATATAGAACTTAAGTTATTAATATTTTAAACTGTACAAGGACTTTATGGACACCCGGTACCTTATATGTTATATGTTATATATATGTTATATATATCACTGGGCCGCAAAAGTATTTACGAATCGTAAGTTGTAATATATTTGGAATGAGAATGTATACATAATAAGATATTTAATTGTAATATAATAATATTTGATATATTTGACAATAAAACGGGTTAACAAAAAAAATACCATACTTACTTGTAAAAATTTATTTATACAAACTTATGAAAATTAGTATCCTGTATGGCCACCCTCGTTCTTTTGGACTAGTTCAAGATGCCGAGGCAGTGAGTCAACCAACTTCGTGCATGATTCAGGACTGATTTTATACCACTCTTCTTGAAGAACTCTCCATAAATCTTCTTTATTTTTTGCCTTATCTTCTCTTGTTCTTACTTTTCTTGCAAGCTCATCCCAAAGATGTCCAATCGGATTTAAATCTGGACTCTGAGATGGTCATTCTAGCATTTTAAACCCTTCTTCTTCAAGCTTACTGTAGAGCTGGTTTAGTGATTTAGCACTATGCTTAGGATCGTTATCCTGTTGAAATATGAAGTTTGCATAATCTCCATGAAGTTCCTTAGCCGCTGGGATTGCAATATTAGTGAATAGATGTTTGAATACTTATTGATCCATGTGTCCATTTCATTCCCAGTGATCTGGTGTAATTTTCCAACTCTCTTTGCTGAGAAGCAGCCCCACACATTGATTTACCCACCTCCTCTTTTCAGAGTCGGAATAAGGCATTCATTCTTATATTTTTCACCGATTCGTCTATTAACAATTTTCCTCCTTTTATCACTACCAAAAATTTCGAATCTGCTTTCATCACTCCATACAATTTTATTTTCGACCAGTTCTCGGCATCCCAATTTTTGTGTTGAATAGCAAATTCTAATCGTGCTTTCACACTCTTCTTTGACAATAAAGGTTTTTTCTTACTCACTCTAGCAAATATTTTATTATCTGTTAACCTTCTTCTTACTGTATCAGCACTAAATTTTGTTTCTCCCGCTTTCAACAATTCTTTACTCAAATCATTTGCTGTCATAAATCTATTCTCCAAAGCCAGAAATTTTAGATGCCTTACACCATGCTTTGACAAAACCCTCTTTCTTCCAGTTCGGACTAACTTAGAGGTACTTCCTTGGTTTAAAATACGTTTCTTATGGTATCTGACTGTATCTTCACTTACCTTCAGCATTTTTGCAATACTTGTATTGGAATAATTACCAATTTTAACAAGAGCAGCGTTAAAATGAAACTTCCCCTATCGAGGCTGACAACACACTAAACTGCGCATAGTCTGTGCCGCTAATTTCAAAATTAGAGGGCTTTTAATTTAGCGATGCCACATTATCAAAATATTGAAGAAACTCTATGGGAATTAATTACAATGACTTTTAAAGTGGCAAAATATTGTATTTAATCTAATAATTACTGTCTTATACTAATTTATTTGTGTTCTGCATAACATAAATTATCATAAAAAATATATTAACAAAATAAATTTTACTAAATCGCAAAAAAAAAGCTAACATTAATATCTGGATAATATTTCTCAATTCGTAAGTACTCTTGCGGACCATTGTATGTTATATGTTATACGTTTTATATATATATATATAATATATATATATATATATATATATATATATATATATTAACTGCATATATATATATATATATATATATATATATATATATATATTTTAACTGCAAACAACACGCAGTATAATTAATGTAAAGAACGACGCTTGTGTAGAAGAGCGTCCGCACAAGAGGAGGAGAAAGAACGAACAAATGAAAAATGAGGCACCTCTCAGTAATCGAACCTGGGGTCATCCAATTGCCGGTCGGACATGCTATCCACTACACCAAGGTCCTCGATCAATCATAAGTCGTAATTCTCCTACATACGAACGTGTTGTTTGCAGTTAAAATGTATATATGTACGGCATGAGAAGGTGCCTTCTCAGGGCATTCGATTCCGCTCGTATGTAGGAGAATTACGACTTCTGATTGATCGAGGACCTTGGTGTAGTGGATAGCATGTCCGACCGCAATTGGATGATCCCGTGTTCGATTCCTGGGAGGTGCCTCATTTTTCATTTGTTCGTTCTTTCTCCTCTTCTTGTGCGGACGCTCTTCTACACAAGCGTCGTTCTTTACATATATATATATAACTGCAAAATTATTACTTAACTCCGTAAATAAAAATAATACAAAAATATTCTCCCTGTTCTTTCTCGGAAGTCCTCGTATTAGATATATAAAAACATTTTTGTTTTCGTCTTTGCCTTTTCAAAAGTGTTCCTGCATCTTGTTTCTTGGAAGCAAATCATTCGTTACCTGTCAAGGATCGGCGAGTTTTAATGATCTGTTTAAGGACTCGGTCATTCCAAGGTTAATAAATTGGTTTTTGTGTTTACTTCTTTTGAGGAGAGAAAATATGTGGGATATTAAAAGAAATACATAGCTGTACCCTTGTGCGGAGGAGGGGGGAGGCGGAATTTGAAGAGAAGAAAATGTATTCGGGTGCTCGACTCCCGATAATGAATGTTAATTTATGTTTATAGCCACTGTGTTTGTGGGAATTTTATTTTGTACATGTTGTGTGCAGCAAAGATGTATGCATTTTATGTGCATAATGTGGGTGTGTATAATATGTGTTCCAGTCATTTATGAGCGAATACATTATATATATATATAAGTTACTTGATTTTTTTTTTCTGTGAGCATTCTTTAACATATTGTCATAATGTAAGCATTTACTGTGTATATACATATATATATATATATATATATATATATATATATAACTGCAAACACGCAGTATAATTAACGTAAAGAACGACGCTTTGTATAGGAGAATTATCCGCGCAAGATGAGAGCGAAAGAACGAAACAGTTATAATGTATATAATGTTACGGCATGCGGGAGGTGCCCCTTTGGGGCATTGGTTTCTGCGCGCATGTACAGGAATTACGACATTTGATTGAGTGAGGCCCGTGGTGTAATGGTTATCATATCTGATCGGTAATCGGAAGATCCCGGATTCGATTCCAGGGTGGTTACCTCATTTTTTCATTTGTTTCGTTCTTTCGCTCTCATCTTGCGCGGATAATTCTCCTATACAAAGCGTCGTTCTTTACGTTAATATATATATATATATATATATATATATATATAATATATATATACCGTATATACTCGTGACTCGTGTATAGGTCGAGTTTTTAAGACTGAATTCTTAGGCAAAAATTAGGGGGTCGACCTATATA
Source organism: Bathynomus jamesi (assembly GCA_023014485.1). NCBI lineage: Eukaryota > Metazoa > Arthropoda > Malacostraca > Isopoda > Cirolanidae > Bathynomus > Bathynomus jamesi. The sequence goes on along the minus strand of JAJOZX010000271.1, from coordinate 471,295 downwards.
AGGGTAACATTTTCGTGGGGTTGAAATCCGTGCACGATGGGGAGGGCTAGGAGCTACTGCTAGCTTCAGACATGAAAAATATTTACCATGTAGTACCAGTAAACAATGAAAACATAAAATATGTACCAATTATTAAAATTACCAAATATGTACCAATTATTAAAATTACCAAATATGTACCAATTATTAAAATTACAGAATGGTGGCACAGGATGAAATAAAACATAAAATGAATACATTTTTAAAAGTTTATTTATAGAAAGATTCCCTTGCTGCTGCACAGTTGTTAGTCTGTTCTACATATTCAACTATTCGGAGCTTGAACTTTGCTGTGAACTTATTTCTTCTTGAATCCATGCTGACAGAGGATATGGGTCTGGCACGTCTACACTATAACAAGACACAATTGGAAATGGCTCTTACACAGTAAGTTATCAGTAACCTGTCTATACATGATGACGTGTTTAAGGTCACCTAGACGCAGTTGCCAGTTTCTAGTTTTTGGAAATGAGTTTTATATGCCATAAAATATGGTGCTTTATTACCCTAATTTGTTGTTCCATTACCCTCAACAACTGGGGTCGACCTATACACGAGGCATATGATAAATTAATGATTTCTTGGCCAAAAATCAAGGGTCGACCTATACACGAGATCGACTTATACTCGGGTGTGTATATAATATATATATATATATATCTTTCGTGGAATGAGGAGAATGAGGATAATTAATAATAAACAATGTAATAAATAATTATTAATTAAATGGAGAAATAATAATAATAATGATAATAATAATAAATAATAAAGCGTATCCGTCTTATGAGTGTGGCGTTTGATTCTGAGCAAGTTTCTGGAACATTTCAACTCAATGGACTCGATTCCCAAAAGATTCCGGTTAGCTTTAGACAAGCTCAGGAAGAACGAAGCAATATTTGTCACTAAAGCGGACAAAAGTAACACTGTGGTTATTTTGGACAAGTGTGATTATAAACAAAAAATGGAAGCGTTACTTAGTGATGAATTCACCTACACCAAAGTGAGATCGTCCCCCCTAAAGTGTCTTTCTGCCGAATTCAACAAAACTATCAGGAATTTATTAAAAAATGTCCCGGCGATTGACCCTAAAATATTTCTACAGATTCACCCCAAACTCCCCCACATTTACGGCTTACCCAAAACCCATAAGATTAATATACCACTCCGTCCCATTATTTCACACAGGGGTTCCTTTAGTTACAGGTTATCTAAATTTCTTGCAGATAAATTGTCCCCATTAGTTGGTAAATTTTCAGGCTCGGACATCACTAATTCCTGTGACTTTATTAACAAAGTTATGTCCTTAGATTTAAAGCGGGGAAGAATGATCAGTTTTGACGTTGAGTCCTTGTTTACGAAAGTTCCCATTGATGATGTACTTAGTTTTTTAGATAGAAAATTGCCAACATGTAACGTAGAACTAGGCATGCCCACACCTGTATTTTTAGAACTGATTAAAAAAACTCTGTCACCAATAATGCCTTCTCCTTCGGTGAAGAATTTTATTTGCAACGTTTTGGTATGGGAATGGGGTCCCCTTTATCCCCAATACTGAGTACATTATACATGGAATATTATAAGTCGGAATTGTTGCAAACAATATGTCCAGGAATCTAATTTGTTTCATTATGTAGTTGATATTTTCTCATTTTGGCCTGACCACTGGAACAACTTTGACACTTTCTTTCAGTCATTAAATAATCTTGTTCCCTCTATTAAATTTAAATATGAATGGGAGAACGGCAAACAATTACCTTTTCTAGATGTTTTGGTCATTAACGAAAGCGGAAAGTCCAATTTCACGGTCTATAGAAAACCTACGCATTGTAATTCGTACATTCATTATTTTTCATATCATGATGAAGGGGTTAAAAGCTCAATTATTTCTTCCATGTTTCTAAGAGCACTCAGGATTTGTAGCCCACATTTGCTGAACCCGGAAAATTCAAAGATTTGGAACATTTTTAAGGATTTAAAATATCCTGAGTGGTTTATCAGAAAGGCGTATTTTAAAGCCATAAAATCTTTTTATGCCCCTCGGGAACCTTCAGTTAACCAAAAACAATATGTGAGTTTGTCTTATATTGCCGGCTTAGAAAGAGTAAAACCGGTGACGAAAGATTTTAAGTTTGCTTTGGCGTTCAAATATTCGTCTACCGTGAAAAGTAAATTGGTTAGGAATAACGTTGCAAAACAGGAACAAGCCTGTGTCTACAGTATTCCCTGTAAAAGTTGTGATTTAGTACACGTAGGAGAAACTGGAAGAAATATTGAAACCCGTATTAAAGAACACAAATATGCCTTCAGAAGTTGTAATACTACTAATGCCATTTTTTTATCACGCCACCCAGAATTATCATGCTATAGATTGGGAATCAAGTAAGTTACTTTATAAATACAATAATTATGTCAAACGAAAAATAATAGAATCTGTATGGATAGAACAAGTGGATAAGTTTAATTTGTGCGAGAGTACTTATAAGCTGGACCCTCTAATGAGATTCTTGGTCAAAAAATCCCTTACGACGTCGGGTGAACGGGTTCTAACCTAAGTGTGAATTTCTCAAAGGTCTCTGGATTGTTTCCTTACTCGCTTTTGGTTCATTTGTATTTTTGGTAAAATGTAAATGGAATAATAAACGTAAATGTAAATGTAATAATGGAAGTAATAAATGTGGAAATAAATATAAATGCAATAAATGTAATAATGAAGGTAATAAAATAAATGTAATAATAAGTGTAAAGGTAATAATAATTAAATGTTAAAAAACGTAAATGCAATAATAATTGCAGTAATTATGTCAAAATAATAGAATCTGTATGTATAGAACAAGAAGATAGTTTTAATTTGTGCGAATGTACTTATAAACGGGACCCTTTAATAAAATACCCTTCTGGTGTCGCGGGAACAGGGATCTAACCCAGGTGCGAATTTCTTAATGGTCCTGGACTGTTTTCCCTCTTGTTTTTGGTTAATTCGTTTTTCTGTATCCACCCGAAGAGGATGCCAGTGGGCATCGAAACTGTTGTGGAAATAAACTCTGTCTATTAGAGTGGGTTTTTATTATCATGTTTTTCTATGAAGTTTTTCCGCTTTGAAAGTATATGCAAAAAAGAAATAATGTTGCATCAATGAAATGATAGAAAAATAGCCATATAAATGTAACTATTATGTATTTATATGTAAGATTCACTAAATAAAAAACACCTTCAAGAAGATGGAGTAAAATGAGCTTCTTTTTTTTACGTATTTCTCACCTCTTTTCATCCAACAGTTTTGGAAACGCTGACTTAGCTTTACACTACGTTACACTACAATACACTATATAATTGAGATTTCCAAGCTGAGTTATTCAATTCTTTCATGCATATTATTTTGCTTTATAAAGGGTGAGTCACGACAAAATGTCATAACTTCGGGAGCTTATAGCTGAGGTCATTCCTAGTCAAAAATTTCATATGAACATGGGTCCGATTCTTAATGGTTATGGAGCTATGGATGTTTGAATGTTTAAAAATAAGGATAAGCGAACAAATAGCTACTAAAGTTTTTATTCATGAATTTACAATAATTGTTCAAAATGACTACACAGAACCGATGTTGAAAATTACTTTCCACAATGGCATGAGGATCCATTCCTGACCACACATGTGAATTGCGAATGTTGTTGACACCATCGCGGGTAAATTGAACTTCATCACAGAACAAGACGTATCGATGCAATTGTCGATCGGCATTGAGCCAATTACAAAATTCCAGCCGTTGGGCACGATCCCCAGGTGGAGGTGCTGAACGCGTTGTACGTGGTATGGATACATGCCTTCTTCGTGTAACGTTCTACATACTCCCGTTTGAGGAACTCTAAGAAGTGTGGAAATCCTTCGCGTACTAACATGAGGACTCCGCTGTACCATCTGAATAATGTTTTCTTGTTCAGCCACATCTTGTTGTACCGGACGCTCAGATAAAACAGTAATGCTAGGAATTGAACCGCTCTCTCGCAATCTCCGAAAACGTTGCTAAACACTCATCGATCTGGAATGCTTCGATTTGGAAAACGTCGCTGGTATCATTAAAACCAAGGGCTTCGACAACTTCCTGTTCTGGTCCATAAGACCAAAACATCGATACTCTAAACACCAACAACCTAACTTAACCTAATCTAATCTAACAAATCTAATCTAATAATAACTTGTCGAGCGCACATTCTTACGAACTTGGAAAATTACATTCTATTAAGTTATGTAATAATAATAATAATAATAATAATAATAATAACTAGAAAGGGTTTGCTTCGTTCGACTCTGACCTTCGATTGCTTTTTTAATGTTATTGTGGGTTAAAAGATGACTTGGGTAGAATACCGCTAAAGTATCTTCAAAATTATTTTTGCTGGAAGGAAAAATGGTGAAGATTTCTGCTCTTTTCACCTTATTTCCTACACTTTTCTTAGATAAACGTATTCTGAGGATGTCGTTCACGCTCCCTGAGCCTCGACTTGTCATTAATGTTACCTCGAGATTTAAAAGACAATTAATGTGGAGTTCCCAAAATCTATATTTGAAATTATTTTTGCGAGAAGCAAAAATGGTGAAGATTTCTGCTCCGTTCTCCTTATCCCCATGCGTAAGATAGAGCAAAGACAACCGCTCAGTTGTTGGCGGCACTTGGGGGTTCGAATTCACGACTAAACGGAGACTTCGCACTGGCGGGCTTCGCCCGAATAGTTGTTTATATGAAACAACTTGTATTCTGAAATACACACACACACACACACACACACACACACACACATATATATATATATATATATATATATATATATATAAGCAAGGAACCACAGGGAAAAGGAAGATAAAACACGAAGTTCAAGCGCTTTCGTGATATATTCACATCTTCAGGGACAAGGGAGACTTTTATTTTCCTTTTCCCTGTGGTTCCTTGCTTATTAAAAAGATCACGTGCTGTTTGTGAATTGTTTGCATACGTATATATACACACACACACACACACACACACACCTATATATATATATATATATATATATATATATATATATATATATATATAGGGTGGCGCAAAAGTCGCGCATCATAGGAATTTTCAGTGTTGACTACAATATATTATTATTTTTCTTTTAGGTAGGGGATGGCTGCGAAATTAACAATAAACGAGAGGGTGAGCTTGGTTTTAATGTATCGAATACCAGGTACAACAAATCGATGAATCGGTACAGAATTTAAATTCTGTACTGATTCATCGATACCCTCCACACTTGGGTTTATTCGTGCATGCGTTTTTGAACACCACTTTTCCCGGATGATGGAGTGGACGTGACGGACCGGTACCATGGCCTCCACGATCCCCCGATAACACGCCCCTGGACTTCTTCCTGTGGTGATGTGTAAAGGATTATGTGTACCATACTCCTGTTGCTGACATTGACACTCTTCGTACAAGGATTTGCAATGCCATCAACAGTATCACGAGAGATATGCTAGCGAACGTATGGCGTGAACTCGAATTTTGCTTGGATGTGCTACGTGTAACTAACGGCGCCAATGTTGAGATTGAATGAGAAACATAATAAACTTAATTTGTTACGCAACAACATGCAAAACAAAACATTACTGTCTCTTCTTTGGATTTCATGTAATTAAAGTTTATAATCGGGAAAGGACTTTGTGTACACCCTGTATAAAGCATACAGACAAAGGCCCATACTAATTACAGGCTGTACGTATATTTCGATGGGAAAATTTCAATAATTTTTTTTTTATTTTTTATGCAGGAAGGAAGGGCCAAGGGCAAATGTCCGAAAAAGCGCCCCTTCCCCCCCCCCCATAGAAGAAGAGAGCCAAATTCAAAATCATTCACAGAACCTGTTAAATACCTACGAACATTGATTAAATTCATTATATTTGGAGCGAAACATTTTTAAATTGTAAATTCCGATCTTAATGAACTGTTGAAAAGATGCTTGTATCGTTGATGATATCGCAGCAAGACTGAGTAGGAAGGGTAACTATTTCATTATGATGAGATTAGCCTTTTCTTGACTTCTTTGTTATTGTGATCTCACTCCTCGTTGTTGTTGAAGAATTTTCACACACGTACACACACACGTGCGCATGGATGCCGAATTGTAAAAAATCAACAGTATTGGAAGTGATTTGTGTTACCCACCTGCTTTTTTTGGAATCTTGTCTTAACAAGGCAACACGAACCTTCTATCGTGTGAATATTAACCCTCGCGCTTTGTCGAAGAATATTTTAGTACTTCCATTTTTCCCAGGCTTTTTAGGTAGTGTTAATGTACTTAAACTTTTGAATATTAATGTAGTATTTTCACATGACAATATTGTGAAAAATGTCATAGTAAAAATTAGCCCTACCAATAATTCAGGTATTATCTATAAAATTGGTTGTAAACAATGTGATTCCTTTTACACTGGACAGACGAGAAAGGATTTGCACACGCGTGTAAAACAGCATCAATATTCCGTGAACGGGACAGTCATCCAGTGCCATTTTCGTCCATTTGTCAGTTATCTCACTGTATTGATTGGAATAATGCTTCAATTTTGTTACACTCAAGCAACATTGTTAATAGAAATATTCTTGAGTATGCCATTATTCAAGTTACAAATAATTTTAACATTTGTCAGGGCCTTTTTTCGCTTGATCCTGTTGTTTTGAATTCGTTCAGAACGGATTTAGACAAGAGGGGTAAAGTGCAAAAACTGGTAGTTTTTCCTTATAAATTTGTATGCGCCTCCTACAATTTTTATTTTTCTATTTTATTATTTTTTTTTTGTGACCTACTGTATATATAGTCTTGAATTTGTTATTTGTTTGTGTTCCTGAGGATGTCATTACACGAAAGCGCTTGAGCACCATTCTGTGTTTCCTTCTTCCTTCGTGGTTATTTTCATCATAAATATTATTCACGTGTTACTTTCGTGAAATAATTTTCATATATATATATGTCGGATATGGTGATGTTATTCTTTAAAGTGAATATTCTCCGTATATTGACAAGGAGAATTTATTAACGTTTAATTTATCTGACTGCGAGATTCAGGAACAACACTTTATACCTTTTGCCCAATTGCATCCTCTCCCTCAGTCCGTTGAGGGAATACAATGCCTTTCTCGGAAGGATATAAATTACGAGTTTTCCTTTTGTCAGTCCTTTATTTTCAAAAGATTGGGATCACTTTTAAACTATTGGATTTCTTTTACAATGCACAGTCATTAAAAAATCAAATCCTTTACACAACACTTGTTTAGAGAAATGGTAAAAAGAAACAAATGCTTACATCAAAAAGCTAAGGGGCCCAGCCGAACCGGCTGCTCCAAGGGCGAAACACTCACTCTCTCTGCCCGAAGGCCGAGGCGGGACTGACTCTCTCAAGGCGTATTCCCTTACTCAAAGTGTTTCCCTTTGTCATAGAGAAACCCCCATGGTGCCACGTGTTACAAAAGATTATTAAACTTGCAAAATCCTACTCTAATAATGATATTAACAAAAGAATTTATATAATTGTAGTTTTACCCTCAACTCTTTTATGTGATTTACAATAATCGAAAAGAACATTTAGAATTTAGGAATCTCTGTTTAAGATTATAGACGTGACAACACTGTTTTCGTTAGGGTTAGAGAGAGGCCAGATGATCCACTGGGGCATCGAGGCAATTTATACAAATATTAAGAATAACGGATTCACATTTTAATTTATACAAACAGAATAATATTAATCTTTTAAAGGATTAATACTTTAATTTATACAGAATGATATTTTTAAATTTTAACATAAATTTATTTTCCTGTGGAAAACCTTTTCCATATATATATATATATATATATATATATATATATATGTGTGGTGTGTGTGTGTTCTGCGTCAGGGGTAGATGACTATCGAATGAGCACTTAAAATATGCAAATGACTTAGTATGTCTGCACATATCATTGCTCCTATCAGCCATGCTGGTTTATAGCTATATCCCTGCAGAGTTCATGAGGGTATATATCTTGCCCCTGGTCAAAAATAAGTACGGAGACATTCTGTCCAGCAATAATTACAGGCCTATTGCTGTCGCTTCCTGCTTCTCGAAACTACTAGAAAAACTCTTGTTACGCCGATTAAATGATTTCCTATGGACATCTCCTAATCAGTTTGGCTTTAAAAGGTCCCACTCAACTGACCTGTGTATCTATGTACTTAAAGAAACAATATCTAAATACATTGACAGTAATTCAACTATTTATAGCTGTTTCCTAGATATAAGTAAGGCATATGATAGGGTGAACCACAATATTTTATTTGCAAAACTAGAAGACAGGAAGGTTCCCATGTACATATTAAATTTATTGAAATTTTGGTATTCCCAACAATCTTTCACTGTTAGGTGGGGCAATGTACTATCCGAGTGTTTTGGCAACTCTTGCGGGGTGAGACAAGGCTCCTTGCTCTCCCCTATGCTGTTTAATGTGTATATCGATGGATTAATTGCTTCACTTAATGAGGCAACAGTGGGATGTTGTATAGATAACACAAGGATAAATAACTTACTTTATGCCGATGATATGGTGTTAATAAGTCCCTCTGTTAAAGGTCTGGATCGGCTACTAAAAGTCTGCGAAGTGTATTCGCAGAAACATGATATTCTTTTTAATGTTACAAAAACTAAGGTTATGCAATTTCATCCTAAAAGCTGTAATCAGCCAGCTGATATAAGGTTTAAAATGAATGGTGAAGTAATTGAGGAAGTACAAGAGTTTAAGTATTTGGGTCAAACTATTACCAGCTTCTTGAGTGATGACTCGGTTATAAGAAAACACTCTCGAAGCCTTTGTGCTAAAGCGAATATGACCATAAGGAACTTTCGATTCTGTACAAGTGAAGCTAAAGACACTCTTTCGTACATTCTGCAGTAATATATACGGACAGCAACTCTGGGTGAATTATAAAAAAGGTTCTGGCAGAACTCTAAATTTGCTATACAACAGGTCTTTTAGACTCTTACATAAATTACCCCCGAGATGCTCAGCTTCGCAAATGTTTGCTACCCGCAATGTCCCGAGCTTCCCGGAGGTAACAAGACGTGCTCAACACAGTGTAATGCAAAGAATTAAAAAATCAACCAACCCGATCATCCAAGCTATCCATGAGTCCTGCCATTTATCCTCTAAGCTATGGACTTCTTGGTACGAAAACGTCTGTCTGTAGCTCCACTTAACTTCGACATTACAGTATTATTTCTAATCAATTGTATATATTTCTATCCTTAGTATATGAACTGTCATTGTATTAATAATATTTGTCATATGGACTATAGTCTGCCAATAAACCTTTTCATTTTCATTTTCATATATATATATTAGGGTGTCCCAATTTTTTTTCTAACACGACCTGACCACTCGTGTCATGCCCGGATGTGGTTTGGGCTAAAGCATTGGCTGTGTGATTTCCAACTCGATCAGATGATATTTAGAGGTCCCGACGTTTGATGACCTTTTTTTGGTTTTCAGAATTGATCATTATGGCGTTGACAAGATCAAACATCAAGTTGTGGCTTCTTGAGAGGTCTCCGATAGCAGAGCTGGCTAAATCTCGATTACCAAGTAATATGGACGTGTTGCTCCTTTTTTTCTACCATCACCGCGACCAAAAGAAGACAGATTCCAACAGTGTCAAGGCTGTAATATCGGCTGTATTAGAAATCTGGGCTAGAGCCAACTCGAATCTGGCAACAACCTCCGTTCATGCCTCGACTAAACTAAAAGCTTTGGTTCAGAGGTATCGAAATTTGCATAAAAACAAGAACAAGACTAGAATGACTTACAATATGCAGCGGGATGTATTCTTGGCTGATGTGGAGGATATTTTTGATGTCGCCCGCTCAGACGTTCTGGATCGGGGAGATATCCCTCTTGAAGACAAGGAATTCCTCATTTCCCAAAGGGCAGATCGACATACGAGTTACATGGGAGGTGAAGATAGAAAATATAATGCAGCCACAATGAAAAGACAGGAAAGGGAAAGAGCTCTTGAGCGGGCACACCGGCGTCAAACGGAGGAGGCTCTAGCTGTAGGAGTCACAGAAGAGGCTACCGAGAGCAGTTCTAGCACATCGTCAGCTGACAGTGGAAACGAAGCCGTCACTTGTGGACTTAAACCTTCGAAAGCTCCCAAACATGACAGACTAAAAGAAAGTCTGAGTGATCTTGACCTGGCAGCAACTTGGGATCGCGAGGGCCTTTCTGTTCGACAGGCAACATCAGCGTTTGCTGCGACTGCAAAATCCCTAGCTCTCGGTCCTGACAGTGTTCCATCAAAGAGCACGGTTCACCGCTTCCGACAAAAGGCCCGTACAATGATAGGGACCAATGTTATTGGCCACCTCGAGCAGCTTCCACCTCGACTGCAGATCCACTGGGCCACAAAGATACTCACTGACATCGAACAGGAGGGTAAGTCAGTCGATCGGATTGCTGTTGTGGTGACTGGGGATGGTGTGGAAGAGCTATTAGGAGCACCGAAAATAATAGACGGCACAGGACAGCAAATGGCAAGCGCAGTCCATCAAGCGCTTACCCTAGTCGGAATTGAGGACAAGATCATAGGCATGGTGTTTGACACGACGGCATCAAACACAGGATAGTGCAAGGTGCGTGTGCGCGTTTGGAAGCGGCATTGGGAAGATCTCTTTATGGTTTGCTTGCCGTCATCACGTTCACGAAGTGATTCTCAAGGATGTCTTCGTCGTGTGCCTAGGAACACCACCAAGTCCTCAAATCCCACTTTTCAGGAGATTCAAGGAGGCCTGGCCATCAATGAACCACTGTCAGTTGGATGCATTTGATAAGGACGAGGTGGCTAAAGCCTTCATAAATAACAATGCTTGCCTTTCACAAGTGCGACCTGAGGTAATAGACTATCTCCGCGATGCCTTAAGAAGTGGTAATCATCCTCGAGAGGATTATGAAGAACTTCTTCGACTGAGCCTCTTGTACCTCGGAGACGACGTAGGACGTTACAAGCTTCGGCCTCCAGGGGCTTACCATCAGGCCAGATGGATGGCCAAAGCTATTTACTGCCTGAAAATAGCATTACTGCAGTCCCTGTTTTCCGAACTTCGTCTCCAAGAACTGCAAGGGGTTCGCCGTATGGCTCTCTTCGTGAGCCTTGTATACGTGCGTCACTGGCACGAGGCTCCCATCGCCATCAAATCTCCCAAAAATGACGTTAGGCTGTGCAATCTTCTTGTAGGTTACCCTGACAAGGACGTTGGAAACACAGCTTACCGGGCTGTGCTCCGTCATCTGTGGTATATCTCGGAGGACTTAATCTGTCTTGCACTGTTTGATGACAGAGTTGACGACAATGAAAAGCGTAACATGACGGCTAACCTGAAAAAGCGCCCTGGGAAAGGACTCAAACGGGTCCAAGGCAAGGGACTGCAAGTGGATGGCCGTTTAAGTCCGTGGGTGACGAGTCGATCCACCACACTCTTCCAGTTTCTCCAAGTTGAGCCCACGTTCCTCACCAAAGACCCTGAAACATGGCCTACTGACGAAAACTACCGTCTGGCAAAGAGCTGAGCTGCAGAACTGATGGTGGTCAATGATGCAGCAGAGCGAGGCATCGCCCTCATTGAGAAATACACAAGCAAACCTCTGTGCCGTGATGAAGAAGACCTCCAGTTCCTCCTTCGAACTGTCCACTCACACCGACGGAATGTGAGCCGGAAGGGAACAAAAACAGATCTCATGAAACACGTGTTTAGTTAAAATGCATAAATGTGATGCTTTGAAATTGTTGTTTTTGTGTTAAGATTAAAATACATGTTTATTTTGTATAATCATCTTTGTGATGGAACTTTTGAGAGAAATATTTCAGTTAATTTGCCTTTCAGTTAAGAGGAGAAATAAAGTGTTCAAAGTTCGGGACCTTTAAATTTCCTTCGATCTCTCTGACATTTTACAGGAAGACTTCTAATGGGAAAAATCAAAAGAGCGCAACACGAGCGGATTTGTATCCCGAAAAAACATTTGGCCCCCTATGAGTTGGGACACCCTAATATATATATATATATGATTAACGTAGACTAATAATGGATAACGAAAGTCTAAGTAGGAACAAAACATCCCGTATTCAAATATAGTGTGAGACGTTCTCAAAAAGTAACGTTTCTCAATCTATTCTATCTTCCGCACAAAAACGGTGAAGGGGCCATCCCTCCCATTATCAGAGTCCTTTCTCCTATTATCAACTTTTCCTTTGACATAGTTTCTTCGCTTTGGTGTACAAGGCAGTAAAATTAAAGTTGCACAAATGAATTGGGTGAAACATTTGGGGCTTCATGGTATAAAAACGTTGGTCTGTAGCTCCTTTAAGATAATATGAGTGCAAATATGTAGAGTGGTTGCCATGGAAACGAGGGGAAGGGGAGGAGAAGTGAGGGGAAAAGAGGGGGGGGGAATGTGTAAAAATGGTAAAGGGGTGAGGGTAAAAAGAGGGGAAAGAGGGAAAAAGGAAAAAAATCCCAAAATTTTTAACACAGTTGTATAAACAATGGGTTTGCTAAGGAGGATGATCATAAAGGAGAAGGGCTGGGAGTAATGGGGGAGTGAGGTGGACCGGTTCTGATTAAAGAAGATAAGAATAAAAATAAAAAAAATAAATGTCTGTGTATATGAACTTGATTGCTGATATAAAAATAACCCCAACCATTATCTCAGACCACAACTTAATCGAGATATCAACAAATATGATGGCAGCATTAGAAGACAATACACATATTGTGGAAAGAAGTAAATTCGGGGCCTTTAACTTAAACTCGAAGACTATAAATTGGGAAGCAATCAGATCGCACATGGCCCAAATAGAATGGAGAACAATTTTCGAGAATAAAACAACTGAAGAAATGCTAACAACCTTGGAGGAAAAAACGCTGAGAATTTTAGAAAAATATGCTCCGAAATCACAGCCAAAAGGAAAGAGGAGCTGGCTAGAAAGACAAAAGAGAAGACTATTCCGCAAAAGAAAGAGAGTGGAGGCGAAGTTAGGAAACTGCGGAGATAATGACAAGAAAACAATAAAAGAAAAACTGGAGGGTATCGATAGGGAAATACAAGCCCTGATTAAGGACCATACAGAGAGGGAAGAGGAAAAGGCGATAGAAGCAATAAAGGAAAATCCAAAATACTTCTATAGCTATGCAAAAAGGAAAACAAAAACGCGCGCCGCTATTGGCCCTTAAGGACGGGAAATAATGAACTAACCGACGATCCAAAAGAAATATCTGATACATTGAGAGCTCAATATGAATCAGTTTTCAGTACCCCAAAAAGTGACAAAGCGATACCTGACATAAATGCATTCTTTGAAGAGGAATTGCAAGGAGAGTATATAACAGACTTTGAGTTTACACCAGAAGATGTAGCGAGAGCTATAGCCTATACGACAAATGAAACTACATTCAGCTGCAGGTCCGGACAATTGGAACGCATTATTGATTAAAAACTGTAAAAATGAAATAGCTGCACCTTTATACTGGATATGGAGAAGATCCCTAGACACTGGGGAAATACCGAGCATCTTGAAAAGAGCAAACATTGTCCCTATATATAAAGGAGGGGACAATCTCAAGCAAAGAACTATAGACCAGTGTCATTGACGTCCCACCTCACCAAAGTATTTGAAAGAATAGTTAGAGAGAAAATTTATGATTTCCTGGAGACACGGGAAAGATTCCACGAAAATCAGCATGGATTCCGATCAGGTAGATCATGCCTATCGCAACTAATAGAGCACTACAACAATATCCTAGATGCATTGAAAGGCAATGACAACTACGATGTTATATACACAGATTTTGCTAAAACTTTCGATAAGTGTGACCATGGTATAATAGCACATAAAATTAAAGACATGGGAATAACAGGCAAAGTGGGAAAATGGTTCTACAACTTCCTTAGTGATCGTCTGCAGGTCGTCAAAATTCAAGGTATATCATCATCAGAATCGGAAGTACGCAGCTCAGTACCACAAGGGACAGTACTGGCCCCACTCCTGTTCATTATCATGCTAACAGACATAGACAGCGGAGTAAACAGCAATAGTATAGTAACATCCTTTGCAGACGATACAAAGATCAGCAGAAAAATCAGCGATGTACATGACGTGGAGGCCTTGCAGAGGGACACGAACAAAATATGCAAATGGTCAGAAGACAACAACATGTCATTCAACGCCGAGAAATTTCAGCTCTTGAGATATGGTAGAAAAGAAGAACTTAAACAGACTGCATATTATGCTCCAGATAGACAGGAAATTCAGAGAAGCATGAAAGCGATTGATCTTGGGATAATAATGACAGATGATGCGAAATTCGAAACACAAAATCAGATAGCGATAAATAAAGCAAAAAGAGTCGCCGGACAGGTTCTAAGAGCGTTCAAGAGAAGGGACAGGACAGTAATGATTCCCCTGCTAAAAACACTGATTATACCAAAACTTGAATACTGCTCAGTTTTGACGTCCCCATATAAAAAGGAAGAAACTAATAAACTAGAAGAAACGCAAAGGCATTTCACAGCCAAGATTGATGGCTGCAAAGAACTCAACTACTGAGAAAGACTACGTAAACTAAATCTGTACTCACTGGAAAGAAGAAGAGAGAGGTACATCATAATCTACATATGGAAAATGATCGAAAAACTGGTACCAAACCTAAAACTAAACCCAATTACCATTCAAACAACACTGGAAAATAGGAAAGGCAGAATGTGTAGTGTTCCCAAATTAAAGGCACGACAAGGACCTCCTCAACCCTGAAGGAAAATAGCTGAGTTGTCAGGGGGCCAAGACTTTTCAACCAGCTTCCTAAGGACCTCAGAAACGTAACGGGGGTCAAAGTTGAAGTCTTCAAGAAAAGACTGGATGCCTGGCTCAGGACAGTACCAGATGAGCCGGGCGTGCCTGGCTATGTACGGTGGAGAGCGCAAGAAAGCAGCTCGCTCCTCCACCAGGCCAGACCTAGAGACCGGGCCACCAGCTTGACCTCCGTGTGAAGAGAGACCAACGCACGAAACAACATAAGGTTCATAAGGTAAGGTAAGGTATGAAAATGAATGAAACTGAAAAGGTTTATTGGCAGACTATAGTCCATATGACAAATATTATTAATACAATGACAGTTCACATACTAAGGATAGAAATATATACAATTGATTAGAAATAATACAGTAATGTCGAAGTTAAGTGGGGCTACAGACAGACGTTTTCGTACCAAGAATTTCATAGCTTAGAGGATAAACGGCAGGACTCATGGATAGCTTGGATAATCGGGTTGGTTGACTCTTTAATTCTTTCCATTACAGCGTATTGAGCACGTCTTGTTACCTCCGGGAAGCTCGGGACATTGCGGGTAGCAAATATTTGCGAAGCTGAGCATCTCAGGGGGTAATTTATGTAAGAGTCTAAAGGACTTGTTGTACAGCAAATTTAGGGTTCTGCCAGAACCTTTTTTATAATTCACCCAGAGTTGTTGTCCGTATATATTACTGCAGAAAATACGAAAGAGAGTGTCTTTAGCTTGACTTGTACAGAACCGAAAGTTCCTTATAGTCATATTCGCTTTAGCACAAAGGCTTCGAGATTGTTTTCTTATATCTGAGTCATCATTGAAGGAGCTGGTGATAGTTTGACCCAGATACTTAAACTCTTGTACTTCCTCCATTACTTCACCATTCATTTTAAACCTTATATCAGCTGGCTGACTACAGCTTTTAGGATGAAATTGCATAACCTTAGTTTTTGTAACATTAAAAAGAATATCATGTTTCTGCGAATACACTTCGAAGACGTTTAGTAGCCGATCCAGACCTTTAACAGAGGGTCTTATTAACACCATATCATCTGCATAAACTAAGTTATTTATCCTTGTGTTATCTATACAACATCCCACTATTGCCTCATTAAGTGAAGCAATTAATCCGTCAATATACACATTAAACAGCATAGGAGAGAGCAAGGACCCTTATGGATGTTAATTTCTCAAAAGCGGATAGGGGTTCCCGACGCTCTAAGTGCCAACCCCTCTTATCTCTTTCCATCACGTGTGTAAACATTAGACTTTCTCAGTAAAAGAAAAAAGAAAAATAAAGCTCTTTTATATCTTATGGTCGTTTACCATGCTAAGAATCCCACCAAGCGCTTTTGTGTATGATTAACACCTGACATACGTGAACTCCCAACGCCATAATTTAAAAATGAATAAGGAATAAAGAGAAACATATCTGTACAAAATATTTATTAACATGTCAAGACATTATTTTTATAAAGAGTTGAATGTATAAGAAATTCTGTACTCGATATACCATGCCTTAATATCATTGTCGTCATATATATATATATATATATATATATATATATATATATATATAAATATATATACAGGCCCGGATTTAGCTATAGGCGAACTAGGCGATCGCCTAGGGCCTCGCGCCAAAGGGGGCCTCGCTCAAGCCGTTTTGCGCGTTCTGTTCAAGTGATATTAATGATTTAGAACTCTATGAAGAACTTAAAGTACTTTGCAGGTTTATACCTGAGAAAACAGATCTCGGAATTGCCCTTGTTTATATAGTGCAAAAACAACTAAGTGAGATTTATCCTAATGTTTATGTTGCACTTCGAATAGTATTAACCATCCCAGTTACTGTTGCTTCGGCTGAAAGAAGTTTCTCGCGTCTCAAACTTATTAAAACATATTTGCGTTCCACCATGTCTGAAGCGAGATTGCAATCATTAGCTATGTTATCAATAGAAAACGATATAACAAATTCATTAGATTATTCTCAATTAATTGAAGAGTTTAGCTCGAAGAAAAGTAGAAAAGCATTGCTGTAATATGAAAATAAAAACCCACTCTAATAGACAGAGTTTATTTCCACGACAGTTTCGACGCCCACTGGCATCCTCCTCGGGTGGATACAGAAACACAAGGAGGATGCCAGTGGGCGTCGAAACTGTCGTGGAAATAAACTCTGTCTATTAGAGTGGGTTTTTATTTTCATATTTTGACCTTCACGTAGAAAAAAGTGAAGTTTTTTGCATTCATTGCTGTAATATTCAAGGAGCATCTGAACCAAATATTAAAGCATTAATATTTAGCCTGATAAGTCGATCGCTCACTGTTATAAAAAATGAAATGTCAACATCTCTTATACATCACATATGAAAAACGTTTGTATACTATGGAAAGTCATTACCTATAATATATAAATCTTAGAAATCATTGTCTTATATTTTCGATACAAATCTTGATTCGTATTATAATTTATACTTATTTGTATGGTTTATTTATATTTCTTATACAATTTCCATGCGTGATTATTTTGGTTTCGTTTAATTTTTAAGTGCTGGCATAGTTCTGTCTATGCGGGATTCTAATATTGCTGGTATAGTACGATAATTAAGTCCATATTTTCATATATATAGGCCTAGGGCCTCGCAATTTCTAGATCTGCCTAGGGCCTCGCAACTTCTAGATCCGGCCCTGTATATACGGGTGATCCAGATAAATGGGACCCATAAAAAAAAGCCAAATATTCTTAATATTTAATTCGTTTCATAAAAACTATATATCATTCGAAAGAGTAGAGTTACAAGTTTATTATGAAATATTTATTTTTTAAAAATGACTCCTTTCAAATGTGCTCCATTAGTTGCCAAGCATTCCAGTGTTCTCGCTTGTAAGTTCTGCATCACTTTTGCAAGAGTGTGCGGTGGTATGGCCTGTATCTCATTTGTGATGGCGGCCTTCAATTCTTGCAAGGTCGTTGGGTTATTTCTGTAGACCCTACTCTTTAAATATCCCCAGAGATAATAATCTAAGGGAGAAAAATCCGGAGACCTTGCGGGCCATTCAACGTCTCCAAATCTTGAGATTACCTCGCCTGGAAACGTTTGACGCAAAACTGCCATGCAGTTCCTCGTGGTATGGCAGGTAGCTCCGTCTTGTTGGAACCAGTGGTTTTCTAGACAAAGATCTCTTAATTTAGGAATAAGGAAATCGGTCAACATTTTTTCGTAGCGATCACCATTTACAGTGACCGTGTTTCCGGTGGAATCCTCGAAAAAGTACGGCCCTATGATCTGAGATGCAGTAAGACCACACCAAACAGTTACACGCTGACTATGCAACGGGACTTCGGTAATATTCAATGGATTTTCTGTTGCCCAGAAACGACAATTTTGTTTGTTTACAGTTCCATTCAAGTGAAAATGGGCTTCGTCTGACATAATCAAAGTTGCTAGAAAATTGGTGGTGTCATTTACCTTCTGTTGGATCCATTGACAGAATTGTCGTCTTCGTGCGAAATCTCCATCGTTTAGTTGTTGCACTGTTTGAATTTTATATGGAAAGAGCATTAAATTTTGCTTGAATATATGGTGTGTTGTTGTTCCATATCCAACTCCTAACAGCTGAGAAGCACGTCTGATGCTTATGTTAGGATTATCCTGTACAATTTCATGAGTTCTGTTAATGATCTCGTCTATCCTTGCTGTGCGCACTCTTCCAGTTGGTTTTCTTTTTCCAATGCTGCCAGTTAGGGAAACATTTCTGACACACCGACGGATTACTTTCTTAGAAGGTGATTTTGACATCTGAAAATTTGTCTTGAAAGATCTTTGAGCTGAAACTACACTTCTTCCATGCTCATAATATTGCTCAGTTATGAAACGCAGCTGTTCCACAGTCCATGCAGTCATCTTGAAGGGTTAGTTTTAACTAACACTTTTATTTTGTTTTGTATCTTATCTTGTCTTGTATTGTCACCCTATATATATATATATATATATATATATATATATATATAACGAAAGAGAGAGAGAGAGAGAGAGAGAGAGAGGGAGAGAGAGAGAGAGCACGCTAGTCTCCATATCCCAAAATTTTATCTTTTAACAAGATTTACTAACCTTTCATTACCATGTTAGCTGAAGCCATTCTTAATACGCTAAATAATGTTTACTCCAAACACTGCCATTGTTTATTTTAGGGTACGTTTGTGTAAATATGTAAAGTGCATATTGTCACATCTCTCTATTTAAAGTGAGAAACTAAGACACTGATTTGATATTGTTGGGTAAGTAAAGTCTTCTCCTTTCTCTAATGCCATTTATTGATATCTACAATTCTGAAATGCGAATACACAATTACTCCATTCTTAGATTACCTTTTAGTTAAGCACCTTTTAATCTCGGTACCCTCTAAAGTCTGCCCTTTAGAGACGCATTCATTGTTCGTCTATTCACTAAAGTAAATACTCATTGTTTAATATATATATATAATATATATATATATATATATATATATATATCCAATTATTTAATATAAAAACATTTTCACGATTGATCTCTCGCTTCAACTAATACGGCCCTTTTTCCGTTTGTGTAAACAATCTTCTCGCTCAGCATGCGAATTAAAGAGCAACCTCTTGCTTCCTTTCCAAGTTGTGTTTTCTGCTCACAATTTTAGGAATATATATATATATTATTCTTTTGGCGACAATAATAAATTTAAAACCAGTCATTTTTATGATTTTTAGAAATTTTTGTTCTAAGACGGGCCAGGTTCGAACGAGCATTTTTCACATCGAATTCTTTAAAATGAAATAATTAATCATAATTTCCTGTATATATATATATATATATATATATATATATATATATATATATATATATATATATATATTATATTAAAATTATACCATGGACATCTTTTCTTATCATACAGAAATTACAAGTTCCTCTCCAACAACTTTACTTCTTCTTTACCTCCTCTTTTCCAGTCCAACGTCTCACTTGCTGTTTCTACTCCTGACAAAGCTGAACTCTTCGCTCAAACTTTCGCCTCCAACTTAACCCTAGATGATTCCGGTGCTGTTCCTCCATCTCCTCCTCCCTCCGACTTAATTATGTCTGAAAATAGAATCTCTTCTAAAGATGTTTTTTCTGCCCTATCTGGGCTCAACTCTACGAAGGCGTTCGGTCTTGACGGTGTCCTTCCTGACGTTCAAGAACTATGCCTCTGTGCTGACACCCTGCCTAGGCAAACTCTTTCGTCTTTGTCTTTCATCTGATACTTTTCTTCCTGATGGAAGTTTCCTTTTCATAGCAACCACTCTACAACTTTGCACCCATACTATTGGATCTTCATCGCTATTTTTCATTACTTGTATTTTTATTCTTAGTAATTGTTTATTTTTATTCTGTTTTTGCGTTTTTAGTTTTTATTGTTACTATTTGTCAAAAAGACTATTGGTTATATATATATATATATATATATATATATATATATATGTGAAAGCTAACATGGCTAAATTAAAAGAAATTATACGAAAAAAAGGAGACCAGTTAGAGATTATAATTGAATGTTGAAACTTTAAACGCCTACTACGAGCTGTTTTCATCCACTTAATTCTTTTATTGATTAATTTGCCATCAAATACTTATAAAGTTTCAGGAATTTTGCATTAGTAAGAAAAAATTAAGCACTTGAAAGACAATAACAAAAAATTTTACTTTAAAGTAGTATTTGATTAGAGTTATTGGCCAAAATAACTTAAATTTATTTTAGTTTTTAAAATTTGTAATTTCAAATATTCAAAATTGAAATTCATGCAAAATTATATAAAATGAATTAATCGTTTTAAAAATTAATTTTACATGCTAAAATTCGGCTTTGATCGCATGGCTGGTTCTGAACAGCTTCTTAACTTCGATGGTTTCTTCTAGAAGTGGAAGGAAAGAGAAGAAAGGACAGGATTCATTTCAGTGGAAGGCTGATTAAAGGAGTCTTTGAAAATTGGCTGACACGGAAATCTCGACTGGTTGAGAGGATTCGAGATTTTTAAAAATTATTTGTCCGCGGAGTTCAAAGGGGGAGTGAATTTTCGTCTCCGTCCCCAGGTGGAGACGGGTCTTTCCAAGAAGAGAATCAGGAACCACCAAAACGGAAAATGGGACAGCGTTTAGATCGTCGTTTTCCCCATGGTCGACATGGAAACGTCTGGCGTCTGGTGTCATATCACTGATTACACTGGTCAACAAAGATTTTTCATCAGAGTAAAATTTGTGGTGGCTGGATAGCATTTTCCACGCTGATTCCAAAACTGCATTCAGATATTTTTTAGCACGTATAGTTTTCAAGATGAAGGCATATATATAACTACACAGATTTAACCATTTTAAATAGGCAAAATACTAATATTTCAACATTTGATTGTGTTTATTTTATTGTGTTTTTTTTAGTTTATTCATCTTATTTATTTCAATTATCTTAATTATACATCTTATGTATTTCAGGTGTAAGCTTTTACGTCTAGCAGCATTGTGATTCAGGCAACAACGCCGTGCTTTGTGTGTCAAAAGATCAGTCCAGTTCAAGAACTTGTTGTATCAAGTTGGTGTACATTTTTTTGAATTTATAGTTTGCTCAGGTCAGTCAACATGCCTCGACAATGTAAGAATGACCCCCGACAAGTTCTGTTTCGTATGCGGCCAGTTGACAACTAAAACACAGCGACGAAGTATTACAACCGACATTAAGAAAATATACAAGCTATACTTTGGTTGCCATCTAGGTGACCAAGATAAACCATGGGCGCCACATCAATCTGTTCTGGCTGTTCAAATGGATTACGTGATTGGCTTAACAAAAAGAAAGCTTCAATGCCATTTGCCATACCCATGATATGGAGGGAGCCGAGAGATCATCATGAAGACTGTTATTTTTGTAGTGTGAACTTAATGGGGTTTTCTGCCAAGAACAAACACCAGATTGTATATCCAAACTTGGATTCAGCACGTAGACCAGTAAAACATGATGAAACATTGCCCATTCCAATTCCCCCAAGTGATAGGCTAGATTCTATCATAGATGACATGGAAAGTGATGAAGGTGCAACTGGCGTTTCCGGACCATCTACAGAACCAGAGTACACTTTTGAAGGTAGACATTTAGAGCCTAAAAAGTTAACCCAAGGACAGTTGAATGATCTTGTTAGAGACTTATCGCTGTCTAAAGAGAAATCAGAGCTTCTCGCCTCAAGACTAAAGGAGAACAATTTACTTGAGAACAATGTTCGTATTAGTTACTACCGAAAGCGGAATTTTGAATTAACAGCATTCTTTTCAGTAGACGGTCCTCTCTGTTATTGCCATGACATCAATGGACTATTTACGTACAGCCATATCTCAGACGTATGTGGCATCTGAGTGGCGCCTCTTTATTGATTCGTCGCAGAGAAGCCTGAAAGCAGTTCTTTTGCATAATGGTAATATAATGCCATCCATCCCCATTGCCCATTCCGTCCATCTAAAAGAGACATATGACAATATGGATATACTACTTAAGGCAATCAAATACGACAGTCATCAATGGAATGTTTGTGGAGATCTAAAAGTTATAGGAATGCTTATGGGTATGCAGTCAGGATTCACAAAATTTTGTTGTTTCCTTTGCCTGTGGGACAGTCGCGCCACTATAGAACATTACACCAAAAGTGACTGGCCACTTAGGTATACATATATCCCAGGGATAAGCAATGTCCAGTCTGTCCCTTTAGTGGATCCCCAAAAGATCTATCTGCCACCTCTTCACATTAAACTTGGTTTAATGAAGAATTTTGTTAAAGCAATGGGTAAAGTCAATTCTGAAGGGTTCCAATACCTTTCAAGGAAATTTCCGAAGGTTACTGCAGCAAAATTGAAGGAAGGAATTTTTGTTGGGCCACAAATAAGGGAGGTTTTGAATGACACTGAATTTGAAAAAGTCCTAAGTCCGCTGGAATTGAAGGCTTGGCTGGCGTTCAAATGGATATGTGAAAACTTTCTTGGAAGCAACAAGTCACCTGCGTATAAGGATGGAGTCAAGAACCTCCTTGATGCCTTCAAAGAAATGGAGTGTCGAATGTCGTTAAAAATTCACTTCCTGCATTCCCACTTAGATTTCTTTCCTGAAAACCTTGGTGCAGTGAGTGACGAGCAAGGAGAGCGCTTCCATCAAGATATTCAGATGATGGAGAAGCGCTACCAAGGATATTGGAATGAAAGCATGATGGCGGACCATTGTTGGATGCTGTATCGTGACAATCCAGGCCAAATTTACAAAAGGAAATCACACTCACAGCGCTTTTAATAAAATAATGTATATATTCTTTATTTATAAGTACATTGAATAAGGTATATGATGTATTTGTTGTTTAGCATTCCTAAGTGTGATCTATACATCCATAAATTTTCTTATAGCAATATCAAAAACTTAAAAATATCAAAACCAGTGTATCTATATAACTATACGTGCTAGAAAAAAATAAAACCAGATTCGGAATCAGCGCGAAAAATGCATTAAGAAAAGTGTGATCGTGTTTGTGATGAGAAAAAAAGTTTCATTTTGTTGGCCAGTGTTATTATACTTGATTCTGGAAGAAACTTAGAAATATTCAGATCACCTAACCTGCACTATTTTTGGTTAGGTGATTGAACTCCACTCGAAGTTTACCTAACAGCTTGGTTATCCTGAAAAGGCCGAACCATCTTGATGCAAACTCTTTATTTGAACCATTGGAAGCCTATTTTTAAGGAGTACTCGTTGCCCTATATATATATATATTCACACATCTGCTTGGCTTTTTGGTGCTGATACCTCAGATAGCCAAATAAAGGAGACGAACTAGAGATTACTGAAAGTTGAAAGTTGTTAGATAAACAGGATCACCTGAAGATCAGGGCCCCCAGCCTTCTTTAGTTAGCTTTATAAGCCTAACTAACGAAAATATCACGACCTAACCTAACCAACTGTCAAGGGTCGTGATATTTTCTTTAGTTAGCCTTATAAGGCTACCTAAAGAAGACTGGGGGCCCTGATCTTCAGGTGATCCGATAAACATGAAATAGGTGTCTAATAAAGAAAAATTAAAGTTAAAATATAAAAATTTAGAAATTTTAATTTAAAAATTTCACTTTTACGCTTAAACTTGAGTTGTATTGTTAAAATGTTTTCCTAAATTAACATGGTGGATAATGGGTTAATTAAAGAAAAATTGAGTTCCTGATGAAGTGTTCTTTACATCATAATTATCTATATTTAAAAAAGAACGTTGGATACATTAATATGGGAAACGCTTATCGGTGTGAAACACCAAAACATGCAGTGTATTCCCCAAATCCAAGCATTATAAACAGTGATGAATGAAATTTGTACGGCTAACAGGTAAGTGTCCCAACCCTTACAGCTCTTGTCTACAAGGTATCTTACTCTTAATAAGCTAATAACCTTTCCATTACAGCGTTCTGCTGTTCCATTTGCAAACTGGCCATATGGCGGATTATTTAAAAAAAATAAATAAATAAATTATAATGCATATGTCGGAAGACAGTTCTAAAATTCGATAGAAAGATAGAAGTATAGGGTTTATAAAGTCACGCAAGTGAATATGGTGAAGTGTACATTCATATTAACTTGCGTGACTTAATGTATATCCTGTATTTTTTGGTTTGCTACAAACATATATATATATATATATATATATATATAACGTAAAGAACGACGCTTGTATAGGAGAACATTCCGCGCAAGATGAGGAGGGAGAACGAACAAATGAAAAAATGAGGTAACCACCCGGGAATCGAACCCGGGATCTTCCGATTGCCGGTCAGATATGATAACCACTACACCATGGTCCTCACCCGATCAGAATTCGTAATTCTCCTACATACGCGCAGAAACCAATGCCCCGAGGGGGGCACCTCCCGCATGCCGCACCTTATATACATTTTAACTGCAAAGAACACGCAGTATAATTAACGTAAAGAACGACGCTTATATAGGAGAACATTCCGCGCAAGATGAGGAGGGAGAACGAACAAATAAAAAAAATGAGGTAACCACCCGGAATCGGGTGAGGACCATGGTGTAATGGTTATCATATCTGACCGGCAATCGGAAGATCCCGGGTTCGATTCCCGGGTGGTTACCTCATTTTTTCATTTGTTCGTTCTCCCTCCTCATCTTGCGCGGAATGTTCTCCTATACAAGCGTCGTTCTTTACGTTAATTATACTGCGTGTTCTTTGCAGTTAAAATGTATATAAGGTGCGGCATGCGGGAAGTGCCCCCCTCGGGGCATTGGTTTCTGCGCGTATGTGGGAGAATTACTACTTCTGATCGGGTGAGGACCATGGTGTAGTGGTTATCATATCTGACCGGCAATCGGAAGATCCCGGGTTCAATTCCCGGGTGGTTACCTCATTTTTTCATTTGTTCGTTCTCCCTCCTCATCTTGCGCGGAATGTTCTCCTATACAAGCGTCGTTCTTTACGTTAATTATACTGCGTGTTCTTTGCAGTTAAATATATATATATATATATATATATATATATATATATATATATATATATATATATATATATATTCATGGAATATTATACCCCAAATGGACAGAAAATTCAGAGAAATTCCAGAGCAAAAGATTTAGGGGTTGTAATGACAAATGATGCGAAATTTGAAACACAAAATAAGATAGCAGTAAACAGAGCAAAGAGAATAACGGGACAGATATTGAGAACCTTTAAACGAAGTGATAGGAATGTAATGATTCCTTTACTGAAAACCCTGATCATACCCAAATTAGGATACTGCTCGGTCCTAACATTCCCATATAAAAAAGAAGACAATAGACAGCTGGAAGGGATCCAGAGAAGCTTTACAGCCAAGATCAATGGGTGCAAAGAACTAAATTACTGGGAAAGGTTACGCGAACTAGACCTATATTCACTGGAAAGGAGAAGAGAGAGATACACCATTATTTACACTTGGAAAATAATGGAGAAACTAGTCCCTAATCTCACTCTGAACCCTATAACTCCCCAAACAACGGTGGAAGGTAGAAACGGTAGACTGTATCAGTAGTTTGGGCGCAAAATGGGAGAGTGCAGGAATGTTGCAGAGATAGTGATCAATGCTACAAAGGGGGTTGGGGGTATGTTGCAAAGGTGGGGTGGGGGTATGCAATGAAGGGGGGAGAGGGGAGGGAGAGGGGAGGGAGAAGAGAGGATGACCTCCCCCCAAAGGGGTAGCCTTAACCTAAGAGAGGAAGAGAAAGGAGAGACGGAGGAGGTCTTTGGGGGAGAAGTTGGGATGTCCTCACCCCCACCCAAAGGGAAACCTAACCTAAGTCTTAACCTACGAAGGAAGGAGAGCGTTCTTTATTCCGCCGGAGTTCGCATCATTATGAACGTCCCGAAGCCAAGCAGGTCTTATATAGAAGATGGTGAGTTGCCAGATATCACGTTTTATATATGAAGGGGTTTACCAGATAGCATTTATTTTAATTGTTCAGGTATACATTATTAAGGTGAGTTGCTAGATACCACCATTTATTTTAATTCACATGAGCTGCCAAATAATGTTTTTATTTATTAAAAGCAACTATGACTTTCTTCTTAATGTTATTCAGAAAGAGAATTAATTATTAAAACGAAACCAATATTAACAATAAAAGAAATACACTAGACAATTGGCTAGGTAAAGAAGTCGTTCCAATAACATATTCTCTAAGAATAATATTCAATTTCCCATTCGCTTTCATTTATTCTAAAACCTTAGAATGTATACTCTCTATTTACTTTTGACACTCCTTTCTTCTCCGAAATAAATAAAACATCATTCTGTTTATTTAGACAAAATATTGGAAATATATAGGAAATAAATGTACGATGGAATGATCAAAAAAATAAATAATAATAATAGTATAAGAAATATGAACGAGGAATATATGTGATCAATAAATATAACCATGAATATAGCAGTACAGGAGAAATATATATATATATAATATATATAATATATATATATATATATATACACAATTATATTAAATAATTAAATATACTGAAAATAAATACATACACTTTATCTTCTATTGCACAAAATAAAAAATAATATAAAAAATACGAAACGTATAATCGCCAAAATAATAGTTCAGGCGAAATACACACACACACACACACATACACACACAATTATATTTGACCGACTTTCTCCTTACCTTATATATATATATATAACACACCGGACAAAAAATTAGTCACCCCTCTCAGAATGTACCTAATAACGTGTGACGGCGCCTCTGGCCTTGATAACCGCACGAATCCGGCGAGTTTAGTATGCGGAGGTACGCCTGCTAGTTCAAATTCATCGTCACTGGAACGAGAGGGCCCATTTCGTGGTACGAAAAACATCCCCAGAATATCACGGAACCACCTCCAGCCTGAACAACACCTTCGACGCATTCAGGATTAAAGGCTTCATTGGACCTGCGATGTACTCGTCGCCTCCCATCATTGGAGAACAAACAAAAACGGGACTCATCGGACCAAATTACACGTTTCCCCCCCCGCAGTCCAGTTTTTGTGCCTCTGGCCCATTTATAACGTGCCAAGTTGTGACTTGCTGTTAATAGCGGCCTCTTCCGTGGTACCCTGCTCCAGATGTCCATCGCATGCAGTTCTCGTCGCAATGTCCGTTCGGAAATTGGTCGCTGGAGAACCTCATTGGTTTCTTGGAGCAATTGTTCTCTGGTTTGAAAACGATTTGCAGTTACCAGACGAGAAACATGGCGGCGGCCCCTATTGTCGAGAATTGTTTTCCGGCCACAGTTACGCCGTCGATTTTCAGTTGATTGCGAACTACACCACTCTTTGTAAACTCGCTGGACAGTACGCGTTGACACACCAACAAATTGGGCTACTTCAGACATTTTGTGTCCGTGGGCTCTGCCAAACACGATGGCTCCTTTTTGCCACTGAGTAACGTCTGCCTCACGACCCATTTGCAGACTATATCCAACACACACTTTGTTCTTCACCACCTCACGAAACAGATCTGATCCTGTGTGCTACGTCACCGCTACTTGTCACTTACCAATGCTAGATCAGCGCCCTCTGTGTGACCTTGAACTTCCTACTATCGGTGCTATTAGGGGTGACTAATTTTTTGTCCGGTGTGCTTATATATATATATATATATATATATATATATATATATATATATATATATATATATATAAGATAAACAATAAACACTAAAAGAAATATTTATTTAAACGTTATTCTGTCTATTTACTTTCTTTCAAATCGTCTCTGGAAGAAACAATGTACAAAATGCCTCAGGCCGACCGCAAAGCCTAACCGCAAAGTTTCATTTGGCCTAAATTCATCCTATATCCTAAGAAAAACTTCTCTTCACTTCAAATATTGTTAGCATTACTGTTGTCATCATAATGAATTCAAAACGATATAAATATGTACAAAAGCATCACATGATTGTTTTCCAATAGACTAAATTAGCCTTTGATTATGTAATAAGTTTCCTTATCATTTTCCCATTGCAACAATATATATATATATATATATATATATATAGAGAGAGAGAGAGAGAGAGAGAGAGAGAGAGAAAGTGAGGACGACACACACCACACACACACACACATTATTGATTTTAAATCACTGTTAAAAATGCTAACTATCAGAAATCAACTTAAAGGGTTTGAATCAGACAATCGGTCAGACGCAGCGCTCAACTCAAATGATGCATACAATTGTCCTAGCTCTTGTATTATTATTATTACGTGCGGTGATTTTAGGAAGTTCAAGCTTATCCCCCTCCTCTCTAATTGGCCTGGTGAAGTAGTCAGTTGTCTTCTTTTACTCTCCACTTCACATAGGTATACCCGACTCATCGGGGGGGCTTGTTCTGTACCATGCGTCTAATATTCTTTAACACACCATAGATTTTAGTTCCTACTTTTTTTCCGTACCGTAATAGTTGAAATTTCTCAGTGTTAAACTTCATATAAAAACCAAGCGACTACTCCTAAAACTTACTACATTATTATCCCTGTCCCAGCCTTCATGCATTAAAAAAGTTCTACTTAATTGGTAACCTTCGATTAGCATCCCCCCGAATTGTTCATTTTGACGAGGGGCAAACCTTTCACACCGTCTTAGACCTACAGTTTAACGTGGAAACTGAACTAACCTGCAACACGGGCGGGGAGAAATTACAATGTCATCGCCCGATCTCTCAACAGCACCCAGCGTCTAATCCACTAGGATACCTAGGGTACCCATTTATCTACCAACCCAAATAGACATTCATGAACTAAATACAAATTAACCACACTCCTACGCGAGAAGTAAAAAATCAAGCCGAATACATTAATCAAAGTTGAGGGTCGAATAGTATAGCCGCAAACGTGTATTCTGCAAATATTTGAAATTATCGTGCAGAGACTGTAAATGCAATTAACACACACACACACATATATATATATATATATATATATATATAACCAAATCCAAAAGTCAGGAATCTTAGGAAAGCGGAGATTAGTATGGCCGCAAAATAATAAAATATTGTTGTGATAGAGATGGTTGATCAATGTTGCGAGGGATATTGCATAAAGGGGTGGGTTGGGGAAAACCGAGAAAAGTATGGGCGCAAATGCAAACATTGCCGTGGTAGAGACTGCAAGGGGTAATACACAATGTGAGCATTAAATCTACGGAGAGAATATAAAGACACCATTAGTCGTCCAAAGCATGGACCCATAATACAGGTGTTACGATTGGTACACAAACTTATCATAGCCCCGCCCACTTACACTGACAACCAATCATTAAATTTACGAGCAGCCTCTTAGTCTTTTGGGGCGGTTGCTTGGGTTATGCGTATAAACGGGAATATTTTCAGCTGGGAGTCGCAGTAGTTATCTTCACCAGTGAGTAAACATTCCCTCCGCCATGAGTCAAGAACTTTATAGTTTACCGGATTTATATCAAGATGGTGACATTGTAGCATTGTCTACAATTAATCTTTTTAACGCCGCTGACCTGGGTGGATTATTTCCAACGCAAACCGTTGATGATATTTGCAATGATGCTCCTTACGACGCAAGGGACTGCCGTAAAAATGTAAGTGCCTATAAATTTTAATTTTTGGAGTCAATTATTCACAAACTTGTGCGTGCCAGAAAGAGCACTGTTCTGGATTATTTCGTCATATATAAGGAGGGTTGTAGTAATTCACCTCATCACATTAAAAATACCTCATTTAGGTAATTGCAATTATAGATTAGTTTGAAATTAGGCTAAAATCCTGTTTTGAAACATTGATTTTTTTATGACAATCTTTTGCATGTTTTTTTATATAAATTCAAAAGTTATTCGTAATTATTTTAAAGGAAATTCTGTGAGCGGTTCAAACATATCTTCACATTGTAATACTCTTACTATATGTATACTCTGTGTATGTTTTTATTAAAAAAGATTCAGTATGAACTAATGAATTATTCGTTCTCCTTTAAGGTCCGATGAGAATTTGACACGTGTTATACAATCTTTTCGTTTTGAAGAAAACCATGTCATGGACCTGAATACGGAGGTAGAAGATTTACCGAGCAATCAGCCCAACGAATGTCACATCATTAACGAAATAATGTAAGTGTTTTTTTGTTTGAACTTTTTTGGGGGAAGAAGACACAATGTATTTTCATCAATTTATTAAATGAAAGGAATCGTGTTTTTAGTACAATAACCATCTAAACTAAAGAATATACAAACTAACATTATTGGTTACAAATATATATATACACGAACAAAACATCATACTATACAACGAGTACGGACAATTGGAAAGCGGCTTTTTATCTGTCTGCATACCATTTTATCGTTTCGTTGAGTGTGACACGGGTAGAATAATTTTTAAAAATGTATAAATTCTTTACCATGTGACATATGCATGAGAAATGAAATGCAGTACATTCCACAAGTATTACTAAAATATTCTTGTAACCGGAATGGGTTCCATACAACTTCGGGGATATGTAACTGGCCGAGAAATTTTACAATAACAGGGTCACTCCAGGGTTGAGTCCCGAGTGAATTAAAATAGTACAGGCGTCCCTATTTTTAAAATAGATTGCAAACCAATGAATCCCTTCATTACCAATGACATCTGTGTTCACAATAAGACTACCGCAATCTCGCGTAGTTGGCAAATTCAATGTTTCATTCTTCGCAAACACACCGATAAATTTGGAACGTGTGATTCGTTCACTATTCATTACTCTCTGAAGTGTATTCGCATCCATTTTAAAAGTCAGTGATAACGCCCTAAATCTGTCTACTTCTATTAGGGCTTGTGACTCGAGTATACTAGTACACTAATAGGCGCGTCTATAGGCTTGTGAATTCCAACCTGACTGAGATGTTTCCACTCTGTTGTGGACTTAAATGTGTATTTACGCTAGCAGATAAGTCAGGTGTGATGTCAAACGGATAAAGGTTAAATTGATCAATGAATTCTTTCTGCGTTACCCCATTCCGAGCTCATCACAATCACCTGCAATATGGGATTAATAGCGGTACACAGTATCTGATGAATAGTCCGTATCAATGTTCCTCCCAACGCAATGCCATTAACGTATAGAGTTATATTTTTAAGTCCGAAATTCTCGAATTTAAAGGCACTCTTTTTATATTTTCCATTCACCGAAGCATGGTTCTGCATTCCAATTAATATCCTTTTAGGAAGATTTCCCAGGGCGATGTTTTCTATCTGTTTCGATGCCAACCCTGCTGGCACCGTGTATAGTTTGATTTGTACTCTGTTAATAGGGTATTTTACTGGCGTTTAGTAAATTTTTCTCAATTTCTAGTTGTTTTGGTGAACTTAATTTCACTCGCCGTACGCGGAGGTATGTCTCCATAATGTGAACCACAACGGGTTTTGCTCCCTCTTCTTGATCAGCATCCAGATTTAAGCAGATCTCAGGATTCGTGCGGGTGAGCTTTATTTTCATATCCACCCCATTCACAAGCAACTTCTCCTGGAATGTGAAATCTGTATGCAGGCGTCCAAAACACTCGTATATCTTCTTTTTAGAATTTTTAAATTTGTCCTTTATACTACTTTCGTCTTTAGTTTGATAATATCCCTCGGCACTTAAAAAGGTTCCTTCGCTTCTTTGGAAAAGTTGAGGACATTTTCCAGATAGGCTCGTAGGTGATAGTACCCCGTGCCTGCCGATATGTTGACCTGATTTAAATATACGTCACACTGGTTGAATATGGAGTGCAGAAAGTTTGTTTCAGGGTATACAGCATATTTGTCATCGCAGTCCGTTCCATCAGAATGGGCTATACGTAGTTTAGCGTACATGTGCACACAGCTTGGATCAAAAAAGTAAGGGCCTGAGCTGGGTATCACGAATTCTATAGGAGCACTCGGGGAACTAATTGTGTTTAAAGGGTTAATTGTAATAAAGTCACTGTGTTCAATAGAAACTTGAGTTGGGGCATGTCAAAGAGGGATAGCTCCGATTTACAGCATTGTGAACTACACGGATGGATGAAGCGTGCCATGACGAGTTAGAAATAGTGCCTCCTCTCTCGACAAGTAGTAAACAAACTATGATTCATGAGATCAATGTCCTTAGCTTATATCAGTCAAAAAAATGGTCAACCATAGGCTTCATTCGCTTACAGCACTTCTTTTTTATATCCTTTTACGTTTAATGCCACGTGTGGTAATCCTTCTTCCGGCAGTCCTTTCTTCCCCACCACCACGCATTTTTCCTTGCATCTTTGACGATTTCGTCCCGTGTACGTTTTAAATGTTTTTTTAGAGCTTCTTTAGGTTTACCCCAGCCAATATGTCTTCTGCAGTGTTAAGACCTGATTGTAGCGCTTTCCTTCCGAGGTATCTGGCACCCCTCTTCAGCAAAGGAACAGCCGTACGTAGTATGGTTGAAAAAATGGACCCAAGTCCACTACCACGCTGGTATCTCACCCCTCGATAGACGGTGAAAGGCTTTCTGTCCATTATAACTCAGTGCGTCGAAAGTGCAGCTTCACTGTTAAGCTCCCGTACCGAATGGGAAATTTTTACCCTCAATCGTTCTTATATATATTGAGATATTGGTTATTAGATTAGTTGCGACGTTCACATAATGGGGTCTGTCATATGTAATACTCAAACTCCTTCCTCTATGGTTGGGAATGTGAGCAATGCGCAGCAGGCGTGCCTGGGTATCCCAACAAACTGGTGCTCCACTATATTGCTGTAAATATAGCACATGTCTGGGGGTTTATAGCCGTCAACCATTTCTCCAATTTCACTGATACATTAGGCTGGACAAGTCGTGTTGTGCCTCGTGAAATGTGTCTCTTTGGAAGGCTGGATATCGTCCATCGGTTATAATTTTGAACACTCTTGGTCTTTAATATTTCGGTTAGCCTGCGATTTTAGGGACATAGTGCATGCATGGGGATCATTGTTTACGATTTCGTATACTAAATCGCCCGTAAGATTTGAGCTTTTTAAACTTACGTTTAAGTCTCTCACAACATCTCGGCCTCACCATAGGACCCGGCCCTAGTGTTACTTCTGTACTGTAATACTGTGCATACCCAGTCTGGGGGTACGCATGGTTTCATCCCGAGTTACCCCGGCTTTTTCACACTCTACAGTCTCTAAGAATCGTAAAAACGGTATCTTTATAATCAATATTTAAAAAGGGGTGTCCAGCTGAATTTCACATATCCCCACCTCATACGAATCACGGCCCAATTCAATAGGTCCATGGAGCTCTGTTACAAAGTTGGCTAGTGTGTTGTTAGGGTGTACAGACAGGGAAGAGGACGACGGTAGTGTGACGTAGAAATGGTTAGGAGCTATGTTGCATACTATTTAAGCTTCAGTATTGCATCAGCTTTTATATAGGTGTTGAAGCTTTCTGGGTACCCTAGCCATTTCACCAGGTACATTTTTATCTTTACTGAACCTTTGCTTCCTAAAATTTTCTCAATTTTAAACACATTTTTTCCTAAATTAAATGCCACTTTCTGCAACTCCTCGCGGTAAAAGCCTCCTGATATTTCTTCCCCATTCAAATCTTCAACGTAATACATCATTATCTCACCTTTAGGTCTCATAGCCCTAACTTTAAAAATCTCACGTGCCCATCCTTGGTTAAATCCCTTGGCGAATTTATTTCCCGAACGCGACAGCCTTACATAATCATTGATTTTGAAACGCGAAGAGTGTGGTGGTGTTCCATCTCTTCTCACCTCTTGGAACCTACCTCTTTCTGAAACCTCGTTAGGTGTTGTCCCAATCGTGCGATGGTGTGAGCGGTTTTAGGATGAGGCCAATGATTCCAGAATGTCTAGAAATCTGTATGTGTTTTTATGTGTAAAATAGCGGTGCATGCGTTCCTTTATGGTACGTTGAACTTTTTCAGCTAAAGAAGCCTTATCTATAGAATTGGTAGTGTAATAGCTGATATTAAACTCTGTCAACATGTTCTGAAAAGCAAGGCCTATAAATTCCTTCCCCATATCCATACAAAAATAGCCAGGAACCCTGTTTTCTTTTAACATCAGCGTTTTGGTGGCTTTAGCAACTGTTTCAAGTGATTTATTTTTCAGAGGAATTAGCCACAGATATCTAGAGAATACATCTATTATGAATAGAATGTAGCGGTAACCATTGTTATACGCAGAATATCTTTGCATGTCTGTTAAATCTGCTTGCCAAATAGAGTCAGTGGAGGCAGCTGTTGTCTTGGCTGTTTTAAACCTTTTTCTCACAGGCTTATGAAGTGTATAAGCGTCCTGCACCCGCAAAAATCTCTCAACATCTTTTTTTCCTACTCCGTAAACACTTCTGTACAATCTATCTACGCCTCCGTAGGAGGCTGGGTTGGAAATGTCATAATAACATCTTCTTAATATGTTAGCCATCTGCGTATTTTAGAGGCACGTGGGTAGGGTTGACCGTTGTTTAACCTCTTCTTTCTCCTCTTCAAAGGTGTTACCGCCGGAGGCGATGGCGTCTTCAATTGTGTCATGTGCGTCACATGTTCCAAGTCTTTAACCCTTTAAGCCCTGAATTTTTTGTAGGGTTAAGTTATGAATGCGTGTATTTGAAACGTTAGCAATTGGCATCTTCAGTCCTTAAAGGGTTAAACCTGTTCAGATTTCCTACCATTGTTTTGGGGACATTTATTTGTTGTAGTCTTGCTTTAATATGCATCCATCGTGAAGGTGAGGGCCTATCCCACTTTCTCACCAGATCATGGACAATGTCCACGATATTCGACCCCTGTACCTTTGATCCTTCCACAATGATCTCGCCTGTATCGGTCCATTTATGGCGGGGTCCTTATTCAATAGGTTATAAAGACTTAAACCTTTATTCCTCAATGTATGTGGGAGGGTACTTTTTAATACATGCTTGATATGTTGTGTGGCCGACCCATTAATCTTTGGTTGGTCAGCTCTATCGTCGGACACAGGTCCTATGTCACCATGTCTATTGTTCCTCGTGCTGTGCCTAATAACCACGGGAATCTCTGTCGGGTTTTTATAATTTTCGTACTCGTGAAGAAATTTCTGCAGAGCTTCTTGGTATAAGATTCTTTTCTCATCAGGTATTTTTTCATTGTTTAATAGGGCTAGCAATTCGCTTTCCATTCTTTTAAGCCAGCTTTTACTGGGATCTAGGTCCGTGTTTGGATTCTTTGAACTTTCCAGTGAAGCATACACCTCGTGTGGAATCACTACCACTTTCTTCATTATATTAATCTAGTCAGTAAAGGACTCAAACTGAAAAAAGATGGGGGAGGAGTGACCCTCCTCTTTGTACAATAATTCGTTTTTTCTTCCCTACAGTTTGACTTTTACGAGCGAGTGCACGTATTATGTTCTTGTAACGGCGTAGGCGAGCCTTCTGAGGTGGATTCATTGATACATTGCAATTTATAACGTTAAGACAGAGTTCACATATGCATTTTAAAAAGTCGGAGTCGATATTTTTAATAAACATCTACTGAATTGCCTGAGGCAGTCGATGATAGATTTTTATTAATTCATGGTATTTCTTTAGCCTCTTCCTCATTCTGGAATATACACCGTTTCAGGCTCGTTTGGAAATATATTCGTTCTTAGATGCACCCTAAACGTGTTTCGCGGATGAAGGTCGCAAAGCAAATATCCGTAGAGCGTGTTTGTAGCTTCTTTATAAACTTCCAAAAACTCCTTACGCTGATTCGGGAACATTTGATTGGCTAATAACCCAATTTGTGATACATCTCTACGTTGCGCGAATAAGACTAGATATTGTGTATTTAACGATACATCGCGCATGTATCGATTTTTCAAAAATAGATTCTGATTGATGAAGAACACGTTTATGTTAAGATGGTTGGAGAATACTGTAAATGTCTCGGCAAACGTTTTATCCATCTCCAACATGAGATCGTCAATTACAATGACTGTATGTTCATTTCCCTTTAACGAATTAACATCATATACACCTTTGTGGAACAAAATATCATCTTGGTACTCGTTGAACACTGATTGATACGTCGAATAGCACCATATAACTTTATGCACAAATTTTGAGAACAACTCTCCCTTTTCTTTAATGATTTTAAGCATAAACACAGTTTTACCACATCCTGTAGGTCCAGATATTCCATTTCTAACACGTCACACTCCTAAGTGGGTCATTTACAGTGGCGGCTCGTCGGTAGGCACTGCGGAACTGCAGCACCCATAAATTTTTTATTTACAATTGAAATAAACAAGAACAATATAAGGATGACTCACTGAATAACTTTTTCAATAACTTTTGAAACTTTTATTCATTGCTCAATGCTCATCCTTTTATTTCAGTAATTATTTCAACCCATTCTTAGAGACAGCACCCCTAGAATTTTTAATCACGAGCCGCCACTGGTCATTTACAAAATATGATAAATATTTAAGTGCTGCTCCTTATATTCTACAGTCTTGTTTTTCTCTTCTCCCACAGAACTCTGAATGACGATGAGGTACAACATAATCTTTGATGTGTCTATTGTTTACTTATTTATTACACATATTTGTAAATATGTATACTTGATTATTTCGTTTATTAAATAAATCATGTTTCAATTAGCGTTTCAATTTCTCCTTTGTGTGTGTGTGTGTGTGTGTGTACAGAGAGAAAGTCTTAAGCTCCGCCCACTGTAAGACCAGCAACGTGAGTCATGCTACTACCTGGGCTTCCCTGCTTGCTCAGTTGATCGCAGTAAGCCCTGGACCTCAGACTTGTGTTCTCCCGCGTAGACAGAAAATAGTAATGGTTACCTATAATATTGTTCGACGTTTATGAAATGGTATTCTGCAAAGTGTCAAGATGTGATAGATACTGAAAAAATCCCTATTCCACCCTCCTTTGATGCTTTTAAGGCTACATTGAATCGTGCGAAGGAGCAAGATGTACAAATACTCTATGGCTATTCTGGTGAGAGCATTGTAGGATTTGGTGGGACAAGTGATGTTTTGAACTATGTTGTAGGACAATACTTTATAAAAGCTTACATATAAGGTGAAGTAAAAGAAACAACAAGTGCAGAAGAGAAGCAACGGATATGGATAGTGAGTCTTGTTGATGAGTGGTGTGACAAGCGATATTATGTCATGTTGCATCATACCGAGTACTCTTGCCCTGCGACTGAGAATGTAAATCTCGTCATCATGAGAATCTTAAGTATTTTTATCACTATATTAATATATATCATGACGAAGTTTGTAGTGAGGTTGTGGCTAATGCCATGTGTGAGTTTTTAACAGACTTTAGAGACGAGTATCGCTTGTTAAACAAAAAGGAAAAATATGGGCATATGTTCCACTCAAATAGTGCGCCGGAATGTGAAGATGTTTAGTTTGTGGAAATGAACGTGTGGTGAGTGATAAAACATTAAAACCGTTATAAAATGTGTTTAGTTCGTGAATATCACCCTAAAGGAAAATGTCTGGTGCGTATTCGGGGGAGTGGGAGTGATAAAACATAAAAACCGATATGACTTCATGTGTCGCAGATGGAAAATTTCTCAAAACACCTGCCCAATATAATGGGATACAACGATTCATGTTGGAACAGCGTCGTACACGTTTCATTAGCTTATGATGTGACTCACTCCTCCCGTCGAGCCGATGCGTTGCACGTGGCTCATAGTTATCTCAGAGCTTGAACCGAGTGGACGTACGCTCCTCGAATACGATGGAACTTCCTTTGAGCAGCATTCTCAACGCCGTGTACGATGTGTCCGTGACGAAGTCGTTGCGCGTGTTCAGGCGTAAATCCGGTACCGTTAACTATGTACTGGAAACGGATTGTAGACAAACAAACAAACGGAATGTTGTTTATTTAAGTGTCGAGGAGATGAATAGAATCTTCGTGATAGTTGAGAAGTGGGGTGAAGATCGTTATAAATTTCCTACAGGTGTAGGTACAAGAAGAGAGCAGATTAGTGACACCCCCTCATATGCCGTTGTTTGTACGTTGTGTATAAATAACGATCGGCCATTCATTGATATACGGCTGATGTGGGAGAATGATTCTGATAATAACGCTCTTGTCCCTACGCGAAACCGTTTCATCTTCGACAGAATGTTTGAAATCGTCAGATTCCGCAAGCGGAAGCCTATATTAGACGCGCGTGTTATGGATATGCTTTATTTTGATACGGTTCTTGAATACGCATACACCGCTCTGCTCGATGGGTTTACCGAGTGTAGGGCTGAACAAGGTGAGAATAGTCTAGAGCTGGACGCTATTAAAGTTTAGACACTTTGAAATATCATGAGCTTTGGTACAAAGCACTTGAGCAGTACAGGGCTGCGCTCACCTACACCGTTCACCCTGAAGAACTATTTCTTTATATAATGAGCAGCTGTCGTAACGACTTAGAAAATTATTTCAACTGTCGTTATGCAGTGTGAAGAAGAGTTCACGATTGAAAAGCTCGGGTCGGTTGAAATAAACCCTCGACTGGAAAGGCGTGTTTATAAACTTGTATTTAATAATGACGTTGTGGCTAACGATGAACACTCTGTGCGTGCTTTTGATTGTATTCTAGTCGTATTTAAAGATAACTTGCCAACCGGATGTAAAGTGGGCACAAATATAGTACTGAACGATATGAATGCCATTTATATAGAATATAAGTTTCCTTATACCTTGAGCGGTGAAATATTATTAAATCGCATATACTGCGTAATGCAAAGCAATAACGATGTAATTGTAGAGTCGATTACGTGTGAGTTTAGTGTGTTGCGCAGTAAAACAAGTGAATGTACTTATTTTCAATATATTTAACATAATTGTGTACATATATTTCTCCTGTACTCCTATATTGATGGCTATACGTTTTGTATTTCTTATTTTTGATTTTGTGCGGTAGAAGATAAAGTTTATTTATTTATTTATTTAACATAATATAGCAGTACAGGATATATATATATATATATATATATATATATATATATCCTGTACTGCTGTATTGATGGTTATACGTTTTGTATTTCTTATTTTTTATTTTTTATTTTGTTTTTTGATCATTCCAATGTATATTTATTTCCTATATATATTTCCATAATATATTTGTGTATATATATATATATATATATATATATATATATATATATTTCTCCTGTACTGTTATATTGACGGTTATATTTTTTGATTATATACATATTCCTCGTTCATATTTCTTAAACTATTATTATTTTTTATTTTTTTTTTATCGTTCGAATGTATATTTATTTTCTATATATTTCCAATATTTAATAAACAGAATGATATAATGTTTTATTTAATTCTTTTGGTTGTAAACAATTATACCAAATGGCGGGTTACGCCTTCTAAACCTACTGACGGATTTCTAAACGAACTGTTAAGAATTAATTAAATAAATGGCACAATCTGGCAACTCAACCTGAACAAGCCATTTACGCATTCTAAGCCAACAGTCAATAATATATGCTTTAATTAAAAAAATAGCACAATCTGGCAACTCAACCTGTACAAGCCATTTACGCCTTCTAAGCCAACTGGCTGATTTATAACTAATAAAACAGCGGTGGGTCGGCTGAAGTCTTAATATGCAATTGGCTCCTGCCAGGTGAAAAACTCTCTTCCTTTCTCTCCTTCGCCTCTATTTCTCTTGGGGGATAACGCCGCCTCCAAGTTTCATGACCCCTTGTTGCACTTGCAACATTCCCCTTCCCCTTCATTGCATAACCCATCCCCCTTTGCAACATACCCCCACCCACCCCTTTGCATCATTGATCATTATCTCTGCAACGTTCCTGCACTCTCCCATTTTGCACCCATACTACTTGTGCCCCCAAATTGAAGGGCGAGACAGGGAACATCCTTAACCCTGAAAGAAAATAGTTTTGTAGTGAGAGGACCAAAACTGTTTAATCAGTTACCCAAAGACCTAAGAAACACGAAGGGAGTTGCAGTGGACATCTTCAAAAGAAGACTAGACGCCTGGCTCAGAACAATCCCCGATGAGCCGGACGTACCTGGCTATGTGAGGTGGAGAGCACAAGAAACCAACTCACTACTTCACCAGGCCAACTCGAGAGGAGGGGCGACACGCTTGACCTTCGCGAAATGAGGAATCATCGCGCGAAACCTTTGTAAGGTTCAATGTAAGGTTATATATATATATATATATATATATATACCTTACCTTATGAACCTTATGTTGTTTCGTGCGTTGGTCTCTCTTCACACGGAGGTCAAACTGGTGGCCCCGCCTCTAGGTCTGGCCTGGTGGAGGAGCGAGTTGCTTTCTTGCGCTCTCCACCGTACATAGCCAGGTACGCCCGGTTCATCTGGTACTGTCCTGAGCCAGGCATCCAGTCTTTTCTTGAAGACTTCAACTTTGACCCCCGTTACGTTTCTGAGGTCCTTAGGAAGCTGGTTGAAAAGTCTTGGCCCCCTTTCAACCAAGCTATTTTCCTTCAGAGTTGAGGAGGTCCCTTGTCGGGCCTTTAATTTGGGAACACTACACATTCTGCTTTTTCTATTTTCCAGTGTTGTTTGAATGATAATTGGGTTTAGTTTTAGGTGTGGTACCAGATTTTTGATCATTTTCCATATGTAGATTATGATGTACAGTGCTTACAAGAAGTCTCACGCTTCTGTCTCGTCCCAAGCTAGTCTGTTAGGTATAAAATGGGCGGTCCTTATGGCAGCGGAGGTGTGTTCGGATTGGTGCACATAACTGCTCTAACATAATCAATGACGTCCATTATTACGTCATTTCTGCTACATTTTAGTGTTTAAAATACAAATGATTAAGAAGCAGAATGGAGCAAGTTTCGCGATGTTGGGATGGTTATGGAGCAATCCTAGTCATCATAATATTAGCTGGGCATTACATTATACCGTCTCAATATATACTGTAGAGTGTAGACTATAGAGAACGACTAATTCGGCAAATATCCCAAATCATGGCATGATACCTAAGTTATTTTGACGCAGGTCTAAATTATTTGCTCAAATGCAATTGTTGATAGTAAGTAATTGTTGGGAATTGTTGTCAATATTATTGTTTGTGATATATATCCTACGTGAAGAATCTAATGACCAAATTCCTCAGTGAACCTCTCACGCGCTCGCATTTCGAGGAAGTCACGGTCGTCTCACTAATAGATAGTTTATCCATTGTTTTAAGTGGTAACCTATTAAACGAACTATGTTAAACCTATTCCATCTTATGAAAGTCATTAGTCTAAAGCAAGACTGGTGGTCCGTGAATCAGAGAAATTTGCATTTGATTTGTTCATCGTAATTATTACGTAATATAGTATGTATATAGTAGTATATAAGAGTTTATTGGTAGCATATCATATGACAATTCCCATAAACATGTGATGACCTCGATGTTGCCAGTTTTTATTTTTTTCCTGAAACTGTTACCTTCTCATAGTTTGTTTAAACAATGCATATATTATCATCTCCACGAGCGTAGACATTGCAAGAAAAGATTCTAACTAAGGATAAGTAAAGTTCTTTCATGGTCACAATATATACTTTTATAGATGTCAAACATAAAAATATAATAAAATTCTATATTAACATAAATATATATTCGATACACATTTACGTCATGGCTTTAACATCAGTATTTCGTATAGCTTCCTCCAGCATCAATAATTTATTGCAATCGTTGCGGCATAGAAGAGGCCAGATTGTAGGGAATGTTTGGTGTTCGGCGTAAGCTCTCCCAACTATTCCTCGTGTGAGCTAAAAGTGCTTCAAATGTTCTTTCATTGCGTTGCTCCCATTCGTTAATCATTAGTGCCCAAAGGTTTTCAATCGGATTCAAATCAGGAGAACGTGGTGGCAGAATTAGATTAATAATCTCTGGGTGATCTTCGTACCACGCTCTCACAACGTTACTCCTATGAATGGGACTGTTATCTTCCATTAAGTAAAATGGTTCCGGCGCTGGAACCAGATACGCACGAACACTGGGTAGCAGCACCTCTTCCAGTATCTGGCAATATTGCTGTCCAGTAAAGCGTCCATCTACTTGAGTCAATTCTGCGTCCATCTACTTGAGTCAATTCTCCGACACCATAGCCAGACATCCAGCCCCACACCGAGATTGATGTGACCACTACGTTTGCTCGGGAAAACATTTCCTTCTTCATAGCGTTTTCCGCCTGCTTCCAATAATGCAGGGAACCATGACTATCTGTTGAAAATGTTTTTTCGTCACAGTACACAACTTTTCTCCAGAATTCTTCCTCCTGCGGCAAGTATTGCAAGGCAAATCCCATCCGCGCCTCTTTATGCTCAATCATCAATGCAGGTTTTATAGCTGGACGGCGAGAAAAATACCCTGCCTCGTGAAGTCTGTTTTCACTGTATTTGCGCTCCAA
This sequence comes from Bathynomus jamesi, assembly GCA_023014485.1. NCBI lineage: Eukaryota > Metazoa > Arthropoda > Malacostraca > Isopoda > Cirolanidae > Bathynomus > Bathynomus jamesi. Next base: position 428,378 of record JAJOZX010000271.1, on the reverse strand, counting down.
CGAAGGTTCAGGTGTCTGTAAATATGCGTCGCTGGAACAAACGGATGCTCTCTGGCATGATTAACAATCGCAGCATCTTCCTCTTGAGATGTTGAACGCGGAGGACCAGACCTCGGCAAAGTAGCGATTGAGTTTTCTGCTTCATACCGATGAATCCACCGTTCCACAGTGCTTCGATGAACGTCTAGTCGTCTTGATATTTCTCTTATTGGCACACCATATTCATGTAATGTCACCATTGCTCCCCGCATTGCCTACCATAATCACATTTGTCGAACACTTTAGCAAAATCCGTATATATGACATCGTAGTTTCCATTGCTTTCAAGTGCGCCTATGATATTGTTATGCTGGCCTATTAGTTGTGATAGGCACAAACCATCAGAAATTACCAATTAGTGCAAAATTACTAATTGGTAGTTTTGGGCTTTTTTTTATATAATTTCATTATTTTAGTGGAAAAATCTGAACTCTGAAAAAAAATGAAAAAATAATTAAAATACGTTGTTACAAAAAAAACAACAACAAAAAAAACAACTTAAATTGCGATAAAAGACGATAAAGGAAATGAGGATACCATGCACCCCTTCTGAAATTGATTTCGGTTGTGAAGGGTACCAACCCTTCGAATGGTAATAATAACACCGGTCTGCATGAAAATCGATTTCTTTATTTTGAGTAGTGATTCTGAAGCAGTTCGCTGCGCTGAATTAAAAAATGCTACCAGTTTTTTTCTATCATCCACAGTTTTAAAGTTATTAGCAAAACAATTTTGGGGCGTTTTGTAATTTTTTACCTTTTTTATCTTTAATTAATTTCGTTTTTTCATATTTTTCAGATAGATAATTCTAACATTACGTCTTTAAAATTTTAATAATGGCTTCTAGAGGATGAGTAGTATGCCCGCAAAAAGGGAGACAGAAAATGGATCAATTTTAAAATTTCCCCCCTCACCGTCCTTCATGAGGATCCTTCATGACGGTCCCTCCTTTATGAGGTGTCTTTCATGGTCCTTTTAAAAAAAAAAAAAAAAAGGGGAAAAAAATGGGGGAAAAAAAAGAGGGAAAAAAAGGGGAAAAAAAAATTTTAAAATTAAATTTTAAAAATGATTCGTCTTCACCTTCCTTCAAAAAAAATTTAAGAAAGGGTTGATCCTGGCCTTCCTCCTTGAAAAAAGTTCTTTCATGAGGCAAACAAGAACAAACATGCAAAAACATACATACATTAGAGTACTTTCTGTTCAGGAAAGTTCCGCCAGAGAGTAGAAATGAAAACTTAAAATGAATATCTGAAAGGTTTTAATAGGTCTAACGAGATTACGCATCGATATCAATACATCCAATTTTCAAATGTTAACAAATTGCGAACAATACATAAATCAAAATCAGATTGAACATATTTTAAATCGAAAACAAGTTCTTTGTTTAAGATCTGTATTATGAAAAATAAAATGAACATTTATTATTTTAATTTAAATAAATTAATTTCTCTCTTTTTTAAGGGAAACTGGCTTATTTTCAAACGAGATGACCTTCAAATACAATATATGCTCATAGTACATGTATATTTGTTTATTTACTTTTAAATATGTAGTTTTCTGTTATTTACATCGATATATACCATCACATTCACTTTCACATGCCATCTTCTAGTATGTGAATTAATAATTTTACAATACAGCAAATTTCGTAATAAAATTGCATGTGTTAAAAAGAACAAGTTGCGTAACGCGGCTTTGAAACTGAAGCATCAATTCTGTTATCCTCCTCTAAACATCCACTTAAATATTATTACTAATATTAATTTATTGTTATTATTACATATATATGTACACGTGTTAAGAGTATTTAAATTAAATATATTGATTTCAATTCCCTTCGTAATAAAAGCATCTGGCAACTCTACCCCAATCTTGCTATATTTTTCTCACAGTAACTGTTTTGAGAGAAGTAGTTAAGTTTAACTTTCTTTTAACGACTATTAGCTGCTACTAATCTTGTTATTATTATTATTATTATCATATATATATATATATATATATATATATATACATATATATATATATATATATATATATATATATATATATATATATATATATATATATATATATATATTATATATATATATATATATATATATATATATATATATTATATATGTATATATGTATATATATATATATATATATATATATATATATATATATAACATCCAAATAAGTAGGTTCGGGTAAAAAACTTTCTTATTAGATGCAATTAAAGAAAACGGGATGTCGAGTTTGTGTGGATTGTCAATTTTAAATAGATTCAGTGGGAAATAGGTACTGAAAGTTGAGAGATTTTTCATTAAGAACCTTTCTAGTTGCAGTTATAGTTAGGCCTATTCACATTACTTTAATTATCATTTCTCTAATTTAACGACTGTTCACAATTCCTCATAATTCTCATAATAAACGTATTTGTTTTCACACCAGTCAGGCCAGTATTTACATCAATCACACAGAATGTTCATGCTTATTGTTTTTGTCATTAGTTGTACCAATCATGTCTTTACAAACTGAAGCGTACCGTTATACGTTTAAAATGTTTTAATTTAATACTTTATGATATCTGATCTCGTATAAAAAACATCATTTTCTGTACAAATGGCCACAGAAATACTTTCAATCATAATAATGTACTTATAGAAGGCACCATACGCTTTTTCACCTGTATTAAAAACGTAAAACTGAAATTTGTATCATCATGCGATCTTCGATTCTGCAATGACGTAAGTGAGCCCTAACATTTAATTTAAAATTATTTAACAGATCATTCGAGGGAACTGTACATCGATCTCATTATAACTTCTGACTCATAATAACCCGCCATGCATATTTACAAGAATCGAATTTAAATAAATAATTTAAAATAAATAAATAAGGAGTTTGTATGTGGCATTCCAACAGAAGGCAGGAAGTGTCTGAACCCTGTTTCTCCCATCACTGTCCTCTTCATCTGGCCTTTTTACATGTCACGTCTACCCTGTGAGCAGTCCAGCATACTCTCAAACCCGCGCTTCTCACTATATCCCTTACTACACACGCATGCATCTTACACACTACACAGTCTTTTCAAAAAAGGTGTAATTTCAGTAGTTTCTGAGATTCGCGATTGTCCCCTCCTTCCTGCCTGCATCGTATATATTACCAAGCAAGTCTCTCTAAAGTTTACAGGTTTCCTCATTGTCTAAAATTTATAAAGTTCTCTCTTATTGTTTTCCTTATTGTAACGGACATCACAACCGATTTTAAATAGTATTTAAGTAAGCACACCGGACAAAAAATTAGTGACCCCTCTCAGAATGTACCTAATAACGTGTGACGGCGCCTCTGGCCTTGATAACCGCACGAATTCGGCGAGGCAGAGACTATACGAGGTTGTGCATGTACTGAACATCGATTTGCTGCCACTCGTTCATCAGCCGGTCCCGAAGTTCCGCCAGAGTCCGTGGGTGTCTATTCCTGCGCTTCACTTTCTGTTTCCAGCCTGAACAACACCTTCGACACATTCAGGATTAAAGGCTTCATTGGACCTGCGATGTACTCGTCGCCTCCCATCATTGGAGAACAAACAAAAACGGGACTCATTGGACCAAATTACACGTTTCCAATCTGCCGCAGTCCGGTTTTTGTGCCTCTGAGCCCATTTATAACGTGCCAATTTGTGACTTGCTGTTAACAGCGGCCTCTTCCGTGTACCCTGCTCTAGATGTCCATCGCATGCAGTGATCGTCGCAATGTCCGTTCGGAAATTGTTCGCAGGAGAACCTCATTGGTTTCTTGGAGCAATTGTTCTCTGGTTTGAAAACGATTTGCAGTTACTAGATGAGAAACATGGCGGCGGCCCCTATTGTCGAGAATTGTTTTCCGGCCACAGTTACGCCGTCGATTGTCAGTTGATTGCGAACTACACCACTCTTTGTAAACTCGCTGGACAGTACGCGTTGACACACCAACAAATTGGGCTACTTCAGACATTTTGTGTCCGTGGGCTCTGCCAAACACGATGGCTCCTTTTTGCCACTGAGTAACGTCTGCCTCACGACCCATTTTGCAGACTATATCCAGCACACACTTTGTTCTTCACCACCTCACGAAACAGATCTGATCCTGTGTGCTACGTCACCGCTACTTGTCACTTACCAATGCTACATCAGCGCCCTCTGTGTGACCTTGAACTTCCTACTATCGGTGCTATTAGGGGTGACTAATTTTTTGTCCGGTGTGCTTATTATGTCGAGCAACATAGCTAGATAACCCCGCCACAGCCTAGTTTCTTTGCATAATCATGAAACATGAAACAAGATTTTATATATATATATATATATATACAGGGTGGGCGGAAAGTAGCTTCCTATTTTGGATTGGTAAAAAAATACGTATATTATCCATTTATTTCAGAAGAAATAATATGAAAAGGTAGGCATACATGGTAGGTTTTCTATAAAATTCAATGTGGGCTCCAACTCTTTCCATCAGCTTCTGGAGCCGCCCAGGAATGGCGTCCACTGACTTTAGCAGGAACTCCGGCGGGATGGAGGACATGACTTCCCGAATTCGGTCCTCCAGTTCTTCCAATGTCCTCGGTTTGGTGCGGTAGACTTCTTCCTTTACCCACCCCCAAAGAAAGAAGTCGCACGGTTACCGCTGAAAAACGGCAGAATCGGTTCAGTGTAACGGTGTGGTGTGGTATGACCTCAGATCAGGTTGTGGGCCCGTTCCTTCTGCGCAACACCATGAATGCTGAGCGGTATCTTGCTATGTTGCGAAACGAGGTCTGGCCGGTTGTCAGCACATGGGAGAACATCGACGATCTGATATTTATGCAAGATGGCGCCCCTCCGCACTTCGCTCTTGTTGTCCGTGAGTGGCTGGATGCCCACTTCCCTGGGCGTTGGATGGGTCGTCGTGGTCCACATCAATGGCCAGCCAGGAGCCCCGACTTGACACCGTGCGACTTCTTTCTTTGGGGGTGGGTAAAGGAGAAGTCTACCGCACCAAACCGAGGACATTGGAAGAACTGGAGGACCGAATTCGGGAAGTCATGTCCTCCATCCCGCCGGAGTTCCTGCTAAAGTCAGTGGACGCCATTCCTGGGCGGCTCCAGAAGCTGGTGGAAAGAGTTGGAGCCCACATTGAATTTTATAGAAAACCTACCATGTATGCCTACCTTTTCATATTATTTCTTCTGAAATAAATGGATAATATACGTATTTTTTTACCAATCCAAAATAGGGAGCTACTTTCCGCCCACCCTGTATATATATATATATATATATATATATATATATATATACACAGGGTGTTTGAAAACTTTCTGTACAAATTGTAATGGGGGATAGGCAACACCAAGACAAACCCTTTTCGTCTATAAGTGTATGTCCGCTGACGTCACCATTCGGCGCGAGAGGGCGCCGCTGCAATTGGCTAAAAGGTGAAGTGGGCTAGACTCGCGCTTGCCGCGGGCATTCTTAAATCGGACGTAGTACGCGTAACATGGAGCGCTTCACGACTGCTGAGATGGCTGACATGCATATGGTGTATTGGGCTGCCAATGGAAACGGAAGAGCTGCTGTGAGGTTGTACCGACAGCGCTTCCCAAACAGACGTGTGCCAAACCACCAAACGTTTGCGCATTTGCATCGGCGACTGCGAGAAACTGGAATATTCCATGCAAACATGCATGACACTGGTCGGGAGAGAAACGTGCGCACTCCTGACATGGAAGAAGAAATCCTACGGCGATTTGAGGACAATCCAAGCGCAAGCACGCGAGGTGTTGCACGTATCCTCGGTGTGAACCACGACCTGGTCTGGAGAGTGTTGCACGAGCAGCAGTTACATCCGTTTCATCGTCAGAGAGTCCAGGCATTACAAACCCGTGTAGCATGTGGATTTGCGTGCGCCCACACGTGAGAATTGTGCATGTTAAACACACCCTCACGTGTGAAACAGGCCTCATCTGAGAACAGCACATAAGCCGGAAAATTAGGCTGCACCGCTGTCTGCTGCAGAAACCAGCGTGCGAATTCCACACGAAGAGGGTAATCCCGAGGTTGTAATGCCTGGACTCTCTGACGATGAAACGGATGTAACTGCTGCTCGTGCAACACTCTCCAGACCAGGTCGTGGTTCACACCGAGGATACGTGCAACATCTCGCGTGCTTGCGCTTGGATTGTCCTCAAATCGCCGTAGGATTTCTTCTTCCATGTCAGGAGTGCGCACTAGGGTGTTTCATACCTATAGGGTAAAATAAAAATGAGCTTGGAGTTTTAATCCACACGTTTTCCGTATTCTAAAGAACAAGAAAACACGTTTGTGCAAGTTTGAACCAGATCGCGCTGCATTTAGAGGTCCCCAACTTTGACGACATTTTGTCAGTTCATTTCTCGCCTGCCTGCAGTGAAGACGGTTTTCTTCGTCACTTGAGCGGTTCGTGTTGTATAGCCTATTGGACAACTATGGAGGTAATTATATATGCTACTAATTATCTCATTTTACTGTGGTATTGAAATTTATTATTATTTAATTTCTGTCATTTTACTGTGGTAGTGATATTTATTATTAATATTACATGAAATTAATTAGTCTGTTGCATATTGGACAACTAAGCTGGTAATTATTTATGATACTAATTAATGTAATTTTACTGCGGTATTGAAATTTATTTAATTAATGAATTGTCAAAGAGAACGTAGTGTACACGTATCAGTTTTATAAATAAAGAAAAGCAGTAACTGGGACTCGAACCAGTGTCATAGCCGTTTGGCGGCATCGCTCAAGTCGGCGTACACAGCACGCTATCCACTCCCTAGATGGTGTAGTGGATAGCGTGCTGTGTACGCCGACTTGAGCGATGCCGCCAAACGGCTATGACACTGGTTCGAGTCCCAGTTACTGCTTTTCTTTATTTAATTAATGAAATTAATTACGATGTGAAATTATTTCTGTGGAATTATTTAGTTTGTTTTCTTTTCCAGGTGTCTACCAGAGCGAAAACAGAAGTGTTTCTTATTGGCCAGACGGATGCGAACATCACATCAAGTGGCCTTCCAACTCAGTTGCAAGTACTCAAAAAGTACTTTTACCACCAAAAGGAGCAAAAATTTGGACGTACTAAATGCCTGAACCTGTGCCTGGATGCCTGTCTCATATTTTGGGAGAGAGCGAGAATCCCCATGATGCGTCGAGATTCGGCCTTGAGGAAGATGGAATCCCTTCTCAAGGAATACGACCGGCTTGTGAAGCACAAGTCACATAAAGCAGAGTCCTTCCGAGTGAAGGAGGCGATGTTCAAGGAGGCAATAGCGAAGGAGATCATGGACATTGCTCATTCACAGGCTAAGGAAATGATGAAGAATCAGGAGGACATCCACTTTCTCGACATGCAGCGTGAAGATCCAAATTCCTGCAGCATGGGCCCTGTTGACATGAAGCTTCACTATAAGGAGAATAGGAAAAGGAAGAGGCTGGACAAGATTAAGGAACAACAGGAGAAGGCCAGGAAGGAACATGGAGCTGCAGAAGATACGGGGGCTTTAGTGATTTCAACTTCGTCAGAGACTGACTCAGATGTCGTTGACCCAACCGTAGAAGTTTTTCCATCCTCCTCCAAGGGAAATACCAAGAAGCGACGCAGGAATCTGATCTCACAGGATGTGACGACTACCTACGATCGGCTGAATATTTCGTACCGCGATTCAGCTATGTCGTACGCTGCAGCGGCTAAATCACTAGGTTTTGACTTGGATGAACTGTCCATTTCTGCCAGTACCATGTACCGCACACGCAAGGCTCTCAGGAAGGTGGCTGCTGAAAGTTATCAATCCGACGAAGTTTGTCCTGGTCAGCCTCTTGTCTTGCATTGGGACGGTAAGCTCCTACCTGACAATGAGCAATGGAAGGAGAGCGTTGACCGGATCGCCGTCCTCGTCTCTGGCGACGGCAAGGAGAAGTTGCTCGGCGTTCCTAAGGTGACGTCCGGAACCGGCGAGAAGATAGCGCGAGTTTGCTTGGATTTGGTCAAGGAACACAGGATGGAAGAGCGCGTGCGGGGACTGTCTTTCGACACGACAGCGTCGAACACCGGGATTCATATCGGGGCCTGCGTCCTGATTGAGAAAGGTCTTGGCAGAGAACTCATGTACTTCCCCTGTCGGCATCACATCTATGAAGTCATCCTCAGCTCCGTCTTCAAGCGTGCATACGGCCCTTCAAGTGGCCCCGATATACCCGTTTTCAAGAGGTTTCAGGCACAATGGAAGTTCATCGACCGGTTGGACGTGCGGCCGTACGATTTTGCTCAAGTCAATGACTCTATGAGGGAACTGAGGGAGAAGTCAGTCCTGCTGGTGAGAGGGATGGTGAGCACGTCGCATCAGCGCGATGACTACAAGGAACTGCTACAGTTGGTTCTCATCTTCCTGGGAGAAGCAAAAGTGGTGGATTTCCCTCTCAGAGCCCCTGGCGCTTACCATCACGCTCGATGGATGGCGATAGCCATCTACTCCTTGAAAGTAATTCTACTGAAGAAGCAGTTCAAGATGTCGAGTCACGAGTTGGAAGCTCTGACAGCCGTAGGTCTCTTCGTGTCCCTCGTCTACATCCGAGGTTGGACTCGTGCTGCAACCTCAAGCAAGGCTGCCGCAGTTGATCTGGAATTTCTGCGTGACGCGGAAGCCTTTGCATGTCGGGATATTCGTGTGTTAACGCTGCGCAAGAAGCCATGTCTCGACACCTATGGTACATCTCTGAGACTCTTATTGCCATGGCGTTCTTCGACGCAGATGTGGCAGATGAAGAAAAGGCTCAGATGGTCGTCAGTTTGGGTAAGCCCGCATCGAAAAAGGAACTCAAGCGACCCCAAGGGAAGAACGTCAGGAATCTTGCCTCGAAACACCTGGCGGAGTTCGTGACAGGAAAGACGATGGCTTTCTTCCATGCATTCGACTTACACAGAATTCTTGAAAAAGCCAGTTGCCGAGTGGACTGAAGTAGAGGGCTTCAAGCAAGCAGCGGCAACTGTTAACAAAATCTCTGTCGTCAACGATCGGGCCGAAAGAGCCATCGCGCTCACCAAAGAGTTCAACTGTTCTCTGACGAAGAACGAAGAGCAGAAGCAGTATTTGCTCAAAACTGTGATGCAGCATAGGGATAGGCGAAATACCCGAATAAAACCAAGAAGGATTTCATGGACAAATGATTCGCAAGAAGTGGTTATGTTTTTTGTATCTTTGTGAAAACGTGTAGTGAAATGGTACTCGTTTGTTGAATAAAAATTCTTGACAGATTTTTGTTTAATTTTTTCCGTTTATGATCTACCAGAGCATCAAACTGGGGACCCGTAAACTTTAAACTATTGAATTAATACTTCGGTTTATCAGTCTCCTCAGCAAATGGAACAAGGGGATCCATGTGGATTAAAATTTTTCCAAACTTTTAATTTATGAAACACCCTAGTGCGCACGTTTGTCTCCCGACCAGTGTCATGCATGTTTGCATGGAATGTTCCAGTTTCTCGCAGTCGCCGATGCAAATGCACAAACGTTTAGTGGTTTGGCACACGTCTGTTTGGGAAGCGCTGTCGGTACAACCTCACAGCAGCTCTTCCGTTTCCATTGGCAGCCCCATACACCATAAACATGTCAGCCACCTCAGCAGTCGTGAAGCGCTCCATGTTACGCGTACTACGTCCGATTTAAGAATGCCCGCGGCAAGCGCGAGTCTAGCCCACTTCACCTTTTAGCCAATTGCAGCGGCGCCCTCTCGCGCCGAATGGTGACGTCAGCGGACATACACTTATAGACGAAAAGGGTTTGTCTTGGTGTTGCCTATCCCCCATTACAATTTGTACAGAAAGTTTTCAAACACCGTGTATATATACGGCAAAAGTAGTTTGAAGATTTATTCCATCACACGACTGATTATAATTATACACTTTAGAGGAGTTTGCAAATTGCATATACTTAGACAAAAAGTATTAGGTTTTATGCTGATTTCATGTCAATATTAGCATGCTTCACTGTCCTTTCAGTCATTGTGACCATAGATTGTACCAGAACATATATGTACACGTGTTAAGAGTATTTAAATTAAATATATTGATTTAAATACATTTCGTAATAAGAGCATCTGGCAACTCTACCCCAATTTTGCTATATGAAAATGAAAAGGTTTATTGGCAGACTATAGTCCATATGACAAATATTATTAATACAATGACAGTTCATACACTAAGGGTAGAAATATATACAATTGATTAGAAATAATACTGCACTGTCGAAGTTAAGTGGAGCTACAGACAGACGTTTTCGTACCAAGAAGTCCATAGCTTAGAGGATAAATGGCAGGACTCATGGATAGCTTGGATAATCGGGTTGGTTGATTTTTTAATTCTTTGCATTAGAATGTGTTGAACACGTCTTGTTACCTCCGGGAAGCTCGGGATATTGCGGGTAGCAAACATTTGCGAAGCTGAGCATCTCGGGGGTAATTTATGTAAGAGTCTAAAAGAACTGTTGTACAGCAAATTTAGGGTACTGCCAGAACCTTTTTTATAATTCACCCACAGTTGCAGACCGTATATATTACTGCAGAAAGTACGAAAGGGTGTGTCTTTAGCTTCACTTGTACAGAAACGAAAGCTCCTTATGGTCATATTCGCTTTAGCACACAGGCTTCGAGATTGTTTTCTTATATCCGAGTCATCACTCAAGGAGCTGGTAATAGTTTGAACCAAATACTTAAACTCTTGTACTTCCTCAATTACTTCACCATTCATTTTAAACCTTATGTGAAAAATGCTCTGTATGAATTGGTCCACAATTAACCCACCCCTTATATCTCCAGTCTAACTATAGAGTAGATTAAGTCTAGCCTTGTGGGGGTCAGCCTAGAGATTCCGGAAATGGGCCAGAGCGGGCAGATAAATTGAGGTCCACAGTAGGATTCCTCACCAAATTAGGTTAGGGCAATCTACCTTCCCCTTTGTTAAGCTATGAGTTGATGCTAGGTCTTAGGCCACAATGTAGGCCTAATTTGTCTGACCAGAGCTTAATTTACTGCGTTTACTTCTAACTGGGTTAAAAACACAATTAGTCACTTACTGCTAGTTATTAGAGTCCCTTTTCCCCTTTTGTTTAATTGTTGAGAGCGTACTTGCTGGTGGGGATCTTTTTTCCGTTGTTTGTTCTTCTCCCTTCTCTCGTTCCGTCTTGTCGCCCCGTTCCTCGTTTTCGTTCTCCCTTGTCCTCCTTTTCGCGGGGCTTTTTCCACCAGCGTCCTCTTGGTTTTTTTTTTGGTTGGTTGATCGGTAATGTATATCTATTACCGAGCACGCTCTTGTCACACAGTATATAAATACTAGGGTGGAGAATAACTCTGGTGACCAACCAATTGGTTTCATCCATCCAGTTATTGACATAAAAGGAATTTAATAATTGTTCGATTAACTACCTACCTACTCAGTGAACCATTTTCGTTACCTCCCAACTACCCACACATCAGTTTTCCATATACTGGGGGCCCCGGGAGATAAAAATTTTGGTGTCATTGTCACCAATTTTTATGTCTGAGTGTAGACTAGCTAACTATTTGACTGTAAATGTCTGTTAATCTGATTAACAGTGACTATCCTCACCTTCTCATGGAGAAGATGTAGCATTTAATTAGAAGAGAAAATATACATCCATAAGATGAAACTGTCTATGGTCTTTACCATAAGAAAAGGAAAAGTGAAAGTTAGAAGATAAAATTACAATTCCCCACCATCTATTTTTTGTTGTAAAACTAGTCGCGCCTTTAATGCTGTTTGTCGCTGAGGTCTTATGTCTGTCAATGTTGTAGTAGGATGCGTTACCACTCCTACTGTCAAAGGAATAGTTACTGGAAGTTCAGTGTCTCCAGTTGTTACTGTCGGCGGAGAAGGTTCTCCAAAGTCAATTGTTTTGGGTCCAGACTCTAAGGGGTACAAAAGAGAAATGTCTCTTGTTGTGTCACCCGTTGAAGTCCTTAATTTGACCACTCTTGTTACCCCGTCTGCCCCTGGTCTGAGTTCTAAAACTCTAGCCAGAGGCCAGTATTGTCTTGGAGTACTGTCATGTATGAGAACAAGGTCCCCTACCTTAATTGTGTCAGACCATTCCTTCTTAGTCATTTGTTTATGTCTCTCCCTTAGACCCATCAAGTACTCAGTTTTCCACTGTTTAATGAAATGAGCTTTAACTCTAGTTAAATGTTGTAACTTAGTCGTGGGAGTAAAACTGGCGTTACGTGAGTTCCCCGGGTATAGGACCTATGTCCCTATCGGGGAACGACCGGTTTCTCCCCCTCAGCGTAGATTTCGAAGCAATTTACGAAGGGGTCCGGGGCTCAGGAGATCCCCCATCCCCCACCGATGTGGGAGGTGTTCTTTTTGGTCACGTGATTGACCGGTGCACTACGTCGATTAGCTGATGATTCCATTTATAGGGCTAGGAGTCGGGGGGAATCTTCTCCCCTAGCCATTAGCCTATGGATAGGCTGTATTGGGTTCCCGGAGTCAAGGGGTCCCCGATAAGTCTTTCGGGGTACGACAACACGTGACGACCGTACCTTGCACTACGTCGGTTAGCCTATGATTCCATGAATTTGTGTAAGGCTAGAGTCGGGGGGAAATCTAATCTAATCTTCTCCCCAGAGCCATAGGCCTATGGATAGGCCTTGTATTGGGTTCCAGGAGTGATGGGATCGCCGATAAGTCTAAACGTGTGCCGGGACAACCTGGAGAATTTTGCGAATGGAGCTAGTAGCCGTGCAAAGTAGCCTCTGTAGCCGTTCAATTAATTCTCGGTTCACGTCCCCGGGTACCTATCGAAGTTTGACCGTGGCTGAAAGCACCTATGAAAAGGTAGGGTCCGGGGTGATCTCAGCCCGGCCGCAGACCCCTCTATAAACAACTCGTTGACTCATAAGTAGCGCGTCATAGGGCCTATGACTTCGGCCAAAATTTTCCATCAATCGCGCGCCCAACGCCTCGGCTCGTCGGAGCAACTGTCTCCCCGGTGCCTATGGCGGCCCATAGGGCTAGCGATCGGCGATAAGTAGAAGATGGAAGGTCGCCGATTGGGCTCTAAAGGCGCCCGAAATCTCGTGAGTTCAATGGGTAGGTAACATCTACGCGAGGGGTGAGATGGTGAGTTTTAATCCTTCCCTTCTCACAGTATCTACCTGTTGAATTAATCCCCGTAGCAATGTGAGGTAGGAGGTGCCTAATCGAAATTCTCACAACTTACCCAATGGGTGTTGTAGACCAGTAGAGAGACTTGCTTGGTAATATATACGATGCAGGCAGGAAGGAGGGGACAATCGCGAATCTCCGAAACTACTGAAATTACACCTTTTTTGAAAAGACTGTGTAGTGTGTAAGATGCATGCGTGTGTAGTAAGGGATATAGTGAGAAGCGCGTGTTTGAGAGTATGCTGGACTGCTCACAGGGTAGACGTGACATGTAAAAAGGCCAGATGAAGAGGACAGTGATGGGAGAAATAGGGTTCAGACACTTCCTGCCTTCTGTTGGAATGCCACATACAAACTCCTTATATATATACATGTATATGTATATATATATATATATATATATATATATATATATATTATATATATATATATATATATGTATTTATTTATTTATTTATTTATTTTAAATTATTTATTTAAATTCGACTCTTGTAAATATGCATGGCGGGTTATTATGAGTCAGAAGTTATAATGAGATCGATGTACAGTTCCCTCGATTGATCTGTTAAATAATTTTAAATTAAATGTTAGGGCTCACTTACGTCATTGCAGAATCGAAGATCGCATGATGATAAAACTTTCAGTTTTACGTTTTTAATACAAGTGAAAAAGCGTATGGTGCGTTCTATAAGTACATTATTATGATTGAAAATATTTTTGTGGCCATTTGTACAGAAAATGATGTTTTTTATACGAGATCTGATATCATAAGGTATTAAATTAAAACATTTTAAACGTATATCGGTACGCTTCAATTTGTAAAGACATGATTGGTACAACTAATGACAAAAACAATAAGCATGAACATTCTGTGTGATTGATGTAAATACTGGCCTGACTGGTGTGAAAACAAATACGTTTATTATGAGAATTATGAGGAATTGTGAACAGTCGTTAAATTAGAGAAATGATAATTAAAGTAATGTGAATAGGCCTAACTATAACTACAACTAGAAAGGTTCTTAATGAAAAATCTCTCAACTTTCAGTACCTATTTCCCACTGAATCTATTTAAAAATGACAATCCACACAAACTCGACATCCCGTTTTCTTTAATTGCATCTAATAAGAAAGTTTTTTACCCGAACCTACTTATTTGGGTGTTATATATATATATATATATATATATATATATATATATATATATATATATATATATGATAATAATAATAATAATAACAAGATTAGTAGCAGCTAATAGTCGTTAAAAGAAAGTTAAACTTAACTACTTCTCTCAAAACAGTTACTGTGAGAAAAATATAGCAAGATTGGGGTAGAGTTGCCAGATGCTTTTATTACGAAGGGAATTGAAATCAATATATTTAATTTAAATACTCTTAACACGTGTACATATACTGTATATGTAATAATAACAATAAATTAATATTAGTAATAATATTTAAGTGGATGTTTAGAGGAGGATAACAGAATTGATGCTTCAGTTTCAAAGCCGCGTTACGCAACTTGTTCTTTTTAACACATGCAATTTTATAACGAAATTTGCTGTACAGTAAAATTATTAATTCACATACCAGAAGATGGCATGTGAAAGTGAATGTGATGGTATATATCGATGTAAATAACAGAAAACTACATATTTAAAAGTAAATAAACAAATATGCATGTACTATGAGCATATATTGTATTTGAAGGTCATCTCGTTTGAAAATAAGCCAGTTTCCCTTAAAAAAGAGAGAAATTAATTTATTTAAATTAAAATAATAAATGTTCATTTTATTTTTCATAATACAGATCTTAAACAAAGAACTTGTTTTCGATTTAAAATATGTTCAATCTGATTTTGATTTATGTATTGTTCGCAATTTGTTAACATTTGAAAATTGAATGTGTTGATGTCGATGCGTAATCTCGTTAGACCTATTAAAACCTTTCAGATATTCATTTTAAGTTTTCATTTCTACTCTCTGGCGGAACTTTCCTGAACAGAAAGTACTCTAATGTATGTATGTTTTTGCATGTTTGTTCTTGTTTGCCTCATGAAAGAACTTTTTTCAAGGAGGAAGGCCAGGATCAACCCTTTCTTAAATTTTTTTTGAAGGAAGGTGAAGACGAATCATTTTTAAAATTTAATTTTTTAAATTTAACGACCTTCATTAAGAGAGCTTATCATGCTTATTTTGGAATTAAATTAGGAGATCAAGACAAAAGTTGGGCTCCACACAAGGTTTGTCTTACGTGTGTTGCGGCACTAAGGAATTGGAGCAAAGGTAAAAAGAAAAGTTTGCCATTTGGGATCCCTATGGTATGGCGCGAGCCTAGAAACCATACCGACGGCTACTTTTGTTCTTGCAATGTTAAAGGTTATAATGCAAAGAATAAAGAGAGTCTTCAATACCCAAGTCTTCCATCTGCAATAAGGCCGGTACCCCATGGTCCAGAAGTTCCTATTCCCCGCCCACCCGAGAGTCTGGATCAATACAATTCAGATTCTGATTCAGCTCCAAATCCAGGCAATGATGATGTTTATGAACAGCCAACAGCTGACCGAGATCCTCCTAAACCATTAACCCAAGCCGAACTAAATGACTTAGTCAGGGATTTGA
This sequence comes from Bathynomus jamesi, assembly GCA_023014485.1. Taxonomy (NCBI): domain Eukaryota; kingdom Metazoa; phylum Arthropoda; class Malacostraca; order Isopoda; family Cirolanidae; genus Bathynomus; species Bathynomus jamesi. The sequence continues at coordinate 412,494 of JAJOZX010000271.1, read as the reverse complement.
ATCTGCCTAAGGACTCTGCAGAACTTTTGGGGTCTAGATTGCAGGAGAACAATTTATTGGCATCCGACACATACTTCGCTTGGTACAGAAATCGTGAGAAAGACTTCGTGCCTTTTTTCGAAGAAGATGGTCCCTTGGTATTTTGCAAGGACATCACAGGATTAGTGTGCAAGCTAGGCATCGAATACCAAACCAGTGACTGGAGGTTGTTTATAGATTCCTCTAAAACCAGTCTAAAAGGAGTGTTACTGCACAACGGTAACAAATATGCATCAATCCCAGTGGCACATTCTACTCATTTAAAAGAGACCTATGATAACATGAAACTGCTTCTGGAAAAAATTCAGTATCAAAATCACAGATGGATATTGTGTGGGGATCTCAAAGTCCTTTGCATGTTACTTGGGCAGCAATCAGGATACACTAAGATGCCATGTTTCATCTGCGAATGGATAGTCGAGCACGTGACCAGCACTGGAAGAGGAAAACTTGGCCTCCTAGAGAGAATCTTACCCCAGGATCAAAGAACATTTTACATGAACATCTAGTTGAACCAAATAAAATCCTCCTACCACCCTTGCGCATTAAGTTAGGCTTGATGAAGCAGTATGTCAAAGCATTGAATAGAGAAGGTGAGTGTTTCAAGTACATTTGTTCAAAATATCCAAAGATTAGCTACGAGAAAATAAAGGAAGGTGTTTTTATAGTTCCTCAGATTAGAAAGTTATTGACAGACGATCATTTCCTGAACACAATGACCAATAAAGAAAAAGAAGCATGGCTTGGTTTCAAAGATGTTGAAAACTTATTGGGAAACTATAAAAGCCAAAATTATGAAAGACTGGAAAATATGCTTAAAAAGTTTTGCGCCTTAGGCTGCAACATGAGCCTGAAAGTTCACTTCTTATTTTCGCATCTTGACCGTTTTCCCGAAAATCTCGGAGATGTCAGTGAGGAGCAAGGGTAACGATTTCACCAGGACATCAAAACCATGGAAAGAAGATATCAAGGAAGATGGCATACAAATATGATGGCGGATTACTGCTGGTGTCTGCAACGAGATCAGCCTAACGCACAGCATAAGAAAACATCAAAGAAGCACCGGTTTAGTCGTCATTAGTCAGATCTACCTTCGTAGTCTTAAGTCTTTGGAATAAGTCCTGAAATGTTTGCAAGTAAAGAAGGTGAATATATTTTGTTTCTTTCAGTTATTTTTTTATTCTTTCATAAACAAGCAATATGCTTCTCCAAGAGCTAGGAGCTATTTAATTCTGCTTTAATTAGGTTTTACTCTATCACCTAAAGATTTCGTGCTACAAGGGGTGTTGTAATACTTCATCTGTCTCCAAATGTTAACCACCCATTGATGGGAGGGGAGAGAGTATTTTGCTGGGAACGGGACTGGTTGTTATATATATTTACCCTACATTATTATGTAAGCGTTACTGTAGTCTATAACAACAAAATTTATGGTTTAGCATGTGCAATCCAATGTTGGTCTCGATAAGATGGTTCACATTTGGGGATAAATGGGGGATTTATGACACACCCTGTAGTAAGAAAACCACACGTGATAGGGAAAAACTAACTATATTTTTGAGATCAGCGCACTCAAATTATATAAATCACCAACTAGTTTGTAAAAATCGATCGACAAGTTTTCAAATGTGTACTGGTGTAATCAGCCAATTTCCTATTTTGTTGAACATATGCATAAAAAATTCGTCTTAAAAGCCAAGGATCCAAAGATTGTCAGCAATAGTTTATATCGCAACTGAATATAGTCAGCCATCAACAGTATAATCATATTTTATTTCCATAACTACTCATGACTACTCTGTCATAGTAAATAACCTTATTATGACTTAGGTAGTAGTGGTAATTCTGAGTGGCGGCCTCTAGCCACATACGTTAAACCTATCAGTGCGTCTAAGACCAGACTCTTCTGTTTCTGTCAATTCATTGTTAGTTTAAGGTATTTTGCTCTTTGTCTTTCTAGGTCTAGGGCATTAAAATAAATATTTGAGTTTGTGTTTAGCATTTCCTCCTCCCTTCGTAATTCCCCACCCAACCTCGTTTCCTTCGACATAGCAACGCTTACCTCCATCCTCATTCCACTTCCTTCATTAAACCTATTATCGCTTTTACTCTCCCTTCCTTCCATCCTTCAATGCCAGCGTTCTTAAACGTAGCACATAAATTATATAATATGGAATCTAACACCTTAGATCTCTATGCATTCATGTTACTTCAAGACGCCTGTGTCTTAGGGGAATCTAAGTGTTGAGAGTGGGCTTGAGGGGTAGTCTATAGATTATTACAGATGACCTTGAACGCTCCAACTATTTAAAAATGATTATTTATTACGCACATCATATGGCATAATACACACATGAATTTAAGTATCTCTTACACTATAGGAATGGAATTGAATCCTACCAGAGTTAAAAAGTCGCAAAATATGATAGATTAGTTTGTATTAAGAGGTCACTAGAGGAAAGGATTTGGAGTAGAGCGGAAGGCAGAGAGAGAGAGAGAGAGAGAGAGAGAGAGAGAGAGAGAGAGAGAGAGAGAGCGCTTTTAAATCACACCTTTTAAATGGTTTGTGGGTAAGGGCTTCACGTATGTTATTTTAGTCCAGGGTAGTTTATGTGGAGGTGTTAACGTAACTTGCACTTGGGACTGTTAATTGTAAGACAACTACCATAGCTGGGACTGAGACACGTTATCCCCTGCATACTCTATATATATCTATATACAGTATGTCTCTATATATAAATAGATAGAGTGATCAACACAATGATAATGTGGACGTCATTGATGGGGTTAGAACAATTATGTGCACCAATCCGAACACACCTCCGCTGCCATAAGGACCGCTCATTTTATACCTAACAGACTAGCTTGGGACGAGACAGAGGCGCGAGACTTCTTGTAAGCACTGTACCTCTCTCTTCTTCTTCGTTCCAGTGAGTATAGATTTAGTTTACGTAGTCTTTCCCAGTAGTTGAGTTCTTTGCAGCCATCAATCTTGGCTGTGAAATGCCTTTGCGTTTCTTCCAGTTTATATATATATATATATGTAGCGGCCAACTGAAGATGCAGGATCGCTCGCAAACTCCTTATGCAATATACCATCAACAATTAGCGATATAACTCATCAAACCAAACATGATCAAGATGACGTCATACCAAGCGCGCATAAGATGACGTCACAGCGCGGGAAGACCTCAAGTCGTGGACGCGCAGCGTCTTCATCTCCGAAATCCAACATTAGTGACCCACGTGACCGCTGCTTGTGATTTTTCCCAAGTTCTTGGGATTTTGGAGTGCACCTTGGGATTTGGTTTTTTTTTTAAATGTGCTAAATCTTGGGGAATTTACTGGGTAAAGGATGAAAATACTAGAAATAGTAGCTGAAAATTGCCTTTTCTCTATTTTTTCACATATTAAAAATTTATATCTGGACGATTCAAATTAAACATCATGTCAACATTCTAATTCGAGTCAGAATGATATAGGCCTAGTATAAGTTAGTGTTCTGTCACTCAGGGCCCCAACTAGCCTACTTAAGGTCTACAGGGCTTTTGGTGAAATTATTGTATCTAAGTACTTTTTATTTTTAGTTTACTACACAGATTAAATGTGTATGTATTGACAGTGTTTTGTTTATTACAAATGTAACTAAACTGAAAACACTACAATACTAAATAGTACTAGACTAGCTTAGTGATATGTGTGTATTATATATAAATGTTGGCCTAACTAAGCAGCCTACTAAATGGTACTAGGCAAGCCACTGGTCAGATATAATAAATATTACAGTGAGTGAATACTTTATTCAGATGAAGAAATAAAAATAACTGCATGGTATTTAATGAAAACATGAGAAGTAGCAATATTGTACATGTCCTACTATTTTCTTTATAAGCAACTATACTTGCTACTTGACTTACAATTCAACTGTATTGTCAAGACTTGTCTCTTTTATGTGCTGTGTTATATATTTTGGAGTAAGGTAGAATATGGGCTAAAGATGATTCATTATATTGATTTATATGAAATGTATGGTGTGAAGTTAATTCATTCTATTAATTTAAATGGGTTAGTATATAACCTTGGGAATTCTAGGGAATTTTTGTTGGGTGTTCTTGGGATAATTAAAAATGTAGAATGGTCACACTGTTAGTGACACGTAGACCATGATCATGTAAACATCATTTGTGCAAGCCCCACTTGGGCTTGTTGTGTCATTCACCTATCTTTATATAAAGACTATTTATCACTTCGCGCGTTATCAATTGTCAAACCATTATATATTGAATGCATTATTTAAAGTGTACACATTATTTCCAATATAAACAATCTGCATATTGTTTCATTTATAATTCAATTTGTTTTGTGTAATAAAGGAAGAAAACTCGATCTATCAATCAACCCAATTAATAACTTAATTAATAACATTACTTTGATCTGAAAGATCTGGTGGACCTCGGCCAAGCATCCATTTCTAACCATTATCAAATAACGGTAATTACTATCATTCCTTATAGCACCGATTTATCCATCAAACATGGCTACAAACTGGCCATTAAATTCAAATCATAACTAATAAATTGGCTAATATATATATATATTCTTTTTCAAGTAAAATGCAAAATATTAAAATGTTTTTATACTTTTGTGTTACAACAGCGATTGAATCCACGCAAAATTCTTAAATCCTCTTTGCGACGCGGTTTAAATTTTTCAGTACAAACGTCCTCTTTCTTCTCGAAAATGTTCCGAGAAAAATATCTCATAAAATCACATAATGTTAAACTTAGCGCAGCGAAACGGCATAGCATAACTTGCGCAGATGGGTTCTCTATCGAAATAGAGCAAGATATAAATTATATATGTTTTTAAATGGATTTGTATGTGCCTCCATTTAGCGATAAACATTCATTCTTGTTTATTGGTATTTCGTCCTTTTGCCATGTCTGTGACTGTTTCGTGACGTCATATGAACGACGTTCCCTCCTTACTTCTCCTCCCTCCCTCCCCGGCTCAGGAATATATTAGTTCCCAAGGTCGAATAAGGAATAAGTCATTTTTCCTCACGACTTTCCTAAAATAGTTCATGGAAATAACATTCTATGTAAGACTCTTTGCATTATCTAAGGATAATATATTCTATAATAAACTACCATGATTCTGTGTCGCTTGCATGATACTGAAAACAAATGCCGCTTTCATGGCTTTTACTGTTTTTGTCGCTTATATATATATATATATATATATATATTTAGGGTGATTCAAATATGGGGGTAAAAAAAAAATTTATATTTTAATGTGTTCAACCCTTTAAATGGTTCATTTCAGCATAAAAACAACTATCCTAAAATATTTTAGCAAATTTTTAATTTTTAGGGGTTGCTACCAGCAATTAAAAATTGACAGAACGACTCAAATTGTCAAATTTTTCCACACCACCCTGGGGATACAGTACAAGGCGCATTGCTTTTTTTTAATGTGGAAAGCTCCCCCGTAGGTCCTACCACAACCACAAGCATGCATAATTAAACTAGCATGATATTTGAGACATTAGCTGTCCTTACTTCATCAATGTTTCTTTCTTTCTATCAGGGTAAACAGCCCTGTAGTTTTTCACTACTTGTAGCAAGAATTGTTTTTGATCTTCGTCATGTGTTAGTATTTTATTATATTCATCCATTAATTTTACTCCTCTTTCCGCTATATTATTCACGACTTTCTACTGTTTGATAGATTTCTTAGTGGAGTTATACTCTTCATCATTATGCCATGCTTTAGCATCTTTGAGTAAAAATTTTGAACTAAATTCTGTTATTCTAAAGAATCTTTGAGTATTTGATGTGGCAAAATCTTCTAATTTATTCGTTGGAATAAGTGCAGGATCTAGAAAAGCCCGTTTTGCAGGAAGAGTTTCTGTTGTATTTTGCAAGGCCTTTACAATTTTGTTTTTCGTTTCAGTAGGCACTTCATCATCATAAAAGGCCAAGGCTACCAGTTCTTCTGATAGGTACCAGAGGTGACCTAACAGTTTTTTAATAGCAACAAATGCAATTGTGTCATTTATTTGTTTGTAGACTACAAGATTCTGTAATAATTCCAGATCAAGACGAGGAGCGCAAGATGGCACAGGAGCTGTAAACCATGCCTTTACATATAACCGAGTAGCAAATAGACAGATGTCTTTTAGTCCTTTTTTGTCTTTTACTGAAATTTTGAGCTGAGATTTGAACATAAAAGTTTTTAATGAATATGTAATTTTGGCCATCCACCTAGCCCGATGAAGTCCCGCTGGATGTTTAAATTTGATTCCACCTTTTGGTTCACCTCCCCAAAAAATAATTGTTAACTGCAATAGTTGTAGGTAATCGTCTCTTGGTTGGAATGTATCTAGTTGATTTGCTGCAAATATAATTATGTCATCTTTGATGTCATGAATATTTTCCTAGATATCTGGATCTGATAATGCTGTTTCGTAGTCCTCCTTATTAATGCTTGACCATTTTCTCTGAACTTCTTAAAAAGGACTATATCTGGGCCAGAAGATGGTGATAAAGACTTTCAAACAACAGCTTCCAGCATAATTTCAAATATGTGGTGTCGACATGCCAGCCACAATAAATCGTTGTCGAATTTTTGTTCTAGAAGAATAGCTGCACCATTTCTAGGACCAATATTGGCTGCCGTTGTATCGAAACACACGCATTTTATTTGTTCGCAGATGCCCCATTCAAGCGATGTCTGATTGTTTGCATTAAAACTAGAGACGCATTTCTGTCACTCAATTTTGCAACATCAAGACTTCCTAATAATTAATTTATCATCAAACAATTTTCTACGTTTGCCTACCTTACTTTTCCATGTTGAAGGTTGTGCAGCACAGAAACCAGATTCATCACTTTTACTCTCCTCTGATTCTGATTCTGATGATGTACTGGTGAGTATGACAGCCTCTTCATTCTTCTTTCTTTTGATCTCTTCTTCTGCTTTCCTCTTTTCATAACGTTGTTGCTTTTCTGCTGCTCTTTGCTCGTTTTTAGCAACAGCCTTATCAATGGTACCCATTTTTCCATGACGTCCTTTCTCACGTTGCATTTTCAAGAATTTCTTATCATCTTCTATTTTTATAAGCTGCATAGCATTCTCATGAGCAATGTCAAATAAGTTTTCCAGTTTATCTTTCCATTTTTCTTCTTTATTATTTAAATTTTGTGATCTTTTCAATTTGTTTGCTTTGTTTTTCTTAAGCAGCTGCCATTCCTTTAGTATTCCTTGAATTTTATCTACTACATGTATTCTTTGTTTTGCTGGTATTCCTGCTTTTTTCCAAACTGCTAGCACATCATCCGCAGTAGAGCAGCATGATTCTCTAATGCCTCGCTTTTTAATATTTCTGTAGTGCATGAAGAGGGCCATCATTTCCTTCTCTGATGGTAATACGGATGTTTTTAGTACTGCAGAGGGCTGCCCAATTAGCTATACTTCAGTTTCTTTTCTTGTAGAACTTCTCCCAAATGAGCAACTGGGTGATGGTGAGTTAGGCCTAGCTTCCATAATCGATTAATTGGTATCAAAATTACGAGTTCCAAGCAACAATTAAAAGCAAGCTAGTATATAAACCATTAATTAAAAATTCTGAAATATAAACAATTAAACATAAAATCATAAGTTGTAAAAACAAACAAATTGAAAAAAAGGGAAACTTTGACGCCTGGTAGCACATAGTAAATTTTATTTAAAATTCACCAAATTTGGCATACACTACTTTTTTGTCATAGGGAACAAAAATACAGGTTGAACAATTAAAAAAAAAAACTTTGATTTTTTTGAATCACCCTAATTATTTTTATTATATATATATAATATATAATTCTAAATAAGAGAACTGAAGCTTACTGCAAACGTTTCTGAATTTCTTCCATATTCAGTGCTAAGTATTAACTTAGTATTAACTTAGTACTGAAGAGGGAAGAAATATTTAAACGTTTGCAATAAATTATTGAAGCATAATACAGGTTTTAGTTCTATTTACACACACACTCTCTCTCTCTCTCTCTCTCTCTCTCTCTCTCTATATATATATATTTTTTTTTCTTTAATTTACCGCCGATTCGTGCCTAGTGAAAGTGGTACATATCTCGGTGAGTATATATATATATATATATATATATAAAGAACGATGCTTGTTTAGAAGAGTGTCCGCACAAGAAGAGGAGAGAAAACGAGCAATGAAAAATTAGGCACCTCCCGGAATCGAACCCGGGATCATCCGATTGCCGGTCAGATATGATAACCACTACACCAAGGCCCTCGATCAATCAAAACTCGCAATTCTCCTACATGCGAGCGGAATCGAATGCGCTTTTTGAGGGAGGCACCTTCTCATGCCGTATATATATATATATATATACATTTTAACTGCAAACGACACACAATCTGATGATCCCAGGTTCGATTCCCGGGAGGTGCCTTATTTTTCATTGCTTGTTTTCTCTCCTCTTCTTGTGCGGACACTCTTCTAAACAAGCGTCGTTCTTTACACTAATTATACTGTGTGTCGTTTGCAGTTAAAAAAAAAAATATATATACAGGGTGTACATAAAGTCAGGATCTATTTTTGTGAAGCACTTGGAAATTATATGGAATTCAATCATAAAATGATAAAGTGGTAACATTTATTAAATAATTAAGAGTAGGATTCGACATGACGCCCATCAGTATCCCTGCACAGCTCAAATCGTTCCGCAGCATTTCTAAACACATTCTGGAGCATTTGCGGTGTTATGTTATCTGCAGCAGTTCGTATACGTGTACGTAATTTTTCAAGACTCGTAATCTTCGTCTGATAGACGTGCGATTTGATAAAGCCCCATGCAAAGAAATCTAAAGGGGTTAAATCTGGTGATCTCGCTGGCCAAGGTCTGTTGCTTCCGCGTCCGATCCAGCGATTTGGAAAACGTCCATTTAGATAATCCTGAACAATTTTGGCATAGTGAGAAGGAGCACCATCATGTTGATAGACGACGGTACGAACAATCCTATCCCCGTCGTCTATCAACATGATGGTGCTCCTTGTCACTATGCCAAAATTGTTCAGGATTATCTAAATGGACGTTTTCCAAATCGCTGGATCGGACGCGGAAGCAACAAAAGACCTTGGCCAGCGAGATCACCAGATTTAACCCCTTTAGATTTCTTTGCATGGGGCTTTATCAAATCGCACGTCTATCAGACGAAGATTACGAGTCTTGAAAACTTACGTACACGTATACGAACTGCTGCAGATAACATAACCCCGCAAATGCTCAAGAATGTGTTTAGAAATGCTGCGGAACGATTTGAGCTGTGCAGGGATACTGATGGGCGTCACGTCGAATCCTACTCTTAATTATTTAATAAATGTTACCACTTTATCATTTTATGATTGAATTCCATATAATTTCCAAGTGCTTCACAAAAATAGATCCTGACTTTATGTACACCCTGTATATAGTGGCCTACGGATTAATGAATTATATTGAAATGAATAATTAGGGGGTCACCAGTTTGGAAATACAGACCAAACAAACAATATTTAATAAGGAGAGAAAAATTACTTTGTTGTTTTGTTTAATTAGAAAAATAAATAGAAAAATAAATAAGTTATTTGTTCACAGTGATTAATAATTCTATAACGGTATTTATACTAGGTTTCGGATGACTGATTATTATCTAAAAATGGAGCGAAAGAAATTTTCTTTTGGAAGAAAATATATATTCATTCAGATCAATAGAAAGAGAGTGTGTAGGACGTGGAGATGCATATGATAATGAGATGCTGATACGGATAAAACTGTAACGTAACTAAACAGAAGAGAGAGAGAGATAGAGAGAGAGAGAGAGAGAGAGAGAGAGAGAGAGAGAGAGAGAGAGAGAGAGAGAATTTATTTTATATAAAAGATTGCAGCGTTGATAAATAATGCCGATAAGTTTCATGCAGGAAAACAGATTTTTCCTATATGGAAAAAACATAGGTTGCCTATATAGAGAAAATATAGGTTGCTTTATAAATAAAAGATGGGGACACTGTTCTGGCAAGAGTGAATGAGGTGAAAGTGCTGGGCATTAATTGAGACAAAAACTAAATTCAAAAGTCATTCACGACATATGAAATCCAAACTACCGAGATTTCTATTCATATTATTTAAACTAAAAAAAAAAGGCTCTTCCTCAAAACTCTCCTTATCCCGTATCATTTCTTCGTCCATCCACGTTTATTATATTGCATTGCAACATGGAGTAGCATAAACAAATATTTAAAAAAATCTTTTGGAAGTCACTCGTAAAAAATGTTTGCGAACTCGCTTGGATGATGACAACAGACAAAATCATACGCTTCCCCAGTGTTTAAAGGGATAAATATTTTAAAACTCAATCATGTATGTAGGGTTCGAGGTTCCCCGAGATGTTCACCCCAGTGTAATCGATCCATGGTGGATGCTCCGGTGACCCATCCATTGACCCGTTCGTGGGTGGGTGCTGACGATACTATTTGCACTTAACACTATGGATGGTAAAGTAACCATTGCTGTCTTACTTCGGATCAGATTTTCACTACAGAGTGGACACTAAGTCCCTTTGCAGTGAAATTACAGTATATCTGTATGTTGCCCTTTTTTTTATGCAAGGGGACTTTGTGGCTACCCTGTACTTGACTACAACTAAATAAACTAATATTGTTTTAGACCATTAATATAAATTTACAGTTTGATTATGAAACACCGAAATTTTGGAGCAAGTGTAGTTTACGTCCCCTTATGGTGCCTAGTGTAGTTTACGTTCCCTTACATCAGGGGCCTTCAACATTTTTTAGCTTACCGCCCACTTTTTTTATTTTTTGAGAATTAAAAAACTTATCGCCCACCTTAGGGCAAAAAAAATAAATCATAATTAATAAAAGAAAAAAGAAAATAAATGTTTAATTACCTTTAATGAGAGCCTTGTGGTTGATGCTTGCTAATTAAAAACTTTAAGTTGGGTTTTATTTTAGTAAGAAACAAACGAAGATCTCCTCTCTCTGCTATATTCAAACGATTTCTTTCTTTGGTAAGAATGTGGTTCACTACACTGAATCCTGATTCAACCAGGTATGAGGTAGGGAAAGCTACTAGTAGAGTGGAAATCTTATTCCATAAATGTGGATACAGCTTGGGTATTTTTTTTTCTGCAAAAGTTGTAGGTATCCACCTTCTTTGAAATTTGGTTTGCACTCAGCGTCATATTTTAATTGCAATAATTCCTCTTGATAGGTAACCTCAACATCACATACGTTTATAATAAAAGGAGTCTCCATCCACGCATCGACTTTAAGGTTGATAATATCTTGAATGCGATTTTCCGTGTCAATTTTTAATGCATCAAGATGACTACTATATTTTTCCAAGTCACTAGCTGTGAGATCATCTTTGATTGATAACAATCAATTCAATTTTCTTTTATTGTAGAATAGATGTAGATTGCAGAAGAAAACGATTGTGTTTGTGTGTGCGTACGTGTGTGTGATCTTAGTGCTAACTATATTTTTCGTCGATTTAGATCGGGTCTTTTGAAGTCTAAATTTTCATATTTACCACACCCTTAAGTGAATCTAATTACAGTTTTCGTGAAAATTTTCTACCGCCCAGCTAAAATCACAATTCGCCCACTAGTGGGCGCTACCGCCCAGGTTGAAGGCCCCTGCCTTACATTATCCTAGTGTAGTTTGCGTTCCCCAACTTTGTTCGCGTATACCTAATTAAATAAAACGTTAAAACTAACGAAAATATTACGACTTAACCTAACCAATCGTCAATTTATATATATATATATATATATATATATATATACACACACCTTTGGTTACCTTTGGTTAGCTTCCGCCCGAACTGTTCATTCTGACGAAGGTCAAGCTTTTCACTCCACCTTAAACCTACAGTTTAACGTGGAATCCGAACCACGCCCCATCAGCAGCCCAGCGTCTTAACCACTAGGCCACCTACGGTACCCATTTATCTACCAACCACTTTCTTTATTGTGTGGAAGGATGAACAGCTGGGTTTTGCTGCGCGCCGGCTGCCGTCGGGTCTCGAACCCGGGACCGATGGATTCGTAGTCAGCGACGCTAACCACTAGACACGCGAAATGAATGAATGATACAAACCCACAAGGAAAAAGAAAAATGATTCCAAGGCCTTTCGTGTATTCAGAAGTACATCCTGACGAGGTATACTTCTGAATACACGAAAGGACTTGGAATCATTTTTCGTTTTCCTTGTGGGTTTGCATCATATATATATATCAAGGTAAAGAACGACGCTTGTATAGGAGAATATACCGCGCAAGATGAGGAGAGAGAACGAAACAAATGAAAAAATGAGGTAACCACCCGGGAATCGAACCCGGGATCTTCCGATTGCCGGTCAGATATGATAACCATTACACCATGGGCCTCACTCCATCAAATGTCGTAATTCTCCTACATACACGCAGAAACCAATGCCCCAAGGGGGCACCTCCCGCGTGCCGCACATTATATACATTTTAACTGCAAACACGCAGTATAATTAACGTAAAGAACGACGCTTGTATAGGAGAATATTCCGCGCAAGATGAGGAAAGAGAACGAAACAAATGAAAAAATGAGGTAACCACCCGGGAATCGAACCCGGGATCTTCCGATTGCCGGTCAGATATGATAACCATTACACCATGGGCCTCATTTTTTCATTTGTTTCGTTCTCTCTCCTCATCTTGCGCGGAATATTCTCCTATACAAGAGTCGTTCTTTACGGTAATTATACTGCGTGTTTGCAGTTAAAATGTATATAATGTACGGCATGCGGGAGGTGCCCCCTTGGGGCATTGGTTTCTGCGCGTATGTAGGAGAATTACGGCATTTGATGGAGTGAGGCCCATGGTGTAATGGTTATCATATCTGACCGGCAATCGGAAGATCCCGGGTTCGATTCCCGGGTGGTTAATTCATTTTTTCATTTGTTTCATTCTCTCTCCTCATCTTGCGCGGTATATTCTCCTATACAAGCGTCGTTCTTTACGTTAATTATACTGCGTGTTTGCAGTTAAAATGTATATAATGTATGGCATGCGGGAGGTGCCCCCTTGGGGCATTGGTTTCTGCGCGTATGTAGGAGAATTATGGCATTTGATGGAGTGAGGCCCATGTTGTAATGGTTATCATTAAAGACCGGAAGTTCAGGCACTAAAAAACAGTGAAATAGGCAGGCAAAAAGGCAGAATAAAACATGGAAATAGGCAAAAGAAGGCATTTATTTTTAAATCGAAATTCATTAAATAACATGAGCTAAAACTATAGGTAAGACATCTCCATACATTAATAAAATAATGCTAAATAAATCTATGAAGTATAGCTTTATTCATTTGATTGGTTACACATTACAACAAGCATTTTTTCCAAATTTTCAAACGTTAGATTATGTCTACGATCAGTTAGCAAGTGTTTAAGAAGGGAAAATGATCTTTCAACAACAACTGATGTGATTGGTGCATACTTAAAACATGCTATAATTTCTGAGTTTAGATTTGAAACGTCTACATCACCATCTCCTTCAAGGACTTTTGCAATGTTCTTGATTTGAGCTAGGTCAGCATTACCTGAAATTACTTTTTCACACTTCTGCTGGACAATTTTACCTGTGGCACCGAAACTTGATTAATTTCCTCAACTACGTTTATAAAAATGCCCAATGCATTTACCAAGGTTTGGTTTCTTTCTTCCAGTGAAGTTATTGCAAGTGGTAAATTTGAAAAGTTGGCATTAATGAATGCAAGATCATTTTGCAATGACTTCTGCATGAGAGATTTCATAATCTTGATAGAAGATGCATCCTCTTCATCAAAACTTTCTACAATGCTCTGTACTGTGTTGTAATTTTTACAATAGTAAAGTGCGGCATTTATCCAAGTTCCCCATCTTGTCAGTACTGGCTGAGGTGGCAGTGCTAATCCCGGTGCCTTTTCCTTGAAAACGTGGACTCGTGAAGGAGCTTTGAGAAATACCTTCTTTCCATTTGAAATCATCTTGTCAACATCAGAGAATAATCTTCGTACCTTTTCAGAAACTCGGTGGAGTGCATGAGCTAAGCACGTGAGATGTAGCATTCTGGGGAAAAGAATTTTTAAAGCCCCAGCTGCTTTTTTCATGTATGGAGCTGCATCAGTTATGAAGAGAAGAACATTATTGTGCTTTATTCCTTCAGGCCATAGTAATGCAAGTGATTTGTTAAAGTCTGAGCAATAGTTGAGCTGTTTGTTTTATCAAGTAGCTCTGATGCTAACAAATAGATTTTTGAGGGTTGGTCACTCTTCATAGTTCCAACTATTACATTGGCAACAAACCTTCCAACAGAATCGGTTGTCTCCTCTATTGATACTCAAATGTACTTGTTCTTAACTCCATCTCTAATATTTTGAATAACAATCCGATAGATGTCTTCTACATAGGTCTTTCTTAATGACGACTCGCTAGGAATGCGTTCATTTGTATACTTCTCCAAGAATTTTCTCAGAGACGGATTTTCTAGTTTCCACAAGGGACTGCCAGCATCAACAAATGCTTTGCACAAGTCCATTGAAAATTGTGACTTACGGCTGGAGCCAGCAACGTAGTTAGTAAGTAGGCATGACTGCTCTCCTCCAAGCTTCCGTTTGTCAGCGGCACTTTTGTGTTTAGCTGTCTCTATATGTTGGATCACGAAGTATTTCTTCTCTGAATTTACTGCCTTTTCACAAGCTTTACAGAATTATATAGAGCCGTCAGTGGAGAACACACTGCTCCCAAATTGCTGAACATAATCATTTAGTTTCTTAGAAGAAGATGCTTTAACTTTAGACATTATCACACGTGCTCACTCATGCAAACAAACAGTGACTGAAAACAAATATGCAGTGCTGCCATATGTACGACATCTGGAGAAGTGGAGTTGCCAATTAATCATTAGAAGTTGCTAAATGTGATAATTTGGTAAAAAAAAACGAAACTCTTCATTCAAAACAGGTGGAATAGGCAAATTAAGCTCTTCATATCGAAAAAAAGCATTTTCACCCAAAAATGAGTAAAATAGGCAAAAAAAGGGCATTTATGGCATTTTGCCTGAACTTCCGGTCTCTAGTTATCATATCTGACCGGCAATCGGAAGATCCCGGGTTCGATTCCCGGGTGGTTACCTCATTTTTTCATTTGTTTCGTTCTCTCTCCTCATCTTGCGCGGAATATTCTCCTATACAAGCGTCGTTCTTTACGTTAATTATACTGTGTGTTTGCAGTTAAAATGTATATATATATATATATATATATATATATATATATATATATATATATATATATATATATACAGGGCGTCCCAAAAAAATGTGTACACACTTTAAATAATTATAAAGGCAGTGTTTATTAAAATACATTTCATTTTCAAAATGTAATAGAATCTACAGACATTATTTAATTGTTTTGTCAACGCCTGTTTTCAAACTGACGTCCGTTCTGGTCCAGGCACTGCTGATAACGCGAAGCAATGGAATCGCAAACATCACGAAACATTTCGTTTGGTATTTGTGTGCATTCTCGTTCAATGGCTGCTCTCAATTCAGCGACTGTTGCAGGTTTTATAGCGTAGACTTTGTCTTTTAAGTATCCCCATAAAAAAAAGTCTAGTGGTGTGAGGTCTGGTGAACGCGGAGGGTATTCTACGAAACCCCTTCGTCCAATCCACATCCACATCGTGCCAAGTACCACTCGCAATACTCCACTCTTCGGTCCGGATCATCTTCATTAATAGCATGGACTAATCTTGGAATGTAACTTTTCCATTGACAGCGCTTCAA
Organism: Bathynomus jamesi; assembly: GCA_023014485.1. Taxonomy (NCBI): domain Eukaryota; kingdom Metazoa; phylum Arthropoda; class Malacostraca; order Isopoda; family Cirolanidae; genus Bathynomus; species Bathynomus jamesi. The sequence continues at coordinate 396,585 of JAJOZX010000271.1, read as the reverse complement.
AATGCGTTGGACAGACGATTCTGAAATTCCTACCTCACGACTCGCTTGCCGCACAGATTTTTGGACTTTGGTGATACGTTTCCAGTACTCTTTCTTGCTTTGTGGGGCTTGTCGATGTCCGTGGTCTTCCGGAACGCTTCTTGTGGACATTCTGAACAGTTCCATCGGCTTCAAACTTATCTCTAATTCGAGTGATGGTAAGTCGCGTTGGTGGATCTGTTTGAAACTCCCTCCTAAACTGTCTTTGCACTTCAACTGCATTTTCACACTTCCAGTAGCATTTTAGAATGAATTTCCTTTGTTCAAAGCTTAGTCTGACTGCCATTATTAATTCTAATGGGTTTAACTTGGAAAGAAAGAAACATCAATTGAGCTATCAGCTGTTAAAGTGTGTATACATTTTTTTGGGACGCCCTGTATATATATATATATATATATATATATATATATATATATATATATATATATATATATATATATACCTTACCTTACAACCTTACGAAGGTTCCGAGCGATGACTTCTCATTTCGCAAAGGTCAAGCTTGTCGCCCCTCCTCTCGAGTTGGCCTGGTGAAGTAGTGAGTTGGATTCTTGCGCTCTCCACCTCACATAGCCAGGTACGCCTGGCTCATCGGGGATTGTTCTGAGCCAGGCGTCTAGTCTTCTTTTGAAGATTTCCACTGCAACTCCCTTCGTGTTTCTTAGGTCTTTGGGCAACTGATTAAACAGTTTTGGTCCTCTCACTACAAAACTATTTTCTTTCAGGGTTAAGGATGTTCCCTGTCTCGCCTTCAATTTGGGAATATGACACAGTCTACCGCTTCTACTTTCCACCGTTGTTTGGGGAGTTATGGGATTCAGAGTAAGATTAGGGACTAGTTTCTCCATTATTTTCCAAGTGTAAATAATGGTGTATCTCTCTCTTCTCCTTTCCAGTGAATATAGGTCTAGTTCTCGTAACCTTTCCCAGTAATTTAGTTCTTTGCACCCATTGATCTTGGCTGCGAAGCTTCTTTGGATCCCCTCCAGCTGTCTAATGTCTTCTTTTTTATGGGGATGTTAGGACCGAGCAGTATTCCAATTTGGGTATTATCAGGGTTTTCAGTAGAGGAATCATTACATTCCTATCCCTTCGTTTAAAGGTTCTCAATATCTGACCCGTTATTCTCTTTGCTCTGTTTACTATCTTATTTTGTGTTTCAAATTTCGCATCATCTGTCATTACAACACCTAAATCTTTTGCTCTGGAATTTCTCTGAATTTCCTGTCCATTTGGGGTATAATATTCCATGGACTTTAGGTCTTCTCTTTTTCCGTACCGTAATAGCTGAAATTTCTCGGTGTTAAACTTCATATTGTTGTCTTCAGTCCACTTGTAGATTTTGTTTATGTCGGTTTGTAGAGATCCTATGTCTTCTGGGTTTCTTATTTTTCTACTGATCTTTGTGTCATCCGCAAAGGATGTTACTGTGCTGTCTCTGGTAACGTCCTCATCTATGTCAGTTAGCATGATTATGAAGAGTAGTGGAGCTAATACTGTTCCTTGTGGTACCGAGCTGAGGACCTCTGATTCTGATGAAGATACTCCTTGTACTGTAACGACTTGCCTCCGCTCACTAAGGAAATTATATATCCATTTCCCTACTTTTCCTGTTATTCCCATATATTTCAGTTTATGTATTATGATTCCGTGGTCACACTTGTCGAACGCTTTAGCAAAGTCTGTGTATAGTACATCATAGTTTTCATTACTTTCAAGTGAATCAATAATGTTGTTGTAGTGTTCCATTAGTTGTGATAGGCATGATCTGCCTGATCGAAACGCGTGTTGGTTATCATTGAATTTTTTCTGAGTTTCCAAAAAGTCATAGATTTTCTGTCTAACTATTCTTTCAAATATTTTAGTGAGATGAGATGTAAGCGACACTGGCCTATAGTTTTTGGCCTCGGATCGATCTCCTCCTTTATATATTGGGACTATGTTCGCGCTCTTCAGGATGCCCGGTATTTCTCCCGTGTCTAATGATCGTCTCCATATCCAGTATAGGGGCTCAGCGATTGCATTCTTGCAGTTTTTGATCAGTGTGGCATTCCATTTATCCGGACCTGCTGCTGAGTGTGTTTTTAGTTTCCCTATGGCTTGTGTAATATCATCCGTCGTAAAGTCGAAATCCGTTATACTTTCCCCTTGTGGTTCTTCTTCAAAGAACGCGTTTCTATCGCATATCAATTTGTCAGTTTTGGGGATACTAAAAGATGATTCATACTGAGCTTTTAATATTTCAGATACTTCTGTTAGATCATCATATAAATCCCTGTTCTCATTTTTTAAAGATCCGATAGTCGCTTGGTTTTTCGACTTTCTTTTTGCGAAATTATAGAAGTACTTTGAGTTAGCCTTTATCGCTTCTATAGCGTCATCTTCTTCTTTTTCTGTATGCTTCTCGATTTGTTCCTGTATGACGACATCGATACTTTGTAGTTTATCATTTAATATTTTTCTGATGTTGTTATCTTTACAATTACTTAATTTTGCAGTCACTCTTTTTCTCTTTCGGAACAATGCCCTCTTTTGTCTTTCGAACCTGCTTCTCTTTCCTCTTTGTTGTATCTTTGGGACATGTTTTTCTACAATTTCTAGCGTATATATATATATATATATATAATATATATTCATAATATTTTCGTTAGTTTTAACGTTTTATTTGATGGATTCATTTAAAAAATGTCTCCTAAAGATCCTAGTGTAGTTTGTGTCCCCTTTTGCGTCAGGGGGACGTAAACTACACTTGCTCCGAAATTTTTATACGTTTAATCTTATGTTTTATCACAAGTTAAAGCTTTACACGTACGTTATACAAATACTAAACAAAGTTAAGCTTTGACCGAAAATCAAGTAGGCCTACAGAAATGATATAGCCTCGCGCGTGACATAATGAAAAGCCTGGGGCTCCGAAAGAATTTACTTTCGTCGGCGACCCCTAAGGTCGGGGAGGCGGGAGGGGGAATGATGAATTTACGAACTTAAGCTCATTTTAAATATATGCCATATATATATATATATATATATATATATATATAAGTTCGGTTTTCGATTTCAGCTTTTGTAAAAACAAAATATCAGTTTGGATTTCGACTAGTTTTTTTTGCTTTCAGTTTATGAAATATATCGACATTTTGGATCACCTGAAGATCAGGGCCCCCAGCCTTCTTTAGTTAGCATTATAAGGCTAACTAACGAAAATATCACGACCTAACCTAACCAATCGTCAAGGGCGTACAGTTGCCCTAACGATCGGTTAGGTTAAGTCTGATATTTTCGTTAGTTAGCCTTATAAGGCTAACTGAAGAAGGCTGGGGGCCGTGATCTTCAGGTGATCCTTGATTTGATTTCGTATCATACTGTAAGACGATTGCTATTCTTCGTCAGTTTATAAAACTTTCGCCTTCGAAAGCTTCAGATGACCTGATACTTAAAAATTAAGCTGCATGTTTAAAGTCACACAGTTGTCTGATTTTTTTTTTTTTTACCTTTTGAGCTAATCTACTTCTCTTCTTGGTGTGACATTTTCTCTTTACCTGTGATATCTATCCACCTATATGAAGAGAGAGAGAGAGAGAGAGAGAGAGAGAGAGAGAGAGAGAGAGGCTAATATATATTAAAAAGATAGACCCATAAAGCAAAAGCTGAGAAGCTAGCTGCCTTTCCATAGCTATAAATCTTCAGAGAGAGAGAGAGAGTCTTACGGAGATGAGACGAAGTGTATCTATAAATCAAAAACATTTCTATTACGTTTCAATACCCGATTTTTTTTTTTTTTTTTTTGACAAGTTGTTTCGTGTTAGAAAATTTGAATTAAAAATATCTTTTAACTTCTTTAAAAAACTTTAATTTCTAACATTTAAATAAACAATATCGCTTTCAGTTTTCAGTTTTTCAGTTTATTTTATTTCGAGATCAGTTTCGATTTTAGTTTTGGCAAAACATCTTCCATTTCAGTTTTTTTTTTCAATTTAAAATTTTTTTTTTTTTTTTTTTTTTTTTCATTTTATCGATTCCACTTCATAGCTATTACTCATCCCTGTTTTCTAGACGCGGCAATAAGTAATACTCAGTCAAGCCTTCTTACAAATTCGAAGCTATCATTATTGGGTGATGGTTATTCATATCAGAAGGCTTAACCACCTTCAATATTACTATTGGCCGAACTTGACCATATAACAGCTGAAGGGATGAAAGAAAATGATGCCTAAAAGAACGTGCAAGAAAATTAACTTAAGTCGATGGACCAAATTAAATAAAGATGACTGAAATTAGGGATCTTTTCCGTTTGACTGCCGCCATTGAAACATAAGAGGTGAGTGCCCCCAGCCTTCTTTACTTAGCCTTATAAGGCTAACTAACGAAAATATCACGACCTAACCTAACCAGTCGTTAGGTCAACTGTACGACCTTGACGATTGGTTAGGTCAGGTCGTGATATTTTGTTAGTTAGCCTTATAAAGCTAACTAAAGAAGGCTGGAGGCCCTGATCTTCAGGTGATCCCCTTATTTTTCTGAGTACACGATTAAAACTTAAAAATTAAGCATGGATCTTGAAAGTAATTAAAATTGTTTATAAGAAACAAAATTTGAAGGGGAAATTAAGAAAAGCTTTTTTATAAAGTAACTTATTTTGTATCATCAAGACATTTCAGTTAAAATACAAAAAGTTTAATTACCGTATGTTTCAATGGCGGACGGAAAAGATCCGAAATTAGCATTATCAGGACCAAGTTCATCATTTAGTTTATTGTTCGAGTTTTTAAATTGGTTATCAGTGGATTTTCGAATACATTTACCATTAAAAAACTATAGTAGCTACACTGTAAAGAACGCCTCAAAATCGTCGGTAGTTTGCTTTGAGAATCTTCATCGTGATATATCTATCGTCCTAAAATACGGGTATCATTAAATGAATTAGTGCTCTTTATACCATCTTTAATCCCACTTATTTCAATCACTTATGCATTAGAATAACCGCCCTTTATTTCTTTAACATCGATTCTTACAAAACTGTAATAGTAATACTCGCAATAACGAATTTAAGTTGCGTGGCAGGCGTTTTATTACTAATATCGCTAAAAACTTCTTTACGTTTAAAGTAATTGATAAATGGAATAATCTTCCCGCGTCAGTCGTTCATTCTACCAGCGTTAATATGTTTAAGAACCGTCTTGACAGACATTTTAAAGGTATTAACGTTGTTTAATTTAAAAAACAAAGTTAGCAACGGAAGCTCTGGTGGTGGTGCTCGAGGATGAGTCTGTTGACGATGGATGCCAGCTTGTGACATGCCAGCGTGTGATGCCAGCAATAAAATTATTAAAAAAATAAAATAAAAATTTGACTAACACGAATGTAGATGTAGCTCATAGCGTAAACTAACCCACTTTTTGTTTAACTTTACCTACTTTTTTTTTTTTTTTTTTTTTCCTCTCCTTACTTTGCATGTCTCTACCTCTTTTCTTGCATGTTTGTAGTTTGCATGGTATGACAGTGAGTTAAGACTGTGTTTGCATGGTTTGTAAGCGTTCTTATTTTACTTCTTTTCATCTTTCACCCCTCTCCTATTCTCTCCGACTATCTTTCTGACTTGTCGGCAGTGGCCGGCGGATGATGATGGTGAGACACTTTTCCTCTTTTTCTGAATGAATGTTAACCCATGAGTGATAGGTGTTGCTCTTACTTAACCCCTTATTCTCTTCTCTTCTCTTAACCCGCTACTCTTTCCTTTCTCTCGGGCTAACCTTAGAGTGGATCTTAGGGTCTTTGTTAGCCTTAGCTTCTGTAGATCTGTAGATCTGTAATGTATTTTCATTGGCAAATAAATGATTCTATAAAATTTAAATTACAAAGATATTTTCATTCTTTTTTCGCGTATTAAAGCCATTTTTGAAGTTTTTATGAGCTAATTTTACCTCATCAAATTCATCCCCTGATCTTTATTTACTATTTAAACACCATGCTAAGAATTTCTCCCTCGCAATTTTATGAATTAAGATCTTTTTTAACGTTCATTCCATCCAGAAATAGACATCTTATTATCAAATTTAAAACTTATAAAATATTTTGAAGCATCCAACAATTTTAACAAATTGTCATGGTTGGGTTATCACGCAAATATCCATTACGTATAAAACTTTTATTAAAGTATAACTTAACATGCACCCTATTGTTGTAAAGTTTTTCTCAAAAAGGAAATCTTAAATAAGTTGGTAATTCAATTTCTTGCTTATTATTAATTAAAAGAAAATTGAACAATTTCTACAAAGAAAAATGATTGAACAGCGATTTACTATACTCTGTATCACTGACGGGCACTAAGCACTCGTGTGAAATAACCAAATGACCCAACCCTTTAGCTCTTATTATGTGTGGAACTTAAACAGGTAAATGACTCGGGAGACAGTTTTTAAAGAGAGTTTTTTTTTTTTTCTCAGCGAAAATCTGGTGAAATGAAGTGTGTTGAAACAAGCTGGGGAAAGGTAACTAAGAAGAAGGCGAATAGATGGCGTCTGATCGTGGGATCCATAATAAATGCAAAAAACCACTTTTTTCTACGTGAAGGTCAAAATATAATTAAAACCCACTCTAATAGACAGAGCTTATTTCCACAACAGTTTCGATGCCCACTGGCATCCTCTTCGGGTGGATACAGAAAAACGAATGAACCAAAAACAAGAGGGAAAACAGTCCAGGGACCATTAAGAAATTCGCACCTATGTTAGATCCAGTTCTCCCGACACTGGAAGAGCATTTTAAACGGTGTATGGTCCTTCCTGAAGGTAAACGGTATCAAGGACTTCGGGCACACTTGCTCCACTAAACACTCTTGTAGGAACTTGAGTTGCAGCTTCTTGGTCTTCAAAGCCACTAGTGTTTTTTCATATAGACGATAGGAAGATATAAGTTGGGGAAAGGTAACTAAGAAGGCGAATAGATGGCGTCTGATCGTGGGATCCATAATAAATGCAAAAAAAAAACTTCACTTTTTTCTACGTGAAGGTCAAAATATGAAAATAAAAACCCATCTATTCGCCTTCTTCGAAGTGTGTTGAAGTTCAGAGTGAACATTTTGAACACCTTCTGTATGTTGAAATGTTGAGAATCAAACATTATCATAAAAGTGTATTACGCTTTCTACATATTTCCACCGTCTCCAGTGTCTCCAGACATATGAAACACTCTGTGCATATACATATACAGTATACATATATAGTAAATTAGTAATGGTTCGTTATACCGACTTAATTGGGCGGTCAGGGTGTAGGTGGATCGGAAAAAGATGGTTTAATGGACCTTCAGGTCATATGGTTATCACAAATCACAAACATCACAAATAGGTACAAACCCTTTTTCAAAATTTTATTAAAAACGAAACACAAACGGACGCCAAACATGGCGGATCACTTTATGTAGCTGTTTCGACCAACCGACCAATGAGTGTCTGTTGTCTTCAACATCTCAGGAATCCTTTATTCTAATTGGTTTTAAGACACAAACGTCATAATGATGTTGCGCATACAGGGTTTAGATTTTAATGTTTCAGATAGAAAAGTCGGTGAAGCGGAAAGTCGGTGTATCAGGCAGTAGATGAAGCGGGATTTTACTATATACAGTATATACCTCGTTAACCTCATTAACTTCACTGAACCTTCAATAAACTTCACTGAACCAAGTTTAAAATAGAGAAAATGTTTTGTACATTTCACCAAAATTCTCTCTCTCTCTCTCTCTCTCTTTATATATATATATATATACAGTATATATATATATATATATATATATATATATATTAGGGTGGTCCACAAAATCGAAGTTGTTTATTTTTTGTGCTCAGTGTTTATTTGGTTCCTTTCCCCAAGAAAACACTTGCATACCAAGTTTTAGGTCATTATGACTTTGTTTAGGGTATGCACAAGCTGACTAAGAAAAGCTCACATTTGTTTGATCTCTTTCCCTATAAAATGACTCTTGTATTAGGAAAATGATACTCAAGTATTACATATCTATAGGTAAATTATTATTTAAGTGATTAATTTATTAATTAGAGACAAACCAAACACAAACAATGTTGATTGAAACAGGAAAACAACTCTCCCGTCCTTACGATTACGAGTTAGCCTTACTTGCACTAGGAAACTGGTGTCGATATGTAGCGACCACCTGCGGCAGATACTGTTTCTGTTCTTCGTTCTTCGTAATGGAAGAGTTATAATCCCGAATTAGTTTCACCCCTCTTTCAGCCACATCATTCACTACCAGCATATCTTGAAGGACTTCCTTGGCCTGGAGGAACTGCGGATCATCTTTCTACTGGGATGGATCTTTAGAGATGAATCCGGAGCCTAGTAGCATGGTCTGGAAGAAGCGGTTGGTATTCTTGGATGCCAGCTTCTTCAACGTCATTGACGGAATGTCTTCTTCCGGCACTTTAATTCTCTTCGGTGGAGCTTTCTTTCCTTCCCTTACCATCATCAACTCCAGGATTCCTCTCTTCACCATATTGGAAACTGCGTCGCTGAATAGAGCCAGAGCTACCAACTCCTCGTTCAAATACCACAGATGTCGTTGGAATGCCTTTGTAGCTGCCGCTCCAACTGCTCCATCCATTTTATTCCTGTATTCTTGAATTTTCTTAAGGAAGGAGATATCGTTGCTCGGGGCTTCAAAGATTATGGGAGCCTTGAACCATGCTGGTCCGTAGACAAGAACAACAAAGAGTGCCATGGTTCGAATTGACTTCTCTTCCTTGGGGGACACCTTAAACTGAGGTTGAAACATGAATATTTGGAGACAGTATATTGTCTTTGACATCCAGCGAGCATGATGTATGGGGCCAGGCTGTCAAAATCGAATCCTTCGGGAAGGTGTCCCACCTAGGAAGACTACGCTAAGCTTCCGGAGTCAGCGGTAGTCGTCGCGGGGTTGCGTACACTCAAGAGCTTTTATGTAGTAGTCGAGAGCTTCTTGTACCCATTCAGGGTTCTCTTTGAAAACTGTACTGACGTGGTCGTCCATCAGTCCAGTCTTGAGGTTTGCTTGATTGACCCGCTGCCAATTCATTTGTAACTGTTGAAACAGGAGAACCTCCGGACCGCTGGACGATCCATGAACTGTCTTGAAGACGTCCCTGAGAACGACCTCCAAGATATGGTGTCTGCAAGCAAGGTGGAGTAAATTTCTTCCCAGCAAGCTCCACCAATATGACCCGTATTGCTTGGGGTCGTATCAAAGTTCATGGCGACGACTCGGTCTTCGACCTTCCAATCCTTCAAGGCCTCAACCACGGCGTCTGCTTGCGCCATTCCTGTTCCACATGCGAGCTTCGGAACAACCAGGAGTTGGATGTTCTCCTCTAACAATGACGAAACATCCTTCCCAGAGATCAATACTGGGAGACGATCGACGTAGTCATATTTTACGAGGAATGGAAGGAGTTTCCCGCCCCAGTGAACAACAATTCTAGTATTGGCGCCAGAAGATGAGACAGCTTGTTTTACAGAAGTGATGTGGTCACTGCGATGTTGCGTAGGGGTTCTCCTGAATGTGAAGCGACTGATGGCCAGTTCATCAATGTTCCCTCCAAAGCTTTTCACAGTAGCTGCGACGATGTGAACTGCCTCAAGATCGCTGGTGTTGGTTCTATCCAGGGCGGCAGCGAGACCAGGGAACATGAAGTTCTTAGGCCTCGTTTGAGGTGCAGGACGAGGAGCTGCATTTGACAGGCCAGGGACCTGAAAATCCGGATCCATTCCAACTCGAGGCATCTTCGGAAATGAACGAGGGCCTTCATCATCGGAAGAGGTGCTGGTTGACTCCAGCTGAACGGTCTCTTGCTCTTCACGCATCTGCTTCTCTGCTACTTCCTTTTGCTCTCTGGCCTTCTTCTTAAGATACTTCTGTTTCATTTCTTTCTTAGCCAGGGCTTCGTCGACTCGTCCCATGTGAAACTTGCGTTCTCTCTCTTGGTCTTTCAAGAAGACTCGGTCTTCCTCTATCCGGATCAGTCTTTCCAAATCATGATGCTTAATGTTCAAGAGCTTTTCAAGATTGTTTGAAAACTCTTGTTCTTTCTGTATTTGTGGCTTCTGTATTTGTGGTTCCTGTTGGAACCCTTTTTCAACTTCTCCCAAATGGACAGGATTCCATTCAGAGTTCGTTTGATATTCCGCTCCTCTTGAGTAGGGATGCGGCCATTCCCCAGATATCCATGGTTTCCTTCACCGCCATATTGATGCGCTGGTTTTTCGTAGGAGTTGGCTTACTCATTTTCAGGAGATGAAAATAACGTTGGAGAACTTGCCGAAGAGTAGGCAGACGGGACTTAGGAATCGCTTCGATGGTGCCGCCAACCAAGTAGATAGTTGTTTTCTTACGCAAGGCAGTTGCCATCATCACAACCTAGAAAGAGAAACTAAAAATTGACATTTTTTATTACTATGGAAATAATGTAGAAATACAGCAACTTCAAACATGTAGACTTTTAAAGTCACACATTAAACATTAAACATGCACTAATGTAGGCTACATGAATTTTCAGCAAAAATTATTATTTAACACAAACCAAAGAGAATAACGCAATAGTAATATAACTTTAAGCGCCATAGCAATTTATAACGCAATAGAAAATATAGCAATTATAAGCGTACACAGTTTTAACATTACTCTTTAGGACTAAACTTGCGCTAATGTACATATCTTTCCAGAAAAAAAATTATTATTCAACATAAACCAAAAATAATAACGCAATAGTAATATAGCAACTTTAAGCGTCATAGCAATTTATAACGCTATAGAATATATATTCTCCTTAATTAAATATTAATATTAATTAATTATTAATTAAATATTAATTAAATATCAATTAATTAAATATTCACATGAGTCATTAAAAAGCAAGCTAAGATAAATGATTCTCAGTGATGCGTAAACACTTAATACACCCTGTCAGATTCTTGCCGGGAGAGTAACTGAGGAAAACCGTTAGTATTTGAAATACGATGCCAAATCGTAGTATGTTAAAAAATAAGAGTTGCCAACTGTAAACTTAATTAATTAGTTAATTAGGAACGTAATTTGGAATTAGAAACTGTGCGAATTGCGCAATTTTTTTTTTACGTTCCGAGTTATGCCTGCTATATAGGCCACGTCAGAGCCGAACATTACAGGGCATTAAAAATGGCAGCCGTGTACATACCCTAAATATTCATTAATTTAAAAAAAATTCACGTGCGCTAGTTTCTCATCTAGTGGGTACGTTTGGGCTATGAATACAAAAATTTCGGAGAAAAAAAATTTCACCCCCCTTCTGTGGACCACCCTAATATATATAGGAGTGTGTATATATATATATATATATATATATATATATATATATCGGGTCGGCAAAAAAAAGGGAGACCTCGAACTTGGCTGTAAAATCCAAAGTTATGGTCAGATTTCAATATTTTTTTTCAACCCCACAACTAAGTAAATTTCCTATATAGTGAGCGGATTTCAAAGAAAACTAATGAAAATTACAGATTTATTGAACATTTCTTTGTGCCACTGGAAATTCTCCATTTACACTACTACCGCATTGTATGTGCAGATAAAATGTCACAGAGTACTCACATATGGTGCTACCTTGATGTTAAGAAAACTGCTCGATATGTTTATCACGAACTTCCACAACCTTTTTCAGTCTAGGACGGAACTCATCTATGGCTTTATTGATTTGTTCTTGTGGTAGCTCATCCCATTTTTCCAGAAGAAGCTATCGTAAATGAGTGTCATTTCTTACTTTGACCCGATAAATTTTCTGTGACAAATTTTCCCAAAGGCCGTAATCGCCAGGATTTAGTCTAAATCAGGACTGTTTGTTGGCCAAATTTAATACCGCTACCTGGTATTCTTTTGATATCTCCCAACGTTAATTGATATCTCCTTACGTTAATTAAAATCGCTTTAACTTATCACTATATAACAAAATTTTGGAAAATTTGTGTTTATCTTAGTTTTTTTGTGTTTCTTTATGTTTTTGGGTGCGCTGAATTAAAAAATCGGATTAGTTTTCTCGTGAAAACTCTAGTTTCTTCTGAAAACCATAATCTATTTTTTTACCTGGTGGCTTATCAGAGAGCAAAATCACAATGAAGAAAAGGAAAGGAAAATAAATATATTTCATATTTAAAGATATATAATGTATATAATGTATATATAATGCGTATATAATGTATATATAATGCGTATATAATGTATATACAATGCACCCAAATATAATATGCACACAAATATGCTCACAATTATAAACGGATAATGCTTAAAAATGTACATTTGAGCGACTTTTTCTCTTGTAGTCCCGTGGATTATCTCGTGTTAAACACCAGAAATAGTCGCCCATCATAGCTTCGTCCCATTTTCCCTGATATCTCCTCTCCATGGTTTGGATATCTTGGTGAAAACGTTCACCATGTTCTTCACTTACGTCACCCAAATTTGGTCTGAAGAATTCTAAATGCGAGTCCAGATAGTGTAACTTCAGGGACATTCTACAACCTAACCTTTGAAAGTGTTTGAGTAGATTTTCTACTAGCTCTTTGTAGTTGTCGTTCTACTTGTTACCTAAAAATCCATGGACTACAAGCCGAAATGAGTGCCAAGCATTTTTTTTCAAGAGCTGTCATTTTTTCTTCAAACTCTTTAGATGCTAACATGCGTCTGACTTGAGGTCCAACAAATATGCCTCCCTTGATTTTAGCATCAAAAAGTTTGAGAAACATTGAACGTATATGATAAAGAGCATCACTTTCAGCATCCAAAGTTTTGATGAATTGCTTAATAAGACCAAGCTTGATATGCAACGGGGGTAGCAAAATTGTGTCTGTTGGAACAAGGACTTCGTTAAGAACATTGTGTTTGCCTGGATTAAGCTCATTTCTCATGGGCCATTCCTTTCTGACAAAGTGCTCACCATCTGCTCTGCTGTCCCAAAGGCAGAGGAAACATGACTATTTAGTGCAACCGCCCTGTAGTCCAAGCAAGAATCCCAGCATTCTGAAGTCTCCACATACATCCTAGCTATGTTCACTGTAGTTTATTTTTCTAGCAACTACTTTACATTTTCATATTCTTCCTTTAATTCAACCGAATGAGCCACAGGAATAGATGGAAACATGTTTCCATTATGTAGTAGGACGCCTTTTAAACTTCTAGTTGAACTGTCAGTAAACAAACGCCAATCAGCAGGGCTGTATTCAATTCCTATCTCAGCAAAAAGGCCATTCACATCACAGCAGTAGCAAAGAAAGCTCGATGCAAAACAGGAGTAGAAAGAAGCGTATCATAAATGCCTATTCCTATAGAAAGAGATCTTTACACTTGGGTCCAAAAGATTTCACTCTTTAAGGCGGGACGTCATAATTTCTGCATTGGTTTTCGTAAGGTTCATATCCCTGACTAGGTCGTCTATGTCTTTCTGGTTGGGGAAATGGGGTGACTTATTGGAGCTTGCCTCGACGTCAGCATCTTCATCTTCATCGGAGGATATTAAAGGCGTTTCTTCTATTTCCTCTATGGTGGGTGGGCATGGAACGGATAAATCTTCATTATGGGGGACTGGAGCAATAGAAGATGGGATATTTGGATATAGGACATTTTTTCGACTTTTACCTCTCTTGTAGAGTGAAATGTCTACTATGCAGAAGTAGCAATCATTGTGGTGATTGGTTTTCTCCCTCCAAATGCGAGGAATAGCAAATGGCATGTCTTTTCTGATACCTCGCAGCCATCCTTCTAATGTGAAACGGCAGCTTCCACAGCAAAAGTGAGGTGCACATGATTTATCTTGATCGGTCATGGGCATGCCAAAGTTAGCGTGATATGCTGTACAAAACTTCGTTCCTGTGTCAATTTTGTGCTTTACTTACTTTGGATTGATGTAATGGCCGCAAACATAACAAAATGAATCTGCAGGGTGTCTGCAGGGCCTATTGGTAGCCATCACCATATAATTCTAATTCAAATATCTGAAAAATACAAAAAAACATTTTATAAACAGAAATAAGAAACCAAATGTGTACAAATATTTAATAATGGGCCTTAACCAATAAAAACATTACTAATAAACCCCAGTTTTGGGGACATTTTGAATTTTGCACTTGAAATTACTTTTGCTATCTCAGAAAAATGCCTTAAAAATGGCGAAAAAGTAAGATTTCTAAATTTGACCATATCATAAAAACTATAGTTTTTCGAGCAAAACCGATGCCAAATCTGTAATCAGCGTGGCCGAAACACACAGAAAAGATCGAAAAATCAACATAAACAAAAAATTGTTGCACTTGAACCTATGATTAGCAAGATTTTTCTGGAATTTTCGTCATAAATCCAATTTCTCAGCTAATATGCTAAAATATGGTGTACAAACCATAAAATTACCTAGTACTAACATACTAAAATTTCATGGTTCTATGTACCGTATTTGCCGAGATATGAAGGATTTAATAGATCTCCCTTTTTTTTTGTCGACCCGATATATATATATGTATGTAAAGAACGACGCTTGTGTAGAAGAGCGTTCCGCACAAGATGAGGAGGGAGAATGAACAAATGAAAAATGAGGTACCACCCGGGAATCGAACCCGGGATCATCCGATTGCCGGTCAGATATGCTATCCACTACACCATGGACCTCGACCAATCATAAGTCGTAATTCTCCTACATACGAGCAGAAACCAATGCCCTGAGGGGGCACCTTCGCATGCCGTACATATATACATTTTAACTGCAAACAACACACAGTATAATTAATGTAAAGAACGACGCTTGTGTAGAAGAGCATTCCTCATCTTGTGCGGAACGCTCTTCTACACAAGCGTCGTTCTTTACATTAATTATACTGTGTGTTGTTTGCAGTTAAAATGCATATATATATATATATATATATCGTAAAGAACGACGCTTTGTATAGGAGAATTATCCGCGCAAGATGCGAGCGAAAGAACGAAACAAATCTTGCGCGGATAATTCTCCTATACAAAGCGTCGTTCTTTACGTTAATTATACTGCGTGTTTGCAGTTATAATGTATATATATATATATATATATATATATATATATAGAGAGAGAGAGAGAGGCTAAAAAGTCACAAAAATTATATATATTAAAAGAAGACAGATGGCGACGAAGAAACGGAAAAATAACAGCGAACTGCATTTGCCTGTGTTTTATTAAACAACAGTTGGTGAGAACTTCGTCATTACTATAAAAACAAGATCTCTGCACTCGACATTTGATACTTTTGCTAAATTTTACTCGGCAATTGCTCCTCTACTCATTAAAAGTGCGTGCGAATGAATATCATAAAATTTCACTGAACTAAGTTCAAAATAGGAAAAATGTTTTGTACATTTCACCAAAATTCGTACAATAAAAAAAAAAAAATATATATATATATATATATATATATATAATATATATATGAAAATTATTTCACGAAAGTAACACGTGAAAAATAATTATGATGAATAAAACCACGAAGGAAAGGAAACACAGAATGGTGCTCAAGCGCTTTCGTCTAATGACATCCTCAGGAACACTGAAGTACATAAAGAATTACAGCCTATATATAGGTTACAGAAAATATATATATATATATATACACAATAAACGGAGAAACAAACTTAAAGGATTGTGGGAGGGGCACACAGATTTATAAGGAAAAACTATCGATTTTTAGCACAAGATTAAATGAATTGTTTCCAACCAATGTTATAGATAAAAAAAATATACAAAATTATACTGGAAATCTGCCCGGGTTTTAGCACTCTGCTCTTTTTGTATATAAAAATTGAAAATTATCGATTTTTAGCACAAGATTAAATGAATTGTTTCCAACCAATGTTATAGATAAAAAAAAAAAATATATACAAATTTATACTGGAAATCTGCCCGGGTTTTAGCACTCTGCTCTTTTTGTATATAAAAATTGAAAATTATCGATTTTTAGCACAAGATTAAATGAATTGTTTCCAACCAATGTTATAGATAAAAAAAAAAATATATACAAATTTATACTGGAAATCTGCCCGGGTTTTAGCACTCTACCCTTTTTTTGTATATAAAAATTGAAAAATAAAAGTTATTAGGATGGCATACAAGTTTACCAAAGATTTAGCGTTCTACCTTTCTTATCTAAATCTGTTCTGAAGGAATTCAAAACAACAGGATCGAGTTGAAAAAGACCTTTGCTTATGTTGAAGTTATTTGTAAGTTGGATAATGGCAGACTCAAGAATATTTCTATTAACAATGTTGCTAGAGTGAAATAAAACTGAAGCATTATTCCAATCAATACAGTGGGATAACTCTGACAAATGGACAAAAAGGGCACTAGACAACTGTCCTGTTCTAACGGAATATTGATGCTGTTTTATACGTGTGTGCAAATCCTTTCCCGTCTGACCTATGTAAAAGGAATCACATTGTTTACAACCAATTTTATAGATAATGCCTGAATTATTGGTAGGGCTATTTTTTACTATGATATTTTTCACAATATTGTTATATGAAAATACTACATTAATATCCAAAAGTTTAAGTACATTAGCAATGCCTAAAAAGCCCGGGAAAAATGGAAGTACTGAAATATTTTTTGACAAAGTACGAGTGTTATTATTGACACGATAGAAAGTTCGTTTTGCCTTGTTGAGACAAGCTTCCATAAACGCAGATGGATAACACAGATCACTTCCAATACCGTTGATTTTTTTCTAATTCGGCATCGATGTATTCCGGACTGGCGATCCTAAGGGCGCGGAGAAACATTGAAGAAAAAATGACCTTCTTAGTGGGGGTGTCATGTCCCGAGTAAAAGTGTACGTAGGACAAATTGTTTGTTTTTTTCCCTTGGTTGCGGTACGTCGACGATATTTTGTGTATCTGGCACATGAATCGTGACCTGGATAACTTCCTCCTTCAGTTAAATGATCAAGTCCCCTCCATTAAGTTTACTTTAGAAGTGGAACAAGACAATTCAATCCCATTTTTGGATGTGCGTGTACATAGGGAAAGCCCAGGTTTTAAGTTTAGTATCTATCGGAAAAAAACAAACAATTTGTCCTACGTACACTTTTACTCCGGACATGACATCCCCACTAAGAAGGCCATTTTTCTTCACTGTTTCTCCGCGCCCTTAGGATCGCCAGTCCGGAATACATCGATGCCGAATTAGAAAAAATCAACGGTATTGGAAGTGATCTGTGTTATCCATCTGCGTTTATGGAATCTTGTCTCAACAAGGCAAAACGAACTTTCTATCGTGTCAATAATAACACTCGTACTTTGTCAAAACATATTTTAGTACTTCCATTTTTCCCGGGCTTTTTAGGCATTGCTAATGTACTTAAACTTTTGGATATTAATGTAGTATTTTCATATAACAATATTGTGAAAAATATCATAGTAAAAAATAGCCCTACCAATAATTCAGGCATTATCTATAAAATTGGTTGTAAACAATGTGATTCCTTTTACATAGGTCAGACGGGAAAGGATTTGCACACACGTATAAAACAGCATCAATATTCCGTTAGAAAAGGACAGTTTTCCAGTGCCCTTTTTGTCCATTTGTCAGAGTTATCCCACTGTATTGACTGGAATAATGCTTCAGTTTTATTTCACTCTAGCAACATTGTTAATAGAAACATTCTTGACTCTGCCATTATCCAACTTACAAATAACTTCAACATAAGCAAAGGTCTTTTTCAACTCGATCCTGTTGTTTTGAATTCCTTCAGAACAGATTTAGATAAGAAAGGTAGAACGCTAAATCTTTGGTAAACTTGTATGCCACCCTAATAACTTTTATTTTTCAATTTTTATATACAAAAAAAGGGTAGAGTGCTAAAACCCGGGCAGATTTCCAGTATAAATTTGTATATATATATTTTTTTTTATCTATAACATTGGTTGGAAACAATTCATTTAATCTTGTGCTAAAAATCGATAATTTTCAATTTTTATATACAAAAAGAGCAGAGTGCTAAAACCCGGGCAGATTTCCAGTATAAATTTGTATATTTTTTTTATCTATAACATTGGTTGGAAACAATTCATTTAATCTTGTGCTAAAAATCGATAGTTTTTCCTTATAAATCTGTGTGCCCCTCCCAGAATCCTTTAAGTTTGTTTCTCCGTTTACTGTATATATATATATATATATATTTTATTTTTTTTTTTCTGTAACCTATATATAGGCTGTAATTCTTTATGTACTTCAGTGTTCCTGAGGATGTCATTAGACGAAAGCGCTTGAGCACCATTCTGTGTTTCCTTTCCTTCGTGGTTTTATTCATCATAATATATATATATATATATATATACATACATTTAAACTGCAAACACGCAGTATAATTAACGTAAAGAACGACGCTTGTATAGGAGAATGTTCCGTGCAAGATGAGAGCGAGAGAACGAAACAAATGAAAAAATGAGGTAACCACCCGGGAATCGAACCCGGGATCTTCCGATTGCCGGTCAGATGTATATAATGTATGGCATGCGGGAGGTGCCCCCTTGGGGCATTGGTTTCTGCGCGTATGTAGAGGAATTACGGCATTTGATTGAGTGAGGCCCGTGGTGTAATGGTTATCATATCTGACCGGCAATCGGAAGATCCCGGGTTCGATTCCCGGGTGGTTACCTCATTTTTTCATTTGTTTCGTTCTCTCGCTCTCATCTTGCGCGGAACATTCTCCTATACAAGCGTCGTTCTTTACGTTAATTATACTGCGTGTTTGCAGTTTAAATGTATATAATATACGGCATGCGGGAGGTGCCCCATTGGGGCATTGGTTTCTGCGCGTATGTAGAGGAATTACGACATTTGATTGAGTGAGGCCCGTGGTGTAATGGTTATCATATCTGACCGGCAATCGGAAGATCCTGGGTTCGATTCCCGGGTGGTTACCTCATTTTTTCATTTGTTTCGTCTCTCGCTCATCTTGCGCGGAACATTCTCCTATACAAGCGTCGTTCTTTACGTTAATAATATATATAT